>OW203772.1:8820929-9477658 GCA_934045905.1 Leuctra nigra | reverse complement strand
GTTTGAATGGGTGGGAAATTAGTCATACGTTCTTAATGATGGCTGAATAAATTGATATCAATTAATTCAGTGCTGTGCTTACTACCTACTTCATACTGTACCTACCTTCATCACTAACATTTAACTCTAAAGTCCATTGTGCATTTGTTTTAGTACCTTCCAATCTCAGTGTCCGGCATCAATCAGAATCCTAGCAGCGGAAGATGGGCGGGCTCTGGAAGTCGTTGCGATCACCGAGACACACAACCACCCCATCTCAGATGAACTGTTCCGGCACCTACCTCAACAGCGGCATCTTGCACCAGAGGACAGAAGCAGAGCAAAGGAACTGCTTCGACTGAAGGCCAATAGGAAGATGGTGAAAGAGCAATTGCAGACAGAAACGGGTAAGATTGTTTTGATGAGGGACTTAAATAACATTGCTGGGGCTACAGCATCTGAGAAGAACAACTTGTTGACAACGGTTAAATCTTTACAAGACAAGTATGGAGCCGATTGCCACGTTTTGTCTGACGATTCTAACATATTTAAAGGATTGTTGTTTGTTACTCAAACAATGAAGAACACAATGGCAGGCTACCCCGAATACCTGGGAATAGATGCTACTTATAAATTGTTAAATATTAGGGCCCCAGTCTACCTAATTCACGCAGAAGATGGTAACGGACAAAGTGAAATTGTTGCTGTTGCTATATTAGTGTCGTAAGACCATGATAGTGTTGCTTGGTTTTTGAAAAAATTCCAAGAGTTGAACCCGGCCTGGACTAGGACGAGGGTGATCATGGCAGACAAAGATCTGCAAGAGCGGGCTATCTTGAAAGATATGTTTTCTAATGCAAATGTGCTTATCTGTATATTTCACACACTACGTACCTTTCACAGAGAAATTGCATGTCATAAAATGAACATCACACCAGGTGCCAGATTGACAGCACTCGCCCTGATGCAAAAAATGGTTTTTGCAGCAAATAATGATAAGTATGCCAAGTACTATGAAGAGTTGAAGAGGGAGCCGGAAAATATATTGAAATACTTTGATGTAAACTGGCACCCAATTAAGGATGAATGGTCAAAGTGTAGTCAGTTTAATGATTCAAATTTTCTGCTTGGTTCAGCTTATAGGGCGCCTAATAGTTCGGACGTAGTAAACAATGACTTGGTGGAGTCAATTGAGAAGGTGCAGGAGATTCAACATAGATACGACGGAATATTTTTGTGCGGTGATTTTAATCTCGACATTGTTTGGGGTTGTGATTATGCGAGAGCTGCTAATAGTCTCTGTGACAACTTTCTTTCTCTCTTCCTTTCTGAATGTTGTGCCTTATCAGATGGTGACTGAAGCTACACGCATTACCACAACATCTCGTGCCATTCTTGATCTTGTCTTGACCAATAATCCCTCCAAAGTAACTGATCTGGAAGTTATTCCTGGGGTAAGTGACCACATGGCTGTATCCTTTCAACTTAATTGGCAACCACCGAAACAGAAAATCGTTCGACGCTCAATGAGGAACTATCGCATGGCTAATTGGCCCCTGCTACGTGAAATGCTGTGTCAAGAAATGCAGAATATTGTGTCTTTGGATGTTGAGTCTGCCTGGGCAGAATGGAAGACAATTTTCTGGAGCTGAGTTAACCGAGCTATTCCGTGTCGTATTGTGAGTTCCAAGAGGAGAGCACCGTGGATAGGGGGAGATATTATCCACATGATTCACAAGAGGGATTTTCTACATAGAAGATGGAAGATTAACCCTTCTGAGAAAAGCTGGGAAAAATACAGAAGAGCAAGAAATGACACCAAATTAAAAACAAGGCAAGCCCATGATGAATTTGTTTGGAAACTAAGTGCTAATGGAGACGACAATGGAAAGAAGTTATGGCGATACATACATGGTAAGAGTGGAAGTTTGGCACCGAAACATTTTGATTTGGGTGGGAACAAGGAAAACAATTCTCAGAAGATTGCTGAAGCATTTGTACAACATTTCCGTACTAATTTTACCGAAGATCTTGGAGAATCTGACGGAAGTTTTCAATCTCAAGGAGGTGTGCAGCCCTATCATCTAAACACAATTTCCTTGCATCCTATTCTTGTTGAGAGAGCGTTGAAAAAGTTGAAGCCGGACTCTGCCACTGGCCCTGATGATATACCTGCAAGGATTCTGCATGAATGCGCTAGGGAACTGTCACCATCTCTAAGTGTCTTGTTTGATATATCTATGAGAACTGGCGCATTACCTTTCCAGTGGAAACAGGCCAACGTTGTCCCTATATTTAAATCAGGTAATAGAAGTTCCATTTGTAATTATAGGCCAATATCGTTAACTTCAGTGGTAGGTAAAATTATGGAGAAAGTTGTGTCTTGGGAACTCTTACTACATTTGCAACAGATAAATGCAATAAATTCGCATCAGCATGGATTCCTTCCTCGAAGATCTTGCATCACTTTGCTTACAAAAGCTATTGATGACTGGGAGTTTTATCTGGATAAAGTAGTAGGTGCCAAAATAGATGTGATATCTCTCGACTGGGCTAAAGCTTTTGATAGGGTTCAGCATAATAGACTCCTCATAAAGCTAAAAGCTCATAACATATCGGGCGAACTGCTTCAGTGGATGCGTGGTTTTCTGATTGGTAGGAAGATGCGTGTCATATTTGATGGGGCTCATTCAACAGATCAAAATGTTTTATCGGGAGTGCCACAGGGATCTTTTCTTGGGCCTTTACTGTTTACCATCTTCATGCTAGACCTGCCTAACTGTGTAACTTCTACCATGTGTCAATATGCAGATGATTGCACACTATACAGACACATTCAAAGCCCGGAAGATGTGCAGCTTCTACAACAAGATTTACTGAGCATAGAAGACTGGTGTAAAACAAATTATTTGGACCTTAATCTTAAAAAATGCCAGTATATTTCAATTTCAAGATCCAAGAAAAGGATGACTCATGTGTACAAGATCAGCGATATGGTGATAGAATGCTGCGATTCCATGCGAATTCTTGGTATAACAGTATGCAGTGATCTGAAGTGGAATGTACAGACGGAAATCGTAAGAAGTAAATCTGCCAGAGTCCTCAATTTTGTAACCAGAATTTTACATCATGCAAGCATAGGCGTGCGCAGGAGAAATCATTAGGGGGGGCCAACACGGGCGCCAACAGGATTAATGACAAGTGAAAAAATTGCTACGGATTAAGAGGGGTGTGGGGGGCGCGCCCCCCACCTTGCCCCGCAGGGCGTTTTTTGGATTTTTGAACTTTGAAATCAATTTTGGGACGTTCTGAGGAGTATTTTGTTACTATTTTTATTAATTTTACCTACGTTTTCACTACAATAAGGTGCCCCAAAACCTAGCCCGGCAGAGTGTTTTGTAGTTTTTTGGCCCTTCAAAATGAATTTGAGACGTTTTGAGGTACACTTTGTTCACATACCTACCTAATGCAACTATATATGTTAAACACCACCAAACTTTATTTTTTCACGATATAAAAATATAAATTATGCTGAAAGGGGGTTCGGGGGCGGAGCCCCCGAGAAAATATTCTCTGAAGGTACATATTAGAGCAATTTTGAGGCACATTAAAAATAAATAATTTGTAGGGGAAAAACCTGGAAATTCATGAAAAAATCGTATTTTTGGAAGGTCGTTTAGGCATTGTCTACGTGGTATTTTCTTCAAAATAATATTGTGTTTTTGATCAACCTAGTACTTGATTCCAGTCATGTGAGCAACTTCAGTGTGCCCCGCAGGGAATTTTTTTTTGTAAGAAACCTTTTTAAAACAAAATTTTGACACTATTATGACCGCATTTTATAATTTTTTAGTTGAGTCTGAGCCATTAGGGGGGGCCAAGGCCCCCCCGGCCCCCCCCCGTGCGCACGCCTATGCATGCAAGTCCCAAAGTGAAGAGAAGTATATACCTTGGCCTAGTCAGACCAATAATTTCATACGGTATACCAGCTTGGCATCCAACAACTTCTGCCAACATCAATAAGCTGGAGAGAATACAGAAGAAAGCGACAAAATTTATTACTGGTAGAAGAGATTTATGCAGTAAAGACCGTCTTAATCTTGCAAGTCTAATTTCTATTCAAATTTTTTTTCAAGAAGCAGACATTTTATTTTTAAAGAAGATTATTTTGCAAATGGTGGACATGGGTCCAATTAATCGTATATCTGTAAATTTAACGAACATAACAAGAACCAATCTGATTGGGATGATCACGCCACCATTTGCAAGGACGGTCAGTTATCAAAATAGTTTTTTACTGCAGAACATCTAAATTTTTTAATAATCTACCAGCTAATATTAGGGAACAGAATGATTTTCATATTTTCAAATCTTTATTGAGGAATTTGTTATCTAATTAGGGTTTCTTTTGTTGTTTTTACGTTCGGAGTTTATGTTACTTTATAGTTCCATTACAATGCATACTTTTATTTTAATTTATAGTATATTTATTTTACAGCTGGTAGTGGGGCACTTGTGCTATGGGGATTGTCCTATTCCCACTACCAGCAAAACACTGTATATTTGTTGGTGTTTTGAAAATAAATAATAATAATAATCGTCTAGAATCTATTAATGCTAAGTTAAAATCAGTAATTCCCACAAACAGTTCATTGGAGGTCTTTGTTGAGAAGTTCTTGACCATATTTCACACTATGAGCGACGAGAGAGACCAGAAAGCAGCGAACTCAGTTAACAAAATACCTGTATTGCGGTTCCCCTCTAATAGTACACAACACAAGTACTCTGCGTTCTTGACTGCTCATGCCAGTTAGTTTGTTTTGAAGCAGCTGGAGTTAGTTGATAGAATAAATGTTCCAGAAAGCAACCTAGATGGGGAGTACATTATATCTTCGAATCTCGGCCCCGTGAAAACATCGGTGACCATCCGTGTTACGGGTTTAACCTCCCGCAATCCTTTACTTCTCCCGGCCTGGCTAGCTGGCAGTGAAGAAGTCGCAGACGTTCGTACGCGGAGCGAAGAAATAGAATAATACATATGTAGGGAAACTAGGAACTAAATCAGTGACATTGTGGAATGCTAAATACATGCTCATCATTACAAATTATACAATTGATTTATTGAACCAAGGTCAAGGTCACTAAATTCATGAAACAAAAGTCCAGATAGTGGAATGTAATTACAACTGTGATATCTGAGGTAATGTAGGCTCACAATTACAAACTGGTTATCTCAAACTCAAGTTCAAACTCATCTCAAACTACCAAACTTATATTAGTATCTTTGGTCCTAGGTACCGGCTGTACATTTTTGAACAGCCCACATTTTCTCTACTGGACATCTAACCGTTTAAAAAATAGATTTAAACCAAACCCTCAACATATTTAAACTAATTTAGAGTTAGTACAGTGTTCCTTACCTAAAATACCTGTGTTCAACAGACGTGTTCAACAGACAGAATCAAAGAGAATGGGACAGAATGACAATTGCGTCGTGAAAGAAACTAGAAAGGGGGAGCCAGAAAAACAAAAAGGGAGCATGGTTCGAGAGTTCAAGTCGATTGTCGAGAGAATCGCAATAACTCGCATGAATTATCGATACCTCTGTACTACTCTCCAAGGTCAGAAATGTCATAATGTCCTCGTGTTGTTGTTTAAATTGTGTTTATTACCTATAAAGAAACTGTGTACCTACTATTCATCTCTCTTTACGGTAGGTACCTACCGTTACGTAAATATGTCACCTAATCTGTAGGTAGGTACCTGAATATTTTGTATTATGTAAATTTGTTGAAATCAGTTGAACTTTATTCTGGAAATAAAACTGAACTGAACTGAACTGAACTGTTAAAAATACTCTTCAGGTAAAAATCGTACATAACCTACAAACTGAAACGAAATCCCCAGTAAAAAAAACGAACTGAAAAGGAAAATTGTGTAAAAGATTATTGGTAGACATGAAGGAGTACGATTATAAATAATTATATTAAAATTCAGTTATGTGTTCTTTCAGAGTAGAGTCAGCCTTACAAAGAAATATTGCTTAAAACAATACTGATTGGTAAATGTTCATGAAGCATAAATATTAATAAATTTGAATAGCTAGGTAGTACATTTATCCTTTAGGAAACTTAAGAACTGAAAGAACACATAACTGAATTTTAATATAATTATTATTTATAATCGTACTCACTCCTTCATGTCTACCAATAATCTTTTACACAATTTTCCTTTTCAGTTCGTTTTTTTTCTTACGTTCAACCTAGGAAGATAGCTGGCAGGGAATAGCAACTCGCGTGACCTTGCAAACCATGTGTGTGATAACGGAAATGCCGCGCTTTTATAACAGTTGCAAATACCTCGAATCATTCAATAAAATGTCACACATTATATATCTCACAATTCGTTAATCTTTAAGGAAGACAATGATGTAATTTCAATTTTCAATTTATTTAGTACATCTTTCAATATGTAGGCTACTACAGTGGTAAGGTATAATATCAACAGTAGTAATAAAATCAGTCACATGAAGACAGCAGTATGATAATGTCCACAATAATAATAATAGTCAAAATCATTGTAACTTGTCATAATAATAATCAAAAATAAAAATCGATCGACATCAACACGTTGCCTATGTGAGACGTTGTGAATAAAGTGCTGAAGTGATATTTTACCGTCGGCGCAGGTTTCAACATTTTGATCTAGTTCCTCGAGATATTAGACCAGTCAAAACAAGTATACTACACAACATAATGGAGTTTAAAATACAATCTTACAATGCTCTGCATTGTAATGAAGACAATGATGCTACACACATATCTCTCCAATATTTATTGACGATGCAGCACGAAAAGGCAACATTTCCCTCGTCTGTATCATACATGACCAAATGCGTACTGCATCAGCTAGCAAGGGTGACGTCATTAGGTTGCCAATCCCCCCCCCCCCTCCCCCCCAGCTATCATCCTAGGTTCAACCGTAAAATTAACCTGAAATTATTCTTACGTTCAGCGTTGTGCGCATGCGTCAAGAGCAACAGCTGTTCCATTTTTGTGAGCTCAAGATTGCTGTGAATGGGCGGGAATATTCAAATAGTCTCAGAATTAACTAACTACTACATCTAAATGAGGAATAATTTTTCGGAAGTACTTACACAAGTAACAAACGGAAAGTTAGAAATATTGGATAATTATAGTCGGGCAAATACGCAATAAAGCGACATGACAATCCAAGTTTCAATCATAATTTTAATTATTTCAATGATGGAAAGTAGCAAACTAACATTAACAAGCCATGACAAAAGTCAAGATGCAATAATCATTTTAATTTTTTATTATTTTAATTTAAATAAATAGCTAAATTTGGGAGAATTAAAATGGGGCTCACTAGCAATAAAAATACATGACAAGTCAAGTTTCAATCATAATTTTAATCAAGCGAGCGGAGCGAGTGACTCCACTTGAAACTTATGGCACCAATCTCTGATTTTTTTTGTTTTTTTTTGTGTGTGTTTATTTGTGCTTTTCGCGTTACATTTAAAGCGAAGTATTGGCCATTTTTTTTTACAAAAGATGCATTACTATCCGTAGCAGAAGGCTATTGATTTCCAGCAAAATCGATCCATTAATTTCATCGGAAACTTGATTAGTAGTTAGTAGTACCAGGTAGTACTTGGCTTGGCAATATGAAAGAAACGTCAAATCTGTGTGCCAATAAAACTGGAAACGGTTGACCGATCATCACCAAATTTTGCATTGGCATTGGCACCAGCATTATAAGTGCATTTTGACAAATCTTTAATTAACTTCAAGAGTAATAGACATTTTACTGATATGTGTATGCTTAATTTAAAATAGCCTGTGGCTACACCTTCATTTGACTTATCAAAAAGTCTTCTATAAATCTGATTAAACTCATATTTTGCTTGTGGTTAAGACCAACATTATCACTTATTTTACAAATTTTCAGCCCAATCAGTCAAGAACATATACATTTATTTACAGTTTTAATATCTGTCAGAAGTGGCGTATCAAATGAATGTTTCCAATGCCAAATGGATCTGATTTGCTTTATGTACCTGGGGGCCAATTCTTGAGTTTTCATGTTTTGAAACCATGTGTGGTTTCATTGTTTAAAACGTAAAAAAGTTAAAGACTAAGCAATAGTTGTCAACTTTTTTACGTTTTATACAATGAAACCACACATGGTTTCAAAACATGAAAACTCAAGAATTGGCCTCCAGGGTGCTTAGATGCTATTTTCAAGTTTCGATGAAAAGCATATACTTTTATGTTGCATAATTCAATTCAATATGGATGTTATCGTTGTTAACATAAACTGCATGCATTGCATTTTATGTAAATAAGAAACTATGGAAAGCTATTAATCGTAGAAAACAATGTAATAACAATGATCTTTTCTTTGCTAAGTGTGCGTCGTTAAAGAAACTCGCCAGCCTTGTTGCCGTGTGTGCGTCATTAATATTCAGTCAAAGCGTGATACATTATGTGTATTTATTCAGTGAGAGCAGAAAATTTAGTTTTGGACATAAGATTAGCTCGTTTTAATAATATTTTTTTTTAGTGAATAAATATTCATTGAATAATTGAATGGATAGGTAACATTTTTCTGATATTATAACCGTTCTAATGCATCTCCACTAATTGGTATTGGATAGTGGAAGTTTCTTTACATCGGGGTGTTGCAGTTTGAGTCCAAGTCTTGATGGATGATAAAGGGTTGCTGGTGGAAGGTGGGAAGGAGGCGCTCGTAGCTTATCAAAGCGAATAAAGCAAGCATCTTTATCTGAAACGTATGGCTCGAATCTATGATTTTTTGTCTATTTGTTGTTCCTTATCCATTTAAGGTCGAACGGAATAACGGATTAGGCCAATTTATTCACAACACTTTTTTACTATCCTGATTGAGGATTTAATGAATTCAAATGCATTTCCATGCAGTCATTCTGACTCAAGCAACTCGTTCAGTCGAGTAAAAGAGGGTTGCGCACGCAAGTGCAAAGATACAGGGTGACAGTATCGTCACCGGTGGTATGACAGTTCGTAGTGAGCATTCTCTACCTTCATTCCATTCTCCTCGGAGATCTCTAACCCTCATCAGTGCGTTGTGTCTAATGTCCGTCCGTCCGACCGGATAGCTCATTTGGTAGAGCTCTCGCCCGGCTATTGAAAGGTCCCGGGCTCGAGCCCCGGTCCGATAGGATATTTTTACAACGCACATCCCTTCATAACAATCTGAATAATGGATAACGTTCATTTGTCGTTCGTGTTATGCTTTTTATAATCTGTCTTACGTTTTCTGTAAAGGGAATTTTAGTTCGACTTCGAGGTGTTGCCCGTTTCGGTGCTCGATCATCAACGCGTTACACTGGGCGTTTTCATAGTTATTAGTGAAAATCATAGCATTGACTCTCGACTGAGGAACACCCACGACGAACTCAGTCAAGTAGCCGGTCGCGGGAATCGAATTTAGGACTTCCGGGATACAAGTTTAGGGCGCTACTGCCTGAGCCTACTTGCTCCAGTAAAATTAAACATTATGCATAAATTAGGCTTGGCGCTTAAAATGCATAAGTTGGAATATAATTATTCAAAACCACAAGTGTAATTTTATCAGGATCTTTAACAGACAGAAAAAATTCCTTTAAATATGACATTTTACGGGACAAAGACATGAACGTCATGTTCTGTCATAATTTTATTGTTGCTATGGCAACTTCTTTGTTGTTTGATAAATATTACATTACAATGATTTCCAACATACTGTTAAAGTCCCTCAAAGATATTCACGTAATTTAAAATTGATATTTATTCATGAAAATGTTTATATTTTGAGTTTTTTGAAATCAATTCCAATGAAAAGACGTAACTGTCCTAATATTGGCCGTAGGTTTTTTAGAAAAACTATAATGTAAGTGTTATTATGAAATTTAGGTTCTCTCATCAAATTAATTTAAAGTCAATGTGAGATGTAGGACCAATCATTTATATAGACGTATTCTTTGTGCTATGAATTGATTAACTGCACACACACACCGGATTGTTTGCAAATGAAATAATACATTAACAAAAGTATCATATTATCAAATTCATTCTTTTCACTTTATGAATCTCTAACACAATATAGATAGAACATCAGAAAATGAGTCGAAATCTCGCTAGAACTCGGTCACCTTAGCCTGAGCAAGATTCGAACGAAGGTCTACAGGGTTGCTTCGACAGTTAGAGAAAATACCAGTTTCCCTGACGTCAGTAGATATCTCCCCCATCCCTTGTTTTACTCGAGCACAGAGAGAGAGAGAGAGCACTAGTGAGAGGTCTGACCGGTTTGTACAGGCAATCGGCAAATTAATAGACAAGAGATAATACTCTAACTTTTCATGACGATCAATTTATGTTTGGCCGAGTGTACCTACTAGACTAGCTAGTAGCTACCCAAGGTATTTCCAGTCTAGAGATGGGCAAAAAATATCGATATATCGATACAATGGACCAATGGTGATGGGAGGAGTCAATGTAGCATAATAGTTATCTTTACTCGCACCAGAGCAAATAGAAATCACAGCCTTGTATACCTAAGATGAATAGTGTATCCACTGAACGCATTTAACATTGGGCCGAATGTACCTAGATGATTTTGGGCGGCGAGTTTGCCTGTCTGGCGATCGCAGCGCTAGTCTGCGCTGCGGTCAAAGTTTCAACTTGGAAATTTTATTCTAATTTCTCATTCAAAATACCATTTTGTAGAACATATTTTGAATTATTATTATTTAAATATAACAACTCTGGTTTAATTAATGCATCAAAAAAGGGTAAAAGATAATATAGGCTTAACAGAACACTATGTAGTTTCCCCATGCCGCCAGGATCGCGTCGTTCACAAGACAATTCAAAGTCATATTTTATTCTCAAAAAATTTTACACGTTATTGCTTTCAGTGGATCACACTATTCATCTTAGGTATACAAGGCTGTGATTTCCATTCGCTCTGCTCACACTAGAGCAGCACTGTCCATAATAGTGGGAGAGGGAGCCAATCAAACGTGTGGGGGAAAGACAGTTGAATTTCAAAATGGATCCATTTGCTTTCCATAGCATTAGAGAATTAGCTGTCACAGCCTTCTTGACGGTCACGGCCCACATCCTTCTGTCATCTGTTTTATTTGTGACGTCACGTAGCAAGATAATGATAATAATAATAATAATAATAATGGTTTTTATTAGCAACTTAGGATTATACACAATAAGTAGGTAATTGCACTATCCGGTGGTTACTATACATTTTCACAATCTGATGCATACATATACATGAATCTGATACAGGAAATTATTTTTGCTCATCTGGAAATATATTTTTGGCAAGTTCGTTGGATGGCAGGCTGTTCCATAGCCTAGTCCCTCTGCCAAGTAGTGAGTGGCGTCCTATGTTTGTACGGTAGAACTTCAAAAATAGTTTATGTCCATTATCACCCCGAACCACTGCCTTGCTTTGGTGAGTTTCCACGTATTTGGCCAGGTCCCGCCAGGCTTCGAGTCCACATACAGCCTTGTAGATGTAGCGTAGACTGACTCTGGAGCGGCGCACTTCGAGGCTATCCCACTTCAGTTCTCTGACCAGCTTGGTTATGCTTACGGCAGGACACTTCTTCTTCTTATCCCACCTTCGATGGCATCCGGTGACATGTCTGGCCGCTTTCTTCTGGACTCTCTCGATGGCGTTGATGAGCCCTGCAGAGTGTGGGTCCCAAATTCCACTGCAGTATTCGACTAATGGTCGAATTAGGCAAACATATGCATGTTGTTTAGTCTTAGCGTGACTGCCCTTTAAGTTACGCATTACGAAATGTAAAGATCTTAGGGCTTTCGTGGTTACTCCCGCTATGTGCTTGGACCAGCTTAGGTTCTTAGTTAGCGTTACCCCTAGATATTTACAACTGTCTGATTTAATGAGTTGCTGGTTGTTCATTGTGTAAGTGGTTGGGACTGGGGATCTTCTCCTGGTGAAGCTAACAATAGTGGTTTTGGCAGCGTTTAGCCTCATTCCGTTCCCGTTTACCCATTCTTGGATGTTATCCAGGTCAGCTTGGATGCGTTCTTGATCCTCCGGCACTTGGATTGTGGAGAAAATTATGAGATCGTCAGCAAACAATTTCATGGGGGATAATATGACCTTGGCCACGTCATTTATGAAGCCTAAGAACAGTGTCGGGCCTAATACCGTCCCTTGCGGTACACCCGAGGTGATGGCCACTGGGGTAGAGTCTGATGAGCCTATCCGCACAACTTGAGTTCTGTTGGTAAGGAATGCACTGATCCAGCTGACAACCCTTCGGTCTAGTCCCATTCCTGCAAACTTGTCCATCAGACGACTGTGGGGCACAACATCAAAGGCCTTCGCAAAGTCGACGAGTATTGCATCGACTTGCTTGTTGGCATCAAGACATTCGGCCAGTTCCTGAGTGAAGCCGGACAGGGAAGACTCACATGAATATCCTCTTCGGAACCCATGCTGATTGTCGTAGAGCCAATTGCTAGCTCTCCATATTGAGTGGATATAATCAACAATGAGCCTCTCGAAAATTTTACAAGTAATCGATGTATTGCTTATGGGCCTATAATTTGACGGATCACTTCTGGGGCCACTCTTAAATATAGGATGTATTGTAGCCATACTCCACTCTGCTGGGATTTGACTGACTTGTAGAGAGATGTCAAATATGACTTTCAAATAAGGGACGACCGCGAGCCGGGATACCTTCAACATCTGTGACGTAACGCCATCAGGCCCTGCCCCAACATTAAACTTAATATGTTTCAACGCTTTATCTATAGATGCATTACTCACTGTGAAAGTCGGATTCGGTGGTTGAGTGTCATTGGTGCTGGGGCTTCGATTTGAGATGTGCCATTTAGGGTCTTCATTGAATACCTTTTGGTAGGTGGAGTTCAGTAGATTTGCTTTGTCCAGTTCCGTAGTTGCAGTAGCTTGCGGAGTTTCTAACGTAGGAATGGTGTTATAATTTCCTTTACGACTGTTAACATGTTTATAAAACTGACTCCAATTTCCTGGACAATCTATATTTAATAGTTTCTCCATGTGTTTGTTCAGGGCAGAGTTCTTCGCTGTGTTGAGTTCTGAGAGTAGGGATTTGAATTCCACGGGCTGGATCTTCCACTTCGGATACGCTTTCCGACATTTTATTTTCAACCTCTTGACTTCCTTGTTATAAAATATTGGATCGCAGTTCTTCTTTAAAGTACGTTGTGGGATGAACTCCAACCGTGCCTGATCCATGAGCGCCTTGAAGCTATTCCAGAGAGTGTTTATGCCACCTGTTTGAGCAGACCACCTCGGAAACTCCTGGGATAAGAATTCTGTTATTCCCGGGACATTGGCTTTTTTGTACGACCAGACGACTCTTTCTATTTGATTGGGTGGGAGAGTTCGGGTTGTCCGAACCTTTAGCTTAATCAGCTTGTGGTCGCTGATTCCCGTTTCGACCGCACTGGACAACCAGATTTCCGGCGGCGAGATAAGAAACACGTCAAGGATATTGTCTGGCGCATGAGTTGGCTCCTTGATCACTTGTATCATGTCATGATTGTTTAGGATATCATTTACAGCCTCTTGGATCGCTGAGTTGGATGTTTCCCCATCTGGTTCCCAAGATACTTTAGGAAGGTTCAAGTCACCTCCAATGACGATAGGGTGGGATGTCAGCCCGTCTCGTTGTAGGTTAGCTAGATGAGTTCCCAATACATCAAGGAACTGTAATGCGTCACAGGAGTGGGGTCTGTATGCTCCCATCACATACATTTTCCCTGGATTGCAATCAATTTCTGTACACATTATTTCTTGAGTCGAGTCGGTGAAATGAAGTGTGCTGGAAAAATTATTCCTTACACCTATGAATACTCCACCACCTCGTTTTCCTTCCCTATCCAATCTGTATATCTGGAAATCTGTTGGGAATATCTCATTATTACAAATATCTTCAGTGAGCCACGATTCCGTACCTATAATTACATCTGGGTCGTGCACTTCTACTGCAGTATGGAATTCATTGACTTTATTGGAGATGCTTCGGCAGTTGACATGAAGTAATTTTATGTGGCTTAGGTGCTTGGCTTTACTGTTAGTCAGTCTAATTTTCTTTCGATTGTGGTCTGGTGAAAAACCTCAACCTGTGGTGACTGGCTTCTAAAGTCATACCTCTTGTACGCTATTCCGCTGGGCCAGAATGCTGGATTGTACATTGTTTCCTTTAGTGCGTAGACGGCTGCAACTCTAAAGCACTTGTATTCCAGAGTCCCTCTTGTTGGTGTGACGTCTTCGACGCGGAACTCGGTGTTTGGAGCTTTGAACTGGAGATACTTCATAAGGTCTTCTGTGGTAACATCTAGTTTGACTTTGGATATATGAAGCCATATCCGTTTAACTTTATCCACGGCTGAGAACTTATGGTCGATCACGGTTGCGCTGCCTTGTTGTGGTGAGGCAAGTTTCCTTGTCACAGGTATGCCGTGTGATGCCTTTTTTGATGTGTGATCCGTCTCAATCAATGAAGATGATGATTGTAACTTCTGCTTCTTGGCTGTCTTCTTTGATGTTACTAGCTGGAAGCCATGAGAATCAGTGTTAAAAGAAGTTGATGCCATAACATTTTTTTGAACTTGGTTAATACTGGGTCTCTTCGAATGAGTTTTCTTATTCTCATGTTTAAGTAGATGACACACTGTAATCGAAATGTTGGAGCCCAGAATTGACTCTTGTAAAAACAATTTTACGTCGTCCCACTCAAGACCATCTCTATGACAGCCTAAACGGTTCATTGCGAGCTGCGTGATGTTGAATTTTTTACAATGATCGATCATTTTTGATATGCTTAACTTGAGGTTTTCCAGAAGAGGCTTGTCCGAGTAATTCTCTTTAGTCACCAGATGGTATATGAATCTGGTTTCAGTCTGCAGAGTGGCACAGTCTCCAACCGCTGGCTTTGAGTCTGCGAGCGATTTGACACTTGGGTGTAGCTTCTTCATTTGTGCTGCCAGCCCCCTACTCATGTGAAAGTCACTAGAGACACAGAGAGCAAATGAAGTCGACTCTGGTTGGAGGAATATGTTCGTGTCAGACTCTGTGAGACAGGGGACATTAATCATAGGTGACACACCATTGTTACTGTTGGCTTGCCGGTTGATTACAGCAGATGAAGCTGCGTGTTGTTGGCTCAGTTCTTGAGTATCTTCTTTGTTGATGGTCAGCCTTAGTCCTTTCGCTGAGTCATCATTATTTGTTTGTCTTGCTTCTTTATTTGACTTCAGGATAAGTGATGTTTTTGGTTTTTGAGGTCTATTTTTATTTTTTCCTACAACTTCTGGATTTGCTGTTCCAGCTGGCTGAGTCACTTGAAGCTGCCCTGTCGTAGCCAAACCTGTCGAGGTAGACACTTGGGCATCTACTGGATTGACAGAGCATGTATGCTTGTTGTTTTCAGCAGTATGAACGTATGATAATTCACTTTGGGGATCATTCGAAGCTCGAGTCAGATTTGGAGGACAGAGATTACGAATAAAATTGTTCATCTCGGCGATTTCAACTTTCAGCTGATAAACCTCAGACCTTGTGTCATTTACTATTTTGAGAACACTTTCCAGTAGAGCTGTAGAGATATTCTTCTCATTGGCTGTCAAGTCACATTGAAATTCGGGGTCTAAGCCCAGGTCATTGTCCAGGGAGGGTGTTGTAACCTCACTTTCTTGCCTACATTTATTGCACTTCCATTTGGGTAGATCTTTTCCCATAAACATGGATTCAAATGCCTTTTGGGTATATTTTAAACACTTGAGGTGGTGCCAACGAGCACATGCACCACCACACTGCACAGAATATTGTTTATTAGTACATTTTTCTGAACAGAGTCCACAAAGGTGGAGCATAGCGTCCGCCATCTTTAAATCTTTTTTTTTACATTGATACGATATATCGAAGATTTCGTATCGATACACCACGTTACGATATACCTATCGCGATATCGATACAATCCATGTCGATATTTTGACATCAAATAAAACCTGTTTTTTTCCTTAATTTTCAGTCAGATTTCTTGAAAACATCACTTTTAAAGACATATTTTTGGAAAATTGTATCGATATTTTGATATATCGATACAACTGTCTTGATAATATCGATATATCGTAACGATACAGCATAAAGCGATATATCGACGTATCGATATCTCTTTGTAGAAATATTGATATTTCGATATATCGATACACTGACATATTGTGCCCATCTCTATTCCAGTCTAACTAGGTATTGCTTATAATGCTATATACCCTCATTGGTCGTGACGACACTGGCGGATGGTGAGGAGGGACTTTTAAAAGCCGTGGTCGGAGTAATTGTTTCAGTTATTAGAATGTCATTAAATGTATGAAGAACAATTTATTTTATTGACAAACTACTGGCTAGTAATTGAGTGAGAAAGGAAATATAATCTGAATTTGTTTTAATTTGGTAGGATAGGTATTTAAGTAAATAAATAAACATTAGTACCGTAAGCTGGGGTGACTTTGGCCACCTGGGTGACTTTGGTGCAAACTAAGAAAAACGTTTAAAATCTATCTAATAGACAACATCATAAACTATCAGAGCCCTCTGGCGGGAGAAATATCGGCGCGCATTGCCTATCGGGTACCTGGTTCAATCCAACCTGCAGTCTCTACACGTAGTCTGTATACATCTCATATGATTAGGTATAAATTCAAGTCGGTACGACATTGAATATATCAAAACTATTTCAACAACTTGTTCTTAGATGTAAACAAATCCAATAATTACGAATAAAATATAATATCGGGACATTTCCAGGTCAATTAATGAGATAATGGTGAATTTCCTTTTGAATTAAGCTCCTCAGCCAATGAGAGGCGAGCATTCTGCTCTGGAGCTGAAGACTGTAGGTTAGTCACGCCCCAAATGCACGGCCATGTTATGGTTTCCGCGCATGCGAAGTAGGTTTGTGATGTTGTCTATTATTAAAAAACATAAATATTGATGCCTCAAATATTTTTTTTGTAAGCACCTGGATGTACTGTACTATTTAAGTGCAAAAAACTGTGTGTCCATCCATTATTTGGAATATAAAAAAATATTTATCTATGATGATGAAATTCACAAAATTTGACCTCCGGACACTTTCATGTGCCCTGAAGGTGCCAGTAAATTTATCTTTATAATATTTTTTTCGTGTGTTGGCAATACTGTTGGTATCATTATTCAGTTTGGGTGTAGCTTCTGTGTGCTTCAGTTTTTGTGGGAAAAAAATAAATGTGTGACCTTCTCGAAAAACGTCAAAATCTGGGTGACTGGCCATGTATGAATAAATGATAATTCTGTCTAAAAAGTACAAATACACAATATATTACTTAGATAAAGTTTTTATATAGACCTAATTATGTTAAGAATGGTCAGGGTGTCTTACAATAGTATATTTTGGTGAAAAATATCCGTTAAAAGAAATTTAGATCACAATGTCACCCTCGAAGAAACCGGCCGAGTTGCATCAAGCTGGATTTTACTTAATTTTGGATAAAAAAGGGAAGAAGTGCATGTGTAAACACCATTTTGTATGAAGTACTATAATTGTTACAATGCATTGTTACAACTGACAGCTCTTTAATGCAAATTTTAGCCAAAATCGGGGATGTTATTCTCTTTTCTATGTCAAGTAAAATTACGCAAATAATGCCCTCCGAGACGGAATTGGAAGTGATGCTCTTGGCTGGGGTTGGAAAATTTAAACTGCCTTTCATCATTGATCAAACATTTTGTGATAAAATCAGTCATAGAAAATATCAATTTACCTACCCTTGGTAAAGATATTAATTAAAAAATACAACATTATGAAGTTCCTGACGAGTTTGAGTCAGCACCACTTGCCAGCAGTTCGAAGAACACTTTGTTTTAGTATGTCTATTAATTTTTGGTATATACCTACTCTAGATGTAATCTAATGTAAGGTCCCTTTTTTTGCTGTCATACTGTTATTGTATGATTTTCTTGTTGTAATTGCAAATTTAATAGGGGCGGCCAAAGTCACCCAACATCAAGGGGTGACTTTGGCCATCAACATAATTATTTTTTATGATTATGCTATTCCAAAAAACAAAAATCAAGCAATATATTTTGGTTCCCATGAGGTTAACTCAAAATGCTTGAAAAATTGGTCATCCTACCATTTAACCCCACCGAGTTACACTCACTTGAACGTTCAAAGTGGCCCAAAGTCACCCCAGCTTACGGTATGTACGACGAATTTGCTCAGATATTAAATGGTAGGTAGGATTATTTACAAATGCATGTTTATTTTAAATAATTTTATGCACTTTGGTACGTACCTACCTTAGTGGTTATAACGAATGCAGGACGTATTTTTCTTCATAGTTTATCAATTAAAATAAATAGGTAGACCTAATTCTAGTGTGAATTCAATTACAACTATTCATATGTTTTAGCAAAGGTAACCTATAATTCATTTAACTTGTATAAATGTACTAGTTAGTTACTTTATTACCTACCTTACAACGCTTATTGAGCTATAAAGTAAAAACAAAATTAAACTAAAAACATAGGTACTCAATAAATATAAGATTGGTATCCGTGTTTCTTGCTTGCCTTTTCCCAATAACTTTAGTCACAAAAAATAGAGATATTTGATGCTAACCAATTTTCACGTATTACATTAAAAAAATATATAAACATTTTACAACATTAGTAGGTACCTATATAATTTCTCCCATTTAATGGGAGAGAGATAAAAATAGAGATATTTGATGCTAACCAATTTTCACGTATTACATTAAAAAAATATATAAACATTTTACAACATTAGTAGGTACCTATATAATTTCTCCCATTTAATAAGGTGTATTGGTGCACAGGCACTAACCCATGGATGAAATAAGAATAATGGTCATTCCATGGTAACTCATGTTACAATCTCAAGTATTTTGTTTCATAAAATGATAAACCACAGCCAAATTAATGCTATACATTTAAAAAAAAAATTGTAAGGGCTTCTCAATAAACTTACAAAATTATGGTATTTTTTTTAATTTTTTTATTTAGAACACCTTAACATATAATAATTATTTCATGTTGGTACCTAACTCATGTTACACGAAATGGGCCACTTATGTAATTAGAATTGATTAATTTCAAAATTCCTCCTCAATTGTCTGCTGAAACTAATTGTAATTTTTTTTCTATAAAACCAACTACTGCAGTGAGTTCTCAAAATAATTTCATAATTTTAAATACTAGCTACAATAGTTTCTAAACGATTAATTAATTAGTTGGTACCTAACTCATGTTACATTTTTTACATCCCTTTTTAAGCAGGAAATTAGTCAAAAAACGAGTTAAAGTGGGAAGTTATTCATCTCGTACAGAGCATAAAATCATTGTACCTATTGTAATAAATTTTAGAAAATTTGTTAACAAAATTTCAATATCAAAATATTTTTTTTTCAAAAATATATTAAAAAACGCAAAACATTTTTTTTTCTGGCTCACGTATACCTACAGATAGTTGTAAATTAGTTGAAGTTGACGAAATTAAACTGCCCTAAAAAAAGATTTTCTAGGAAATGATGCGTTTTCGACCAAATTAAATTTTAAAGTGCGGTCAATTGTAGAATATTCATATCAGCCCAAAAAATATTGTATGCCAACAATCTTTATAACCATCTTTAAATTTAAAAAAATAAAAACCCCCAAGAAAAAAATATAATTTTTTTCCCAAAAAGTATACATTTTTATGGAATGACCCATAAAATGATTAATTTTGTTGCAAAATAGGTATTCATCAAGAAAATCAAATATATTGACACTTGCACAATGGTTACCTACCGTCAACTTGGGTGACTTTGAACCCTGGGGTGTCTTTGAACAATTTGTCAATTTTGTTTATAATTTTTTTATATGTACATGTCCAACACTTTCTTTGGACTTTATATTTTTTTTGTTTCCTTATGGATCACCTTGAATGATGACATTTTTATTTCCAAGATATTGTATCAAAAAGGGTGTCAAAATATTAATAATACAGCTACTAAAAAACTCACACATTTTGTGGGTCTGAAACTTTCCATTGTACACATCTCTAGGTAGATTCCTCTCGGCTACAGTATTTTTTTTTGAAGTCTTTAATCCATTGACAAGAAAATGTGAAGTTTCCAGGTGTCTACTACAATCATATTTTGAGAAAAAAAAATATTTGGAAAATACAATTTTTTTAAGGGTTTTTGGGGTGACTTTGAACATGTTGGATTATCGTCCAAGAAGACAACCAAACATTATGTCAGTCAAATATCTGATGAAATGGAACCTTATGATAATGAACATATATTCAAATTCTTATGGAGGGAATCGAAGAACATTTTCTATTGGCCGCAAAAGGAGGACACCTCAATATTACACATTCGAGACGTCGTAAAAAAATTGCCTCAACGGATATTGAATAGGAGGTTCACAACGTTGTTTAATATCTCATTTGAACGCATTGTTCCACTGCTATGAACTTTTAATCATTAACGTGAATTTCTACTGTTAATCATTGAAATGAAACATGCGTAAATTTATGGCTGCGAGCGCCTTCCACGCACACTGATAAAAATACCATGTTACAAGATGTGTTCTCAAATAAACCAAAATGCCTTGCTTACTAAATATAATGTGTAGAATTTTTCTATGTGTAGGTACTAATAACTTCCATTATTACTTGAACAGTATAAAAATTTGGTCTTAATAATAATCCTTCGCCCGGTTCCATAGTTGGGTCGGGGGGTGGCCAAGGCCACCACTTGCTAGGGCCTCGGACTCCTGAGCCAGCTGGCCAAGCTTGGCTCTTCCTCTTCTTCTTTCTTCTCCACCAGCTTCTTCCACTTCTTCCTGTCTTCCCACCAACTCTCCTCTTCCACTTCTGCCCACTTCTCCAACCTCTCTCGCACATCCTCTGCTACCACTTCACTCCACTTCTCCCTCGGTCTTCCCACTCTCCTTTTGCCACTCCTGGCCACTTCAAACTCCCGCCGTGGTATTCTATTCCCTTGCATCCTCTTCATGTGCCCAAACCACCGTAGCCGCTCTCTACCCAGTTTAAAAGTCAACCTCTCCACATTCAAGTCCCTTCTAATTTTCTCACTCCTGATCTTGTCCATCTTCGTTAATCCTTGCGCACTCCGTAGAAACTTCATTTCTGCTGCTTGTAACTGGCTCTCCTCCTTTCCCCCAACAGCCCAGGTGACCGACCCATATGTAAGTATTGGGACAAAGTAGGTCTTGAAAAGAAGTACCTTGCACTGCTGAGGGAAATGCTCATTCCAGAGAAGCTTTCTCACTAGCTGGTAAAACACGTTAGCCTGCTGAACTCTTGCTGTGACCTCTCTTCCTATCTTTCCATCTTTCGTTAACCAGCTCCCAAGGTACTTGAACTCTCCCTTCTCCGCAAGCTCCATGCCTCGTAGTGTAATCTTCTCGTTCCTTGTTGCCTTCCTCTCCAATACTAGTGTCTCACTCTTTTCTTGGCTAATCCGCATTCCGAATTCTTCAGTAATTTGGCTCCATCTATCAATCTTTTCTTGCACTATTTCACTAGTTTCTCCCCACACTACTATGTCATCGGCATACACTAATGTATTCGTATCTTGGTCGTCACTTGGTTCCACTCTCCTCAACAGTTCGTCCATGACAATGACAAATAGCGTCGGTGAGATTACGCTTCCCTGACGAAGTCCTTCCTTGACCGCAAACCATCCCGACTTTCCTTCCATCGTTTGCACAATGCACACAACTCTCATTTTTCTCGTATGTGCACCTAATTCTATCAATGAGTCCTCTATGTACTCCCTTCTGCTTAAGGCATTCCCATACTTTCCTCCTAGGCAAGCGATCGTAGGCTTTTTCCAAGTCCAGAAAAACCATGTAGAGCTTTTCCCCACTCTCCCACTTTCTCTCCATGATCTGCCGGATACTGAATAATGGGTCAATGGTTGACCTCCCTCTCCTGAACCCATATTGCTCCTCCCTGAGCCCTTCCTCCACTACCTCCCTCAGCCTAAACTCTACAAGTTTTTCAAACAGTTTTGCACACTGGCACATCAATGTCACTCCCCTGTAGTTGCTGCACCTCTTCCTGTCGCCCTTTTTGAAAATCGGTACGATGACCCCCTTTCTCCAATCCTCTGGCACTGTCTTCTGCTTCCATGCTGCGCTCATCACACGAAACATCCATCTTCTTCCGATCCTCCCAGCCGCTTTTACCATTTCCACTGTTAATTCATCCACTCCTGGTGACCGCCCATTCTTCATCTCTTTTAACGCTTTCTCCACCTCTCCCTCTGTCAAATCCCGCTCTTCTTCATCCTCGCCCTCACTCTGCAATCCTTCATTACTTTCTGGTAGCACTACCCCATTGCCATTTAGTAGTTCCCCGAAATATCCCCTCCACAGCTCCTGTACCTCTTCCGGTTCATTGATTAGCCTGTCGCCGTCGTCCATCATACAAGTCCGCCCTTCTTTTCTTGTCCTTTTGTCCTTAATTATGCCAATCAGCATCTTTTTATTGCCTTCAAAATCCTTTTCCAATTTACCGGCATGCTCTTCCATAGATTTCTTCTTTTCTTCTACTACTGTTTCTCTCACTCTTATTTTCCACCTTCGGTATTCGGCTTTGTTGTGGTCAGATCTATCGCCCTCGTACGTTCGCCAGGCGGTTCTCTTCTGACGCACTGCCTCTCGGACTATTTCATTCCACCACGGTGTTTCCTTCTTCTTGCTTCTCCCACTTGATCGCCCACAAACTTCCTCTGCACTTTCCACAAATACCTTCTTAAATGTTTGCCATTCCTCTTCCACCTGTCCCATGTCCCCTATTCTCTCGCTGCTTGCAATCTTCTCTCTAAACTCCTGCCGTACTGTATGGGATTGCAGTTTCCACACTTTGATTCTGCTATTCTTTTTATGAAGCAAAACATTTTGAATATTGAAAAAGTCTTTAAAATACACATAAGATGTTCAACAAAAGCTAACAAATTCAGATTTTCCTATGGTATTTTTCATGCTGAACACGCCTATGGGGTTACTTTGAACATATCATGGATGCATTAGGATTTATAGTGAAAAAATGTTTGGTGTTCAAAGTGACCCCACTCGCGGGGTGACTTTGAACACCCATTTTTTTTTTTCAGGTCTTGGGAGACAAAATAGAAAATTTATTTGTAGTTGGCTCTCTTCATTAGCACGTGGACAGGACTAGGTAAAAAAATCAGCTTTGTTGGGCTTCATTTTAGAGAGAAAATGATAAAAATGTCCAAAAATTTTTCAAAGTCACCCCAGTCGACGGTACTTATTTTTCTGATATATTTCTATGAAGGAGCTAAATTGACAAACTAAATTATGTATTTTTTGTACTCTCTGGAGAAAAGACGTCACTTATTAAACCCCCCAAATAATACAAATTTAAAATGTCACTACTAGGAAAACGCTCTGAGTAACGCGTTGATGCGCGAGCACGGATACGGCGCAACACCTCGAATCGAAATTCTGTCTATCGAAAATGTCCTTAAAAGCCAATAATAATTTCTTGAATTTCGTCACAGACTTGAATGAAAATCTCCAACAATTCCTAAAATATTGGTATCAATAACCATGCAAAGTTTTAAGTTTATCGATTGTACTTTTATAATTGAACGATTCCTTGTTAATTTTCAAAAATCACAGGATCTCGTTAAAAAATATACCAGGGACCACTCATATGATGTAAGTGTGTGAACACAATATTAGATCGATCTGTTCAACGGTCATATCAGTTTCATAAACGTTTCAAAGTTTCTGCTCTAACTACCTTGAACTGAAGATTCAAACTTGCCGTGAAGTATGAAATTCGAGAAATTTGACAGCCAACACGCAAAATGTCAGTAAAATGTCAATAAATTTTGGATTTAAACACAGATTAGTCTTAAAATTGTCAAAAATATAGATAATGTCGGTCCCAATTACCATGCAAAGTTTTAAGTTGATCGGTCATACGGTTCTAGTTTAAATTTCAATAATCACATGAAATATTTTTTTAAATTTTAACCAATGGGAGGATTTGGCTAAAACTTTTTATGATTGGGTACAATGTTGGTCGTAATGACATGTCAAAATTTCAAAGTGATCGAATCAACCAATCGAAAGATAATTTTTTTTAAATTTGAACCAATCAGGGGATTTGAAAAAAATTAGGGTCTGCAAATCTCATATTTGGTCTGGACATGTGTGCAAAATTACAGCTTGATCGGATTAACGGTGCGACCTGTATACGAGCAGACGACAGACAAACAAAAAAACAAAAAAAAAACAAAAAAAAAAACAGATGTCCGTGCCAAAAGAGCCAAAAGGAGACGCTCGCTTCGCTCGCTCAATTACAAAATAAACATAAAAAATATCACAAATTATTGAAAAAAATCAAATAAATCCCCACTAAATGGAAATAATGTTGAGATCATTTTCACACATAATGATAAAAACAAAATGAGCTAAAATTGTACAAGTCTTTAGTGCACGATTTTCTTAATTTTCTTTGTGTCTCTCTTCTGACTCTTCACACTTCTCTTCGTCTTTGGTTGCAAGTTAAGGCCATTGTATATCACGTGACTTTATTTCTCTACATCCGATCAAAAGAAATAGTTACCTATGAGTACATACCTTACATCGTTCATATTGAGTAATCCAAGGTGATTTATGAAGGAAATTCACTGCATACTGGAGCTTATCAATATTTTCAGTCAATATTATTTAATTTTGCAGTGATTTAATAATAAAAACAACTAAAATCTCGTGTATACGTACGCGTGTGAAGACTGTCAAAACCAAGTGCTGTTCGTTTAAACATTACATTCATAATAGTGGATATAATTAATATCTCAACATTTCGTTGGAAAGAGGAAGAAAGAGCGCATGTTATAAATTAGACATTGTGTCAGGTTTGTGATGCATATGTGCCTTTTTATCAGAGTAAAGTTTGCTGTTCTTGGCAACTCGTAGAATTTCCTTCAACTTCAGGTCTTGATTTGAGAATAGTTAGGTGCAAGGAAGTAAAATCATCTAATAGGTTATTTTCGCAGTTCTTTTCTGCGTAGATTAGTTCCAACAGATGTGTCCTAGCTTATCTGATGAGTGGGAAGTGAACCCTTCCAAGAGAAAATTTGTGGCATTTTGGTTGAAAAGTCACGTGATATACCGCCACCTTAATATAATAATAATAATCTTCCTCCCGGTTCCAAGAGTTGGGTCGGGGGGTGGCGAAGCCACCATTACTAGGGCCCGGACTCCTAAGCTAGCTGGCCAGGCTTGGCTCTTCCTCTTCGTTCTTCTTCTCTACCAGTTTTTTCCACTTCTTCCTGTCTTCCCACCACCTTCCTTCTTCCACTTCTTCCCACTTCTCCAGTCTCTCTTGTACATCTTCTGCTACCAGCTCTCTCCACTTTTCCCTCGGTCTTCCAACTCTCCTTTTATCACTTCTCGCAGCTTCGAACTCCCGACGCGGTATTCTCTCCCTCTGCATTCTCTTCATGTGGCCAAACCACCGTAGCCGCTCTCTCCCCATTTTAAATGCCAACCTCTCTACCTTCAAGTCTCCTCTAATCTTTTCACTCCTGATCTTGTCCATCTTAGTTACTCCTTGTATGCTTCGTAAAAATTTCATTTCTGCTGCCTGCAACTGGCTCTCCTCCTTTCCTCCAATCGCCCACGTTACGGAACCATAGGTGAGTATTGGCAGGAAATAGCTTTTGAAAAGGAGTATCTTGCATTTCTGGGGGAACTGCTCATTCCAAAGAAGTTTCCTGACTAACTGGAAAAATGTGTTAGCCTGTTGTACTCTTGATGTTATCTCTCTTCCTATTTTTCCATCCTTAGTTAGCCAGCTCCCCAGATACTTAAACTCTCCTCTCTCCGCCAGTTCCAAGCCCCGTAGCCTGATCTTCACATTTCTTGTTGCCTTCCTCTCCACTACTAGTGTCTCACTCTTTTCCTGACTTATTCGCATACCGTATTCTTCAGTCATCTGGCTCCATCTATCAATCTTTTCTTGAACACATTCGCTGGTTCCTCCCCACACTACGATATCATCTGCATATACCAGTGTATTCGTCTCCTGGTCTTCGCTTGGTTCTACTTTTCTCAGCAGCTCATCCATGACAATGACAAATAGTGTCGGGGAAAGAACGCTGCCCTGTCGAAGTCCTTCCTTCACCTCAAACCATCCTGACTTCCCCTCCACTGTTTGTACACAGCTCTCGTTCTTCTCATATGTGCTCTTGATTCTCTCAATCAGACCCAATCCCACCCCCTTCCGCTTCAGACATTCCCATACTTTCTTCCTTGGTAGGCGATCGTAGGCCTTTTCCAAGTCTAGAAAAACCATGTACAGTTTTTCTCCACTCTCCCACTTTCTCTCCATGACTTGTCGGATAGTGAATATTGGATCAATGGTTGATCTACCTGGCCTGAACCCATATTGTTCCTCCCTGAGCTTTTCCTCTACTACTTCTTTCAGTCTAAATTCCACCACTTTTTCGAATACTTTGGCACACTGACACATCAAAGTAATTCCCCTGTAGTTGCTGCACTTCTTCCTGTCACCCTTTTTGTAGATCGGTACAATCACTCCCTTTCTCCAATCGTCCGGTATGGTCCTCTGTTTCCATGCCGCACTCATTACTCGAAACAACCATCTTTTTCCAATTTCCCCAGCAGCTCTTACCATCTCCACTGTTATCTCATCTATTCCGGGTGATCGACCATTCTTCATCTCGTTTAGCGCTTTCTCCACTTCTCCCTCTCTCAAAGCACACTCCTCCTCTTCCTCGTTCTCACTCTGTAGTATTCTACTACTTTCTGGTAGTGCCACTCCATCAACATTCAGTAGTTCCTTGAAGTACTCTTTCCACAGTGCCTGTACTTCTACTGGGTCATTGATCAATCCTCCGCAAGCATCCACCATGCATGCCTGTCCAACTTTTCTTGTCCTCTTTTCCTTTATTATGCCATAAAGCATCTTTTTATTGCCTTCAAAATCCGTTTCTAGTTTACCAGCAAGTTCTTCCATGGACTTCTTCTTTTCTTCTTCTACTGTCTCTCTTACTCGTATTTTCCACCTTCGGTATTCGGCCTTGTTGAGGGTAGATCTATCGGCCTCGTACGTCTGCCAGGCGGTTCTCTTCTGATGCACTGCTTCTCGGACTATTTCATTCCACCATGGTGTTTCCTTCTTCTTGCTTTTCCCACTTGATCGCCCACAGACTTCCTCTGCACAGTCAACAAATACCTTCTTAAATGCTTGCCATTCCACTTCCACCAGTCCAACCTCTCCTCTTCTCTCTTTACTAGCTATCTTCTCTCTAAACTCTTGTTGTACTGTACCGTGTTGCAGCTTCCACACTCTTATTCTGCCATTCTTTTTGCTTCTCTTCTTGGTTGGTCTATCTTTTTTGAAGTTAAACTTTCCCACTAGAAGTCTATGGTCGCTATCTAGAGCCACTGAAGGGATAACCTCAACATCCTCCAAGAATCTCCGTAACTCATTCCCCACACATATGAAATCTATAACGGACTCGGTCGCCTCTTCGCCGTGTCCATATCGTGTAATCTTCTTTCTTTTTTCCTTCTGAAACATACTGTTTCCCACTTGCAGTCCGCTTCTTCCACACATTTCTAACATCTTCTCTCCATCTACATTCCTCTTTCCCCATCCATGGTGCCCCATGACCCCTTCAACTCCTGTCCTGTCCTCCCCAATCTGCGCGTTAAAATCCCCCATCACTATTATGGCATTGGATGTGATGTTGCTCTCCAGCTCCTGGATGAAGATCTCCTTCTCCGCTGCTGGCCGTCCTGTCTGTGGCGCATACACTTGTATTATGTCGATTTTCACCTTGTTCTTCATTAAGAGGCTAGCTTTGATGCTTCTTTCACTATGGTTTTCCACTTCAACAATTAACTCCTTCAGACTCGGGCCAACCATAAACCCCACTCCATTTCTTCCCGCAATCCCCCCTGACCAGAATAGCTTATATCCTCCTCTACAATCCTTCTCGCCCACTCCTTTCCACTTTGTTTCACTGATGCCCAAAATCTATATTCTTCTTTCCTCCATCATGTCTATTATCTCTTCAATTTTACCATTTAATGTCACGATGTTCAGTGTACCAATCTTAATCGCATCACCCTTCCTCCTCTTCTTCATCGACTGTTTTCTTCTGTTCTCCTTTCCTACTATCTTTCCCACTCTGTCAGGTCCTACGCTGGCTTCCCCCACACCACTCGACTCCAAAAACCCACTGCCTTTTGCCTATCAGTTTTCTCCTCAATGGTCTTTCGCAAGCTGGTTCCAATGCTTTGGTGCCACTCCCATCTCCTTTCTTCAAGTTTGGCTCTCATTCCACTTATGTGCCACACCCCTGTTTCGTGGCATAAGTCCCTGAGTTTAGCATTAACCTCTCTGGGCCATATGCCACGAGATGTCAGCATCCCTGACAAGAACAGTTTTGCTTCTGGGCCAAACTTTCTCTCGGCTGCTCTTATCAAGTGCCGGGTATCCTCTAGTATCTCTGTCATATCCTTCCCATCCCTCATGTCCCTATTCCCAACAAACAGCACAACATTCTTCGGTGTATCCCGGATTACATATTTCTCCACTTCCTCTGCCAGGCCCCTTGTGCTGATTCCGGGGAATGTGTCCGCTCGGAAATCATCCTCGCCGCAGAAACCAGTACCTGTTCCTCCACTGATGTCACCGATCAGCAGGGCCTTGATGCTGCTGCATCCAGCGTCGCATGGTGTTACTTGCTCCTGTTGGATGCTCATCGCGGCCGGGATCTCTCCGGGAAATGTGTCCGCTCGGAAATCATCCTCGCCGCAGAAACCAGTACCTGTTCCTCCACTGATGTCACTGATCAGCAGGGCCTTGATGCAGCTGCGTCCAGTGTGGCATGGTGTTACTTGCTCCTGTTGGATGCTCATCGCGGCCGGGATCTCTCCGGGGAATGTGTCCGCTTGGAAATCATCCTCGCAGAAACCAGTACCTGTTCCTCCACTGATGGCACCGATCGGCAGGGCCCTGATGCTGCTGCATCCAGCGTCGCATGGTGTTACTTGCTCCTGTTGGATGCTCATCGCGGCCGGGATCTCTCCGGGGAATGTGTCCGCTCGGAAATCATCCTCGCCGCAGAAACCAGTACCTGTTCCTCCACTGATGTCACCGATGTCACTCATCGCGGCCGGGATCTCTCCGGGGAATGTGTCCGCTCGGAAATCATCCTCGCCGCAGAAACCAGTACCTGTTCCTCCACTGATGTCACCGATCAGCAGGGCCTTGATGCAGCTGCGTCCAGAGTGGCATGGTGTTACTTGCTCCTGTTGGATGCTCTCATCTTGTGTCATGTCTTTCTGGTCCGCTGAGTACAACTCCACTATATTGACCTGCGTCACATTCGGGATCTCTTCTATGTTGTTTTCCACCTCTTCCGTCTGTGTCACGTTCAGACTCTCTTCAGCGTTGTTCTCCACTTCTTCTGTCTGCATCGCGGCCGGGATCGTGATCCTGTAGTCTTTTGTCATCCATTGTTTTAGTTCTTCGTACTTCTCTTCCATCTCAAGGAGCCTTTTCTTGGTCCCAGCTAACTGGCCTGCCACATTTCTACATGATTTCATGATTCTCTTCACAATACCTTTGTACTCTTTCCTCATCTGATGTTCTCTGTAGATCTTTATTCCTATTTTGTATCTACCTATCACTCCTTTTCCCATTTGGGAAGCACCTTTCCCGCCTGCACCACTGAGCACTTCCTTTTGCCTAATTTCTTTGCCATTACTCTCACCACCCATGTCAGATTGCTTTGCACATTGGTCCACTTCTTCATTATCACACTTCTTCACTTCTTCTTCATTCACTTCTTCTTCTTCATTAACACTGGTAACTCCATTCACCTCACTGCCTTTTTCTTGCATGCTGCTCTTCCTAACCTCACTTCTACAGCCACATTCCCAGCCACTCTTTTCACCATCCTTGTAGCCTGACTTCTTCGCTCCCACACAACGAAAATGGTACCAAACCTGGCACAACTCGCACCTCAACCCTCCAATCACTCCAATATTGCACAAAGGGCACTTATATCCTCTTTTCACTACTTTTTTGACTGCCTGCCCTGAACTCACACACACTTCGTCCGCCATCTTTTTTAGGCCAATTCATGGCCTAAAATAATTCAATTCATGCCAATTGAATTAAGCCAATTCATGGCTTAATATATGATTTAAAAATATATGGTATGTTTATTTATTTAAATAAATGTTAGATACGGAATGGGTTATGGAAACCTTTAGCATTGCATATTAAATCATTTATTTAAAAAGTCTCCTTTTAAACATTATCTAATTACAAAGGTGGATACAGCGGTTTTTCTCGTCAGATCACAACACGAGAGGGGTCAGCAGTTGGGTGGGTGGCCGTTTATACTTCCTTCTTTTGTGGAAGATAATTATTTTTAGGATAATGAACCATCTTGATTCAGAAGTAGGCAGTGTTTGCTTTTAATCTAATGTTTACCATTCCCTTTAATCTTCAAGTAAAAGGGCCTGGGTTCGAAGCTTGGTTTGGTGTACTCAGTGTTGGGCAGTAACGTCAAAAAAGTAACGCGTTACTGTAACGAAATTACGTTTTCTAGTAACGTCTCCGAGTAACGTGTTACATAATTTTGAGAGGAACGATAAAAGTAATTTTACTACTTTTAAACGTAAAGTAACGCACTACTTTTCGTTACTTTTTTCTGGTTGACACTCATACGCCATCTCCTGAGATTTCGATAGAAATACTACTACGGCGGGGTTTGAATGAGCCAATTATTTGTTCTATTCAAACATTCTATTCTATTATTTTATTTACTGCCAAGCCTGATTTTATGATGATTGCCAAATCATTCATTTTCTTATATGGCTAAGTGAGATTACGTATTTGTTCTATTTAAACATTCTATTATATTATTTTACTGCCAAGCCTGATTTTATGAATTTTAAGAACACTTTGCTGTTTAAAAACAACAACAAAAGGGATTACATCAGTTACCTACCAAGTTCAATTTTATGATATAAAATCAAATAATTTTTCGTTTATGAGGCCGAGTATTTGTTCTGTTCATTCTATTATATTACAATTTACAGCATTGCCAAATCTCTTCCCAAAGTTCATTTTGATGCCAAACAAATAATTAATTATCTTTAATAAGGCTGAGTATATTTGTTCTGTTTAATCTTCTATTGTCAATAAATTGATATTATTTTTCTGCCAAGTCTGATTTTCCTTGTAAAGATAGGTTCCTAAATATCTATGCACAAGTCAAGAACTTAGCTAATGTAATCGATTGAGATTTTCGTGATTCCTTAGTCAAAGTACCTAGGTAACGTCAAAGTAATGCACTACTTTTTTGGAAGAAAAGTGAAGTAGTGTCACTACTTTCATAATAAAGTAGTGAGTAAAGTAGTGTCACTACCTTTTCAATAAAGTAGTGAGTAAAGTAGTGTCACTACTTATAAAAAGTAACTTACCCAACACTGAGTGTACGTATATTTTACAACTGATACATTTCATTAGGTACCTACAATCTGACTTAAATATGAATGAGTGAAAAATAACTTCGGACCGTGATTAACCAGTTAATCCAATAGTAGTTTCGCCCCTATCAATTCACCCGGCGTTTGTTGACATTCGCGCGCAGGGGTTTAAGCGCGAGCCGCTGCCAATGTCGTCACTAGAGCCTCGGGCTAAAATCGCTTGTATCTGCTTATAAGCATACCTAGTTAGACTGGAAATACCTTGGTAGCTACCTACCTACCTAGGTAGGTACCTACTACTTGTAAGTTGTAGGTAGTAACCTTTTATAATGAAGGTTCATTAGTAGACATAGGCTACTAGGTATGACTTTAAAGAAGTTGGAACAAGTACATTCGGACCAATTTCTCTATTCGAACAAAATAAGCGATACCTACGTGATGGAGCCACTTCTGGCAGGAAACTTTTTAGATGCACTTTTTTATTTTGATGTTCGTGTTTCCATAGGGCAGTGAAAAAGGAGAAACAAAATAAATTTAAATTTACCTACAGTCCATTTTTTTCTGTATGAACTCTCGCCAGAATGCGCTGACATGCAGTTTTTCTGCTAGGCCGAGAAAGACTTCATTGCGCGCTCACCTTGCAATGATATCTTTCTTGACCTAACAGAGCAAGTGACGGTGGCCCCATCTGGTGAGAGTTCAAACAGAGAAAACACAAACTGTACCTAGTTACCTACAAGTTTACTTTTTCAGCAATAACAAACAACTTAAAGCAAATTTTATATCATTTATTTACACTAGGAAAACGCTCAGTGTAACGCGTTGATGAGCGAGCACAGAACATCCCACATCCCCAGTCACGATAAACGACACGGCACATGAAGATTTTCTCTGCAACTTTCCAATCTCCACATAAATACTCTGGATGAATATCAGATCCATTGTGTCGTGACTTTCCTACATACATTTTCCAGCTTTGGACAACCCATACTAAACTCGTAAAATGACAATTAATACTTGACTGATTGTCAAAATGTTTGAATGTTTGTGTTTGATGAGTAAAATTTTAGATTATGTTGGTCTTGATCACCATACAAAACATTTTGATTGTCGACCAATCAGAAGATATTATTTAAACTACCTATTGGAGGATTTTGCATTCGTACTGCATCCGATTTGATATACGCTAGTTTTATTGTAAATTGTGGACTGCTTGGCTGCTCTACAAGCCTTGGAGCAGAAGCTTAAAGAAGGCAGGGATGAAAATGTAGTACATTTTACAAATAATTCAAGATTATGGAATAAAATGTCCCTAAAATGACAAATCATTTGAAAATAACGACTGATTAGACTGAAAATTGGCAAAAATACCTATAATGTTGGTACCAATGACCATGCGAAGTTTTAAGTTGATCGGTCAATCGGTTCTAGTTTAAATTTCAAAAATCACAGGAAAAATGGTTTAAAATTTGAACCAATGGGAGGATTTGGCTGAAACTTTTTATGATTGGGTAAATTGTTAGTTGCAATGACTTTGCTAAATTTCAAATTGATCAGACCAACCAATCAAAAGATAATTTTTCTAAAATTTAAACCAATCACAGGATTCCGTTCAAAAACGATCCCAGAGACCGCATAGATTACGTTAGTATGTGTGCAAAATTTCAGATCGATTGGTTGTGTAGTTTGACCTGGGCAGTGCAGGCAAAAAAAAAACAAAAAAACAAAAAAACACAGAGAAAGTGCCATAAGAGTACCGTAGTGATGCTCGCTACGCTCGCTCAATAAATAAACCCTTTATATATCCTCCATTATGGATTTATGGATAGTAGTACGGTAGTACCAAAGAATCCACCAGAGGTCAGTGTGTTCCTTATTTTCTCGAATAGCTTCCTTCCTTCGAGGAAGTACCTACCTACCTAGTAGGTACTACCTACTAGTACCTACCTACTGAATAGGTAGATGGAAACATAGGTAGGTACCTACCATATAGCCGAGCAGTAGGTAACAGAAAATCAAGTCCGTGCCAAAAGAGCCAAAAGGAGTCGATCTCTCAATTATTTTATCTGAATTCTGAAATTAAGATATTTTCTTAAAAATATAGGTAGGTACCTATATATCAACAGTTGGTTAGGTGGTGGACTTAGTATAATATTTGTCCCCTTTAGTTAGGTACGTACTTAATTAGAATTAAGTAGGTAATCAGATACCTACCTAGACCTAGATTTTTTGCAAGTTTCGCTCTTCTCGAGAAATCATTTAAACTCGATGGGTAGGTAGGAATAACATTGGGATCACTTGTAAATTATAATTTCGTGCTGAATTAGTGTGATGACATGATGACTCTAGAGGTAATTGTTGTGTAAATGGGTCCCTTTCAGGTTGAAAACTAGGATCTGTTGTATACATATACTGTACCTATGTCTACCTACTACTACAGTTATTTTGATGATGATTGAATTCTGGAATCTTGCGGTGTTCTAAACACGTGAACAATTTTTATCACAGTCAGCATTTTAATGTCCTCAAATATTTATACCTAGAGGGTACCTAACTAACTTACCTAGAACAAATTTAAACGTCAACCTCCTGCTTCTGTGTCTAACAATCCAATGGCCACTCTTCCTCTTGTTTGGCATCCACTGGGAACTTTTGTAAAAGGGCTCTTTTGCAGGCACAAAGGAAGGGGGGGATGGGGGGGGGGAGATTGTCCGCCCCTCCCTACTCGAGCAGTCTGACCATTCACCATACAAAATTAAGTTTAAAAACTCAGAATCAAATTTACAAATTGGTTAATTTCTAAAACGCCCTGCGGGGCAACTATAGGCGGTTGTTTGTTGTATAAGAGCAGTTGATCATCCTTACTTTTAAAATATTTATTCGAAAAATATGCCCTGCGGGGCAACAAGTGGAGGGTTGTGTGCTTCAGTTGTGAATTTTAAAGCCCCAGAATCACTTTTAAATTAATTTAATTCTAAAAACGCCCTGTAAGGCTTAAACTGGGGGGGCTTTGCCCCCCCCCCCATGCTGAAAGTATGTCCAACGCGCCTATTTTAGTTCTTGCCCATATTATATTTTACGACCTTATTCTCACCGAGTGCTGTTTGATAACATCATTAATTTTTCTTTTGTCAGACAAACATGGGTGGCAAAAAAGGCCGGAAGGGTCGTGGTCAGCAGAAGGCCAAATCAGATCAAGTTCAGGGTGCGGCTGGGCAAAACCCCGATGTCACCAAGTTGATATTTCAACCCTCATCGAGTCAAAATACCCAGGTTCCGTTGAGTGTTCTCCCAGATATTCTGATAAACGGCCAAATTGTTTCCAAGATCAAGGGAAAAGCGACAGCGGCAGCCGACAATGCCCCTGATGCTCTGCCGAGTATTGCCAAAGATGTTAAACTGGACTCGGAACAACAAACGACTGGAGACAAGATGATCGTTTTTTTGTATGACACGATTGATTCCATCAAGATCAGTTTAATGAGATGGGCCATGTGGATAGTCTCAAAGAGAGGAACTGTTCAAGAAGAGAAACATTCTAATCAGGGTCCTATGGAGCAAGAAGATGTGATCCAGGATCAAGCCGTTATACATCTGATTGATCCCAAATCAGATCCTGATAGTAAGAATTCCAATCTGGAGCAAGTACAGTAAACCCTCGTTATTACGAACTTCAATCATTCGAATTTAGGGGTAAATTCGAACTAGGTGCATGGTCCCAGTGGACAGGATAGGTTTTTACATGTTAAATCATTTTTATAAATCGAATTTTAGGTTAATTCGAAATTCGAACTGAATTTTGGTCCCAGCCCATGTTATTCCTTGCATACAGTTGTTTTAATTCGAACTTTGCAGAAGGATTGATAAAATAATCGCGAACAAACTACGAAAAAACAACACTCAAAACAAAACACAACCTTCAATGGCGGCAAAATGAGATAATCTGGCTTGCGAGGTTGGCCAAACTGCTGTTACAGGTTTGCCAACCCCACTTTTTTGCAATGGCGGGAATATTCCACAGGCGGGAATATTCAAACTTCATGAAAATGCACACAAATTTTTTTTGCATTAATTATATATTTCGAACTTTTTTAATTCGAACTGGGATTTTTTGGGTCCCTTTGAATTCGAATTAACGAGGGTTTACTGTAGTACCCAAGATTGACCTTATTGGGAAAATAACTGACAATAAAGCAGAGTCTGAAGAAGTAAAAGATCAAGAGATCAAAGCTGATCAGGTTTCCATGGCAACTGGTGATGTGCCTGTTTACCAAGGCCTTGCAATTCTGACTTATCCTAACTCAGAACCTGACTATAATGCCAACGTGTATGAGTATGAAGGACGAATGATGACTGTCCCGACTGGGTTAGCAGTGTTTGCCCCAGGCACAGATGAAGTGAAAGTTGATTCGATTTCTTTGGAGTGTGCAGATTTGGTCCAGAACCTGATCGATACTACATCTGAACCTGATGATAACAGTCGGGATCAAAACCCAGAGATATCTGCCCCATTAGGAAAAGCAACTGAAAATGTGGTAAACGGAGTCACCGAGACTTCTTTCAAGTCTGAAGATACGGTTCAGAATCCGATTGATCCTATGTTACCCAATGTTAAACCCAATGTTATTGATGATCCTGAACCAATGTTACCAAATATTTCAGATCTGCTTGACGAAATAACTGACATTGTAGAAGAGACAGAGACTCGAGATGTCAAACACGAGACAATAGCCGATCGGGCTTCCTTGGAAACTGGGGATATATCCCAGGACCGGTTTCCCTTGGAAACCGGTGATGTAGCCGGTGATAAACCAAATGAAGATTCCTCCGATTCCATTCCGCCAATTGGGACGAAGTTGACTTCTAACGAGGCTGATGATATGAATCTCGAGGACAAATACTTGAAACCGACCGAAGTAATGTTGGCTAAGTCCCGTCCACTGAAGCATCAGATGCCACCCTCGGCGGCGGAGAGCTTTACTTTCGAGAGCGCGCTCCCAAACACCGGTCGCGCCGTTGGCATGACAGATGCAGAAGTCCTCTCGCTCTTGCAGTTCTTGCACGAAGCATTCAATAAGATGAGCGCACGCAGTAAGTGCTTCCATGATTAATCAGTACCATCACTAACCAGCAAACATTGCTCAAAAACCAAGTTTAATTTAATTGCCACATACTAATTTACTAGGTACTTAGTCCTCGACTCTGCCCCATAATTAAATAGTTGTCCCTTTCACCTAGTCAATTTTTTTATTATAGAATTGATAGAATAGGATAAATTTTTACACTTGCCAACCAATTTTTTTCAATTCTTGCCAATAGTTGACTAGGTACCTATCATTTTATCTATCTTGGGCCGCTATACTGACATACGGACCATAACTGCTACAGTTCGTTTTTCCTATGTTTGAACTCTCACCAGACTGAGCCACCATCAGTTGTTCTGTTAGTAGGCCGAGCAAGACTTCATTGCGCGCTCACCTTGCAATGTATACTCTTTCTCGACCTAGCAGAAAAACTGACTATCAGCGCATTCTGTTGAGAGTTCCAACTTTGGATTAAAACCAAGTTATTGAGTATTATTGGAATCATTGGAATTTTTACTAACATTTATAATTTCTGAGTAGGTACCTTGTTTTGCGAGTGTCCTAATACCCCATTTCTGGTACCTAGTTAATTTAAAACTTGAGTTTAAGTTGTGGATTTAACCAATGACAAAGCAGATTCAAACTTATTTTCGCCGATTATTACACAGAACTTGATTTGTACTTCATAGTTGGCAGGTCAGAATAGCTTCATGTTATAACGGGTAAGCAGCTCTGCTAGTCATGTTAGGTAGGTACTGACTAATTTTGAACTCTTCCAGGCCCCGTGTACTCGGAACTGGAAACTGTGCTGCACCTCGGCAGCGCATACGAGTCTCTGGACCCCATCGGACGTCGCTACGCCACCCGCCTCCTGCTCAAGTTCTACCTCGGAATCGCAGACGGATGGGACTTCTCTGATCGAGTGGTCGAATATCACGACTGGCAGCAGTCCGTCTCGACGGCCAAGATCTTCCAGAACAAGCCGGCCGGAAGGGAGGAGAACCAGCGGAGCAGCAACAAATACAGAAACCCCGAGGGAGCATACGGAAGACTGGTGAGCGAAGTGGTCTCATTCATTCAACACACATACCTACTTTCCTTTACATTCTCTCTTTACAGGTGGTTAAAGTTCGTTCACTGATTTATTTTTATCTACAGACGTATTATACATATTTTTTGATTATTATATTGTGCCTACATGTGTAGGTATACGTTCGCTAGACTACAGTAGTACATGGCCGCCATTGTGGATCATTATTCCTACAGTGAACGAACTTTACCTACTTCGTCATCAGTCAGTATCAAGTTTATTAACAACTTTGGACAATACAGTAAAAATACAGTAAAATTGTGTACAGTAATACAAAACAGTAAAGTATAGATACAATGCATCCTTTCCGGTGGTTGTCAGATGAGTTTACAAGCACAGTGGTGCTAATTAGTCATTATTACAATTTAAAATTTAACTTATTAAATCACAGATGAGTTTCGATATGAATCGGTCTTAAGTTGTCTAAAATATTATTAAAGTGGCTTATTTTAGCTTCTGTCAGGGCATCCATTTCCACCTTCGGTAAATTATTCCAAGCACGAACAGCTCGTCCCAACAGAGAGTATCGTCCCACTTCTGTCCGATACCTCTTCACAAACAGCTTTTTCGTGTGGTCCTTTCTGCCAATAAACTTTGGGGGGTATATTAACTTCTCTAGATCTTGCCAGGCAGGTTGCCCGGACAGCGCCTTGAAAAGATATCGGAGGCTGACTTTGGCGCGCCGAGTCTCTAGTAAGTCCCATTTCAACTCCTGAACAACCCTGCTGACCCTTAGAGCTGGCTGTTTTTTCTTCTTGTCCCACCTGCGGTGACAGTTTATTACATATCTGGCGGCTTTTCTCTGAATCATCTCGATGGCATTGATGTGGACAGCAGAGTGTGGATCCCAGATCCCGCAGCAATACTCCAACAGAGGGCGGATAAGGCACTTAAATGCATGCTGCTTGGTTCTAGGATGACTGCCCTTCAGATTCCGCATGACAAAGTGCAGTGATCTTTTAGCCTTTAATGTCATACATGCGATGTGCGGTGCCCAGCTGAGATTGGAAGCAAGGGTCACACCAAGGTACTTGCAGGTGTTAGATTTCACAAGCTTCTCCCCTTTCATTAAGTATGAAGTAGGTATTGGCGAACGTCTAGTTGTGAAGCTGACAACCGTTGTTTTTGAGGGATTTAAAGACATCCCATTATCGCAAACCCACTCCTGGATATTGTCTAAATCAGCTTGCAAAAGGACACGGTCTTCATTGCTATGTATAGCCCTGTACAGGATAAGATCATCCGCAAAAAGCTTCATGGGTGATTGTATGTTTTTTGCCACGTCATTAATGAAGCCCAGGAATAAGGTAGGACCAAGGACTGTGCCTTGGGGCACGCCTGAGGAGATTTTTACTGGTGCGGAGGTCTGTGAGCCTACTTGTACAACCTGGCTGCGGTTTGTTAGGAACGTGCCAATCCTTTTTACCACTCGGTTGTCTAGCCCCATCGAGGCAAACTTTTCTAAAAGGAGGCTATGGGGCACCACATCGAAGGCTTTAGAGAAATCGACAAGTACAGCATCCACCTGGTTTCCGCTATCCACAATCTCGGATATTTCTTGAGTAAAACCAGAAAGTGATGACTCGCACGAGAAGCCCCTCCGAAAGCCTTGCTGATTACCAAATAGCCAGTTGTTTTCAGACCAAACGGAGTGGATGTAGTTCACAATCAGCCGTTCGAGGATCTTGCATGTGACAGATGTATTACTGATAGGGCGGTAATTTGACGGGTCACTACGTGGGCCGCTCTTGAAGATAGGGTGGATTGTGGCTGCACTCCAGTCTGATGGTACCTGAGAGTTATTAATTGAAATATTAAACATGACTTTTAGATATGGGATAATAGCGAGTCCTGCTACTTTCAGCATCTGCGATGTTACACCATCTGGTCCTACGCCAATCCGAAATTTAAGATCAGTTAAGGCTTTCTTTATTGATGAGTCACTGATTGTGAAGCTGGATGTTTGTGGGACAGAATCTGATTGTATGTAGTTTTCAATGCTCCATCTGGGATTGCTGTTGAAAACCTTGTGATAGGTTGAGTTGAGGAGATTCGCTTTATCTGCATCACTGGTACAGAGGGAGTCAGAAGATTTTAGTGTAGGAATGGAATTATGACTTCCCTTCTTGCTGTTTATATAACTGTAAAATTTCGTCCAATTTCCCGGGCTATCAACATTTAGCAGATTCAACATGTGTTCTTCGAGAGCTGATTGTTTGGCTGCGTTGAGTTCTGAGACAATGGCTTTGAACTGATTTGGATTTTCTTTTCTCATAGGGTACGCTTTACGACATTTCTTCTTCAGTGTTTTGACTTCCCTATTGTAGTAAACTGGATCATTATTAATTTTTATTTTACGCAGTGGGATGAACTGATACCGTGCTGATTCTAAGAGTGCCTTCAGGGTAGACCAGAAGATATTTATATCTCCACTTTGTGCAGCCCACTTAGGAAGGGATTTCATCAAGAAGCTTGTAATTCCTGGTATATCTGCCTTACCATAAGACCACACATGTCTTGCAAGCCGGGTGCTGGGAGGACTTTCGTTTATTAAAACTTCCATCGTGATTACTTTGTGATCACTGATTCGACAGAACTCGTAAGCCAGATTTCTGGGGGAGACACGAGGAAGACATCGAGTATGTTGTTTGGAGCATGTGTTGGCTCGTGTATTACCTGAATCATGTTATGATCGTTTAATATGTTACTAACGGCTGCTTGGATGGCACAATTTGATGCTTCCATTCCTGGTGCCCATGATACATTTGGAAGGTTGAAATCACCCCCTATGATACATGGTTGAGATAACATTCCATCTTTATGTAAGTTTGTCAGATGAGCATCTAGTGCTTGAAGAAACTGTAGTGTGTTACAATTTTGTGGTCTATAAGCCCCTATAACATTTATATTTCTTGGTTTACAGTTAATGGTCACACACATCATCTCCAGGTTTGGGTCCGTCCATTTTAGTGTGCTAGAATGATCGTTCTCTACACCAATGAATACCCCGCCACCCCTTTTACCTTCTCTGTCAAGCCTATATATTTGCAGATCTTTCGGGAATATTTCATTGCTTGTGATTTCGTCGGTAAGCCATGATTCTGTGCCTATAATAACATGGGGTTTGTGGATATCCTTTATTGTCTGGAACTTGTAAATTTTGTTTGCTATGCTTCGACAATTAACTTGAAGCAGTTTTAGTGTTTTTTGATTTTGGTGCAACTGAAACTTACTTGTTTGGACTTTGTCATCATCAGCTAGAGAGTCTCCCTTTCTTCTACAACTGTTCGAAAATCCTTTTGAGTGCGGCGAAAATCAAATCTTTTCACTTCAATGCCAGATGGCCAGATTGAGGCTGCATTCAATTTTTTAAGGTTGTCAAAGCTAATACCGAGTCTGAAGGAGCTGTATCTTGAGCCGGTGTAGATCTTCGAGCACTCGAATTCTTGATTGGGCATTTTGGCTTTAAGGTAGGCGATAATAACCTCGCATGTGGTGTTCTTGTCAGCCCGGGAGATATGTAGCCATGCTCTTCGCTGCGGAGAGCTGAAATCCTCTGTGGATGTGCCGGATCCAATAACTAAAGGATGTCTTTCTTGGTGCCGGGTGGGTTCTGCTGTTTTCTCATTTCTTTTCGTTTTCATGTGCTTTTTACTTGGGAGTGTACACACTACTATTGATATGTTGGTACCTTTCAATGCTTCTTCCAGAAATTGCTTGATTTCAATCCAGTTAAGACCGTCCCTGTGACAGCCCAGACGATTCATTGCAACCTTGGTTATTCCATTTTCTAGACAGTGTTTTACCATAACGCTAATACTGGATTCCAAGTTACTTTTTTCAGGTTTTTCCTGATACTCATTTTTCGTGATGAGATTATAGATGTATCTAGAACCATGTTTGAGAATGGCACAGCCACCAACCTGAGGGTTTGTTTTGCCCAGAGACTGAACAACTGGAAAACGGTTTTTAACCTGCTCTGCTAGTCCCCTACCCATGTGAAAATCTTTTGATATGCATAATGCTATAGATGTAGTCTCCGGCTGTTTGAAGATATCTCCTACAATTTCTGTAATTGTTGGAGTAACAACTGAATGGTTAATGTTGGTCGATTTCACTGAACTCGCTTCATTCTTGGTGAAAGTATTGGTACCCGTTCTCCCTGTGCCCCGTCTCTTGCTTTTAACCTCCATGAAGTCTTCTTCTGAGTTACTGAGAGTGTCGAGTATCGGGAATTCGGGCAAATCGGGAGTACCGGATTTGGGGAATTCCCATGCATGGGGACTTGCTTGGATCCAAATTTATTTGTTTCTAGTTCATAATCAATTCGCGCTACAATTTGTGAATTGCTTGATTCTTCAGAGTGACCACTCAGTCCAGTTACTTGGGACTTTTTATTATGACTGCGAAGGTTATGCCTACTTACTTGATGATTGGCTTGCTGCACTGGGTTTACTTCTACATTTTCTGTTTCAGCTATGAGCACAGTGCGTAACAGATCCAATTTATTTACAATTTTGGGGTTAGGATCCGTTCTGTTGGCTGCCTTTAGTAATATTTCTGATCCCATGTAGGTGTTTAATAAGTTTATTAGCTTATTTATTTCTATGTCCTTATGTCTAAGGCCCTGTTGTATTTCCAAGAGGGAACTCTTGATGTTTAATATACTTTTGTTATAATTTGTACACGACTCACAGTTACTGTTGACCTTACTGTCGGCCATCTTGTGTGACTTGACAGTCTGGACATTGTAAAAATTGAAAAAAAATTATCGGGGAAGATCAAGTATACCTAGGTTGTTCTGTGTGGCTGTGCCACCGATTTAATCAAAAAGTTAGTTACACCGCCAAGTATTTTTAAGGGTATTCCGAGTGAAACCTTGTGACCATAAATATAAAATACTAAATTGACCAAACTAATAAACTCCAAGTTGTGAGAACTGTTCTTTCTCCTTATAATACATAGTGATTTTCCAACTCAGGTGACCTTTTACACCTCCAAAATATTCGTATCAAATATTTGTTGGTGGAATGTTACTTTTTCAATGGGATTACAATAAGTCCCGCAATTATCACTCTTGCATTGGTCACATTATCTTCGTTATAAATAGGCGAAGAAGTGTCGGAAGCGTATTTTTATTTTTGTGTATTTTTATTACAATCGTTTAAAATATAATTTTTACTTCCTGAATTTTTCATCGATGAAATTATCATTAAGTGAGGACTGTGGCTAGCCAATAAATAAAGTTATTGAAAAATATGCTTCGACACTTTTTCGCTTATTCGTAAAGAAGATAATGAGACCATAATCTAGTATGTCGAGTTATACTTGCGGGACTTATTGCAACCCCATAGAAAGAGTCATATTCCAGCAAAAAAAATTGGATAGGAACATTTTTTATGTGAAAAAGGTAACGTGAGTTGTAGAATCACTTTTATAATGAGGAAAAGCATTCTCACAACTTGAGGTGCAGTAGGTAGTTATGCCAATTTTCGTATTTTATATTTATGGCCACTTGGTATCACTCGAATAGCTTTAATCTTGGTATAAAATAAAAACTGTTTGTCTATTTCCCAAGGATGCCGTTGGGCCCCTTATCCTCGAGGCCCTCAAGGGATGCCAGTTAGCCATTCTGGCTCCGCCTGCTACTCCACCAATTCCTTCCATCTCTCTTTTTTCTTCCCACCATTTCCATCTTCTTACTCAACCTCAATCTTCGCTTCTACCTCTCCAATGCCGTCCCTGCACTTTGTCCTCCTCGGACGCTCGGCCTTCCTTTTTCTCACTTATCTGTCTTCCCTTGACATTCTCAAAGGAATCTCTCTTATACCATAATGTATGATTATTTTTTGAACCTTAGATCAAATGACCTAAAAGATCAAATATATTAAACCAAGAAGCTAATTATACCGGAAGCAGACTTCCCAGTTTCTCCTACTCTCCTACTTTTTAATTCATTAAATTGGCTGGGAGGCTTGACCGGAAGTGAAAGATAAAACCCTACTCTGGACAACACCGGTACTCAATATAAACACAAATTAAAATACAGAGAGCAATATTTAGGCCTTCTTCAAGCTAACTAAAGAAAGCAAAAATAATTGGTCTCCGTATTTTAATTTGTATCTGATCAGATCCCTCTGCAGTACTTCCTCATCTGTCACAGCCACAGCGTCGCGACTTTCGAGGCCGCGAACAGTACCCTCTAGAGAATCAGCGCAACTACCCGTCCAACCCTAACCGCGAGCCGCCGTCCGACTACCGTCACTGCTACATGCCACCGCATCAGCGCGACAACCGTCCGCGAGACGACTACCAGCGCGAGAACCAGCACCGAGACGACTACCAGCGCGGGAACCAGCACGGAGACGACTACCAGCGCGGGAACCAGCCGCCAGACGACTACCAGCGCGGGAACCAGCACCGAGACAACTACCAGCGCGGGAACCAGCACCGAGATGACTACCAGAACGGGAACCAGCAGCGCTACAGGGAGCGCGGGGACGGGTCGCGCGAGAACGTAGAGGAGCAATGTAGGGCATCACATTCACCATGCATCATGGTAGAAACAGGTGGAACCACTGAAGTTAACTCATCCATACATACTTATGCTTGCAGATTTAACCAATCGTTGGCTCTAATTTGTGATTCTTTATATTTGCCTTGCGTTTTGAATAATAATAAAAATAATCCCTCCCTGTTTCAATGCAGTGGGTCGGGTAGTGGGTACTCGAACCAACACTAAGGCCGGGTAGGACCAACTTTGGATTAGCTAACTATCGATAGTTAGTGGGCAGTTAACCAATGAATCCAGTTGGCGCGAATTCCACAGCCAATAAGAACCACTAATTTCCACTAACTATTGATAGTTAACTTAATCGAAAGTTGGTCCTACCCGGCCTAAGTAATCTTTTATTTAACTTGAACCTAAACTTTAACACTACTTTCTAGTGCTATTGGCTGTAGGGTGCTTGAATTTATCGAATACAGTGGAACCTTGTTAGTACGTTTTTGAAGGGACCAGGTTAAAAAAACGTACTTAAGAGAAAAACGTACTATAGAAATTTAATAAAAAAAGGGGTCTAGTCGCGGGTCAATGTTTTTTTTTGAAGATCAATATTTTTAGATTGGGGTTTAACGTCTTACCTCCCGTTAAAAATGGAAAAACACTCAAGGGTGGGCCCCCCTCTACTCAGAAGCTGAGTAGAAGCTGACTCAGAAGCTGTTTCAATTTATGTAAAAGACCCACTATTCATGTTTCCCCCATCTCAAGATAACAGATGAGGCCAATCCATGTCAAGTACTCAAAGGACCTGTCACTCAACTCAAGTGTAAAATAGATAGAAGTATAGTCTGGTCCTGACAAAAGATTGTTTTTTTCCCATATCCCTATGGTTTATTTTCACATACAAAGTGTTTTTTAAAAACAGACTTCCAAAAACTGAGGTGTGTTTTCTGACGTTAATTATTTACGAAAATGGGTTGAAATTGGGATGAAAAACGTACTATTCTAAGTAATTTGCTGCAAGGGACCAGAATTTTTAACGTACTAACGCGAAAAACGCACTAGCGAGAAACGTACTAAAGAAACAATTTAACATGTGTTCTTATGGGGGAATGCCAGGACCTTTTGAAAAAAACGTATTAGGGTGAAAAACGTAGTAAGGAGAAACGTACTAAGGAGGTTCCACTGTACATAATTAATGTACATATTCAAGGCATGGCCAGCCGGTGTTGATTCGAGGACCCACCACCTGAGCCACTGTACTGGAACCAGGGAGGAATTATTTTTATGACTATTCAAAACGCAAGGCAAATATCAAGAATCCAAAATTAGAGCCACCGATTGGTTAAATGTAAATTAAATAGGTAATCAATAGGGTTTACACAAAATACAATTAAGCATTCTCATGTTATCCTTCAAAACCCCGAAGGACTTATCTGAAGGTTTCTTAATCATTTAAACTTTCAAGAGGTCGAACATGAAACAATAGTATTGACAATAGTATAATATAAACAGGTTAAATTGTATGAAATATGGTTTTTACTGATTCCCTCAGTTAGGTGAATGTTAATAAATACCAACTGCAATGTGAAAAGATTTTCCTCGAGTGGGACTCGAACCCACGACCTTCCGATATCCAGTCAGATGCTCTACCAGCTGAGCTACCGAGGCAGTTCACATTGCAGCGGCTGTGTTCCAATATAAGCTACGTTAGCAACTTACCGAGATTTTGAAGATAGGGTCAGAAGACCGTGAATTTCATCCACGTTTGACAACTGACTAACTTCATTCGACTTGGATATCTCATAAGCAGATAAGTGCGTATATGTATGAAATCGTGGGTTTGAGTCCCACTCGAGGAAAATCTTTTCACATTGCAGTTGGTATTTACCGTGTCCGTATTTACTCGCATATAAGCCGCGGGTATATTCAATTACTATTTACTACCTTGAAATCCTTCTGCGGCTTATCGGGCGCGGCTTATAATCGCGCGCGCGCAAAGACGATTTTTCCCCATTTGAAATGCGCGCCACTTTCTCCGTCCTACTTCGTCTAGCTTCGTCACTGCTCGGCTGTTCCGAACCCCCCACCCCACTCACTCGTTCGCTGTCAAATTGCAATCGTACATGAAACTAGGTCAAGTTGTTGTTTGGGTTTTGTGATCGTGAAATTATCTTGTTGTGTCTGCAATGAACGTCATTCCTAAACAAAAGCGTTGTGTTTACGATGCTTAATTTAAAAGAAATGTTATAAAATACGCTGAAGAGCATGGAAATCGAGCGGCGGCGCGTAATTTTTCGGTTGATGAAAGCAACGTGAGAAGATGGAGGACGCAAAAAGTTCTATTGACTAAAAGCGAGTCAAAACGCAAGTGCTTTCGAGGCCCAAAGAAAGGACACCACCCCGAACTTGAGGCTGATATTGTAACATTTGTAAAGAATCAATGTGCAAAAGGTTTACCAGTGTCTTGTGAAATCATACAAGCAGGGTGTCCACTGCCCACTATTTTACACTTTTTTCCCACTATTTTCAGCATGGCCACTTTGACCACTATTTTAAGCAAAATCCTGAAAAAGCCACTAAAAGACCACTATTTTGACAATAGTTTGTTAGAGTTAGAAAATGTTTTGCACAAAATTAAATTAAATTGTCTAGAATAATATTATTCTTACAATTGATTTTTCAAATAGCTAAGCTAAATAGCAAATAAGCTAAATAGCAAATTCGAAAAATTTGATTTTTCGAATTTGGCAGTCCACTGGTGCACAGCAGTTGGAGCCAGGGTTGCCAGATTGGGCGACTTGTTGCAATTTGGGCGACTTGACCCTACTAAATGGGACCAACTTTTAGGTGTTGTCGCCGATCGCCGATTTGGGCGACTTCGCAATATCGTTCCATAATGCAAATTTTTGAGAAAATATATGGAATTGGAAACTAATACTTTGAAACTTAATTTCCATAATTGTTAACTAGGAATTGACCAATGAAGGTGGGCGTTGCCTAATGAAAAACAAAAGTATTACCATGGTTACTCCAGGGTTCTTAGAAAAATAACAATTTTTCATTCAGACAATTGAAATTCAAAAAGATCAAAGAAATAGCTCACACGTGTTTAATTGAGCGAGCGTAGCGAGCGTCACCACGGTACTCTTATGGCACTTTCTCTGTGTGTTTTTTTTTTTTTTTTTTTTTTTTGTCTGCACTGCCCAGATCAAACCGCACAACCAATCGATCTGAAATTTTGCACACGTACTAATGTAATCTATGCGGTCTCTGGGATCGTTTTTGAAAGGGATCCTGTGATTGGTTCAAATTTTAAAAAAATTATCTTTCGATTGGTTGGTCCATTCAATTTGAAATTTTGAGAAGTCATTACAACCAACATTTTGCCCAATCAAACAAAATTTCATCCAAATCCTCCCATTGGTTAAAATTTAAAAAAATATTTCATGTGTTTTTTGAAATTTAAACTAGAACCGTATGACCGATCAACTTAAAACTTTGCATGGTCATTGGGACCAACATTATCTGTATTTTTGACTACTTTCAGACTAATCTGTGTTTAAATCCAAAAGTAATTGACATTTTACGGACATTTTGCGTGTCAGCTGTCAAATTTCTCGAAAATGTTGATCACGGCTACTTTGACTCTTCAGTTCTAATCCAAGGTAGTTGAGCAAAAACTTTTAAACGCATATGAAACTAATAATGACCGTTCAACAGATCGATCTGATATTGTGTACACACACTAATATCATATGAGTGGTCCCAGGTATATTTTTTGAAAGAGATTCTGTGATTTTTTATATTTACTGGGAACGTAGTTCAATTATAAAGGTTCAATCAATCAACTTAAAACTTTGCATGGTTATTGGGACTAATATTTGAGTGATATTTGGAGATTTTTAAACAAGTCTGTGAAAAATTCAAGAATTATTGGCTTTTAATGATATTTTCGTTAGACGCAGAATTTCGGTTCGAGGTGTTGCGCGTATCCGTGCTCGCTCATCAACGCGTTTCACAGAGCGTTTTCCTAGTACTTTAATTTACCTCTTGAAATAGTACAATCAATATATTTAAACTCATAAATCATGTTTAATGATATGCTGGACAATTATTACAGTGGTACATCGAAACAAATTATATTTTGCCAGGTATGTTGCCAAAGCGTTTTATTTTTTAATGGCTTCTGTCACTGGATAGTTTCGTCAACTTAAAAAGGCCCTACCTCTCTTATGATAAGTTAATTGAGACTAAACAAGATTCAAGTAGATAGTTTAAAGCAATTACTATTATTAATGGCAATTTGTAGATTGTAAAACTGTTAAATTCTGTAGGAAACAGCTGATTTGCTGTTAACTGACAGCTGTGTTTCGTCACTGACAGCTGTCAGTGACCAAACCACTTTTGTTTTATGACGTAGTGGTGGGAGGAGATCTACATTGGTCAATTTTAGATGATCGAAATCGCTGAAATTTCTAGTCCAAAACGCAAAGAAAAGGCTCTATTTTATTCTTGAGCCTGCGCGGCCCGGACCCGCGGGTTGCTGGGGGGCCGTCCCAATTTACTTAATAAAATGTATGGCCTTTACATTTATTGATACCATGTAATCAAAAGACACTGTGATTCAGATTGTTATTAAATCTGCTGGTCAGTTACACGTCATACTTATGTTCTGAACTATTAGCATATCTGTTCATTATCTCTACACTAGTTACACTTGAACTGTTAGACCGACAAAAAGTGTGAGTTGGTGTAGAACTTTCCACACTCGGTATAGGGCGAGTGTCGGCCAGTGTTATTCCAGTGTCACTAGTGTAGAGCAAACGATCAGACCTATTGCAAAGTATCTATTTTGAGTTTGAAATGTGGAACATTCAAATTATGAATAAATTTTTATTCATAAAATTTCATGTCTATATAGGTACGTTTATTTTACATGTAATCAAAACATTGATTTTCATGCAAAGAAGCGCTTTTTTATTGCATATTTCAATGCAGGCCCACTATTTTACCACTATTTTTCAAATAATAGCCCACTACAATGACCACTATTTTAGTCAAATCTGCCCACTATTCCCACTATTTTTACACCCTTTGAGCAGTGTACAAGTGAAACAAGTCTGTACAAGTGAAAACACGAGAACGCCAGCGTGAATGAGGCATCTCACGGCAATCTTTTCGAGGAAGTAGAGGTTAGGTTACGCTTTTTATGCGGCGGCATGGATTTAGTTTGAGACGCAGGACCACGATATTGCAAAAGTTACCAGCCGATTTTGAGCAGAAACTTCTCAACTTTCAGCGCTATACCATTGCTTTACGTCGCCAGAAGAACTATTTGCTTGGTCAAATCGGGAATGCAGATCAAACTCCTGTAAACTTTGACATGCCATCAAACTACACGATCAATGATAAGGGTGCAAAGGAAGTGAGAATTCGTAGCACTGGCGGAGAAAAGCTTCGAATGACAGTGATGCTGGCAATTACAGCCGACGGCCGGAAACTCCCGCCCTACATTATTTTCAAGAGGAAGACAATGCCTAAAAATGAAACATTTCCTCGCGGCCTCATAGTTCGTGTGCAAGAGAAAGGCTGGATGAGCAGTGACTTGACCTTGGACTGGATCAAGTGTGTCTGGTTACGTCGTCCAGGAGCGCTACTTAATTTGCCCAATATGTTGGTCCTGGATGCCTTCAGAGGACACTTGACAGACGATGTGAAAAACCTGCTCCAAAGGAACAAAACGAATCAAGTTATAATACCAGGAGGTATGACCTCGCAACTCCAACCCCTCGACGTCTGTATAAATAAACCATTCAAAGACCGTCTCAGAGTTCTGTACAATGAGTGGCTTTCAAAGGAAACATCAGGAAACATCAAGAGGGCCCCGCTATCAGTTGTTGCGGAGTGGGTTATGAAGTCTTGGGATTCTATTTCACCTGAATTGATTCAGGAAAGTTTTAAGAAATGCTGTATTACTGATGATCTAACTGGAGAAGAAGACGACATTTTGTGGGACACAGATGATGAGAATGACCCCGATTTCAATGAAGATTCTGGACTGAGTGATTCAGAACTAAGTGATTCTGAAGTGGATGCCAGTGACAGTGAAAACTGATTGGTGATAAAAATCACCATATGTGTTGAATATTTATCTTTATTTATCTTTAATGTTTATTTTTCAATGTAGCTTCAACTCATTTACCTGTTTGAAATTCCATCTTCTCCTCGAGTTAGATTATTTGAATTGTTTTGGAATTACCTAGTTAACTAGGTAGGTATGATGAAATAAAGTTCTGGGGTTTGCCTCATCTCCAGATAACCTCAGCCACCACTTGTCAACCCTTGTCAATGTCCTCTAATGACCTGTCACTCAACTCAAGTGTATAATAGATACAAGTATAGCCTGGTGCTGGCCAATGTCTATTTTTATTACATCCTGCGGCTTATTTGCGCATACAAAATGTTTTTCATAAACAGATGGCCAAAAACTGGGGTGCGGCTTATATGCAGGTGCGGCTTATATGCGAGTAAATACGGTATTAACATTCGCCTAACTGAGGGTATCAGTAAAAACCATATTTCATCTTTATCCTTCTTTATTCACGGTCTTCTGACCCTATCTTCAAAATCGGTAAGTTGCTAACGCAGCTTATATTGGAACACAGCCGCTGCAATGTGAACTGCCTCGGTAGCTCAGCTGGTAGAGCATCTGAGTGGATATCGGAAGGTCGTCGTGGGTTCGAGTCCCACTCGAGGAAAATCTGTTCACATTGCAGTTGGTATTTAATTTATTAACATTCGCTTAACTGAGGGAATCAGTAAAAACCATATTTCATCTTTATCTTTCTTTGCCAGAAAATAGATTGGCTATACCTATGAATGATTTTCATATATTGTCCATCTTGCTGGATTATGTCTAGTGAAGGTCAGAAGTTAGGTCTAATAGGTTTACAAAGCGGTTATACTTGAAAGTTAAAAATAGAAGTCACAAATGAATCTCTTCTTTTCTTCTCCCTTCTTTTTAGCGAAGTTTTTTGTATTTCAAGGGATGCAACTGGCATGTAATTTGTTTTTATTTTATTAATTGCTGAAGCGTAGTGCTTGCTAGAGTTTTGTGCTGCCTTTGCATCTTTTGTATTGGAGATGTTGGGATAGTTTGCAAATGGAAACATCATTCCAAATTATAATTGAGCGAGCTTAGCGAGCGTCACCACGGTACTCTTATATGGCACTTTCTCTGTGTGTGTTTTTTTTTTTATGTTTTTTTTGTCTGCACAGCCCAGGTCAAACCGCACAACCAATCTATCTGAAATTTTTGAACACATACTAACGTGATCTATGCGGTCCCTGGGATCGTTTTTGAATGGGATCCTGTGATTGGTTCAAATTTTAAAAAAATTATATTTTTTTGTTTGTTTTGATCAATTTGAAATTTTGACAAGTCATTGCAACCAACATTGTACCCAATCATAATAAGTTTCAGCCAAATCCTCCCATTGGTTTAAATTTGAAACCATCTTTCCAGTGATTTTTGAAATTTAAAATAGAACCGATTGACCAATCAACTTAAAACTTTGCATGGGCTTTGGTGCCAACATTTTAGGTATTTTTGCCAATGTTCAGTCTAATCTGTCGTTATTTTCAATAGTTTTTGTCATTTTGGGGACATTTTATTCCATAATCTTGAAATATTTGTAAAATGTTAATTTTATATTCATCCAAGGCCTTCTTAAGCTTCTGCTCCAAGGCCTGTAGAGCAGCCAAGCAGTCCACAATTTACAAAAAAAACTAGCGCATATCAAATCGGATGCAGTACGAAGGCCAAATCCTCCAATTGGTAGTTTAAATAATATCTTCTGATTGGTCGACAATCAAAATGTTCCGATTAAGTTAAAATTTTGCATGGTGATCAAGACCATCATTCTAAAATTTTACACATTGTAAGCCCAATCAGTCGAGTATTAATTGTAATTTTACAAGTTTATTATGGGTTGTCAAAAGCTGGAAAAAGTATGTAGGAAAGTCACGACACAATGGATCTGTTATTCATCCAAAGTATTTATATTGGAGATTTGAAAGTTGCACAGAGAAAATCGTCTTGTGCCGTGTTGTATCGTAACTGGGGATGTTGCATGTTCTGTGCTCGCTCATCAACGCGTCACACAGAGCGTTTTCCTAGTGATAATAATTAGGTAGGTATTCAAAATTGGTTAGGATGACTCCTATTGTCCTTTTTCATGCATCTAATATACAGATTATTTGAAACAATTGTAAAATGACATCTTTCTAGAAACAATTTATCATTTGCTGAAAATTAAAGACTACAATGATAGAACAACTGTCTGACATAATTATACTTCGCTTCACACAGTAGTATTGTGAGTTAGCAAGCAGTACACCTGGTTAGTAAAATGGAACAAGTAAATGCCATAATTTATAGACCTGAATCGTCCTATCCAGCGTTATTCATTTAATTTGTATGCATGTACACTTGGCACAACTAAAATTGATCTGAATCTGAAGAATATAAATGTAATTAACTGAAAATTGTTAGATCGCACCATTAGAAGTTCCAAGCGATCTCTTTGTCTCACTCTAGTAGGTGACCTCACATTTCAGTGATAATAACAAGCATTGATTGGTATGGAACCTGACCAGCAGTCATTCACATTTGTTCACTGATACTTTTTTGTTGTGCCGAGTGTATCTTACTTATCGAAAATAGTTGTCACTTGTTCGTAGTTTGGAAGCTTTGTCAAGATGAATACAACTTTGTCAATTGTAATGCAGAGAGTTTGTTCCTAGTATTAAAGAAAAGTTCAGATCATTCAAGTTGATTACAGTCAAAGACAAAACACCCACTCGTTCCCAAACAACTAATTCGAACTCTGTCTACGAACTTCACATGCAATTTCCTACATAATTGGTTCCATTTTCTCTTACAAACTTTTGTCTATCATTCTCTGACATTTTTTTATTGTCCTCAGATCCCCCCTCAGCGTTTCCGGACGCTGCCACCGCCGTTGCAGCCGTGCTGGCCCTTGGGGCGGGCTTAGGAGGCGCCACCTCCCAATCAGGGGAGCCACAGGGTGTTGGCAAGGGGGGAGCCATTGGAGGAGCAGGAGATCAGAGCAAGCGGTATGTGGCCCAATCCAGCAGCAGCGCCCTGGAGGGAGCGGAGGCCCATTCCAGTGGTGGAGCCCTCAACGGAGCTGATGGTGCCCATTCTGGTGGTGGAACCCTTGAGGGAGATATGGAGGCCCATTCCAGTGGTGGAGCTCTCAACAGTGTCAGCGGTCGGGGCCGCGATGGAGGCGACGGTGCCCATGCCAGTGGCGGAGCCCATAAGGGAGGTGTGACGGTGTTCAGCGACGTTGTAGATGATGGGGGACCACATAAGGACATCAGAATAGAAAGACTTTCGCGCCAGGATAAAAGGAAGCTATGGTTCTTCAATCATAAGGGCGAGGGTGAGTGCCATGTTTTGTCCAATAAAAGCCAATAAACAAACCAATAAAAGAATATTCCAAGAATATTCTACATTTTTCTGATGACCACAACAAAACTGAATCGATCTCAACAATCTATATTTCTTATAATTGATATCAATTCCCCCGAGAAAAAAATCTTTTGTTTTGTACAATTTATTGAGCGAGCGACTCCTTTTGGCTGTTTTGGCACGGACCTCTGATTTGTTTTTTTTGTTTGTTTTTCTGCTATTGGGTAATTCCATCTCGGAACCACCAAAAAAACGCGAAAATTTTTCTGACCCCTTCCGATTTTGATAAAACTTTGTGAAGTTGTTGTTAAAAGCAAAAAATGAGACATATTTTTTTGTTTGGTCAATATTGTCTCCCTTCTGGTACTTTCACCCCTTCGAAAATCTCACTTTTTAAGAAACCCTTATATTATACATAACTGCTTGTAACTTTGGACCTGTTTGAGATATCATAGTGATCTTTTTTAATATTTTAACACAAATGTAAGTAGTTTCATAATACGCACCGATAAATATAATTATTTTTTAAATCAGGGGTGACCAAACCAAATTTTGACTTTAAATGCCCCCCCCCCCCCCCCCACACAAAAGGCATTTTTTAAAATTCTGAAAAAATTATATCTTGTTTATCATTATTATTATTATAGCATTGTTTGTTTATCATTATTATTATTATAGCATTCCTTGAAAATTTCAGAGTGGAAAGATTTTTAGTTATTTTTTTATGATTTATGACTTTTTTTATGCGTTGTGTACACTTTCCCGGTTCGAGAATTTGCACGTACCCGTGCTCGCTCATCAACGCGGTACACTGAGCGTTTTCCTCTAGTAAAAATATATATCACCATTATAAAGTGGATTCAGAGGTCATAAGGGGTCAAAAGTAGTCAAAATCTCATTTTTTAAGTGTTCCAGGACAAATGCGATATCTCCATCCCCAATAGAGATAATAACATAGTTTTTTATACTAGGAAAACGCTCAGTGTAACGCGTTGATGAGCGAGCACGGGTACGTGCAAATTCTCGAACCGGAAATGCGTACACAACGCACAGAAAACATATACATCCATATTGAATTGAAAAATGATCCACTTCTTTAACATAAAAGTATGCTTTTCATCGAAACTTGAAAATAGCATCTAAGCACCCTGGTACATAAAGCAAATCAGATTCAATTCAACTGGCACTGGAAAACATTCATTTCGATACTTCATATCTGACAGCTATTAAAAATGTCAATAAGTTCATACGTTCTTAACTGATTGCGATGAAAATTTGTAAAATAATAGGCAATGTTTGTCCTAACAACCATGCAAAATATGAGTTTGATCAGATTTATATCAGACCATAAAAAGGGTGGTGTGGCTACAAGCCATTATAAATTAAGCTTTACATGTCAGTAAAATGTCTATTATTACTCTTAAAGTTCATTATAGATTTTACAGATTGGTCCAAAAATACTTAAAATGCTGATACCAATGACAATGCAAATTCTGGTGATGATCGGTCAAACGATTGCAGTTATATTGACACACAGAGTTTCTTTCATCCCCATTGCCAAGCACAGCATCAACTACACATCAAGTTTCCGATGAACCCAATGGATCGATCTTTCTGAAAATCATTTTGACCATAACGAGAATAGTAATATAAGTTTTGTGAAAAAATTGGCCTGATCCCTTACTTCGTTTGGCAGGAGACGCCAAATGCACAAATAAACACACACAAAAAAAACAGAGATTCGAGCCATAAGTTTCAAGTGGAGACGATCGCTACGCTCGCTCAATTAATGGATTCGAAATGTATGTTCATAACATATCAAAAGTTCTCACAATTTATATTAGAGTGGTTGGGCCAAAATTCTAAATTTAGCAAAAACTCATTGTTTTCATTATCGAATTATCAATGTATATCAACCTTGTTGAGTAGCATATCAAATGAAAGCTTATGATTAGTGCAACATATTAAAACAAGTATGACCATTAAAAAGGTCATACAAAGGTCATGAGAGACCAAAACGTGGTCAAAATGCCAAATTTTAAGCATTGACTTCTGCTCTATAGTGATTTGTGACTGCTATAGCTGCAGCACTGAATGCTTTCCCCGATGTCTTAGGCCGCACTGCTTTATCAAATTCTGGCAATATAGAGACATATTATTAATTTTGTTTAATGCTACGCTGTGTCTACATATTTATACTACAAGAGCATCCAAAGCATATTGTTGTGCTGAGTCAGCTTTCCGTGCAATCTTGTCCTATGTAAGAGGATCTCAGCCGGACGAGTGAAGAATTTGACCTTGGTCTGTACGTAAGAATGGGTCGGTTCGGTTTCGTTTGTCACTAGACAACGACGACAGATGACTGGCCTGTCGCATGTCCCCAACCCCAGTGTTCGTCAATGTTTTAAGTGTCCAAGGACATTTGCCATTAATGTCATCATTAATAAAAGTAAAAATATACTTTTTGATACCAATCGATCCCACTGACATATAATAGGTGGACGGCCTGTCAGATATACGAAAATGTTGCCAACACGGAGGATCAAGATTGGCGTCACAAAACCATATGATGGGTCAATTCAAGTCACGTGACTATTATGCCCCTCCCACTTTGCAAATGAAAATATAATTAATTTAAGGATATTAAACATATAAATCAATCAATCACTACATTAATCATTTAATAAATAAATAAAACAATTGAACATTAAACATTCTCTTCTTTGCAACGAAATAAGTTTATTTTCATCAATGTGGCAGAAGGAAAAAAAATGACGGCGTTTGAATTTCTGATTTGCTGATAAACCCCATAAGGGACGCCAAAACCTGACCTAATGGCGGCTAGTGGTGTTATCATAGGGATCCTCTGTCCATACGTAGTGTCAGTGATCGATCCAAAGAGATGCAGTTTATGGCATATAAAAATTCACAACGTATGGGGCGATGCCAAGCTAGGACGACAGGATCGGCCACTTTGGCGCTAGCGTCGAGGCTGTACTTTTCAAATCAAAGTATTTCTTACCCCACAGTCCGTATTTTCATGTTATATTATAAGAATTAATTTGATATTTGGTTATTTACCACAAGAGTGGATAATTATTAGAAATTATAGTGTAATAACTACGATCACCACACTTTACAGGGATCGGAAACTGTCTGCGTATTGTGACGTCACTCCCATAAGACCAATGCTAAATTATGGCGGCCCAGTGCTTGGGCCGCCGATTTGCTCTTTCTTACTTCCTGCTCCGTCTTACTTCCGGCCGGTGACCCGCGAAATTTAAAAAAAGTACGATTTTGGAGTGTTTTAATTTGATTCACACAATTGCCGCCAGGTTCGAAAGAGCTTCTCAAACTTGCCGCTGCTAAAGATGATAGCGCATTGTCGAATATTTGAATTCTGTTCTGGCGGGAGATAAAGACATGTGTCACGTGAGCGACATCACAGCCGCCTGTTCTATGATTGTTGTGTTCAAGGTGACCAAGCACATGGCCAGCTAGTCAGACAGTTTCCGATCCCTGTAAAGTGTGGTGATCGTAGGTAATAATGATATTTTGATCATATAATGACAGCTCTCAGAATTATTTTTGTTTCCAGTGCTCTCTTGAACTGACTCACTGCTCAATGGAATTGTGTAACTTAAAATTAAAACAATTGAGAGGGTGTCGCTTCAGATTGAAATAGAATTTGCTTTAGATATTGCACTATCTTCTTATTTTTACACATTTTATTATACTAGAGTAAAAAATATATGTATCTAAACAAAGAGTACATCTTCTTACGCCTGTCAAAATGAAGTTTCGTGAGTTTTAATTTTGAGTGGCACGAACAGCTTACTTCACACTTAGCACAACCCCGATGGCAGCACCCTAGCGGGAGATAGTTTGGCTAGTGCCCTATACATACGTTGGATTTTTTACATTAAATATGGTAGTGTTTGATTAATTGTATTATTTTCTTCATATCTAATGTAAAAATTCACATTTTTTATATTCGATTTTTCCTTCATAAAATATCACTTTCATAAATTAAATTTAAACCCTAACAGCCTCATGCTCAAAAGAATTTCCAGATTTATCGACGCAAGTGACCAGAGTCTACTGGATTCAGTCCATAAGATTATTAGCTCACGGTCTTGTGGTGTTGAGGACTGACATCCGCAAATATCTACTTGCGGACGCAACTTCTTTTGAGCATGAGGCTGTAATAGACCAAAACATAAACTAAACGCGCATGCCCAATCGGCCATTTTCTCTTCCAGCTATGTGTGACATTTGACCTTGAACTAACCTATTCGGAACTAAAACTGGCCGTGCACTTTCATGTCAATGGTTCTGTAAAAGCATGTAAAGTTATAACTACATCGCGAAATAACAGAAATTGATGCTTACCTCAGAGTCAACATTCAAATACAATCGGCATATTTCATTTCAGCACAAATTCATTCAAATTCATGCGAGAATTAGATGTCTATTCACCAAAAGCAGCTTGTGATAGATTGCAATTGTTTTGTACGAGTCTAAGAAAAATGGGTCAGACGCCTCATTCAGAAATGGTTCAGAAGGCCGTGATAAAAACAAATGCGATATGTCAAATGGTGATTTTGGTGAATAGACATCTAGTTTTCACAAGAATTTGAATGAATATGTGCTGAAATGAAATATGCTGATTGTATTTGATTGTTGACACTGAGGTAAGCATCAATTACTGTCATTTCGCGATGTAATTTTAACTTTTACTGAACTCATTAAGATTGACTTAAAGTGCCATGCCCGCATGCGCACTTAGAATGGTCACACATAGTACCCTGCCCCCTTTTAGTTCGCTTTGAGGGCGCCGCGCCACTAGTTTATGTTTTGGTATATTGGCTCACTCACGGTCAAATAATTTTTGTGAATATTTTTTATGCCATAACATCTCTACGGATCGCTTGGTATCAAAAAGTATATTTTAACTTTTATTAATGATGTCATAATGGCAAATGTCCTTGGACACTTAAAATTTGGCATTTTTACCACGTTTTGGCCTCTCATGACCTTTGTACAACCTCTTTAATGGTCATACTTGTTTTAAAAGGTTGCACTAATCATAAGCTTTCATTTGATAAGCTACTCGACTAGGTTGATACAAATTTATAATTTGATAATGACAACAATGAGTTTTTGCCAAATTTAGAAATTTGGCCCAACCAAATTTGGCGGACTTTTGATATTTTATAAACAGATTAATTTCGAATTGATTAATATAAAAAAGTACATTATTATCTCTATTAGGGATGGAGATATCTTCAAAAACGAGATTTTGACCACTTTTGACCCCTTTGACCTCTGTATCAACTTTAAAATGGTGATATTTTTATTAATTGAACTAAACTTAAGATCTGAGAAACATTGAACTGTTCGTTTTTCCAATTCCATTATGATGGAGTCTGGTCCCGGCCATAAGGATTAAGAAAGCATTGAATTACATCAGAATAGGAAATGCAAGTTCTAGAATAGGTAATTTAAGAATTTAATAGGTAATTAATAAATTAAATTTGTTAAGAATACCTAATTAATAGAGCTGGGCGAACCTTGAATTTTGGTGCGAACCGAACATCGAACCGAACCTTAAAGGGTTCGCAATTTTTGCGAACCTCGAACCGAACCTTTTTACATATTTGGCCCATTATGACAGGCGTGGAAAATAATAAGACAATTGATGGTGTAGATGTCATAACTTCATTTATATTTGACTGATCAATTCTACATATTTATTTATCATTCACATAGGTATAGCTTACAAGTTACAGAAGGTAAATAATTAGCTAATAAGTAATAATTAAAAGAAAACCAATTAAATTTTTATTCAAACTGTTTAAGATCATTGGCATATTACTTTTAATAATCATAAATAAATGTTTACGTTATTGTTTTTAAAAAATTCAAATTATTGGCGGGAAAAATGGCGGGAAAGGTTTGCAAAAGGTTCGCAACCAATAAAATAAAGTTCCAATTGCGAACCACATAAAAAGGTTCGGTTCGGTTCGAAAACGAACCGGTTCGCCCACCCCTACTAATTAATATACTCGTATTCAAAGTCAAATTCACTTTTCTTATCTTGATTAGATCTTGATCTTGATTAGCTAACAACAATTTTACAGAGTTAACTAAATTATTTTTCCTGTGGTCTCGTGTGTTTTCAGTTCTGTTAAGCGTTGTTTCTTTTTGTTTCAGAGCCTATACGGTCGTGGTACGCCATTCGGCCAATAATGAAAGCCGACGAGCGCCACCTTTAGACCACATTCATTAAGCAGATCAGCAACATTGTTGTATATATTGTTTCTTGTATACTTATTGTTATGTTTCTAAATCGTATTCCATCATCGTTATCTATTTTGTTACTATTTTGATCCTCTGCGTTGAATAATTTACATATTGTAAATAAATATCTACATTTATAAAGTAAATGTGTGTCTGTTTCTCGGTTTTCCATTCCTTGATCAATCTCAAACAAATTGTAGGCCTTGAGGAGAAACTAACTATGTCCAAAAATTTCGAAATGAGATAATGGCGATGTTACCTATTATTGGAAGTACCTAAAGAGATGTTCCATAACAAATAGAAAAGTATTGTACACAGAAATGTGTTTAGCATTTATTAAATTACTCGTTTGTTCCTAATATCATTATCCAATACTTTTTTAATAAAGTTTGAGCATAATTTAGTTATTTAAGTTTATTTAATGATCCCATTTTCTCCTTTACTAAATTGACTGGTAGTATTTCTCTACACACCCGATACTTAAAAAATGTATCTCTTAGCAAGCATTGTATCTCTAACTTTTGATATAAAAAAACGTTTTTAAACTAATTGGACTGTTTCTTCTCTAAGCCCCTGAAACTTTGCATCTAGCCTGGGTACCACATTTACGCGATATTGACTATGTCATGGATACAATATTAATACTATAACGCTATGAAATGAGGTCAAAAGATTGATTGTATATTGTGCAATAATTCAATAATAATATCTGTGGAATAAATTAAACTTTGGACCTTAGCGTAAGGTGTGTTCCACACGCCTCCAGGGTACAATGCGTGTAGCCTACATACAAGGCACATGTCTCCGAGTTAGATGTGAGATTGGCATTGCTGTGTGTGTCGTGTATGAACTAAAACCTTCACAAGTGATGACGCAATAACTTGGGTATAAGTGCATTACCACAGCTTGTCCATTACATGGATATCCAAACACATATTAGTTGATACATTACTTGACGTACGCCATGCCGCTCGCTTTTCCACTCGTGTCCTCCAGCCTTTCAATGCTCGGCTCACTTTTAAACGGTTGATTAGGACTGTATTGTCATGGCAACAACCAATGACGTTCCAAGAAGGGCTGTGTTAACTTTATACCTGGTTTTAGCAGAGTATTGAAATACTGGAAATAATGCTAACAAATAATTTGAATCCTCTTATATAATTAATTTTCACTGATGTATTATCTCACACTGGAGTATTTATTACCTACATATAGTGCGGCAGATTAAATCGAAAAAGCACTACTTTTCGGCGTTTGGTGATAGAAGTATGAATTTTGGCTTATTTGTTCAGAAAATTTTACTGAACAAACTGAGAACGGGTCCCGGTCAAAAAGTTGCCCCCAGCCCTGGGGGCGGGGGGGTAAAGTTATTACTTCCGGTAGCCCATCCGAAAAGACATAGAGGATTAATTTTTTTTATTTAAAATTAAAACTTTATGCCCTATTGTGCAAAAAATTAATTTTAAAAATTTTGGCCGCCATCTTGGAAAAATAAAATTCTAAACCTAATATTTTATCTACACCTTAAATCGGTAATTTGACGTACAAATGTCTCAAACAAAAGTTAAAGTACTCATTAAAGTCAATAACTTTGTAATTTACCATTTTTCTGTATCATCAATACTTTATGCGTAAGAGCTGATTTAGTGCGGTTTTTCTGAGCGGGATAGGGACTATACAATGTTAATTGCACGCGGGGGGCCTTGAACGGCGTGAATTTTACCACTTTTTTACGACATCGTAGCGCCAAAACCGTTCATCCGATCTAAAAAATCTTTGCGGCATAAGAAAGGTACATTCTTTGGGTCAACTTTCCCGATTTCGCAACAATGTGCAGTTTTCCATTGTTGAGGAAAATATCATTTATTGTATAGAAATTGAACTTATTTATAATTCATTTGTTTGGAGGTATAGTAGGGCAGATTGGACTAACTTTTCGGCGTTAATTGATAGACTCTTGGATTTTCGCTCATTTGTTCAGAAAATCATACTGATCAAACTAAGAACGGGTCCCTATCAAAAAGTTGCTCCGTTCGGGGGGTGGTAGGGGTCCAAACTTTGGGTAAGTATACATTAGAAAATTTATTATAATTGGCTCTGTTCGTACTAATTGAACAAAAACACACCGAGGGATTTAAATAAGGAACATATTTAAAATATATTACAAAAATATGAAATTTTTGTTTAGGGGTGACCAAAATGGTGACATTTGTCATTAATTCGATAACAAGTATTTTTTCCCGCGATACATAGCTTGCGACCATTCTATCGAAAGACAATTGAACCCTGAACACGAATCTAACGATTGGCCCTGTTTTATCAGGAGCGTGATAATTGCTTATTATATATGCTTATGTAACGCGTTGATAAGCGAGCACCGATAAGTGCAACACCTCGAATCGAAATTATGTCTGTCGTCTTATTCGTATATGCAATTTTTGAGAATTCAAAGAGCTGAGCAAGGTTGGAAGGAGTTCGGTAAGAAATCAAATACGGTAACATCATCATTGGGGAGGACAAACATGCAATCTTTGAACCGCAATTTGAGAATGAATGAGGACAATTCTTTTGAAAATGAACTGTACGAGATTGGAATGAGTTTAGGAAGGAAATGAAGAATGGGTTTATTTTTATGCGAATATACCGGGTGGCGCAAAAAAAAAATCCCCCTGATTGAGAGGTCACTATATCGAAACTATTATAGATAGGATTCTGAAATTTTTACACATATTAGAAAACATACCAAAATTTAATATGTGCAAGTTTAAAAAACATTACTATTGTAGGAAAAAAGTTACAGCTGTTCAAATTTGGTTGTCAAAAAATTGATTATACGGAGCTCAAATAGCGCGCGTCGAGAAAACTTCCAATGGCCGGGACGCTGTTTCTTCAAAACTACTTACAATATCAAGCTGAAAATTTCAAATTATATTGAAAATATATTAAGGTCGATTGTGTAAAAATTTTAGTCAATTTGAATGAATGGAACGAAAATTATGGAATCTTGAAGTTGAGTGTAAAATCAGAAAATTAAGATTATTTCTAAACTTTTATTTATTACACACGTTATAAAAGTGATTCTTTTCCCACTATTCTGTTTTCACGCTTAACTTCAATATTCCATAATTTTCGTTCCATTTATTCAAATTGATTGAATTTTTACACAATCGATCTTAATCTATTTTGAATATAATTTGAAATTTTCAGCTTGATATCGTACGTAGTTTTGAAGAAACAGCCTCCCGGCCATTGGAAGTTTTCTCTACGCGCGCTATTTGAGCTCCGTTTAATCAATTTTTTGACAACCAAATTTGAACAGCTGTAACATTTTTCCTTCAATAGTAATGTTTTTGAAACTTGCACATATTAAATTTTGGTATGTTTTCTAATATGTGTACAAATTTGAGAATCCTATCTATAATAGTTTCGATATAGTGACCTCTCAATCAGGGGGATTTTTTTTGCGCCACCCGGTACTTATATTCTTTTTAAATATAGCATATATTAGAAATATAGCTTTAAAACAATATTTACATCATATTATTAGTATTTTTGGCACTATAGCGCTTGTGTGGCTAAACCCACTCGCAGCATAAGCTCCATCATCTACACCCGATTCCCGTCATATGTTCAATTCTAGAATACAGGATTTATCTTATCATATATATCATATATATATATGTGAAATATGTTTTTCGCTGATAACCTCAGATAGGTAGATGTAAATAAATACCAACTGCAATGAGAAAAGATTTTCCTCGAGTGGGACTCGAACCCACGACCTTCCGATATATATATATATATATATATATATATATATATATATATATATATATATATATATATATATATATATATATATATATATATTGTTTTGCTTTAAGCTTTAACGTTTAAAATTCATGATATAATAGACTTTAAGGTAGTAAACGTGTAATTATTTTAATTATTTATTCGACGTTTCAACCAAATTACATTAGCCCTCCTCAGGAAAACATCATTTCTATAAAATTCCAGTACCAACAATCTCCTCTACACCTCGAGTCACTGCCTCTAAAAACGAAATATCTAACATCAGGGTCTAAAAGTCTAATATAAAAAACTAATAAATTGACATTACAATATAAAAACCTAAACAGAAGAGCAAATAGAACAGTGACCAAAGGAATACAGAAAATACAGAAATGTAATTTGGTTGAAACGTCGAATAAATAATTAAAATAATTACACGTTTACTACCTTAAAGTCTATTATATCATATATATATATATCATATATTTAGTTTATACCCAATTATCACTCTCCTGATAAAACAGGGCCAATCGCTAAAAACGAAATATCTAACATCAGGGTCTAAAAGTCTAATATAAAAAACTAATAAATTGACATTACAATATAAAAACCTAAACAGAAGAGCAAATAGAACAGTGACCAAAGGAATACAGAAAATACAGAAATGTAATTTGGTTGAAACGTCGAATAAATAATTAAAATAATTACACGTTTACTACCTTAAAGTCTATTATATCATATATATATATATTAATAACATCATTTAACGGTGTGTAATAAATATACGTAGCATAAACCGTTAAATGATGTTATTAATACCTACTGGCTGCGAGACTCTACATGATGTAATATATATATATATATATATATATATCATATATTTAGTTTATAACCAATTATCACTCTCCTGATAAAACAGGGCCAATCGTTAGATTCGTGTTCAGGGTTCAATTGTCTTTCGATAGAATGGTCGCAAGCTATGTATTGCGGGAAAAATACCTGTTATCGAATTAATGGCAAATGTCACCATTTTGGTCACCCCTAAACAAAATATTTCATATTTATTTAATATATTTTAAATGTGTTCCTTATTTAATTCCCTCGGTGTGTTTTTGTTCATTTAGTATGAACAGAGCCAATTATAATACATTTTCTAATGTATACTTACCCAAGGTTTGCACCACCGCCACCCCCCCAAAGGAGCAACTTTTTGATAGGGACCCGTTCTCAGTTTGATCAGTATGATTTTCTGAACAAATGAGCGAAAATCCAAGAGTCTATCAATTAACGCCGAAAAGTTAGTTCAATCTGCCCTGCTATACCTCCAAACAAATGAATTATAAATAAGTTCAATTTCTATACAATAAATGATATTTTCCTCAACAATGGAAAACTGCACATTGTTGCGAAATCGGGAAAGTTGACCCAAAGAATGCACCTTTCATATGCCGCAAAGATTTTTTAGATCGGATGAACGGTTTTGGCGCTACGATGTCGTAAAAATGTGGTAAAATTCACGCCGTTCAAGGCACCCCGCGAGCAATTAACATTGTTGAGCGAGCGAAGCGAGCGTCTCCTTTTGGCTCTTTTGGCACGGACCTCTGTTTTTTTTTGTTTTGTTTTTTGTTTGTTTTTGTTTTGTTTTTTTGTCTGTCGTCTGCTCGCATACAGGTCGCACCGTTTATCCGATCGAGCTGAAATTTTGCACACATGTCCAGACCAAATATGAGATTTGCAGACCCTAATTTTTTTGAAATCCCCTGATTGGTTCAAATTTAAAAAAAATTATCTTTCGATTGGTTGGTTTGATCAATTTGAAATTTAGCAAAGTCATTGCAACTAACATTGTACCCAATCATAATAAATTTCAGCCAAATCCTCCCATTGGTTCAAATTTGAAACCATTTTTCCTGTGATTTTTGACATTTAAACTAGAACCGATTGACCGACGAACTAAAAACTTTGCATGGTCATTGGTACCAACATTTAAGGTATTTTTGCCAATTTTCAGTCAAATCTGTCGTTATTTTCAAAAGTTTTTGTAATTTTAGGGACATTTTGCGTGTTCTGTCAAATTCACGGCGACTTCGAATCTTCAGTTCAAGGCAAGGTAGTTAGAGCAGAAAGTTTCAAACGAAATGAAACTAATAATGACCGTTCAACAGATTGATCTGATATTGTGTACACACTTATATCATATGATTTGAGTGGTCCCAGGTATTTTTTTTTTAAAGAGATCCTGTGATTTTTCAGTTCAATCATAAAGGTTGATACTAACATTTTAGGAATATTTGGAGATTTTTATTCAAGTCTGACGAAATTCAAGAATTATTGGCTTTTATTGATATTTTCAATAGACAGAATTTCGGTTTGAGTTGTTCCGCGTATCCGTGCTCGCTCATCAACGCGTTACTCAGAGCGTTTTCCTAGTGTAGGTAGTCCCTATCCCGCTCAGAAAAACCGCACTAAATCAGCTCTTACGCATAAAGTATTGATGATACAGAAAAATGGTAAATTACAAAGTTATTGACTTTAATGAGTACTTTAACTTTTGTTTGAGACATTTGTACGTCAAATTACCGATTTAAGGTGTAGATAAAATATTAGGTTTAGAATTTTATTTTTCCAAGATGGCGGCCAAAATTTTTTAAATTAATTTTTTTCACAATAGGGCATAAAGTTTTAATTTTAAATAAAAAAAATTAATCCTCTATGTCTTTTCGGATGGGCTACCGGAAGTAATAACTTTACCCCCCCGCCTCCAGGGCTGGGGGCAACTTTTTGACCGGGACCCGTTCTTAGTTTGTTCAGTAAAATTTTCTGAACAAATAAGCCAAAATTCATACTTCTATCACCAAACGCCGAAAAGTTAGTCTAATCTGCCCCACTAATAAGTAAACCTTCATTTTTACTTATATGAAATTTCGGAGCGTCTCCATTCTGCGCTTTTGGACACTTTCTCTATTTTATTGTGTGTGTTTGGCCCGACGGCACAGGCTACAATTTTTTTCCGATCGAGCTGAAATTTTGCACACATACTAATATCATTGTAACTTACTCGAGTCTAGTTTTTGATTATCCGATTGGTTCAAAAATTAAAATATCTCAATTAGTCGAAAATCAAAATGCTACTATTAGGTAAGTTCAATTTTTGCATGGACATTAAGACTACCATTTTCTCTTATTTTACAAGTTTTCAGCCCAATCATTAGATAACAGTTATGCATTTATTGACATTTTTGGGAAATTCCATTGCTTTCTGGATTGTTTTTTGTATGTACTGTAACATTCCGGGAAGGTCAGAGGTAAAACATGAGACAGATAACAATTATTACATGAGTTTTAATGACAGATTCTTGTTATGATGCATAGACAGGTAATAAAATCAGATTCAATTGCAATGTAATAGACAGTTCGTTCTTTCAACGTTACGTATTGTTTTCTTGTTTCGCGATCTTCGTAGAGGTTGTGACCCTTGTCACGACGGCGGTAGGTAGGTGGTTTGACCTCAGTCAAGCAGTGCAGTCTTGTAGTGCTGATAGCATGACCTCCAAGTCACGCTGCATGGATGACGTTCGTGAACGGCCTTGTAGCTCGACGTCGTTGCAGACTCTGGCGTCCTCGTCGTCGGCGTCGCTCGTAACAGCTCTCGTCCAGGCGTCGGTTAGCAATGATCAAAGAGCAAGTGCCATGTTACTCACTCTTTGGATTTGTTAAATGTTGTTTGACTCGGGCGTCGTTATCGAGGTGTTACTTATTGAAACTTGATCACTTGCGACTTTCTCGGCACTAAAATTATTCTAAACTTGCTACCTCTGATAGCAGCGCACAGGACGTACTCGAGAAACTTCTGTCGACCAACTGATGGCGTTATCAGTGAGTCACATTCTTATATGGCTCCCACCGCGTGGTCTTCCTCGATCAGCGTCGTTCTTGATGATTGGTTGATTCGAAATTTTCTCTCTCTCAGTCAATGACGTCGGTACTGGTCATAGTGCCCGAGGGATTCAACCGTCGATGTCTCTTATCAGCTTGGACTCGTTTACCAGGTGGTATGGATTCGGCTTTCAGACACGGAAGAAGACGGTTGTGTCAACAGAAACTCCAATCCATTCCATAGAACCACGTAGTATTAGATCTGGCATAGTGTATGTATGTATAGTTTATAGTACCTATAGTATTAATTACTATAAGGAGAAGTAAATGTAAGTACTTATAAGAGTAAATATTTGTAGTTGATTTATTTATTAATTGGATGTAAGGTTACATATAATAAATAAAGTTGTAGATTAATTAAGAGTGTTAATAATGTAGATGTAGAATTGAATTAGTATAGAAATAAGGATGAACCCTACCCGAGAGGGGATAGGGGATGGTGGTGGGGGATTCGTCCGAAGGGATGAAACTGAAATAGCAGTTGATAACATAATTACATTAATGGAAATTAATGAAAATTCAGAGGAAAAGACAAGAAAAAGAGACAGAGAGGAAGATGAAGATATTGCCGAAAATAATAAAGAAGACAAACCAAAAAAACCCAAGATAGTAAATAAATATAATGAAACAGACAGATCTGTCGAATTTAAGGTAATAGTGGAAAAAAAAGAAGAAATTATTGAAAGTAATGTAGAGAACCAAGAGAGGAGTAGGGGTGGGATCAACCCGCTAACGATCGGAAGAATTTTGTTTAAGCAATTTACCCAAATAAATGACATAAAGAAGGTTGGACGTAATAGGATTTGTATTACAACGACGTCACCAAAAGAAGCTAATGAAATTGTTGAGACTCCATTACTGCTATCCAAGGGGTACACATGCTACATCCCAACCCAATTCATAATGAGACTAGGTGTCATAAAAAACATAGATCTAGATATTACAGATGAAGAAATTATTGAAGTCGCAGAGTGTAAATTTATCATCAAGGAAGTAAGGAGATTAAAGAGTAGAACGATGCAAGTAATAGAAGGTATAGAAAAACCAGTCTATGTACCCAATCGAGTGGTAGTACTTACCTTCCAAGGAAGGCAATTACCCGAAAGAGTATATATGTACAATATCGCCATTCCAGTTGAACCATACGTAATGCCAGTCAAAATATGTCATAAATGCCTAAGATTTGGACACGGAGAAAAGCAATGTAAGAGTAGTAAGCCTAGATGTGCAAAATGCTCAGATCTAGTCGGGCGTTAGCTCGACGCTGCCAAGCACCGTTCAATACGAGGTCTACTTTTAAAACGCGGCGAGCTTACTACCACTACTGTATACTGCAAGCGCTTCGGGCCCGATTTTGGGGTGTCAGTACGCATGCAAGCATTTAGAAATGAAAGTTGAAAACCATGGTTATCGGGTATATTTAGCCACCTGACAACACCTAACCAAATATCAAAGTGCTGCGATCATCCCTTCGGGGTGAATTTTGGGCCTCAAACATGCAAGGATTAACTTTCATGTTAGTTAGTTAGTTAGTTAGTTAGTTAGTTAGTTAGGCACGGTCAATTTGTTTGCCCCTCTCCACAGGTTGAACGGTTTGTCCTAGAGAGTTGAAATTTGGCAGAGACATAGAGTCATATTTATAGCAGTGCCCTTTGAAAGAAAATCTGAAACATTTTGACCGGAAGTGAAGTTATTACAATTTTAAATTTTAAAAAAATTTTAAAAGTCAAACGGGTCCATCGAGAGTTTTGAAATTTGGCAACAATAAAGACAATGTATTGCTAGACACTCCACTTCAAGAAAAATCAATAAATTTAAACCGGAAGTGGGAAAATTATCAATATTTACGTTCCGCTCTTCTTCTTTGATACACTAAACAGCGGCTCTAATTCCCATCGGACTGATAGCTCATGTTAGGAAGGCAGCTGGCTTCGACATCTGCATAACACGTTCGATTCCCGATCCCGGAAAACTTTTTTTTTCATATATTATTTTTTAATTTGTATAAGCGATGATACCTTCATGGATATATATTCAAATGAGAGGTCCAGGGATGCTGTGAAGATCATCAATAGACCGAAACATCGCAATCGCGGCACGCCAGTTGCCATCGTGAACACTGAAGATATCAGGGAATCATGAATTGCGCACGTCGTTTTACGCTCCACCTTTCTTCTTTGATATACTACACAGGTTTATATTTCAGTGTGGCGAATTGGCTCGGTCACATGAGGCAAGTGACTTCGATCACGGCGTTGCCGGGTTCGATCCCCGTAACAAACGTTTTATTTTTTATCTTTTTATTTACTTAAAAAATGTTTAACCTTCTTGTGTATATATTCAAAATGTTAATCCGAATACATTCAACGATTACATAGCTACTCTTTTTAATATTATACTCATTGGACTCTAGTAATGATTGTCAATGTACACGTTGTACGTAAAGTTGTGCAATAAAACAATTCGTGGTCATGCTAATCAACAGAATCTTGGTGGCTCAGTTACTAAACTAGAAACCACACAAAAAAGGTTCCATTACTGGGTGCATAAGGTTGTCACAGCTTTTAATTTATCCGAATTATTTAATTATGTAAAATTCAGTTAATTAAGTAAATATTAAAATTCAGTGAAGGCTCCATAACTAATATTCAGAGTATTAGGTGTTTACAACTTTTCATTTGTCACACTTATTTAATTATTTAAAATAGAGTTAATTTGTCAATATTGGTGGCTCAACAAGAAACAAGAACAACACGAAACAAGAAACCACACAAAAAGGCTCCATTACGTGCATCCATTACGTGCATTAGGTTCTAAAATTAATTTAATTATTTTAATTATGCTAATTTGTCAATCTTGATGGCTCAGTTACGAAACAATAAACCACACAAAAAGGCTCCATTACTAGGTATATTAGGTGCTCTTTGCTCCTAATACTCTAAGAGACTAATGCTCTGGTGCTCTGGTACATTTTTAATAAATGAGACTACCAATGGATGCTGTGAAGATCATCAATAGACCGAAACATCGCAATCGCGGCACGCCAGTTGCCATCGTGAACACTGAAGATATCAGGGAATCAGGAATTGCGCACGTCGTTTTACGCTCTACCTTTCTTCTTTGATATACTACACAGGTTTAATTTCAGTGTGGCGAATTGGCTCGGTCACATGAGGCAAGTGACTTCGATCACGGCGTTGCCGGGTTCGATCCCCGTAACAAATGTTTTATTTTTTTATCTTTTTCTTTACTTAAAAAATGTTTAACCTTCTTGTGTATATATTCAAAATGTTAATCCGAATACATTCAACGATTACATAGCAACTCTTTTTAATATTATACTCATTGGACTCTAATAATGATTGTCAATGTACACGTTGTACGTAAAGTTGTGCAATAAAACAATTCGTGGTCATGCTAATCAACAGAATCTTGGTGGCTCAGTTACTAAACTAGAAACCACACAAAAAAGGCTCCATTACTGGGTGCATAAGGTTGTCACAGCTTTTAATTTATCCGAATTATTTAATTATGTAAAATTCAGGTAATTTAGTAAATAGTAAAATTCAGTAAAGGCTCCATTACTAATATTCAGTGTATTACGTGTTTACAACTTTTCATTTGTCACACTTATATATTATTTAAAATAGAGTTAATTTGTCAATATTGGTGGCTCAACAAGAAACAAGAACAACACGAAACAAGAAACCACACAAAAAGGCTCCATTACGTGCATCCATTACGTGATCACAACTTTAAGTTTCTAAAATAAATTTAATTATTTTAATTATGCAAATTTGTCGATCTTGATGGTTCAGATACGAAACAAGAAACCACACAAAATGGCTCCATTACTAGGTTTATTAGGTGTTTACAACTTAGTAAAAATTATTTCATTATTTCAGATGTTGTAATCTGTCAATCTTAGAAGCTCGGTTACAATAAACAAGAAACTACACTAAATGGTCCATGATAATTAATGGAAATCTGTGGGTATGAGAGATTTAAATTTCATTTCATCATCCAACAATGCTTACGTTAAAAAGTTAGAATAATAAAACGCTTTTAAATTGTCATGATTTATTTCCAAACTGTGAGTCAAAGTCTTATCAAGTGACATTGTTTAATGGAAATAAATGAAACTGAAACTGATGTTCCTCCTAATCTGACACTAATAAAATAAACATTGGTTTTGATGCGAACGTTATATACGAAAGTGGTCTGGCTTGTTTACATCGGCAATACAATAATATTCTTCAAGTATCTAGGCAATAGCACGAAGTTGTTTCCTGGTTTGAAAATATGAAAATATTATCTTCCACAGCAACATCACAAAACAATATAATAATCACTAAATAAGATCAGTGGACTAATTAAAATGCAAGCTCGATAACTGTTTACAAGTACCTATAGAAGAAGACAACAATACTAAATGGACATCGATCGTATTTGCCATGAACAAACAAATGTAAACATTAAGTTGACCTGACAGGGAGAGGCAGAGAGGTGGAGATGCCAGGTATAGGCCGGCCCATGCTATCCGTGTACATAGGCGAGTAAGGCGGGTAGCGTAAATTTCATCACCCGTCATACTCCTTCCCACCAGCACTATAAACACCAGGTGGCTCAGCTAGTTAATCTTAACTAAGTTCCTTTTAAGTTACATTGCCTTCCAAAAACCATCCGGATTTTATTTAAAATGTGTTGTAAACATCTGTAAGCCTGCACGCTTTACCAATTGAGTTTATACTTCGGAACTTTGACATAAAAGAGTGAACATGGGAGAATTTAAAAATGAGGAAACGCATTTGCAATCATCTTTCGTGTACCTTTCAGTTTACCTAGTGGCGACAAATACGCGTTTTACGAGATGAACGCACAAATTCCGGTTTACACCGGAACAATACACCTACAATTTACGTTATTCACATGACTCAAAGCTGTGAACTTTTAACAAATTATAATTTGATATAACTCAAATTCAACCAAAAGAAATGGACCCTTTCGTTATACTAACTTCGGAACTATTGAAATAAAAACAGAAAACTTTAGACAAGAAGTGACGTTGTTGGCGTTAACTGTAATGATAGGTAACACTTAATGATCAGTGAAAGCTGCTATAAACTTATACCCCATATGACATGTTGTACAAAAACAAAAACTTGTAAAAAAAACTGCCAAGCACCTTCCCACTTAAAACAATTGAGATCTAAAAGAAGGGCCAAGCAATAATATATTGTTTAAACATTTTCGCACTTAAAATTCGTGAAATCATTTCGCCCAGTTACTGCCGCCAAGCACAACACTAAAAACCTAATGTTGTGTCCAAATTTGAAGAATACAATCTAAGTGAACCATCATTGTAAATTTAACAAAATTATAAAAATTAAAAACGACTTCAAAATAAATTTAAAATTGAAATTAAAAAAATTAAAAATAAAGCTTGGCGCATTGAATTTGCACCGACCATATTGTAGACTTCCTCTATCTTCTTCCTACTTTCTGTCTTTCTTCGGCTCCTTTATCGTCATCTTCTTTCTTATGTTGCCTTCTTCTTGACACAATGCGCCTAGCTTTATTTTTAATTTTTTTAATTTCAATTTTAAATTTATTTTGAAGTCGTTTTTAATTTTTATAATTTTGTTAAATTTACAATGATGGTTCACTTAGATTGTATTCTTCAAATTTGGACACAACATTAGGTTTTTAGTGTTGTGCTTGGCGGCAGTAACTGGGCGAAATGATTTCACGAATTTTAAGTGCGAAAATGTTTAAACAATATATTATTGCTTGGCCCTTCTTTTAGATCTCAATTGTTTTAAGTGGGAAGGTGCTTGGCAGTTTTTTTTACAAGTTTTTGTTTTTGTACAACATAACCATTATACTAAGTTTTGTCACATAAAAGAACTGAGAGACCAAGTATGCGTTCATTGCTGTGGCAGACACTCTGCCTTGGATAGAAATAAGTGCGATGAATGGAGATTGCAGCAAGATGTGAAATACCAGATGGCACATGAAAATAAAACTTTCTCAGAAATAATTTCAGAAAGGAGAGCAAAATCACCAAGGCAACGTACATATGCAGAGGCTGCTTACGATAACAAGAATAGAGTAAATAATACTAACGAGATACCAGAAATACCGGAGGCAATAACGGAGGAGGAGGTGATGACTAATCCATGGAATACTCCTTCTACGAGCACAGGGGGAAGCCGACAACAACAACAAGAACAGAACCCGGTAAAAAGAAGAAGAAATCCCAACAATGGTCCCAGTATCCCGATATATACATATAGTCCTAGCTATGCACCGGAGCAGCACTCTCCTATAACTCAAAGGCCAAATATACATCGAAACAGCCCTTTCCAGAAGCCAAGAGAAGAAAAAATAAACATTTCTACCAACGAGCTTGTCGTGTGCATTGCACAGATAATAACTACAGCAATAGTAAATAATAAAATACCTAATCAAAGTACAATAAGAGAAATGATAGAAAACATCTTGAGGACAGTGGAATCTCCTCTGTCCCCTCAGGATGAATTCTATTAATTTCCACCCCAACAATATAACTAAGAATGGATAGAAATAAAAAAAATGAAAATAAGTTAAAAATTTTACAATGGAATTGTAGATCATTCTATTCAAACATTGAAAGTCTAAAATTAAAATTAGCTGAGGAAAATATAGACATTGCAATTATTAGTGAAACATGGCTTAAAAATAATCAAAAAGTACAAATTAAAAATTTCAACATTTTGAGGAAAGATAGAAATGACGGGTATGGCGGAGTTGCTATAATTATCAATCAAAACATTAAATATAATATTATTGATATAAATATTAACATAAACAAATTAGAAATCATTGCAGCATATATTAAATTCAATAATAAATCATACTCAATTGCCTCAGTCTATTGTTCTCCAGGCCATCAAATGAAATCAACAGACTGGGGTCAATTACATAATAAACTCTCTGTTAATAATAAATATATAATAGCAGGAGATTTGAATTGCCATAATAAAGCCTGGGGAAGTAGCAGAAATGATCGACCAGGAAACCAGTTGTTAGAATTTATTGAAGACAAAAATCTAGTAATCCTAAACAATGGTACAAACACGATGCAACCATCCCCATACAGACGTATGGAACCGGTTGACCTCACAATAACGACAGCTAATATTAGTTCATCAATGACGTGGAAAGTTTTACAACAAGATAATCTAATATTGATGTAAATCAATCATGGAAGGAAGAATTTCATTGCAAAATTGCACCTTGCTCAGCTGTACCTCAAATAGAATGGGAAAATTATTCTCAAACACATAATCCAAATTACGATATGCTAACTGAAGAAATAAATATTAACGAAGTAAATAGTGCAATAGACACAACAAAAGATAAAGCTCCTGGAAAAGATAATATAGCAAACATAATGTTAAGAAACTTACCAATAGAAGGAAGAGAAGAACTAAGAAACATATATAACAAACTACTAGAAGAAGGAATAATACCAATTGAATTGAGAACACAATTAATATTACCAGTAATAAAACCTAGCAAAGAACCCGGTATAGTAGACTCCTATAGACCTATATCATTAACATCCACAGTGGCTAAAGTTATGGAAAAAATTATTGTTAAGAGATTAGACTGGTGGTCGGAACATTATAATAAAATAGATCAAAATCAGTATGGATTTAGGAAAGGTAGATCTACAACAGACAGCCTTAATATATTACACACTGATATTAACTTAGCTAAAATTAACAACTACTCTATAATTGCAACTTTTCTAGATATTACAGGGGCATATGATAATGTACAAATTAATATTTTACTACATAAATTGATTAAATTAGGCATACCTTTAAGATTAGTTAAATGGATAATAAACGGTCTATCTGAAAGAGAAACTTGGGTAAAACACGATGGTCAAATCTTAGGACCTAGAATCACAAGTATAGGTTTGCCCCAAGGTTCAGTGATGAGCCCCATTTTATACTCCCTATATACGAGTAACATAGAGACAATTTTAGACTCATATACAAGAACATTACAATTCGCAGACGACATAGTAAAATACTCTATAGCTCCAAATAATAAAATAGCTGCTATATGTATGAATAAATCTCTTCATAATTTAAATAATAATCTACATCAATTAGGACTTTCCTTGTCAATAAGTAAATGTAAAACATTATATTTCAATAATAAACGAACAACTCCACAAGACGAGATTCGAATAGGGGAAAACATTATAACAACAGTAAAAGAATTTAAATTCCTTGGCATAATATTTGACAATAAACTAACATGGGGCCCTCATATAAATTATCTATTAGAAAAAAGTAAGAAAAGAATGAATATTTTACGTAGTCTAACAGGAGTATGGTGGGGAGCAGATCCTGAAATATTAATATTAGTATATAAAGCACTAATAAGATCCCAGTTCGATTATGGTTGTTTTCTATACTCACAGGCTGCAAAAACACACTTAATAAAATTAGATAAAATTCAAAATCAAGGGATAAGAGTTGCTCTTGGATGTATGAAATCAACACCAATTGAAGCATTACAAATTGAAGCAAACATCCACCCCCTAGATCTAAGAAGAGAATGGCTAGCAGGGAAATATATTCATAAAATTCTTCCAGTCAATAGAAATCCCATTTTACCCAAATTACAATTACTTACAGAAAAAATCCAAAAAAAGCAATATACAAATAAAAACAAACAATACTCATTGATTGCTCAAATGTACCATAAATATAAAGATCATAAAAAAGAAATCATAACTTATAATTATCTCCCATGTTTTGAATATGATTACCATATACAAATGTCAAAAATTAATGTTTTAATTGATCATGATCTTAAAAAATTAGAATCTATACCACAGGATGAGATAAATTCAAAATTCCAGAAATATATAGAAAATTCATGGCCTAAATATACGCAAATATATACCGATGGGTCAAAACAAGACTTAAAAGAATTCACGGCAGCAGCATTTCATGTAAGAGAACCTCAAATAAACCAACAATTTATTTTACCATTTCAAGCTAATATTTTCACTGCAGAAGCTATAGCTATTAGAGAAGCACTAAAATATATTCAAAGAGAAAATACCAGGAAAAACTTTCTAATTATAACCGATTCTATGAGCGTACTTGCCAACCTATCAGAAAATTCAATAAGTTCAAAATCATCAGAAATTATTTTAGAAATAAAAAATATCACTAATAAATTAAAAGAAAGTAATGTTGTAATACAGTTCATGTGGACTCCAGCACACATAGGAATAGAAGGAAATGAAAAAGCAGATAAAGTAGCAAAAACAATTCCAACAAATAATGAAAACATGGTCAAACAAAAATCCCATCAGTTGATTTCATAAATGAAGTTAAAAATGAAATACATAAAATAAGAACAGAAAGATGGATAATATACAAGACAAATCATGTATCACAATACACAATGGTAACAAACTCAATAAAAAATAAAGAATGGTTTAAAAATAATAAATTAAGTAGATTCACAATTTCTAGCATAATCAGAATGAAAACAGGTCACTGCTCAACAAAAGTACATCTTAATAGAATTGGCATATTAAATGAAAAGGAATGTGAATGCAATGAAGAAAATGAAACTTTAGACCACATATTTTTTGAATGCAAATTACATCAGTATATACAAAACAGAATCAATATGGAAAAAAATTAGACAAGTTAAAGTACCCTAAACCGTAGAATATTTTAAGCCTTCTAACCTCTGACAGAATAGATATTTATATAATACTTAGTGAATATTTGATGAAATCAGGGAAAAAAATATAAACCTTAATTTATAAAACTTAAATAACATTAGAAAATACATTACTAACATAGAAAATAGCAATAGCAATAGTTATTATAATTCCTGGGTCCCTGGCTGGCGGTTTACCTAGTCCAGGCCATTTTTCATGTCGTCAGTATCGCCTGGTATGGCTCAGGTTTAGTCTCCAGTGTCCCAGTATTTAAAAATCCCGCGCTTCCTTTTACCCATGCTGGCCAACATGATATTATAAATCAAGGCCAATAAAGCGAAGAAAGAAGAAGAAGAAGAACCAGGTGGTATACGTGCGCTTCCGATTGTACGCCAGATGATTCACTCACTTATATTTCCACTGATCACTTTTCATTGCCCTCTAGGCCGTTACATTGCATACACAAGGGCATTGTTGATGTAACCCTTTCTGTTACATTTATTATCTGATCTGTCTTTACATCTGATACAAAATAATGATCTTAGATTCCTATTTTTTACTATGTCTTAGGGCAGACTGTTTCAGTACCAAAGAATATAGATGGCTATTCTGAGTTTCAATGAAAAACATATTCTAGTTGATTGTGTGTGAATTATATTGCAATTCATAAGGGTTGTATATTATGTATATGTATAGGTACACTGGGCTCTAGGAGTTGTTACCACCCTTGCAGCATAGTCTTTCAGCAATACAGCAAGGGTATTAAAGTCACGGACAACAAGGGGTTGTTATGTGGGATGGGGTGGGGAAACCTTGTTGTTGATAACTGGTATTGCGGCAATGAACTAATCAAGAACTACTTCCCATCCCACTTCTTTTTCTTCCATGCAGTCATCATACCTATATTCACTCGAGAGCCTGTTTACAAATAGCAGGTTGTTGTCACATTTCCGGAACAATCATAAATCATTTCTAGAATAAAATGCGATAGCTCTGCATGTTGTCTTCGTCTGAGGAATCACTCAATGTATCAAAGAGGAAAATTAAAATTGATTTTTCAAACAATGCCTCGTGAATTTGAAATACCAAATTCAAATTTAATTTCAAAACCAAAGAATATAGCATGTAGAGGGTTAGGTTGAGTGATTCATTTCATGGATAACAATGCATTTGTATTATTATATAATGTATTCTTTACGAATCGAATACGTGAATCTTATTTCGTGTCTGGGAGTATTTAGAGTAATTGTAAAATGATTATAATGTAGAGTTTTACGTCGATTTAGCGAAACTATTTTTGGCGACTCCACTTTGCCAAATAAAATTTGGGCCGATTACTTTATTGTCGAGTTATACCTTTTGAAAAATGGACCTATTTTTAGGGAATTTTTAACAGAGATAGCCGAGTTAAATTCTTAACTTTTAAAATGATTCCTTTCACATGTTATTTATAATTGATGGAAAATTTTTCATTTTCATACCCTTCAAAATAATGCTATTTCATGTTAGAATAAAGTTATTCTAAGACGTGTTTTCAATGAAAAAACGACTTATTTGGCAACTCGACATGACAAGTGTATAGAAATCCCTCATAGATGAGTCTTTTATTGAATTGAAGTGAATTTTTATTGATTTGTGTATTGCAAAAACATAATGAATATTTGAGTTTTTCTCGTAACTAATTTTGATTTGATTTCGATTTGATTTCCTAATTATGTGTTTCAAAACATAATAAATATTTGAGTTTCACGCGCAAATAATGGGTTCAAAATTCTAATTCATACAGTGAATTTAAACATTCACATATTGTATTTCCTGATGTAGGAAGTGATTAATTTTGCACTTGAAATATCGAAATATTACTGTATTACTGTAACTATTATTATTAATAATTGATTAGTATTATAATTGTATTGTATATTTTTAGGGTATTATGTATGATTGCCAGATGACTGCTGACAATAAAATGTTTATTTTTCAACATGATCAGCCCGCACACAAGAGATTTTTCTTATGCGGGCTTCCACAATTAATTGAATTATCTTTATGTAAAAAGAAATTATGTTTATTATGATTTTTTTTAATTCTATAATTAGGGTATTAATACAGTGTAATCTGTAATTAAAAGGAAAGGAATAAAATAAATTGGAAATTGAATTAAATTGATATGAAATAAACTAATTAAACGTCTGCTAATTACTTCGGTACAAAATACCCTACATACATGGTTGTCATAAATCTCAAATATATAGAAAATAAATTTATATTTTTTAGTTTCTCTGACTGTGTTAACTTAATGGTTTTAGTTGGATATAAAAAAACTCTACCTGAGAGTCGGTTTTTTCTTACTCTGGTAAATTTAAATGAGTTGACTAGAACTCGATGTCATGGCAACAACAAATACAACTTCTGAAATTACCAATAAGTAACTGTTAAACTTACCTACTGATCTAGCAGTAAATTGAAAAACCATTCCTTAAATAATTATGTAATTTATTAGACATTTCCAATTTCAAGCAATTGAAAAGGGAGTAATTTATTTAATACTAGGAAAACGCTCTGTGTAACGCGTTGATGAGCGAGCACGGATACACGCAACACCTCAAACCAAAATTCTGTCTATCAAAAATGTAATTAAAAGCCAATAATTCTTTAATTTCGTCAAAGACTTGTATGAAAATATCAAAAAACTCCTAAAATATTGGTCCCAATAACCATGCAAAGTTTTAAGTTGATCGATGGAACCTTTATGATTGTTAATTTTCAAAAATCACAGTCTCGTTTAAAAAATATACCTGGGACCACTCACACAATATCAGATCAAACTGTTGAACGGTCATTATTATTAAATTTCATATGAGATTGAAAGTTTCTTCTCTAACTACCTTGGATTAGAACTGAAGAGTCGAAGTCACCGTGAAATATGAAATTCAAGAAATTTTACAGCAAACACGCAAAATGTCCGTAAACTGTCAATAACTTTTGGATTTAAACACAGATTAGTTGTCAAAAATACAGATAATGCTGGTCCCAATGACCATGCAAAGTTTTAAGTTGATCGGTCAAACGGTTCTAGTTTAAATTTAAAAAAACACAGGAAATGTGGTTTTAAATTTTAACCAATAGGAGGATTTGGCTGAAATTTTGTATGATTGGGTACAACGTTGGTTGTAATGACTTCGTTAAATTTCAAATTGATCGGAGCAACCAATCAAAAGATAATTTTTTTAAAACTTGAACCAATCACAGGAGCCAATGCACAGGATTAATTATTATTAATAATTAATTTATTAATTAATAAATTAATGACACTTCTATTTAGCATATCTTCGTTGAAACCTGATTTATTCTATGGTTTACAGCTTCTATGTAGACACAATCTGATACACGTATAATTTAAAACTGGTATTAATAAAGTCATAACAAAACAGTCTGAATACATCGCAAATGATCTAGCGTATTACAACTTCCTTATGATGATTATGATGATGATAGTTTAGGCTGTGGCCACAGGACACAATAAATCTTTCCGAGGTATTCTTTTCAATTCCATCGTTTTCATCACGATACATTGTGGTATCGCAACCCGCGATCCATCCCTGCATGATTGGTTGCATAACCATCAGGGAGGACTGTGTAGCTGCCAGTGCACTTTGTTCATGCCTGGTCAGCGGTATTGATAGCCGCCGAACCAAGAGATAGTCGAGGAGTCGGCGACAAGATCTAGCCAAGACACCGGAGGACTCCACGGGCGGGACGCAGGACATCCGCTAGGCGCGTGAAGGACGCAGGACCACGTAGCCGGAAGGTCAATGAGATATGTGCTAGTTTCACACTGTATACATTACAATACACCAATAAAAAAATTATACGTTTAATTTAGGTACACTTGGCACAACTAAAATTGATCGTTCAATAAAACTGATTGACTGAAAGATGTTAGATGGCACCCACCATCAGAAGTCGGTCCAAGCGATCTCCTTGTCTCACTCTAGTAGGTGACCTCTCATTTTAATGAGAATAACAAGCATTGATTGGTATGGAACATGACCATCAGTCATTAAAGTTTGTTCACCGGTCAATTTTTGTTGTGCTGAGTGTACCTAATTTTTTAATATGACCATCAGTAAATTAAATTTGAATATAATATCTGATTTTAGTTGAATATATTTCAATAACTCAGAGGAAGAAGGCCAGAAGTCCATTTCAGTTATTCTTGAGGTGAGCACAAAAACAGTAACTAGTAATTAAATTCCGTCTTCATTCAATCATATTTTTAATGGTAGCATGTCATGAGTCAATGTGTAAGAGAATACTTCAAAAAGTATTAACTGTATTTGTTGACATCAGTTAAATGGAAGTTGATAGAGCTTGCGATTACATCATTAGAAAAGTGAGCAACACAAAATCTAGAAATGTACTTCCAGCCTTCTACCTCTGAGGAACAGATTTCATTACAACAACAACTAACTGCAGTTAAACAGTTTGTTAAAGTTAACGTTGTGTTTCGACGTCCAAGTCCGCAGTTCTGTCATATCCTTGGTGCTACAGTTCCACGGGTTTGCCGCCATGTTCACTGCATTGACATCAGAAGAGAAAGTAAATGCGTCCACAGATGTCGGAGGCTGCGTGAGAACTCTATACATCTGTTGGAAACCTGCTACACTCAGTGAAGTCAAATAGTTTCTACCCAGCTTCAAGATTCTCAGCTCTCTCAATGGACGAAACAAGTTGTCATCGATACTGCTGATTTTGTTTGACTCTAATTGTAGGACGAGCAGATTTGGTAAATTCTCAAAATAGTCGACAGGAATGGTATGGATTTTACATCTATTCAGATTTAAACCTCGGAGAGTTGCTGAGTTGATTGGAAAGTTTGTAATATTTTCCAGATTATTAATTGAAAGATCCAACTTCAGTAAATTAGTATTTTGAAATAATCTGCTGTCAAAACCCTCTAAATCATTTCCAGACAATTCCAGACGACTTAGGTTTCCCAACGTCTGGAAAGCCCTATAGTCGATGGTTCTTATCTTATTATCCCCAAGTCTTAGAATTTCTAGCTTTTCCATTCCATGAAACAATCTTTCACCTAGAGTAGTCAGCAAATTATCCGCCAAGTACCGGGCTGAACCTAGCCTTCCATCCTCCAGCCTTCGATCTAATACCAACCTTAAACTCAATAGGAATGAAATTCCAAAGCCGCTAGGTTCAGTATTCTCGTTACAATATAGATGGCGACTCTGTCTAGTGGTGATAGTATTCTAGTTTGAATATAGATGGCGACTCTATTTACTCTTGTTCTGAATGTAATGTTTACTCTTTTTCTGTCGAGTGGTGACAGTATTCTAGTTTGCATATAGATGGCCACTCTATTTACTCTTGTTCTGAATGTAATTTTAAATGTTACTTCATAATATGCAATATTTAATGCAATATTTGTTTATTTGTAACCTTTGACCCTCTTCCGAGGAAATTGGTACATTCATGTTATATATTCTATATATGACACTTTTATTTTAGTAATAATTTAATTCTAATGAATTATAATCTACATTCAAAACTTATATTTGGTATTTAATATTCAATAGAATACTGAATATGACAGAGTTGATGGCAGTCGCCATAGGGTTATTGCACTTGAATATATAAGAATGCATGACTGCAAGTTAATTATTTCAATATATAAAAAATCATTTTTATCCTTTCTTATTGCGTTATTATTGCATTTGTTCACAAATTCAAACTTCATTAAATTTTGAAATATTATCATTTGTTTATATCTGGAAATCAGCTGAAGGAACCTATATTACAATAACAAATTGTATTGATTACGCAATAGTTATTTCGTTATTTTTTCACTTGCATTTGTTCACAAATTCAAACTTCACTAAATGTTTAAATATTATCTACATATTTGGGATCTGGAAATCAGCTGAAGGAGCATACTTTACAATAACAAACCACAGTGATATTGTATAAAATTTTGCAATATGTTTTATTAATTTAAATATCAACCCAAAATAAAACTACCTATTGGTTACCCTAAAATTACATATTAGTTAATAAAAATATTAAATATAAATTTCATTTTTGACACGATTGCTTTCAATAATTCCATATTTAAACTATTGTACAATTTAATAAAGATTTCCCTAGCTGAGCAATTTTTAATTCACATCGATTACTTATCAAATCTCAGTGACAATTTATAGGAATACAGTGGCCCATGTGTGATCTGACCGATCTGACCAAAATTCAGGAATAGCTCATATGCCGCATTCACAACATGACAAACAATGAGGACATTTGTTTGTGACCTCGACCTTCCAAGGTTCTTCTTTGTCATCTTGCATCAATGGCATGCAGCGAGGGTTGTTTTCGGGGAAGCGCGTCGGGCTACCGGATGTCAATAAACATTAAGGGCCGCCGAGCGCGTATGTAGGTAGATTTCCGGACTTTTGCTTCGAGCTGATCATCAGCAAAGCAACCTTTTTCATACCCTGCGATCCCTTTTTTTACAACACACCGTCGAGAGCCGTCTTCCATTCATGAAGGGTGTTTATGGCCGACAGACGCAGCTCGTGACAACAAAGGATCAATAATCCCTTTTATTAATTTTTTGTTCTTACTGATCAAATATAATTTCTATATTTTTGATCACACAGACAAAAGTCCTAATCGAAGGTAGTTCAAAGGTTTTTTATTTGTAAAATTTGGAGCAAAAATGACGAAACGTTGCAAGCTAAACTTGTTTTATAGACAAGTAATTGAAATTATTATGATTATTATGATAATACTGTATGATAATACAGTATACGTAATATCAGTGTGATACTGATATAACTATAGTGTGTGATGTGATGATAATATAGTACTAATTATCGCCGTCAATCACAAAAATGAGTGTTACATTCCTACAATAATAAACCAAAAGCATTATTGAACTTCGCCGCCGAATTTGACATTGTTTCAAGTCTAATCGATTTGTGTATGATTGACAAGTGATTGTAATGATGGTCGCATGATTATGATATTATTTAAAAGTTTCAAATATTTATTGTTAGTAAACCTGGAGTGCTCTATGAGCACTATTTCGGATTTTTTAATGTACTAGTTGGTTTATTGGGTATTTGTTGCGTCGACGTATTCTAGTAGAAAAACAGGAAGAAAATATTATATGATTTCTGCGGTGAGATAATATCAAATTAAAAAAAATCAGTTAGATGTTAAATATTGTACATCTGTTTTGAGTTCACAACCTTGTATCCATTCTACTGAGGTTTTAGTCGTGGTTTTCCTCAGTTTATAGAGCAAATGATGGGATGGTTCCCTTAGCTTAGTCCACGACAAATTCATGCTAAAGCATCCACGACCAATGCTGTACCAATGTTGTGACCAATGTGACGAATGTTGTAGATTCAGTTCCTCATATTCTCTAACACTGCAGTGCACTCCAATCATCTTAGTCCTCACCAATCACAAGTACCTATAAGTACATATCAGACGAGAATATCGATATATAATGCAGCTAAGTAATACTCCGTCAATATTTCAGGTTACTTTTATAAATCGAAAGTTTAGTATTATTTGAAAATTAGTTTTCAATAACGAAGCACAAGCGCATTGGTTTGAAATAAATAGCATATTGTAACGAGTTTTTCAGGTTAATATCAATGTTATTTTATGTGTAAATATCAATTAATATGAATAAATGTATCCAAATATAGCCACATCAATTCTTGCTAACCTGAACACTCCACAATCTCGTTGAAAGTTATAACAATAGTGTCTTTCTAATAGCCATTTCACTGCTTTTGCCAAAATTATAATTTTATAATGATTATGATTATCAGCTATCAACAACGATCATCAAAATGATCACAATTAAAAAATAGGTTTGATCGTAATGTGCCAAGTAGTGGAGTGCGAGATTTCAATAACTATGCAGGTAAATTAATGGTTGAAACCTTCCTCCCATTTTATGAGGGGGTATAATAAAGTTTATTATACGGTCAACCGAGACGAACAAAGCGACCCAAACATTCTGTGAGTTTCGACTGGCATCCCAAGTGAGCAGGCTGATATCGACACAAACTACAATTATTTTAATTTCAGTATTTATTTTTTTCCTAATTAAATAATAATGACATTAAATTGTAACATAGTCAAGTCACAAATTATAATAATTTCGCATGTGCACAAAAAATACCGAGTTTTTATATTCATCCGTCTTCTGTGTGAATTGTGATTTATGAAAGAAAATGAATTTTTCATAAAAGTGTGCTCGCCATTCACAACTCACGTCTTATTAGAGCAAATTGATAGAACTCAATTAAATATCATAAAATCCTCTTACATAATGTACACTATTCACGCATGCGCATATCGCGTATGTCCGGGTGTCCTGTATGTCCTGTATGTCCGACAATGGAAAATAATCGAACTGTCATTTCAAAAAGTCAAAATGTCAGCACGAATCTTTATATCCACTTTCAAGTAAGTTATAACAATAATTCTTTCAAATAGGTAATATACAAAATCACATTCTACATACCAGATTGATGAATAACTCTGTTTCACTAACGTTTGACAGTAGTTTGAGAGAAATTACATGAGAAGCAAGAGTGTAGCCAACTTGCCAAGACGTGTAGCCCATGGAAAAACAGACAAGTTTCGAAACTTTCAATATTTGCGCAGTAGGCCGTGATATTTTTTTTACCTTGAACGAAAATTGGAATTAACTCTTGGGACCTTGACTTAGTAGAACCACGGGTAAAGATTATATTTTTGGGGTTGCAAAAGGGTGAGGGTTTAGGGGGGGGGGGGGCGTAAGTGAACTTTTAAGCTCGAGTATACATACCTAACGTCGCAACTTCTCATTACTCATTAGTATATTGACAGTTACGTTTTGGGAATCAAAATTGTACTAAAGCGATCGATCGTTGATGTTTCAATTTCAATTTCAGTTATCTTTATTTGCATCTTTAAGTACAAAAAGGCGACATTCAGCAATGTGGGAATCGACTGAGTAGCTCAGCGGCTCCCTGCTGATCTGCCATGTAACCTGATGTGAATTCCTGATGTTGATGGGAATTGTGCAGAGATGCAGACTTTTATTTCATCAGGAGGCAAGTAAGATCACGTGACAGATTTCAGTCAATGAGAGAGCTGCTCTGGTTTTATCTAAATTTGATAGAGATAGAGAGTATAGATCGATAGAGTATGTTTTCTTAGAAACGTTTTTAAAATCTTTTTACCAAATTTTTTCATTTTTCATTTCTTATACTCATTGGGCCGTTATTTTTTTAAGTTGCGTATTTGTTTCTGTATAATTCACTCATTTATGATTTCAGATTTGTAACTTGGATTCGTTTAGAAATTTGAATCTGTAGTAGATTTGTAATTCCCATGTAGGTAAACCTATTTGTTTTAGTAGTGTATAACGTCGCACTGTTCTGCAGCTAACCTATTATGATGATGGGAGATGATGGTGAATAGGAGGTAAAGATGGAAGGTGGGAAGGAGGCGGTCGTGGCCTATTAGTTGGGTATACCTTCCCAGCATTTGCCTGTCGACTGAGGTAATACCACGAACAAACCCGTCAGGAAGGACGCTTTTTAACAATTCCCAAACTTTGGTACGTAGTTGGTGATAAATTAATCATAAATTCGAATCACACAACTTAGATGATGGTGAATAGTAGGTAAATATGGAAGCAGGGAAGGAGGCGGTCGTGGCCTATTAGTTGGGTATACCTTCCCAGCATTTGCCTGTTCACTGAGGTAATACCACGAACAAAACTGTCAGGAAGAACGCTTTTTAACAATTCCCAAACTTTGGTAGTTGGTGATAAATTAATCAAAAATTCAAATCACACAACTTACAATTTGTAAGCGGGTCCCTCTAGTAGCCCGATAATGCCCGGTGTGACTTGACTAGGTGACATTGCCGTGAGTCTTCAGGTTCAGCTACAAATAATTGTGAAAGTCCAAATTTGGGTTTTAAAATCTCAACTGCTCCAACAGCCCAGACCATTCTAAAGTTTCCACCTGTCTTATTGACACAGTACAGGTCATTCATTATATAGACAATAGATGTACTGATTATGTTATGCAACTAATATGCGCCATAATTACACAATTTAACAAACAAGAATATTAATTACAATATATAATAAATTTTAAATTTATCATTATCAAGCAATATCGTCGATGAATAATAAAAACAAACTTAATTAGAGACTGACGCGAGGATTGAAGTTCATGATAATGGGATAATCAATAATCAATACCATTTTGTTGACTGTTAAAATAATCGCCTGTACAATACGACTGTATAATATTTTCAAAATATGCTGCAAAATAATAATTCAAAATATCTCATACTCATACTCGTGAAGACTGGGGGTGGATAATAGCCCCTCCATGCAAGCTCTACCATCGGCTGAAGACTGGGGATGGATAATAGCCCCTCCATGCAAGCTCTACCATCGGCTGAAGACTGGGGGTGGATAATAACCCCTCCATGCAAGCTCTATAATCTGCTGAAGACTGGGGGTGGATAATAGCCCCTCCATGCAAGCTCTACCATCAGCTGAAGACTGGGGATGGATAATAGCCCCTCCATGCAAGCTCTACCATCGGCTGAAGACTGGGGGTGGATAATAACCCCTCCATGCAAGCTCTATAATCTGCTGAAGACTGGGGGTGGATGGTAGCCCCTCCATGCAAGCTCTACCACTGGTGAAGACTGGGCCCTCCAAGCAAGCTCTACCATCTGCTGAAGACTGGGGGTGGATGTAAGGCCCTCCAAGCAAGCTCTACCATCTGATGAAGACTGGGCCCTCCAAGCAAGCTCTACCATCTGCTGAAGACTGGGGGTGGATGTAAGAACCTCCAAGCAAGCTCTACCATCTGATGAAGACTGGGCCCTCCAAGCAAGCTCTACCATCTGATGAAGACTGGGCCCTCCAAGCAAGCTCTACCATCTGATGAAGACTGGGCCCTCGAAGCACGCTCTACCATCTGATGAAGACTGGGCCCTTCAAGCAAGCTCTACCATCTGCTGAAGACTGGGGGTGGATGTAAGAACCTCCAAGCAAGCTCTACCATCTGATGAAGACTGGGCCCTCCAAGCAAGCTCTACCATCTGATGAAGACTGGGCCCTCGAAGCACGCTCTACCATCTGATGAAGACTGGGCCCTTCAAGCAAGCTCTACCATCTGCTGAAGACTGGGGGTAGATGTAAGGCCCTCCAAGTAAGCTCTACCATATGATGAAGACTGGGGGTGGATGTAAGGCCCTCCAAGCAAGCTCTACCATCTGATGAAGACTGGGGGTAGATGTAAGGCCCTCCAAGTAAGCTCTACCATATGATGAAGACTGGTGGTGGATGTTAGGCCCTCGCTGCAAGCTCCATCGATAAGCCAAGTCACCCTGATCGGGTTGATAATATAATATTATAAGTGAGTTCAGGGTGAAATTATCTTTGTAGAGTGGTCACAATCATATTGTTGCAGGTACTTGAACCCAAATGAATAACGGTTCTGGTTCCGGTACCAAGTTTTTAAAAATAACGGTTCCGATTCCGATTCCATTAGGGTTCCAATCGGTTCCATCAAATTCAGACAATTATTCAAATAATTTTTTTAATCGACTTTTGGGGACTTGTGCTCAGAAATGTCTAACATTAGACTTGGTGATCAATGATCATGTATTTGAAAAACTGTAAATGGTATAGTAAATATTTTCAGATTTGACGGCAATAAAGTAAAATTTCGGTGAAATTCATTATTTAGAGAACCTTTGTGGAACCGTTATGGAACCCAAATAATATTTAATATTAATAAGGGTTCCGGTTCCGGTTCCGGTTCCACCTAAAAAATTAATATGGGTTCCGGTTCCGGTTCCAGTCCCCGTATTGTTGTGTGCATTTATCAATCTTATCATATGTGGGCAATCCAAGGTCACAGATCTGATAAGCCGGGGTCAATTAATTCAAAGAATAACATTATATTCGTGTTCAGTGTGCCGACCAGTTTTATAAAGTGTTAGCTATAAGGGTGAATTTCCCCTGCATTGCTGGTAGGATTTTCGACCTTATGAGCTTAGGGCAAAGCCATTTCTTAAACCAAATTTCAGACGTCCCGGCTTTTTGCTTTTAAACTAAAAGTGTTAGCAACTTAAGGATATAAACACTCGATTCCCAAGTCCATCAATTATGTCTACACGTATATTCCACGTGTCCGATATCAATCAATACAAAGCGTTTTACGCTTACGAAGCGTGTGCGTACTTTTGCGCGATCCTTCCAATAATAATAAATCACTAAATCGGCGATAAATCGACTCTGACATACACTTAGACATAGTACTCTTTTCATTAGCTCTGCCAAAGTCCCACGTACACGAATCACTGCCCCGTTTGATCATTTCGTCATTAGTATGACTAATAGTGACTAAATACTAAACACACCTAAATACGATTTTCTTCTCGTTGGTGTGTGAAATCAGTGTTTTTTTATATTTTTTTATTTTTTGTCACAATCAATTCTGTTAGAAATATTGCATCTCATTCAAAATTGTGTCCAATATTGCGGCCAGAGGACACAAATGTAAAGTTTTTTATATGAATTAATTGGCAAGTCCAGGTAGGTTTTAGATCATTGTTGTATTTTTTTTTGTAATCTACGAACGATTTCAAGTCAGATTTTGCATTTCTGAATAATTTGGTTAAAATTTGTGAAAAAAATACGAGTTGCAGTATAAGCGGGCGCCTTAGTTTCGCTTTTAAAACAGCAGTTTGGATAAAAATATAGAAAATTCGTTTAATATCATTCATTATTGTGTCAATGTCAATTCTGGGAGTATTTTCAATGCTGTTTAGCCAAAAAAAAGTTCAAAAAGTGCTCTTTCATGGCATAAAATCGACCAAACGAGAAAGAAATTGAGAAAGAATTGAGTGGTAAAATAGTTATAGAGACGTTATAAATGTTTTACGAAATGATTAAACTGTACATTACAGTAAATGCCTGAAGTGGAAAAGAAATCTGTTTTGTACTGATAGATAATCAGATAGAAATGTCTGTAGTTACAGGTCTCACGTATTTTAGACTGCATTCGAACGGCCCGGTTAAAAACATTTCATGCCACTAAGGGCCAGTTTCTATTCAATTTCTATGCCAATTTCGACCTTACACTCCGACGAAAATTGTGTACATTTAGTTTTTTTATCCTTTAACAGTTGTCTCAGAATGTATTCATAAATAAATTTGATATTCGAGTAAAGTGATTCAAAAGGAAGCTAACGTGACCCAACTCAAGGACGTGGGTGCAGAATTACAAGAATACATCGCACTTCCCTTTTTAAATTATTCTGTATTTGTTGCCACCTAGATTCCTGACCCCGCCATGATTCAAATACTGGAAAGAGTATAAAGACAAAATGTTAGAAGATTGGTGTAGAACCAATAACCACTAGGAAAACGCTCTGTGTTACGCGTTGATGAGCGAGCACGGATATGCGCAACACATCGAACCGAAATTCTGTCTATTGAAAATGTCTTTAAAAGCCAATAATTCTTTAATTTCGTCACAGACTGGTATGAAAATCTTCAAAAAATCCAAAAATATTGGTCCCAATAAGCATGTAAAGTTTTAAGTTGATCGATTGAACCTGAAAATTTATGATTGAATGGTTCCTTGTTAATTTTCAAAAATCACAGGATCTTGTTCAAAAACTATACCTGGGACCACTCATATGATATTAGTGTGTTTACACAATCAGATCGATCGATCTGTTGATTATTAGTGTCATTATGCGTTTGAAAGTTTCTGTTCTAACTACCTTGCAACATCGGAACTGAGGCGTCAATGTTACCGTGATCCATAGCAACAAGCAAAATGTCCGTAAAATGTCAATAACTCTTGGATTTAAACACAGATTTGTCTGAAAATTGTCAAAAACACAGATAATGTTGGTCCCAATGACCATGCAAAGTTTTAAGTTGATCGGTCAAACGGTTCTAGTTTAAATGTAAAAAATCACAGTAAAGATGGTTTTAAATTTTAACCAATGGGAGGATTTGGCTGAAACTTTGTATTAATGGCTTGTCAAAATTTCAAATTGATAAAACAAACCAATCGAAAGATAATATTTTTTAAATTTGAACCAATCACGGGATCCCGTTCAAAAACGATCCCAGGGACCGCATAGTACGTTAGTATGTGTACAAAATTTCAGATTGATTGCTTGAGCGGTTTGACCTGGAGTGTGACCACAAAAAAATAAACAAACAAAAACAAAAACAAAAAAAACACACACACACACACACACAGAGAAAGTGCCATAAGAGTACCGTGGTGACGCTCGCTACGCTCGCTCAATAATGTAAAGATCACTCCGTAAACAGGAATATGTTCTTCTATCATGTGTAGAAACTATACAACTATATTAGACTAAAGTTTATGCAATGCCAAATTTATGCAATAATTTTCAAATATTTGTCAAGTTATCGTTCAGATCAATGATTGGTAATTGTCAAATATCAATGTACTCGTATAGAATAAAAAATTGCATGCAATACCAAGGCTCGCCTCATTCAATTGAGAATGTGTTTTTAAAACAATGTTTGACAAAGTTGGTTTTGATGATGATGACTTTTCAACCAATTAGACAATCTTAAAAAGATAAATTGGAATATTTTAGCCAAAAGGTGTGATTTGTATCGATCGCATCAAGACCGGAAAAATGTGATCGCAGAGACAAAAGAGTCAAAAGACAGTCTAGTTGATTATATATAATAGAATATTGTTTTAACTCTATGTTTTAACGTCGCACTTTTCAGCAACTAGGTTCATAAAGACGGGTGACTATAAATTGAATTCAGTGGAAGAATGGATTGGAGAGAAGGAGGTGATCGTGACCCTTTTGTTATACCTTCCCAGCATTTGGCTCTTGACGTTTATCCAATGCCAAGTTTATGCAATAATTTTCAAATATTGTCATGTTATCGTTCTGTTGCCCCGGTCTTCGTTACCGGTCTTCGTTACGTAACGTTTTCTTCGTTACCCTGACACAAGAAGTTCCTTCTTACTGGGGTATAAGAAATCACTGTAAACACAAATGTATTTATTACTAAATCTGAATACTGAATACTGTCAATAATAGAATATGTGCGCAACATCTTGATCAAAATAATTCTTTACAGCGTTTCCCAATGAATAGCTCAGCAATCAGCATTCTCAAATATCGATGTATAGAATAAAAAATTCCATGCAATACCAATTGGGTTGGGTAGTATTTGCATATTATACCCTCCAAGCTTCAGCAACACTTGAGAATGTTTAATACATTGGACTGCACACTGCAGCTATAATTAAAAAAAAAATATTTGACAAAGTTGGTCTTGATGATGCTGACTTGTCAACCATTTGGGCAAGTATCTTCAAAAAAATAAACTGCAATAATTTAGCCAAAAGATGTGATTCGTAACGATCGCATCAAGAACCAAAAGAAGAGAGATCGCAGCTAGCCAAAAAAATCAAAAGACAGTATGTCGCTCATATAATACACCTAATTGTTTAAACGTTACACTTCTCAGCAACTAGGCTCATAAAGACGATAGGTGACTATTAGAGATGATTAAAATACAGGGGAAGAATGGACATCTGAAAGGAAGGAGGTGGTCCTGGCTTTTTTTAGGACACCCCAGCATTGGATCTTTGACTGAGGGAACTACGCAATCATCATGATTCGAAGGACGATTAACATTGGAAATATAGGTTTGGGAGTAGGTCTGTCGTGACTCGTGCGTGAGGGTATACTAAAGGAAGGTACTCATAAAACAAAAACTTGTAAAAAGACTGCGAAACATCTCCACGCCTATAGGTATTGAGACCTATAAATTGATGGCTATAAATAAGCTAATGTTTTCTGAACCTTTTCGCAAGCGCTATACAATTATGTTTATGCCTGAATTTGACATAAAAGAAACCTCCAAATTTCAACAATTATCAATCAAATAAATTTTTAGCATATTAAAAATGTATATTAAATTTTTAAACAGCTTGGAGCAACGTGTGAGGAAGAGGGCATCACAATTCACAAGACAAAAGATAAAATAGCGAAAAAAAGAAAATATATTGTGGTCGATAAAAAATCATTGCTCCAAACCCTTGGCTCCAAACCTTGTTTTTTATTTTGCTTTTAAATGAATTGAATAATGTATGAATAATTCATTCAGTTCTCCTCGTGATTCCGATTTAATATTTGAAAATATGAAGAAATCTCTCAAGTTTCGTCATTAAACTTTTTCAATAGATACTTTTTTCATTACTATAATTTCAATTTCTTATGATTAAGAAAGTGACAACTGTTAATAGATGATTTTCGAGATTTTTTTTTTAGGTGGAATATACTACGCTATTTGTAAATAAATGCGCTTTGATAACATAACATACTATCAATAATATCATATGATATAATATAATCTGATAAAAATATTCTGATAAATAGTCTAGTTTTGGTTAATCTGTTTTTGTCAATTTTTGTTAACTAGTTAAACATGTTGAGATCAACGAGCAACCCTCCCTCGTTGTCTTTGGTTGAGTTTGGTGGTCACTTGGCGCCCTGCTGGGTTGCTTCCTTTACCTCCCTCTCCAGACCCCCCAGTAAGAAAAAGGTTGACCTTTGTATAGTTTTCATTTCTTATGCATGTATATAAAACGTGTCAGCTTTCGTTCGAGATGTGCACATATCGATGATCGCTTATCATCAACGCGTTGCACGTATACACTGTACAATGACATACAGAATAGCGTCTACCATACCTAAATACAATTTTCTTCAATCATTTTAATCATACAATTCTGGTTATGATTCAACTGAATTTATAAACAATTTAATAAAATAAAGTAAATCAATTCAATTTATATTTGCTTATAAATAATTAACGATTCAGCGTCAGGAAAAAACGATTAAAAATGACTGAGTAAAATGGTAAAAAAGTAAAGAGTAGGTAAATGAGTAAAACGGTGCAATATCACACAATTGTCGGTCGCTTATCCGAGATTAATCTACGATGAATTTGATATTTGGTATTATTATTATATTGAGTTATCTGGCAATTAATAGTATTATTTACAAAGAAGGTATTTTTAATTAATTATAATAATAAATATATCAATGCAATAGCATTGAAGCAATTGCATCCTAGGTTTGCGAATTTCTCATGTTGTAAGTATATGCTTTACAAACGGAATTTGATTGTTAGTGTGACTAAAAAAAGTATGATCTTTTAATGAAAAATCGAATTAGATCAGATCAATTAATCAATTAGATCAATTAATTGGTAAAGAAGATATCAATGGCGCATCTAAATCTTTTGACATGTTGTTATACATTGTGTCATGAAACTCATGTGCAAAAATAAAAAAAAAAAAAAAAATGGGGTTATCTTTGAAATTTGAGTTGAATGATGCTGATTAATGCATTCTGATTAAAGGCTTGTATCAACGATATAGCATTGATGCAATTGCATCCTAGCTTTGCGAATTTCTGATGTTGTAAGTATATGTTTTACAAACGGAATTTGATTGTTAGTGTGACTAAAAAAAGTATGATCTTTTAATGAAAAATCGAATTAGATCAGATCAATTAATCAATTAATTGATAAAGAAGATTTCAATGGCCCATTGAACTGGCGCGGGAGTCCGCGCCAGGACTCCCGGCAGGGAGAGTGTCACTACAGCAGTGAGGGAGAGTTCCGCCAGGATAGCGGATAGCGGTAATACACTATTAAAAATTAAGGATATTAAATTGCAACAACGTTAATAAATATTAATCATAATAAAAGGGGTCTCGAAGTATTTAATATGATTAGTATATTAGCATTTTATTACTTTTGTATATTGTTTAATTTTATATCGAGCTTGTATAATATCGAATTGTGTTACGGGGCATTCTTAATCCAAATAACAGCAAAGCACTATGTAACAGTAAGCAGTTGTTTTGCAAATAAATAATAATGATAATATACAAGCTGATGAGTAAAATTTGGGAAGTAATTAGTTGAATTTTGGGAATATAAAAAGTCTTGTGGAATAATTAATGTTAAATCAATTTAAATTTTTGTCAATAATATAGAATTAATTTTGGCATTAAATGATTTTATCTTTCAACAATATTTATTTGCTATTATGGAAAATATGTCTGATAAGTAATAATGAAATGAGAATTTAAATAGTTAGATTCATTTAATTTTCACTTTTAAATTGGGCTACCTTATGTATTATTACTACTTTATTATTATTATTACTTTATTATTACTTCGTTTTAGTCTTTGGTAAACATATTTGTTAAATACCTTGTAATCATGTTAAAGTAAAGTACAAATGTGTATTACAAATTTGAGGTAAATGGTGTAAACGAAAGATAAGTAATGAGCTTAAAAATGGGATTGTAATTAAAATAAACTATTTATAATAGTTCAATTTGAAAATATTTCTCAAGTCCTTGTTAACTTTTTATAGATAATATTACATAATGATACTAAAAACTAATTAATTACGAAATTTAAAGTCTGCCAGGTGATTTTGTAATTTCTTTTTGTTTGTTTCAGGACTGCGAGCAATGGCTATCTTTACTGCTGAATTTTATAAGAAATACGAAGAATTAAAACAATAGAACAAAAATTAAACCATGTAAACCATAACGGAAAATAAACCATGAATTGAATTGATATCCTGTTGTAATTATTTGTTTGATTGAACCTAAGTACCTAATCTAAACATGTAATTAGAAGTAATCATGAAATTCATTTAGTTTTAATAAAAATTTATCAAACAAATATTTCGATATAAACCTTGGTAACTATTTGAAAAAGCTGACTTCAAGTAATAATAATAAAAAAATATTTCATCATACCAAATAGCACAAAATAACTCTAAGAGTGATAACGAAGAAAACAAATATATTTTACATAGGATTATATTAGTTCTTATACATTGGAGAAATAATATAGGTACAATAACTTCAAAAAATTACAAATATTTTATAATCACTAGCAATAGCTTGAATATATTTTATAATATATTGAAATTTGAAGTTTCGCGGTAAACACACAGCTACATACTACTAGCGCTACCTGACGAAGAAAACTGAACTTTAAATTTTAGCGGGAAATTGAGATAGAGCAAAGAATGACCATGTACAGAATAAGTACTGCGCCCTTACGACAAACAAAGAAACTACAAAACTTCAAGCTTGGAAACCTTGCCGATAGAATGCATTGCGTGGTATATAAATAGGCTCCATGGCTATCGGTAATATTATTAAACGTGCATACTGCTAATTAAATTAATGAGTAAAGAAGTATTGAGATATGCTATTTTCTCGAGTTGTAAGTTGCTACATTTTAAAGTGCCAAAAAAAGTTTCTGAAAAAATGAAAATGCATTTTTCTGAAAAAATGCATTCTGATTAAAGTCTTGTATCAACGAAATAGCATTGAAGCAATTACGTCCTAGGTGTGCGAATTTTTCTTTTAGTAAGTTTATGCTTTACAAACGGAATTTAAGTGTTAGTGTGACTAAAAAAAGTATGATCTTTTAATGAAAAATCGAATTAGATCAGATCAATTAATTATTAATATCACTTAATTGGTAAAGAAGATTTCGTTGAGGCACCTACATCTTTTGCCATGTTGTACTACAATGTTTAATGAAACTCCTGTCAAAAAATAAAAAATAAAAAAAAATACATTCATCTTGAAAATTTGAGTTTAATTATGCTAATTAATGAATGCTGATTAAGTCTTGTATCAACGAAATAGCATTGAAGCAATTACATCCTAGGTGTGCGAATTTTTCTTTTAGTAAGTTTATGCTTTTCAAACGGAATTTGAGTGTTAGTGTGACTAAAAAAAGTATGATCTTTTAATGAAAAATCGAATTAGATCAGATCAATTAATTATTAATATCACTTAATTGGTAAAGAAGATTTCGTTGAGGCACCTACATCTTTTGACATGTTGTACTACAATGTTTAATGAAACTCCTGTCAAAAAATAAAAAATAAAAAAAAATACATTCATCTTGAAAATTTGAGTTTAATTATGCTAATTAATGAATGCTGATTAAGTCTTGTATCAACGAAATAGCATTGAAGCAATTACATCCTAGGTGTGCGAATTTTTCTTTTAGTAAGTTTATGCTTTTCAAACGGAATTTGAGTGTTAGTGTGACTAAAAAAAGTATGATCTTTTAATGAAAAATCGAATTAGATCAGATCAATTAATTATTAATATCACTTAATTGGTAAAGAAGATTTCGTTGAGGCACCTACATCTTTTGACATGTTGTACTACAATGTTTAATGTAACTCCTGTCAAAAAATAAAAAATAAAAAAAAATACATTCATCTTGAAAATTTGAGTTTAATTATGCTAATTAATGAATGCTGATTAAGTCTTGTATCAACGAAATAGCATTGAAGCAATTAAATCCTAGGTGTGCGAATTTTTCTTTTAGTAAGTTTATGCTTTACAAACGGAATTTGAGTGTTAGTGTGACTAAAAAAAGTATGATCTTTTAATGAAAAATCGAATTAGATCAGATCAATTAATTATTAATATCACTTAATTGGTAAAGAAGATTTCGTTGAGGCACCTACATCTTTTGACATGTTGTACTACAATGTTTAATGAAACTCCTGTCAAAAAATAAAAAATAAAAAAAAATACATTCATCTTGAAATTAATTAATTACATATTTTTTTAAATTATTAATATCACTTAATTGGTAAAGAAGATTTCGTTGAGGCACCTACATCTTTTGACATGTTGTACTACAATGTTTAATGAAACTCCTGTCAAAAAATAAAAAATAAAAAAAAATACATTCATCTTGAAAATTTGAGTTTAATTATGCTAATTAATGAATGCTGATTAAGTCTTGTATCAACGAAATAGCATTGAAGCAATTACATCCTAGGTGTGCGAATTTTTCTTTTAGTAAGTTTATGCTTTTCAAACGGAATTTGAGTGTTAGTGTGACTAAAAAAAGTATGATCTTTTAATGAAAAATCGAATTAGATCAGATCAATTAATTATTAATATCACTTAATTGGTAAAGAAGATTTCGTTGAGGCACCTACATCTTTTGCCATGTTGTACTACAATGTTTAATGAAACTCCTGTCAAAAAAAAAAAAAAAAAAAATACATTCATCTTGAAAATTTGAGTTTAATTATGCTAATTAATGAATGCTGATTAAGTCTTGTATCAACGAAATAGCATTGAAGCAATTAAATCCTAGGTGTGCGAATTTTTCTTTTAGTAAGTTTATGCTTTACAAACGGAATTTGAGTGTTAGTGTGACTAAAAAAAGTATGATCTTTTAATGAAAAATCGAATTAGATCAGATCAATTAATTATTAATATCACTTAATTGGTAAAGAAGATTTCGTTGAGGCACCTACATCTTTTGACATGTTGTACTACAATGTTTAATGTAACTCCTGTCAAAAAATAAAAAATTAAAAAAAATACATTCATCTTGAAAATTTGAGTTTAATTATGCTAATTAATGAATGCTGATTAAGTCTTGTATCAACGAAATAGCATTGAAGCAATTAAATCCTAGGTGTGCGAATTTTTCTTTTAGTAAGTTTATGCTTTACAAACGGAATTTGAGTGTTAGTGTGACTAAAAAAAGTATGATCTTTTAATGAAAAATCGAATTAGATCAGATCAATTAATTATTAATATCACTTAATTGGTAAAGAAGATTTCGTTGAGGCACCTACATCTTTTGACATGTTGTACTACAATGTTTAATGAAACTCCTGTCAAAAAATAAAAAATAAAAAAAAATACATTCATCTTGAAATTAATTAATTACATATTTTTTTAAATTATTAATATCACTTAATTGGTAAAGAAGATTTCGTTGAGGCACCTACATCTTTTGCCATGTTGTACTACAATGTTTAATGAAACTCCTGTCAAAAAATAAAAAATAAAAAAAAATAAATTCATCTTGAAAATTTGAGTTTAATTATGCTAATTAATGAATGCTGATTAAGTCTTGTATCAACGAAATAGCATTGAAGCAATTACATCCTAGGTGTGCGAATTTTTCTTTTAGTAAGTTTATGCTTTTCAAACGGAATTTGAGTGTTAGTGTGACTAAAAAAAGTATGATCTTTTAATGAAAAATCGAATTAAATCAGATCAATTAATTATTAATATCACTTAATTGGTAAAGAAGATTTCGTTGAGGCACCTACATCTTTTGCCATGTTGTACTACAATGTTTAATGAAACTCCTGTCAAAAAATAAAAAATAAAAAAAAATACATTCATCTTGAAAATTTGAGTTTAATTATGCTAATTAATGAATGCTGATTAAGTCTTGTATCAACGAAATAGCATTGAAGCAATTACATCCTAGGTGTGCGAATTTTTCTTTTAGTAAGTTTATGCTTTTCAAACGGAATTTGAGTGTTACACGGAAAAAAATGGTATGGCTGTGGCAGCAATAATCGTATTGCTGACCCATTTCTTGCTACCGGAGCGATCTGAATTTCTGCCTTAATCACTACGGTATTGCTGGAAACACAAGCGTATTATTGCTGAAAATGTCTGACTGCAGTTTCAATAAAGATTGTTGTCACAGCAATACTCATATTTCATAAACAACTCCCACGTTATCTCCACATTCCGTTGCGACCGTTGAGACACATGAGTCAGCTGAATGACGTGATCTAGCCCATTCCCCCCTTTCCCACACCCCGCCGCATCAACAAGCTGCCTCAGTGAACGAGTGATTCCCACGCAGAGAGACGCGTATTATCAACGGTGCGAAGTGAATGCGTGCAGTTTCTGCAGTGTGTTTATCTAGTGCAGTGTATTTGTATAGTGCAGTGTGCTTCAAGAATGCTCAATAATTGTGTTAATAAAACCTCGATAATGTTGGATTGCAGCGTCTAAAGATTGAAGGTAATATATAATATTCAATTATACCTACTAATGTAGGTACACTCGACAATTCATAAAACGGTATTTGAGCGAAACGGATTGGCTGCTGGTCAGGTTCATTGACAATCAATCCTTGTTTTTATCAATGAAATCAGAGCTCACCTACTAGAGGTAAATGACGAGCAAGTACAGACTTCATCTGATGATGCCATCACATTTTTTTCAGACAATCAATTTCTTTCAAACACCGTTTTATGAATTGTCGAGTGTACCTAGTGCCACTTCAAAAATCAAATGCCAATGATTACATTTACATTACAGGCTGTACAATACCTACATAAAATTATGTCTTGCTATAGGAATTGCAATTTCATAGGAAATTACATAGGTACACAGATTATTTTGGACATCACTAATTCAGTTGGCGGGTTCTAGATTTTAGTTGAACATTTGAAATGGACATGTAAAGGGGGGGGGGGGGAGGAGGGGGAGTCGATCTTTTTAAAAGAAGAATTGGTGCCTTCTAGAACATTCACAACTTCTACACTGCCTTCATCCACTGCCTTCTAGAACATCCACAACTTCTACACTGCCTTCATCCACTGCCTTCTAGAACATCCACAACTTCTACACTGCCTTCATCCACTGCCTTCTAGAACATTCACAACTTCTACACTGCCTTCATCCACTGCCTTCTAGAACATCCACAACTTCTACACTGCCTTCATCCACTGCCTTCTAGAACATCCACAACTTCTACACTGCCTTCATCCACTGCCTTCTAGAACATCCACAACTTCTACACTGCCTTCATCCACTGCCTTCTAGAACATCCACAACTTCTACACTGCCTTCATCCACTGCCTTCTAGAACATCCACAACTTCTACACTGCCTTCATCCACTGCCTTCTAGAACATCCACAACTTCTACACTGCCTTCATCCACTGCCTTCTAGAACATCCACAACTTCTACACTGCCTTCATCCACTGCCTTCTAGAACATTCACAACTTCTACACTGCCTTCATCCACTGCCTTCTAGAACATCCACAACTTCTACACTGCCTTCATCCACTGCCTTCTAGAACATCCACAACTTCTACACTGCCTTCATCCACTGCCTTCTAGAACATCCACAACTTCTTGACTGCCTTCATCCACTGCCTTCTAGAACATCCACAACTTCTACACTGCCAGCATCCACTGCCTTCTAGAACATCCACAACTTCTACACTGCCTTCATCCACTGCCTTCTAGAACATCCACAACTTCTACACTGCCTTCATCCACTGCCTTCTAGAACATTCACAACTTCTACACTGCCTTCATCCACTGCCTTCTAGAACATCCACAACTTCTACACTGCCTTCATCCACTGCCTTCTAGAACATCCACAACTTCTACACTGCCTTCATCCACTGCCTTCTAGAACATCCACAACTTCTACACTGCCTTCATCCACTGCCTTCTAGAACATCCACAACTTCTACACTGCCTTCATCCACTGCCTTCTAGAACATCCACAACTTCTACACTGCCTTCATCCACTGCCTTCTAGAACATCCACAACTTCTACACTGCCTTCATCCACTGCCTTCTAGAACATCCACAACTTCTACACTGCCTTCATCCACTGCCTTCTAGAACATCCACAACTTCTACACTGCCTTCATCCACTGCCTTCTAGAACATCCACAACTTCTACACTGCCTTCATCCACTGCCTTCTAGAACATCAACAACTTCTACACTGCCTTCATCCACTGCCTTCTAGAACATCCACAACTTCTACACTGCCTTCATCCACTGCCTTCTAGATCATCCACAACTTCTACACTGCCTTCATCCACTGCCTTCTAGAACATCCACAACTTCTACACTGCCTTCATCCACTGCCTTCTAGAACATTCACAACTTCTACACTGCCTTCATCCACTGCCTTCTAGAACATCCACAACTTCTACACTGCCTTCATCCACTGCCTTCTAGAACATCCACAACTTTTACACTGCCTTCATCCACTGCCTTCTAGAACATCCACAACTTCTACACTGCCTTCATCCACTGCCTTCTAGAACATCCACAACTTCTACACTGCCTTCATCCACTGCCTTCTAGAACATCCACAACTTCTACACTGCCTTCATCCACTGCCTTCTAGAACATCCACAACTTCTACACTGCCTTCATCCACTGCCTTCTAGAACATTCACAACTTCTACACTGCCTTCATCCACTGCCTTCTAGAACAACCACAACTTCTACACTGCCTTCATCCACTGCCTTCTAGAACATCCACAACTTCTACACTGCCTTCATCCACTGCCTTCTAGAACATCCACAACTTCTACACTGCCTTCATCCACTGCCTTCTAGAACATCCACAACTTCTACACTGCCTTCATCCACTGCCTTCTAGAACATCCACAACTTCTACACTGCCTTCATCCACTGCCTTCTAGAACATCCACAACTTCTACACTGCCTTCATCCACTGCCTTCTAGAACATTCACAACTTCTACACTGCCTTCATCCACTGCCTTCTAGAACATCCACAACTTCTACACTGCCTTCATCCACTGCCTTCTAGAACATCCACAACTTCTACACTGCCTTCATCCACTGCCTTCTAGAACATCCACAACTTCTACACTGCCTTCATCCACTGCCTTCTAAAACATCCACAACTTCTACACTGCCTTCATCCACTGCCTTCTAGAACATCCACAACTTCTACACTGCCTTCATCCACTGCCTTCTAGAACATCCACAACTTCTACACTGCCTTCATCCACTGCCTTCTAGAACATCCACAACTTCTACACTGCCTTCATCCACTGCCTTCTAGAACATCCACAACTTCTACACTGCCTTCATCCACTGCCTTCTAGAACATCCACAACTTCTACACTGCCTTCATCCACTGCATTCTAGAACATTCACAACTTCTACACTGCCTTCATCCACTGCCTTCTAGAACATCCACAACTTCTACACTGCCTTCATCCACTGCCTTCTAGAACATCCACAACTTCTACACTGCCTTCATCCACTGCCTTCTAGAACATCCACAACTTCTACACTGCCTTCATCCACTGCCTTCTAGAACATCCACAACTTCTACACTGCCTTCATCCACTGCCTTCTAGAACATCCACAACTTCTACACTGCCTTCATCCACTGCCTTCTAGAACATCCACAACTTCTACACTGCCTTCATCCACTGCCTTCTAGAACATTCACAACTTCTACACTGCCTTCATCCACTGCCTTCTAGAACATCCACAACTTCTACACTGCCTTCATCCACTGCCTTCTAGAACATCCACAACTTCTACACTGCCTTCATCCACTGCCTTCTAGAACATTCACAACTTCTACACTGCCTTCATCCACTGCCTTCTAGAACATCCACAACTTCTACACTGCCTTCATCCACTGCCTTCTAGAACATCCACAACTTCTACACTGCCTTCATCCACTGCCTTCTAGAACATCCACAACTTCTACACTGCCTTCATCCACTGCCTTCTAGAACATCCACAACTTCTACACTGCCTTCATCCACTGCCTTCTAGAACATCCACAACTTCTACACTGCCTTCATCCACTGCCTTCTAGAACATTCAGCTCTACATTTCTGCATTCAGCCAACACATTTGGTAAAATTTTTAAATGTGAATATAGGTAGGTTTTAGATAATTTCTCGATCATATAAAATTGATACCATTTTGTTCACAGGGAAGTGGGGAGGGGGAGTTACCTTAGATCAGTAGTACTCAACATTTTTCACTTGCGGGTCAATAATACGAATTTGATTTTGTTGGCGGGCCTCATTTTTTTTAAATGTAGGTACAATAATGTTCACGTTATCAGGTAGTGTTAGTAATAGATATTTAGGTACATAGGGCCAAAAAAACTTCACGTAATTCAAATTTGTGGATGAGTTCCTTGGATGTATTTAGGTAAGAATTTCATAATTACATACGCATCATATTAATAAATAAAAACTGAGTAGCAACCCATGGTAGTAGCAAGTAGCAACCCAATTTAAAAATTGTTTAAAAATTTAAATATATATTTTGTAACCTATTTAGTAGATTTAGGTATAATAATAAAGTAATATCTTTTGCTACATAAAAGAACATTTTGTTACTGAAGTTGATGCTAAGTAATGTAGCGTCTGTTTCAAACCTACGCACAGAAACGCACATGCAACGTATGCAAAAGCACTGATAAGAATGTGTCGTACAGTCACGTCCAGCAGTCTCCAAATCACTGACGCATGCAATTTACTAAAAACAGAACAGAATTGAGTTGGGTTGGGATTGTTCAAAACGTAATTTGGTGGCTTCCTTCTTTAAATCAGAATTTCTCTCAAATGAAACTAGAATACATTTTTACACATTTTGTGAATAAAAACCCAGGTATTTGAAACACTCACTAGGGGGCCACAAAAATTTAGTCCCAGGTTGAGTACCACTGTCTTAGATAATGGAAAAATTTACGTACTGCAAATGTACAATACAATTATATTGAACTTAAAATAAGGAATTCATAGATGTAGTGGGAAAATTAGAAGGTATACCTAATGCGAATAACATTTTGGCGTGGCGTTATGAAACAGAATACGAGCTCCAATTATCTGATTGGTTTGTGACGTCATTTTTACAACGCTTCTGATCGTTTCAGTACTCTTATGGATTTTTTTTTTTTTTTACTTAGATGTTTGATGAAGGCATCGATGATACAATATGATACCATTGGCGTCTCCAACAAACGACATACTCAGAGAACCAGTTCCGAAAATTGGAGTTAGAGAGGGATATTTCTCACAAAATTCCTGCCACAGAGCCCAAAATGATGCTGGAACGTCGACGTTCAAAACTTCGACGATACAGGTCAGTACTTACACCCATTTAAAAAGCGTGAAAAATGCACACAAAAAAGCTCCATTATTTGGGGAAAATTATGCCCTTTTCCTTTCCAAACAAATTCAAATTCGTTATGACAAAGTATACCTATCTTCGGTAGATATTTTAATATTTATTTAATTTTTTAATTACTGTACCTTAACAATTTTAATGTTTATTTATCACATTTTTTATTTTGAATCTGTTTTTATTATGCTATAGGTATTTGATATTTTAAAACGTTAACTTCTCATAATTTTTAAATAATATAATTTTTTATTTTGTAGACCCTCAATATACATATTTATTTTCATTTTTATAATAATTTTATACATTAACAATATTTTGTTTCTTTTCCTACTTTTTAGTAGGTACCTATTGAGATTTTTTTCTCACCCGATATTTTTAGGTATTTTCAATGCTCTTCATTTTGTGTCCCAATTTTTATTACGTTTTTATTATTTGATTTTGTATTACTTGTGCGTCAATAATTTGAGAATGGCTATTACAGCATTAGCATAGGGGATCACTTTACAAGCAAATTATTAATTGATACTTTTTCATACTATTTTTAAATATATATTTTAAACGAGTTCATCCTCTTACATCAATTTAGCGCAATAATCTTATCCAAATCTTGCAAATCTTTGCAAGATAAGTTGGTGGGACCTTGAAAATATTTTTGGCAATATCTCGTCAAACTCGTCAAGATGTTTCGAGGTTTTCTCAGCAGGATGCAGTCTCTCTCTTGAAACATCCACACCAGTAAATTCTTAGCACAATCAAATGTTTTTGATTTTTAGTTTGAAGAGACTCATCGGATTGATGATACCGACGACTTGGACGAGATACCTGACATCAGCCCCTGAAACAGGAGTCGCCCCCCCCCCCCCCCCCCCCGCTATTCAAGAAGCACCTCTCCTGACTCGAAAATCAAGAATAATTGGGAAGTGAAAGTATTCGCCTGCAAAGTGGACAACACATAGCCCCGGCATGAAAGCGAACTCTGATGCTTGAGGTAAAAACATAATGATTATTTTATTAATACAGTTATTATTTTAAACAACATTAGATATGTGTTATTTTTTAAATACCTTTTGTTTTGTTCACTATTATTTATCTGGTATGATGTTGCATCATCTTTTTAAAAGCGATTTAAAATCTAGTGGTGCGGTTTCATTACATGGAGGGTCACTAGCCTACTATTTTTCTAGATTTGTGTAAATTTATTTATAAAGTCTATTAATTTCTCCTTCTCTACTGTTTAATCAAAAGAACCAAAATATAATTAGTTTGACTTATTGTGTTTAACGAACACAATGCACAATCTGTGGATAGACTAAGAAGATGCTATCACTAATCAGCTATACTACCTTATATGGCAAGGCAGGCAAGGCATTCATTAGAATTTATTGACTTTTCATACTTTTTCCCCAATATTGTAGTATGTGATGTTTTAAGACTCTTCATTTTAAAGGAACATTATATGACAATTGTGTGGGGATTGTTAAATAGTGACAGCCCTGTTTGGTACCTAGTAAAATTATTTGCCTAGACATTTATTTTATCTTATCTATTATCCAGATGATTTTCTACAAATTATTAATTATCTGATTTGTTATCTTTTAAATATATTACCTATCGTTTTCTGTTATCTACCAAGTTGGAGAAAGCAAATAGTTTGAAATGTCACACAAAAATTAATATGCCAGAAAATACAACATTTATAATTTTTTTGTAATTTTTTTGCAGGGCTTGTACCATTCTCTTGTATCTTCACTGGAAGGAAGAAAGGAAAGATCAGAAACAGAAATCACAAGTCGTTGTACAGTGTTTCAAGATGGCTGTGTGTGACCGGTTAAGTGTTAATCCAGTGGATATTGAAGGTGGATGAAAGCATACGGTATGAGTTATAAAAACATTTTAATACTACCTTTTGACAGTGGCATGCAATCAATTTTTAATGATAAAACTTCGATTAAGTATTCTGTAACTCTAATGTAAAATCAAATATTTATAATAATAGCTATTCAACAATTATTATTGTCTTCAATTGTTTTTTTATTTATATGGCGTTAATCATTTATATTACACTGTATATTCAAAGTATTGCAAGTTACTTCAACAATAATTGCAAATAACTACTAAATAAAATGTGTATAATTTTACTTAACAGTCTCTTCTCTGACAAGCACCTCAAACCATTGCAGTCATTCCCAACTCTATCTCTGAGCTAGGTAAATTACATTTATATCTGACATATATTTTTAATTTTATAAAGGATTTATTTACTTTTTGGGGGTAATTGCTTCAAAGTTGTATAAACGTATGTGTTGTAATATCATGTGAGTGTATAGCCGTGTTGGTAGGGAAGCTATTCATATTGCGAACATGCTTTCATTGTCATATCTACTCAATGTTCTTGGTACTTTTACTCTTTGGTCACTTTAAGTAAATCGAAAAGTAAATGTACCGAAAATATTGAGAACATAGGATAAAGTTCTGTGTTGGTAGCAATATACATTTGCTGCATTACCTTCCAGTAAGGCTGCAGTAGCAATATGGTATAGCTGTGCCAGCAAATTGAGATGGCTACACCAGCTATATAATATGGCTACACCAGCCATATGAGATGGCTACACCAGCAATATGATATGGCTACACCAGCAATATGATATGGCTACACCAGCAATATGATATGGTTACACCAGCAATATGATATGGCTACACCAGCAATATGATATGGCTACACCAGCAATATGATATGGTTACACCAGCAATATGAGATGGCTACACCAGCCATATGAGATGGCTACACCAGCAATATGAGATGGCTACACCAGCAATATGATATGGCAACACCAGCAATACTGGAGTGGTTGGGGCAACAATATTATGGAAACTGCAACAACACTAGTATTGCTGGGCCAGCAATTCAGCCCTTTCCCAGCAATCTATAGATTGCTGGGGCAACAATAATTCTGGCTGCGCCAGCAATAAATTTCCAGCAAGAATCGTATTGACGTCACAGCAATAATTCTCACTGTCATAATACTAGCATAACTGTATTGCTACCGCAACAAGAATTCTGGCTGCCCCAACCATACTTTTTTTTCCGTGTAGTGTGACTAAAAAAAGTATGATCTTTTAATGAAAAATCGAATTAGATCAGATCAATTAATTATTAATATCACTTAATTGGTAAAGAAGATTTCGTTGAGGCACCTACATCTTTTGACATGTTGTACTACAATGTTTAATGAAACTCCTGTCAAAAAATAAAAAATAAAAAAAAATACATTCATCTTGAAAATTTGAGTTTAATTATGCTAATTAATGAATGCTGATTAAGTCTTGTATCAACGAAATAGCATTGAAGCAATTACATCCTAGGTGTGCGAATTTTTCTTTTAGTAAGTTTATGCTTTTCAAACGGAATTTGAGTGTTAGTGTGACTAAAAAAAGTATGATCTTTTAATGAAAAATCGAATTAGATCAGATCAATTAATTATTAATATCACTTAATTGGTAAAGAAGATTTCGTTGAGGCACCTACATCTTTTGACATGTTGTACTACAATGTTTAATGTAACTCCTGTCAAAAAATAAAAAATAAAAAAAAATACATTCATCTTGAAAATTTGAGTTTAATTATGCTAATTAATGAATGCTGATTAAGTCTTGTATCAACGAAATAGCATTGAAGCAATTAAATCCTAGGTGTGCGAATTTTTCTTTTAGTAAGTTTATGCTTTACAAACGGAATTTGAGTGTTAGTGTGACTAAAAAAAGTATGATCTTTTAATGAAAAATCGAATTAGATCAGATCAATTAATTATTAATATCACTTAATTGGTAAAGAAGATTTCGTTGAGGCACCTACATCTTTTGACATGTTGTACTACAATGTTTAATGAAACTCCTGTCAAAAAATAAAAAATAAAAAAAAATACATTCATCTTGAAATTAATTAATTACATATTTTTTTAAATTATTAATATCACTTAATTGGTAAAGAAGATTTCGTTGAGGCACCTACATCTTTTGCCATGTTGTACTACAATGTTTAATGAAACTCCTGTCAAAAAAAAAAAAAAAAAAAAAATACATTCATCTTGAAAATTTGAGTTTAATTATGCTAATTAATGAATGCTGATTAAGTCTTGTATCAACGAAATAGCATTGAAGCAATTACATCCTAGGTGTGCGAATTTTTCTTTTAGTAAGTTTATGCTTTTCAAACGGAATTTGAGTGTTAGTGTGACTAAAAAAAGTATGATCTTTTAATGAAAAATCGAATTAGATCAGATCAATTAATTATTAATATCACTTAATTGGTAAAGAAGATTTCGTTGAGGCACCTACATCTTTTGACATGTTGTACTACAATGTTTAATGTAACTCCTGTCAAAAAATAAAAAATAAAAAAAAATACATTCATCTTGAAAATTTGAGTTTAATTATGCTAATTAATGAATGCTGATTAAGTCTTGTATCAACGAAATAGCATTGAAGCAATTAAATCCTAGGTGTGCGAATTTTTCTTTTAGTAAGTTTATGCTTTACAAACGGAATTTGAGTGTTAGTGTGACTAAAAAAAGTATGATCTTTTAATGAAAAATCGAATTAGATCAGATCAATTAATTATTAATATCACTTAATTGGTAAAGAAGATTTCGTTGAGGCACCTACATCTTTTGACATGTTGTACTACAATGTTTAATGAAACTCCTGTCAAAAAATAAAAAATAAAAAAAAATACATTCATCTTGAAATTAATTAATTACATATTTTTTTAATTGTATATTATCTTCAATTTACATTGATATATTAACATCTTTTTTCGCGCAGATATTAAAATGGAGATGTATTAGTAACAATATGACTTAATTTTTTTATCTGTACACGCTAATTAGGCCGTAATTAGCAATTAAACTTTAGCGTTTTTTGGTTTTACGGCGTTGGCAACACGCTTCTGAGAGGCTGAAATTGGGGGGAATAGCAGCTGTCCGAAGGCTAGGTTCAGCCCGGTCCGCCACCAGGTTGACTGTGGCCAAGGAGTCAGTTAGAGTGGTGATGTTCTTGATGTTGGTGCATTCCACGCGTGCGTATTGCGTCAGGTCCTCGCCTTCACAGCGCGTGCGCAGACCTTGGAGTGTCACGTGGCAGAAGAGTGACGTCAGCAGGAGGAAGTGGAATAACATGCTGAGTTACTCCAGCTGGAACGGATGAAAATCATGATGACATTGGCGCCAGGGGTGGACGAGAATAGGAAAGTCTTGTGATACTTAGATTTCAGAATGATATTTATTTTATGAAAGTTAACAGTCGCGGACCAATGATATGGTATTATTTTTGTTGTAAGATGAATAGTTTTCAAGAAATTAGTTAGCCAAGTTACATTTCTTACAATTTTTTAACAGGAAAATGACAATAACACAACAATTTGCTTACAACTATGGTGTTGTAATGGACTCTTCACTAGACGATTTCATAAAATAACTGAGTGGCTATGGTTTCTGAAATAATTTACATGCAGTTTGATTTCCAGATACCTATTGTAGTGTGTAACTCATTGTTGACACACTACAATATAGGTAAGGTATGGAAATCAAACAGCAAGTGAAATTTTCTATGAGAGATACTTATGGAATCGTCTATTTGGTTCATAGCACATTGTTGAGAAATGACATCATAATCCTGATTCTAGTTGCATGCCGTTTTTCCCGCCAAAATGTCCTAGGAAAATGTCATAGATGACATTTGAAATTGATTTTTGTGAATGGAAATTTTAAAGTTCTCGGGTGATATGTGTGTTGCCCAATATAATTTGTCTTGAAATAATTTCACAAATTTAACGCAATAAAATGTCATGAAACTTCCCTTTGTATTTGTTTATTCTTCACTCTGTGTTCATAAAATGATGTTCCTACGCCACGTCATTAAAAGCATTAAAACTAAACAATAGGCCCAATCAAGAGTGTGCCCAAAAGTAAATCCAAAAGTATCCTCATCCCAATATATTTATTTTCTAAATTGTCCCCCCTTGCCTTTCTCCCTTCGTAACCATAGTACCCATAGAATAAATATCTTCATCAAAAACAACTAAAAATTCAGCACCTAAAACTATTGATATCAAAAAATATGCTTATCAAAGCTTAATTAAAAATCGAAAAATACTTATTGCATCTCAAAGATTTTAATGATGGACCAATGGTGATGGGAGGAGTCAATGTAGTTCTCTTTACTCACACTAGAGCAGAACTGTCCATAGTGGGAGAGGGAGCCAATCAAACGTGTGAGGGAAAGACAGTTGAATTTTAAATGGATCCATTTGCTTTCCATTATCATTAGCTAATTAGCTGTCACAGCCTTCTTGACGGTCACGGCCCACATCCTTCTGTCATATGTTTTATTCGTGATGTCACATAGCAAGATAATGACTAGTGGTCCATTGAATATAGGACCCCTCAGGGACCCTATTCTATATCTCGTTTTGATCTCGTCGCGGCCGCCTTCGTTTCACTGCCATTAAGATAGCATGACGCCGAGACGAAAGCGGCCGCGACGAGATCAAAACGAGATAGAATAGGTACCCTGGACCACCTTTCAGTGGATAGACCCAGATTTTCAAGCCTGCACCTTCCCCTTTATTACATTTCTATTTCAACTTTGACTACCTCCCCCCGCCCTCCCCACTCCCTCCCCCCTGTTGGATTTGATGGGAACTGGGCCCAAATAACATATATTACTGACTGGAAATATTTGACTCCAATGCGATACGAAATGATTGGAGATCTTACCTCTGTAATTCAGCGTTCAACACCAACTCATTCACATCAGCTGTTCGTTTCATGTCTAGTGTAATCACATTTCATTTCTATAATAATAATATGCAAAGTTCAGATGATGCATCGTATTTTTTTATTACAATGAGGTCATGGGTTTATTATTTCAACATGAAAGTGTTTTTGAAACCTAATACTTTGAAATGAGGACAGTTAGAATGGGATCGATAAAATATATTAAAGTTGCATTATCCGATTCGCCAAGGCATCGACGTCACTATATGGACTCATGGCACTTCTCAGTGTTTTTGTAGGCAATGACCAGGTCAAACCGTTCAACCCAATGATCTGAAATTTTGCACACACACTAATGTCATATGAGCGGTCTCGTGTATAGCTTTTCGACCAGGGGTATATTCTCGAAACAGTTATCACATCATAACTCCAAATTATGATTTCATAAGGTTTGTCCTGTCTCTCACCATGTTAATATTATGACTTTTTGTCATATCATAACTTATGACGTGATAGCTTTCTGTGTTGTTTGAAAATTGAGAAGTTTGACCAAACAACGACAAATTTTGTATGGTCATTTGGGACCAACCATTTAAGAGCTTCTTGAAATTATTCAAGCAAATCAGTGAAACACCATGAGTTTTTACATTTTACTGTCACCATGTTCGTTTGACGAGGAGCCAATTGGTGCTGATTATGTGATGTCTAATTTTTAAGTTTGTGTTTGTATTGTTTTGTACAAATTAATTATATTATATTGCACTTGTGGGGCCTCGGCCCTGTTGTCAATAAAGAATTAATAAATAAATAAATAATAAATACTTGTTTTGCAATTTTTGCTAATAAATAATCCCCGTTCCATTGTTGACGTATTTTTAATTAGATTATCTTCCTATCTATTTCCAATGTCTATAGATCAGCAAATTTGGTCATGTAAACAAACCGATTAAGTTCCAAACTTTAAGGTAGAACCACCATAACCTCAATGTTTCCGATGTACTTGAAATTTTGGTGACTTATTGATAATCATGCAATACACAATCCATGAAAAAATGAAACACTTCTCGTGTCCAGTTTCTGAGATAAATTGATTTGTCTCCCCCATGTTATCTTATGGCGGAAAAAGAAAATCGTGTCATTTTTAAGCTAAAACGAAGATCTATTTTTTTTTGTCTCGATAGATTTGAGAAAAAAACTTTTTTTATGGTAGACATATGGACATACTATCAGGAAACAAATTGAAAACAATACCAACGTGTGCTATTTTAAAAGTTATATACCAAATTCGAAATGATTTTCCTATACCTCCCATGTTAAAGTTTTGTTCATCCTCTGATAACATAAAATTGAAAACTCATTGTTGGACTGGAGTTGCAAACTACAGAACATTAAATGAGTCTGTTGTACTTAAATATAGTTGAAATGTATGAAACGTTTTTTGAACTTGTAATTTCAAGAATAATGTTTTTTTGTATATGTCGATCGATTGCTCCACCTTAAGCAACTTTCCGTTTTCTTAAGCAACCACCAACTTTCCGATGAGTAAAATTACACCACTTGGCGTTTAGTGATTTACTAATAAGCAAAACCATTTTGTAGTCTAGACAAGTTACTTTTAGTGATAATTAGTTCTGGTAGAAAACATTATCATCTACAGAGTCTGCACTGCAAGATAACAAATTTGTATTTGTTAATTTCCAGTCTCTGTTAGAAACGAGTAGTTTGGTCCCGAAGTTCCTATCAGGAAATACGAGTAGGTATAGTTATGAAGCGCTCTCCGCCCTGTACTACCTTTTTGAATAGACTTTGAAAAATTATATTATTTTGTAATTGGAACAGGGACAACATTGGATTTTTAAGAAGGCTAGAGTTGGGAGAACCGGTTCGAAACCCGAACCGAACCGGCTTCAGATGTTCGCGAACCAAACCTTGAAATTAAATATCCGAACCGAACCTCTCTCACTCACTGTGCCAATTTGAAATTTCCCGTAAACATTTCGTTCCAGTGTAGTGTTAGAAGGCTGTGGTAGAAAATTGTTACAGAATCAATTAGACCATGAGCCAGCCGTAGTGGACCCTCCCCCCCCCCGGTCCCGGAAGATCAGAAAGTGGATTTGGGTACCTCAAGGTACGCCCATTACACTTTCACTTGTTTGACATCTGCCCTTTGGGGCAGCAACCCCCCAGGGGGGCGCAAAGGGTGATTTTTGGGGTATTTTGTCACACGTTTGATTTTTTTGTGGGCTAACGGGGCAAGATAATTACAATCAGTTTGCATATTTGAATGTGTGTTGACATTTGTAATTGTATCCATATTTTTTTGTAAGGGCAATACCCATATATCAAAATTTTGGAAATTTTGGAAATTGGGGGGGAATTACCCAAAATAGTTTTGTTGGCAGTCAATCTCTTCGTAATAAAAAGTTGTTCATGAATATGCCATCAAGGTTGCTATATTTTTTGTTTACAACCTGTTTTTATGGAATTAGGTGTCTCTTATGGTTTTATAATGTTAAATATTTGATTTTTTTTAGGGTCAAATGTAATAATTAAATCAAATTTTTTTCATCACTATTAATTGGTATGACATACGTCAATATATTTATATATTTTTGTTGAGGCGAAACCGTTATTTTGTAAAATTTTACATTTTAGAAAATTACCATTATATACTCATTAAAACAGTTAATATCGTCAACATTTTAAAAATAAGGTTTCGCCTCAACAAAAATATATAAATATATTGACGTAAGTCATACCAATGAATAATGTTGAAAAAATTTGATTGAATTTTTACATTTGACCCTAAAAAAATCAAATATTTAACATTATAAACCCATAAGAGACACCTAATTCCATAAAAACAGGTTGTAAAAAAAAAAGCAACCTTGATGGCATATTCATGAACAACTTTTTATTACGAAGAGATTGACTGCCAACAAAACTATTTTGGGTAATTCCCCCCCAATTTCCAAAATTTCCAAAATTTTGATATATGGGTATTGCCCTCACAAAAAAATATGGATACAATTACAAATGTCAACCCACATTCAAATATGCAAACTGATTGTAATTATCTTGCCCCGTTAGCCCACAAAAAAATCAAACGTTTGACAAAATACCCCAAAAATCACCCTTTGCGCCCCCCTGGGGGGTTGCTGCCCCAAAGGGCAGATGTCAAACAAGTGAAAGTGTAATGGGCGTACCTTGAGGTACCCAAATCCACTTTCAGATCTTCCGGGACCGGGGGGGGGGGGGGGGGAGGGTCCACTACGGCTGGCTCATGGTCTAAATAGTTTTAACTTTATTTTACTTTTCTTACCTTTTCTTCGTGCATAAATGCAATAATTAAATTTTATTTTGTCAAAAATAAAATGCACTAAAATGATGGTTTTGCAAAAGTGATGGTATTACAAAAAAAGGAACTATAAAATGAAAATAATCCCCTTGTGCAAACAATTGTTGATGTTATTTGTGTGTATCGTGAGTGACTAAGTAATAAGTGATAAAACCACTGCAGGTAAAATATATAGTACCTGTAGTGGTTCGTTTCGGTTAGGAGGTTCGGTCCAATATTTAAAAGTTCGGTTCGAGATTCGGTTCGGTTCAAAACTATGAGGTTCGCCCAAACCTAGAAGGCTATAAACAAAAACAACAAATATTTGTAGTGTCGTCAACGAGATTGATGAACGTAAGATATCAGTCATTGGTGTTGGTGATAAAGTAATATTGTCCATCAAACTGGCGAGCCATGTAAGAAAGAAAAGAAAATATCTCAATTTGAATTTGTAATGTGAAGAAAACTCGACTCCATTTGATTGTAAAATTGATACAATTGTATAATTGTATAATTGTTGTATTATATTGTATATTTGATCATTTGTATGTTTTCCACTGAATTGCATTATTCTAAGCAAATAAAATAATAAATAATAATTATAATATTTGAAAATAATATAAGATAATAAGATAATAAGATCACACTTTATGCACACTTTATTTCCAAAAGTAGGTATGCATAGAAAATCATTGTTTTCCGTCAATGATATACAATTAGTCGTTTATAGAAACATGTGAATTGATCAGCATCATTGTAAACCTCAGAAAGTTTTATAATTGTGACAGTTTCGTTCAATTCACTTAGACTAAAATGTTGAAACAACAGATTTGTAGTAAATTATTGATCGTTCTAATATGTTAACCACTTTTAAAAATTCTTAAAAGTTGTAGGTATGATGTGTCTTATAACCGCTTTTAGGCGATTGATGAATTCAAATAGAAATTAATTTTCTAGTTACAGGGATTATAAATTAAATCCTTTCCTAGTCAATTTTTCTCTTGATTTTTCTATCAGATTTATTTTGTATGGAAGAGGGCCAACCTTGGATTATCGAGCGGGGTACGAAAAAAACAAGATCAATATACCTAATTGCCTAAACTTTATCACAAAAGTTTAGGTTAAACACATTATTTTCCATCAATGATAAATAAGATATTCATGGGAACATGTAAAGGGTACGATGACCCTTCTAAGATTTACAATAAAAAAAATCTTCTGTGCAAAAACATCGGAATTGTGACAGTTTCATTGAATTGATGATAGACAAAATCTCTTATATGTTCGACTTATGACCGTCCATAGCTTTGAGGAGAAGGAAGATCTAAAAATAAAATTAATTTACTGACTTTTCGTCGCTACAAACTTGAAGACCGTCTTCAACGAAACTGTGACAATGTTGACAATGTTTTAAAGGGAGTAGTCGTCGTTCACTCTACAGTCTCTAATCTTACAGTTAAACACTCGATAAAAATTAACACCGTTTTGAGTTGCCCAGGTTCTAGCCTCTTTCATATCATCTGTGCTGAAGTCCCACGGATTTTTTCCCAAATCTACACCAATCTTTCCGGCTGTCGCATTTACAACTTCCTGATTCCAAATCTTATGTAATTGTTGGAAAGTGTTCACATTCAATGACGTCATACGATTATCGCTCAAGTCCAAATGTTTGATTCTTACAAAAGGAGCAATCAAGTTAGCATCGAAGTTATTCATTATGTTTCCTCTTAAGCTGAGAACAGTCAGGTTTGGAACATTTTTGAAATAATCAACTGGAATGTTTTGAATACCACCGTTATCAAGTTCTAGAGTTGCGAGAGTTGAAATATTTATTGGAAAATTCTGAAGATTTTTTAATGGATTATTTGAAAGATCCAAATATTTTAACCGAGTGTTCTCAAACAATTGGCTGTCCAATCTTTTAAGTTTGTTTCTCGATAATTCCAGCAGTTCCAGGCTCGTTTGAGACTGAAAAGCTAAGGGGTCAATGGTTTTTATCTCATTACTAAACATATATAGATTTCGCAAACTGCCCAAATCATTCAGTGAACCTTCTACAATTGATGTGATAATATTGACACGCAAGTTCAAATAAGTTAATTTGTTTAATCCTTGGAAAATATTAGCGTTGATGGATGACAATCTGTTACCACTTAAATCCAAACTAGTCAGATTGGGCAGAGATTTAAAAGTATTCGGACTAATATCTGATATTTCATTATTGTGGATACGCAAAACTGTAAGACTTCCCAACCCCGAGAACGTGTCTGCATTTAGTGAAGTTAAAGTATTACTACTTATATCCAAACCGATTAAATGAATCAGATGTTGAAACGGCTGTGGGTCGGAAGAAGTGATTCGGTTACTTCGATAGTGGAAGCTTTTCAACCCTGCAAATGCCGGGTGATCTAAACTTGCTGGAGTCAGGACAGCATTAGGACTAAAATCAATGAACAAATTAGATACTTTCTGTTCCGGTATCAAGGACGCGGTCAAAACTGAGATGTCGTCTATGAAAGTGCAACGGACAGTGGAGCTGTTATTCTCCCCAGTGGCGTAGCAAGTGGTAGGTCTCTGGGCGTGGCAGAAGCAGAGAACAGCGAGAAGCAGAACGCTGCGAAGTAGACTCAATCCACGTGCAGAAATGTAGCCTGGAAGCAATCAAAAAGTTCCAGTCTTGGAGCAAACGTATTTTGTTCTTTTGGCAAGGACCTTTGTGCTTTTGTCACATTCACATTGTTTGTGATATAAGGACCACCGTTTCTTCGATCAAGCCAGGCGAGTAGGAAGTAAATTTTGTGTGGGAGTGGGGGGGGGGGGGGGGGCTCAATATTTGGGGATCAGTTTGGGGGCGGTCAGTTTGCCCGCTGAAACTTGGATAATGAATCGAATATAAACGATTTTAGCATATTTGAAGGAATTAAAATTTTGTTATATATCGTACTTAGGTATCACGAGGATACTTTATGCAAATGTCACACTTGCTTTGACATGGATCCTCCCCCCCCCCCATTTGTTCCTGCAGGATACTTTTTGAATTTGATATAAAAGAATCGAATTTGTAGAAATTTTGGCAACCTTTTGAAGGATTTAAACGATGTGCCTCAGGGGAGTCAAGAGAAGAAAAGTTGTAGAGGGGGGAGGGTCAACGTTCCTATAGGTTTCTATACGTACAGTGGCGGCAATATGATCGTTGCACTCTGCCTCTCTCTGACCCATATCATAAACATGTTTTATATGGAGCTGAGAGAGATGGAGTAAAACCAACATAATGCCGCCAGGGGGTCTATTCTAGAACGATTTTCCAATTCCATTCTGATGGAATTCATGTCACGGCCATAAGGATTAACATTGTATGGAATTGAATTCTAGTAGAATTGGGAATTTAAAAGTCCTAGAATAGGGCCCCTGTGTACATGGATGGAGCTGAAATTTTCCACACGTCATGTAAATATCTCATTTGTTTGTAAAAGTATTGTAATGTCTTATCGAAGTTTTCTGATTGGATAAATTTAGAAAAAATCTATGGTCTGTTGAAAATAAAAATGTTTACACATTTTCAATGAAATCCGTCTCGGCTTTATTGACATTTTAAGCGTAGAAATAGCTGTCAAAATTAATTTGTAGGAAAGTAAAGTCATTAAAGCTGCACCTTGTACACTTCGTTGAAACATGGGGGAGCAGAGATATAATTAGATTATGCATATAGATTAGATTATACTACATAGATTAGGTAGATGTATTTCAATGTATAAATAAACGCTTTGTAATTTTCATTTTCTAACAATCACTCATGGAAGTAATTGGCAGCTTCATTGGTCATGAAAAGTTTAGCCTATATTTTTAGACATAATAATAAAAAACTGATATTTGTTAAAAAATAAGTCATTCCAAAAATTTGCAATCTGAAAATATCAATTTAATTAACATAATTTTGACAATCAAACTTTAAACAATTTCTTTGTAAAATCCATCTACTGATTTTTTGGAACAAGTAGGTGGATTTTTCAAGGAAATAACCCCATAAAAGATTTTCTGTCAAAATCATTTCATCAAAATAAGACTTATGTCGTTCTTATCATTACACTAGACTTACCTCCATATGCGGCACCCATGTTTGCGGAACCCTGCTATAATGAGCTGTTTCTAACAGAACTGCATTTATACATCTTGCAATTGACCTCATTCAGTATAATGACGCAGAAGTTTGATCTTTCTCCTCATATTTCAAGATAATCGTTATTTGCGCATCTGTTTCTTTTTGTCATTAATACACTTTTATTCTCAATCTCAATCTAGAAAACATTCGTATTTCATTATGTTCATTTAATTCTGTTTAACGCTTTGATAATAGATTCTTCGTATTTCATGGGATGCGAATTATAATGCTTTTTCAAATTGTTGCTTCATAGATCTTAGAAAACATCTCTAGACAGACATAGGTCCTGGGGTGGGATTACATAAAATGATAACTTTCTTGTCACGGTGACAAGCTTCTCATCTCAATGTTATTCACGGCCTTCTAGGGACTTGTCACCGTGACAAGGAAGTTATCATTTTATGTGATCGCACCCCTGTTGTACAATGTCCGATCAAGTTCACGGTAGGATTTATCGGCTGAAACCATGGCAACAGGTGACACACCGCCATCTAGACCGCTAAAGTCCACTTTAGGCTAGAGTGAACTTTATCTTACTTATCAGGACATTGTACAACCGGGCCTTAGTGATCAGGTGCGGAGCATAATACTTTCTCGATAAAGAAAATAATGATACATAAGTAGGTATATGAAAATAAGCTTTAAATGTAAAACATTATACTGAAATTCTTTACCGATTTAACTGAAAATGTGTAAATAGGAGATGATTTGAATCTTGATGATGAACTAAATATACAAGGGAAGAAGTTATGTATAGATCTGCTCTACATACGTCGCGTATTTCCTGACTGAGTTGTTTTCGTAGTTTCCTTCAGCCGTGAAACAGATTTTGGGAAGTACCAAGTAGTAATAGGCCACGACCACATCCTTCCCACCGTCAATCCTTATCTATTCAACGAAATCAGTCGTGCGTGTAAAACAGTCCATATTCATCTCATTGTATACTTTGCTCTGAACTACAATGGTATAAATAATAATATAGATGAGTCAATTTCTTCAGAATGTGTGGTTTTAAATCGTTTAGGTTTGCATTGCAAAAAAATTGAAAAAGTTGATGGCCAAGGACATGGTTGTTATCTTTTACGACAAAGAATCCGAAAACGGTTCACAATACTGCACTCCCGAGCATTCAAAACCGAACCATGACGAAAAGAACTAACGCTCATTTTATATATCACAATAAAATCTAGTGGAGCGGTCGCTCCACCCAGCCAAGTCGTACCGTACACTCACACTCACTCAACATACCGTATATGCATAATAAACTGAGGAGCAGACCAACCACTTTTACTGTAAGCAACAACACGCATTTTCGGCCTACTGGATCTTAAAATTAGAAAATCTCACATTGTTGCGATATATCTTAATTTCGAGCTATGGCCCACCCCACTACATATACCAAATTAGGGAACAATATGTTATGCCGTTTGCGAGCTAGAGGGCCGTGAAAAACGTGAAATTACACCCCTTTTAAAACCTATCTTGATCTGATGATGATGATGATGATATCAGGAAACACCGCAATCACCGCCACAGCCTAAACGGCTGAGCCGATCGATCTGAAATTTTCACCACATGTGCACTTTTGGCGTCTGAGGTGCCTTTTTATAAAACCAACAGGAAGCCGCCATTTTGAAACCGGAAGTGACGTATTATCTCGAAAACAGCTAGACCGTTAGGAATTAAACCAGCGCCAAATGATTCAGACGGTCATCTATATGGAATATCAATAGTTAAAGTAGAGATGTACTATAACCGAAACCGGAAATGACGTCATGAAAATGAAGAACTAGATTTAAATGACCTCTTACTACAATAACTACATATTCAGAAGGCTTATAATGATACATAACATTTATAGAAATAAATTCTATGTGGCAGTAATTTTAGTCGCCATTTTGAAAACCGGAAGTGATACCATATCTCGAAAACGGCTGGACTGATTGTAACGAAGCTTGCGCAATTCTTCATGGAATATCACTTTAAGCTTAGGTATATTGAGCACCAAACACAATTTTTCGTATTAACCAATTCGGAAATGGCGTATTTTTTAAAAGTAATTGGTCATTGTTGCTCCGATGTGTGTTACAAGTTGTGTAAATAAACTAAAAAAATAAGTGATATCCCCATAAAAAACACTCCGTGTAAAAATACCCGCCAAGTCTCTTCAACTATAAAAAATAGAAGAAATCTAAAAATTCAACACTGAAAAGAAGTGATATCAAAAAATGAGCCAAGTCAAAACTTAATTTTAAAAACCAAAATATACTTGGCGCATCGTGTATATAAATAGTATAGAAGCATATGCCAAAAATTAAATGTACCTAAATATATATAATATACCTATAATGCCCTTAAAAACGATGAAAACGAAAAACGATTATAGTTTAGTTTGGTAGGTATGACATTACATTATGTTCTACAAGGGCTCTACGATCCTGTGTTTTAAATTATATTTAAAAAAAAAAACAGGTTTGGGGTCCTTATGCTTAGAACATTATTCTGGTTGGGGCCGGTATTACCATAAGTATAGGTTCCTATTTTACACACAAGTAAAGTATTTCACTAGATACTAATTCGGAGATTACTTCCTCAGTTCAAATTAACCTCAGGCCCTGGGTTAATTTGAAGGCTTGATAGATTGAAGTTTATTTAAGCTATGCCGCAGAATATAAAATGGTAATCGATACACCACATTTTCCTAGTGAAGTTTAAACTAACTGAAGCTTAAAATAATGGTAATATGGCCCCTTAGAGACATAATTAACAATGTATTCCAATACACTTTTCTCGAGGTATTCCCATGATATTTATTTTGTAATTATTGGGAGAGGACATTGTAGATTGTGCGAAGGTCATCATAAAGGTTATTAAAGTTCTATTAACATATAAACACTTTTATTATTAAGTCAATACAAATAAATTCGTTCGTAGAAACGTATGAAGAATTTGGACTTCTCCTAACCAGTTTTTCTGATTCTTGAGCTTATACCTCAACTTCGTGGTTGAAAACACAGCTGTTTTCAACCACGAAATGTCAGTTGGATATGATAAAATAAAATATATCGTATAACAAATGTAATTTTAATAATCTATGAAAAAATCGGTTGTTTTCAGTAAAACGTAAAACAATCTGCATTGTATAAATTTCTATTTTCAAATAAATTTGTTCCTTATTATTTTTTATATATTTTTTTAAAGTTCTTTTTATTACATCGACCCAGTGAGTATAGTATTGGTTTTGTATAATTTATATTGTCTTTCCGTTTCCTTCAGAGCTAACAATAAATAACAAATAAAATATAATAAATAAATAATAAAAAAAATAAAAATAACAATTTGCTCACAATTTACGTTTATGTCCAGTTTTTCACAGAGTTTTCTATGCATCATAAAAAAATAAAAACGAGCTGGTCACAAACAAAAAAATATGTTTTATCGGTAAACCTCCCGCTTAAAATACTTATTTAACTAAGGTGCATCTCCCTCAACTGAACCCAACTCAACCCATCCTCACCTGAATACAGTTAAACATTGTATCAAAATCAACACCGTTATGGGAGGCCCAGGTTCGTACCTCCGCCATATCTTCTGTGCTGCAATCCCAGGGATTATTCCTTAAATCAACCTCATTTGTCACACTTTCAAAGTGTCCATAATCTATAGCCGGCTGATTCAGAATCCTATGTAGTTGCTGAAAACTGGCTACATCCAGTGACGTCAGGTTATTGGAAGTCAAGTGCAATTGTCTGAGTCTAAATAGAGGAGCAATCAAGCTAGCATCGAGCTCGGCGATCCTGTTGTTTCGCATACTGAGAATAACAAGATATGGAACGTTTTCAAAGTAGTCAACAGGGATGTTTTGAATACTACAGTTATTAAGATCAAGTTGACGGAGAATCGAATTATTAAGTGGGAAATTCTCGAGATTTTCTAATTTATTATGTGAAAGATCTAAAATTACTAACGGATTGTTATCAAATACACGCCTATCCAAGTTTTCAAGTTCATTTCTGCCAAGTTTCAGTAACTGCAGCCCGTTAAGAGCCTGAAAAGCTCTGTAATCGATGGTTTTTATCTTGTTATCACTCAAGTCAAGTCTGCCTAAAGTCAACAAACCATTAAACGACCCTGCCTCAATTGAAGTAATAGCATTACCACTCATGTCTAATCGACGCAATACGCTTAAAGCTTGAAAAATGTTTGCACCAATAGATGTCAACTTATTATCACTCAAGTCTAAATTATTTAAATTTGGCATGGACTTAAAAGCGCCTGGACTGATATATGTAATAACATTATCATTTAGACTCAACAGTGTAATACTTCCCAATCCGGAGAATGTGTCCGCATTTAGAGTAGTTAAATAGTTAGCAGTGAGTGCCAAATACTTCAGTTTACTAAGATGTTGAATTGGATGTGGCTGGAAAGTCGTGTAAAAGTTCCCTAGAAGAAACAACTCTTTTATGTCTTGATACACGCTGCTGTTGAGATTCGCTCTGGTGATGCTGAGACGTGGACTGCGCGTGATCATCAAGCTGGACACTTTCTGATCGGATGCTGGCAAGGAGTCGGCTACAGATGAGAAGGAGGTGATCTTGTTGCATGCGATCTGGATCTTGTCTTCTTCGTAGGACACGAAGCAGCCTTGCGTCTCGTCGGGGACGACGTGGCAGTGGCAGGTGAAGCAGAGAAGCAGAAAGCTGAGAAGCAGAGTTAGTCCGGAACCTGTAGGAGCGCCTGGAAGAAAGAGGGATTTTATTTTCACGTCGCACATTCTGAAACTAGGCTATAATATTGACAAATGAAAGTACACTTGGCCAAACAAAAATTGATCGTTCAATAAATCTGATAGGCTGATACATGTAGGATCGCACCATCAGAAGTCAGTCTAAGCGATCTCATTGTCTCACTCTAGTAGGTGACCTCACAGTTCAATGATAATAACAAGCTTTGATTGGTTATGGGACATGACCAGCAGTCATTCAAATTTGGTCAGCGTTCATTTTTTGTTTGACCGAGTGTACCTTGACGCACTAAATAATTCATTACTCCCACATCCCTAGACACTCCAACTTAAAAATTTTACAGTAAGTAGATAGCACACCGGCAATTATATGGTAAACATTTAAAAATTATTAAAAAATGTCTTTTTGAGTTTTTGAGTAATTAAACTTTGAATTTTTCATCTATTCGTACGATTTTTGGATTAAAACTTACGAGCTATGAAAGTGCGAGCGGAATGTTAAAAAATAAGTACAAAACCATGATATTTTGCAAGCTTGCATTTCGGAAGTGGTTAACCTCAAGGTGAAACATAATTACTCTAGTCGACTCTTTTTTAGTAAACAATATTCACACACAAAATTAATCATATCCAAAGGGGTCAGGTTTTTGCTTGGTGATTTTGAGCTGGAATGTCCCCCTCCTTTTTTCTAAACGGCTTTACCGATTGTCAAATTTTCACAGGTTATAGATAAGAGGAGATCTGTTTCTCTAGTGGCCCCAAAGTTTAATTTTTGTTTAGTTATTTCAGGGCAGAGGTGCCAAAAAGACTCATTGCCCATGTTAGCACCTCCTCAAAACGAGATATTTTTTTTATTATTTTTTGAATCACTAGAGACACAGTTTTACCAATTATCTCTATGCTGTTAATTTTATCTCTTATGTTTTTTTTGTGGTTTCCAATATTTGAATTAAAATAACTTACTTCACAGCAGTATATGCAACATCACGTACAACCCATAGTAATGCATTTTCATGCATTTCTAGGATTTTTTTACATCGAAAATTTCTGCGAGAATAATCGACTCTTTAAGTTTCGATTGAACTAATTTATTGCTATTTGAATAGGTACCTATCATGAGCCACTTTTTTTGAAACGATTGTTCTAAAACTTTTGAGATTACTTGAAATTCAGAAAATACACTTATTCTATAGCTATAAGAGCAAATCAGTGGGTCTTAAAGACTTACCTCCACGTGTGGCACCCATGTTTAGAGAATGACTGTTGACTCTTCTACCCGACCTGCATTATTATATTATCTAGTTTGCCATGCAAGATTTCCACACTTTCATGACCTATCTTACATCACGTGCTCTTTGTACCACATTACAGGAAAACAGTTACGTCAATACACTTTTATATCGATTCTCAAGGAAAATAGATACGTCAATATTCGATCGATCAATACACTTTTATTACTTGATTGTCACTATTATTTCCAATCATAGCCACCAATCCACCCTCTTGTTTAATTTCCTATACATTTAGCAAACATCTCTTTTTTGTAGACAGAGGTATAGATAATCTCTTTGGATTCGACAAAAGCGCAACTAGAGAAGGTAGTCCCCCTGGCAAAAATTAATTGTGCCCCTCCCCAAAAATTACCCCGCAGGTACAAAATATGTGCGATTTCGCTACCTATTTTCTTTTGAAAAGTCTTGTTTCGCTTGGGTTTATCTTGAGTGTAAGGTTTTGTGGCAATCTTCTTAGTTTCTGAAGACTATACCCAACATTTACCTTGCGACTGAGGGACTCGCTCGCTCATTAACGCGTTTCACTGAGAGTTTTCCTAATAAAATCAATTGCATTGCAGTATATCTAAGTGGTGCTCCCACGCCCCTGGCATTTGCCGGCCCAGCGTTATATTTTGTTATTATAGTGCAGTCCATAAACCGCAATTAGGGGTAGTAGATAGTGAAAATAATCATAGAAACATGAAAATTTGTGTACTTACTAATTCGACCATGACAAATCTAAAAATGTATGGCCCCAAGCTGAATTCCTGCAACTTTCGGAGTAATTAATTAATGAATTCACATTTTTTTTAGTAAAATGTCAAATTAGCACGATGTTTTCAAGTCATTAAACACAGAATATTAATACCTTGATTCAATCAGAGCCTTCTAGATTTTAATTCTTTATAGACCATTTTAAATATTATCTCGGTGGCTCTGCTTTCTAAGAAAAATCATATGCAGTTTGATTTCCAGACACCTTAGAACAGGGACTAAGGTGTCTGGAAATAATACTGCATATGATTTTTCTTAGAAAGCAGAGCCTCCGAGATAATATTTAAAATGGTCTATTAAGGATTTGGAGATTGAATTTAATTTCTTAATTATTTAATTTAAGTCTGATTAATCAAATTTTAATTAAATAAACTACGATTTATATTTAAAATAGTAATTCTATATAATATTCAACTTTAAAATTTAAAAATAGGCGCCAATTTATTGTGATATTTGACATTTTATTGTTTAATTCAATCTAGTGGAGCGGTCGCTCCACCCAGCCAAGTCGTACTATACACTCACACTCACTCAACATACCGTTACTGCCTAATAAACTGAGGAGCAGACCAAACACTTTTACTGTAAGCAACAACATGGCATTTTCGGCCTACTGGATCTTAAAATTGGAAAATCTCACATTGTTGCGAAATATCTTAATTTCGAGCTATGGCCCACCCCACCATGTATACCAAATTTGTGAACAATAGGTTTATCCATTAGTGAGCTAGAGGGCCGTGAAAAACGTGAAATTACACCACTTTCTTCTTCTTCTTCTTCTTCTTCAGATGATATCAGGGAACGTTGCTATCACCGCCGCAGCCTAAACGGATGAACCGATCGCTCTGAAATTTTTACCACATGTGCACTTTTGGCGTCTGAGGTGCCTTTTTATAAAACCAACCGGAAGCCGCCATTTTGAAACCGGAAGTGACGTCATATCTCGAAAACGGCTAAACCGATAGGAATGAGATTTAGGCCAATCGATTCAGACGGTCATCTACATGGAATATCCATAGACAAAATATAAATTTATTAATACTGAAACCGGAAATGACGTCATAAATATGCAAAATTTTACTAAATTACCTCTTATTACAATAACTACATATTCAGAAGGCCTATAATGTTACATACGTTTTATATATAATCATTCTAGGTAGCAGTGGTATCAGACGCCATTTTGTTAACCGGAAGTGATGCCATATCTCGATAACGGCTGGACCGATTGGAACGGAGCTTTCGCTTTTCTTCATGTTTTATCATTTTAAGCATTAGTTAATATTAAACGCAACTTTTCTTAGTATACAAATCGGAAATGGCTTATTTTTTAAAGGAATTAGTCATTACTGCTCCGATATGTGTTACAAGTTGTGAGAATAAACTAAAAAAATTAGTGATATCCCCATAAAAAACACTCCGTGTAAAAATTCCAGCCAAGTCTCTTCAACTTAAAAAAAAATAGAAGAAAACTAAATATTCAGCACTGAAAAGTAGTGATATCAAAAAATGGGCCAAGTCAAAACCTAATTTTAAAAACCAAAATATACTTGGCGCATGGTTTGTTACGGTATTAAAGGGTAGGTAGATTTTATGTTTATTACACATCTGGCCTATACGTCTCAGCAATCTAGGTATTATATGCACGATGCGCCAAGTATATTTTGGTTTTTAAAATTAGATTTTGACTTGGCCCATTTTTTGATATCACTACTTTTCAGTGCTGAATATTTAGTTTTCTTCTATTTTTTTAAGTTGAAGAGACTTGGCTGGAATTTTTACACGGAGTGTTTTTTATGGGTTACTTAATTACTCCGAAAGTTGGGGGAATTCAGCTTGGGGCCATACATTTTTGGATTTTTCATGGTCGAATTATAGTAAGTACTACACACATTTTCATGTTTCTATCCAGTGCTCGAGCTCGAAGTGGGAATTAAAAAGTGGCGGTATGGTAACATAGAATATCACGTGTTGGGGGAAGGGGGGGGGGGGTACGATATTAGGCGAGGGTACAGAATTACACTGCCAACAATTGTCACGTCATTAGTTAGATCTTCTACCTTGATGAAACAACAACATTAAATACTTAAGGTGATACTAGCGCTCGGCCGTTTTAGAAAATTGAGAGAGAAAAATTGTTTCATAAGTGAGTGTAACTTTTACAGGATGTTCACATGATCAGTCTGATTCTATATTAGTAGCCTTTTTTAATTTTTGCTTATTGCATCGTTAATTAGGCACCGGTTATTCAACAAAACCGCGCAAAACGATGAAATTTGCGATACGATTGGAGACCAAACCCGTAAACCAATTGATCTCAAATTTTAATCATGATTAGATGAAAGACAAACTTAGGGTTATCCCTTGGTACATTTTTGAAATTGAATTTTTTACGGCGCCCAGGGAGACGAGAAAATAGCTAATTTTTCACCCAAAATCCACTAATTATTACTAATTAATGAAGCAAAAAATTAAAAATGTACCAAGGGATAACCCTAAGTTTGTCTTTTATCTAATCACGATTAAAATTTCAAATAATTTGGTCTACCCATTTCGTCTCCAATCGTATCGCAAAAAGTGTCTACAAAAAGCAGCAAAATCGCTCGCGCTTGCAGCACCTTAATGCATTTTACCTTATATCTGAGTTTTGTGCAACGCAATTACGAAGATTTTCATAGTTCATAGATATGCTTGGAATAAGCAGTCAAAAGAGAGCCATGAAATACAAGTACCTAAATTAGAATCTAAAATTACGTATACATTTACAAGAAGATATCTGATTTTAAGCATTCCTTTTTTTCTGAGAAGTAACGGTATGAAATCAAATGTGTAAAGAAGTGCCGGTATGCCATACCGTCCCATACCGGCCCACTTCGAGCACTGTTTCTATCACTATTTGCACTATTGTTCGGTTTATGGACTGCACTATTATGTTTTCTGGTTGTTGGCAAATGTCGCTCCGTTTCCTTGATCGTGCTAAAACTTTTGCACAGTTTAAACAGCACCTATACGTTTCCTACTATATTCAAACAGCACAATGGTTTAAGCCAAAATATATATATTTTATTTAACAGTTAAAATTCCGTAGTTATTCCAACATTTCAACTATTATTATGTAAAAAAATACTCCAATAATGTCCTGTAACTTGCAATTCCCTTCTTATAATGAGACTCCAATATAAAAGTAAAAAGTGGTAAAAAAAGCAATAAAAAAGATTCGGAGTGGGAGTTTGAAATCCCAGTTGTCGTCAGAGAATTAATAAAATTTGAAAACTACTGGTTTAAGAAAATCATTATAATCTGGCTTCGAACTTTTAAAACAGCACATTCAGGTAGGTATCGTTTTAATTTATCCAAAGAATGTCAATATTTTGTCTACAAGATAAAAGATTTTTGTTAGCTGTACCAAATATATTTTTTTAACAACATGTGAATGTTAATAAAACATACTATTTAGTATTTTCAGTCTTCACACACTAAAAGTGTTAATTTTAATTCATAAATATGAAATATAAATTGATTGGTTAGCGTGAAAACGGTTATCTAGTGGAGCGGTCGCTCCACCCAGCCAAGTCGTACTGTACACTCACACTCACTCAACATACCGTAAAAGCCTAATAAACTGAGGAGCAGACCAAACACTTTTACTGTAAGCATCAAAGTGGCATTTTCGGCCTACTGGATCTTAAAATTGGAAAATCTCACATTGTTGCGAAATATCTTAATTTCGAGCTATGGCCCACCTGACAACATATACCAAATTTTGGAATAACAAGTTATGCCATTTGCGAGCTAGAGGGCCGTGAAAACAGTGAAATTACACCCCTTTTTAAAAGGTATCTTCTTCTTCTTCTTCTTCTTCTTCTTCCGCTTCTTCTTCAGATATCAAGGAACGTTGCTATCACCGCCACAGCCTGAACAGCTGAACCGATCGATTTGACATTTTTACCACATGTGCACTTTTGGCGTCTGAGGTGCCTTTTTATAAAACCAACCGGAAGCCGCCATTTTGAAACCGGAAGTGACGTCATATCTCAAAAACGGCTAGACCGATCTGAATGAAACTAGCGCCAAATGATTCAGACGGTCATCTATGTGGAATATCAATAGTTGAAATAGAAATGTACTATTACCGAAACCGGAAATGACGTCATAAAAATTAAAAACATACTGAATCAACTCTTTATGCAATAAAAATATATATTCAGAAGGCTTATACTGAGACATAACATTTATAGAAACAAATTATAGGTGGCAGTAATTTCAGCCGCCATTTTGAAAACCGGAAGAGATGCCATATATCGAAAACGGCTTGACCGATTGGAACGATGCTTTCACAAATCTACATGGAATATCACTTTAAGCTTATATTTAGCACCATACACAATTTTTCATAGTAACTATTCGGAAATGGCTTATTTTTTTAAAGGAATTAGTCATTGTTGCTCCGATATGTGTTACAAGTTATGTAAATAAACTAAAAAAATTAGTGATATCCCCATAAAAAACACTCCGTGTAAAATGCCAGCCAAGTCTCTTCAACTATAAAAAAATAGAAGAAATCTAAAAATTCAGCACTGAAAAGGAGTGATATCAAAAAATTGGGCCAAGTCAAAACTTAATTTTAAAAACTAAAATATACTTGGCGCATCGTTTTTTACGGCATTATAGGGTAGATAGATTTTATGTACATCACACATCTGGCCTATACTTCTTAACGATCTATATGCACGATGCGCCAAGTATATTTTGGTTTTTAAAATTAAGTTTTGACTTGGCCCAATTTTTTGATATCACTCCTTTTCAGTGCTGAATTTTTAGATTTCTTCTATTTTTTTATAGTTGAAGAGACTTGGCTGGCATTTTTACACGGAGTGTTTTTTATGGGGTCCTATTGAGCGGGGATATCTAAAAATTTTATTGTAACCAATAACAACATCAATTGCTGGTTGATAAAATGACTAGAGAAAAAGTATATTTAAACAGCGTAAAGTTTGGTTCATTTATTATAATTGTGTAGACTTAAAAGTAATATCCCTCAATTCTCAAGATAATCAATCAAAATATTCAATATTGAAAAGCAGGATAATAAACGACTCAAGTCACGATAAAAATGAATGGTCCAGATCTTTATTAATGAGTGTGCCCGAATGTCACACATTCTACTGAATATTTTAAATTCAGTCGATAGGCAATCCCTATTCTCCAAAGCAATTATTATAAGAGACAAATGCCTAATTCAAATTATACATCAAATAAGTTATGTCAACACTTATTTTTATGTAAATAAAACGCTGAGACTACATCAACAGAAACTGTAGAGCTCTTAGCATAACTGAATTTCTTTTACAATTTATTTCAATCCTGATATTCATTATTAAGGTACAATCTGTTCTAGGAGTAGTTACCACCCTTGCAGCATAGGCATTCAGCAATACAGCAAGAGTAGTAAAGTCACGGACAACAAGGGGTAGTTATTTGGGATGGGGTGGGGAGACTTTGTTGATAACCGGTATTGCGGCAATGAACTAATCAATAACTACTTCCCATCCCACAGTTATTATTTCTTCCATGCAGTGATCATACCTATATTTACTCGAGAGTCTGTTTACTATTTAGAAATAGCAGGTTGTTATCACATTCACGGAAAAATCATAAATCCATTTCTAGAATAAAACGCGATCGCTCTGTAATTGTCTTCGTCTGAGGAATCACTCAATGCATAAGACAGGACATTTAAACTTGATTTTTTAAACAATGCCTCGTGAATTTAAAAGACATAATTCAAATTTAATTTCATAACCATAAAAATTATAACAGGTATCTATAACATCTGCATACCTAGTCTTCAATAATTTTTTTTTATTTATTTCATGGGTAACAATGCATTTGCTATATACTTTTATACGAATCAAATGCGTTAAACTTATTCGAGTATGTGAGTAATTAGAGTAATTATTGTAAAATGATGATAAAGTAGAGAAATGAGTTACGTCTTTTTAGCGAAACTTTTTTGGCGACTCCACTTTGGCAAAGAAATTTTGGACCGATGACATGTTTCGCAATTTATACCTTTTGGAAATTGGACCGATATTTAAGGGATTTTTTATTAATAGAGACAGGTAGATGAGTTAGCTTCTAAAATTTTAAAATGGAATAGTTTTTTGATATTGTAAAACATTTAAGGGCCTTTTAGATTTTGCAATTTTACCATCTCAACTATAATTTTCTGAATCATAAGAATTACATTTTATTATAAATATGTTTCCCACCGCAAACCAATGCTATACTACTTTTGTCTTCAATTAATATAAAGTAGGTAATCGTCTATTTGTAATGCGGTCTGAGAAAATTAACCTTATGGTGTAAATTGAGATTTTCGTTTAATTCATTTTATTGAGAATATTTTCCCGGTCATTAAAAAACGTTTACATATCAAAAATTGCCAAAGATACAATGTTTTACCTAAAAACACAATATCATGTCTCTCCAGAGCTTAGTGCTCTCATTTGCTCAGTGGCGTGCCGTGACATTTGAAGTGAGGGAAGCAAATTGCCAGGAAAGAAATTTGCCCAGACCCGGAGGGGGGGTCTGGGGGGCTTACCCCCCAGCTTAGCCCCGCAGGGAATTTTTTAAAATTTGACTAATTTTAGATGGTTAAAAACGATTTTGAAAGTACCTTTTTGAAAGATTACTTGAATTTAAGAAATGGTCAAAGGAGGATTTTCAGACTACTTTTTTATATTTTAATCATTAGTTTTTTGAAGGCAAATACGAGGGCAAATACAGATATACAAAAACTTTGTAGAAATGCGTAAACTGAACTGAGAATCCGAAACTGCAATATTTTGTAGATATTACAAGTTTAGAAATTCAACCGCTCTTGAGCACTGTCACCGACCGATCACATGTTCGTTCCAATCGTGTCAACTCGGGAGTAGTTCGGCTGCGTTCGGACTGTGGATGCAACTCTCGATTTGCTTCCCTTGGCTAGAATACGCCTGCAGTAATAGACGTATTTTATAGTGATGTGGATTTTACCGTAATTTTTTTTCTCGGTAAATTTACCGGTAAATTTACCGTAAATTTACCGTCAGGCGGTAAATTTTTTTATTTTTGTCTAATTCAGGAATTGTGCTATTGGCTCTTGAAAAAATTGTTTTAAAAGTGTTTTGGGGGTGCCAAATGTGTATTAAGTGATCAGGAAATGAAGGGGATGCCGTGGTTCTTCCAAGTGATTTCTTTTTGCATCGTTTGGTCTTCACACTCTAAAATTTAATAAAATGTAATACTTGCACATAATTAAAGCTCAATAAATTAAATAATGCCATAATGGAGAACGTGACTGCCCCTGTTACACTCTCAAAACGTTATTTATTATTATAATTAACAATATTTATTTATCTAATTTAACGTTTTGAGGATGTACAATGTACCTAACTCAAGTCATAAGCTTATATAATATTATCTGCAAGTTTTATTTCCACATAAATTATATGGGTGTAGACATATCCAACAATACACTTTGAAGAACCATTTGCTTCCCCTTATCTTCCCCAGGTCTCTTACAGTCATTTCCAAGTTGCAATTTAAATAATACCTTCATTTTAAACAAATCATAAAATTTGTTGCATTTTTGTTTATACTTTGAATATTTGCACACTTCTCTGCTATGAAACCAAAGAAAATATATGAAGAAACACTTCTAGGGAAATCAAGTACAATTTAACAAGTACTCTACCTACAGAAAATGAAATAAAATAATAGATAAAATTAAGTTAGTATTCATGAAATAAAATGAACATTTTCTGCATATTTCTACCTACAAAATCGACATTGGTCAACATTTCACTTTGGTATAGATAATTAAAAAAAAATAACAATTTCAAATTCATAAAACTTATTATGTACCTATGAACACCTACAAATCAACATGGACTACACTTCACTATACTGTGAGGTCTGCTTGATATCCCTGAAAGTATTTCCCTACTATGTCCTTGGTTTCACATCGGAGAATGTGTGCAATAGGTACATTGTATAATGCAACATTTTAATGATATTCACTAGATCCCTCCACTTCTCATTTAAAGTGTAAATTTCACTGTTTTCTTGACCTATGCACTTGGCTGATTCCATAGAATATAATGAAGATAATTTTGAAAATTTTACCATGGTAAAATTTATTTGGTAAATTTACGGTAAATTTACCTGACCGGTAAATTTACCTGACCGTAAATTTACTGACTCACATCACTAGTATTTTACACAGAAATGCTTTGTGTTTAGACCGGCAAATAATGTTATTATCATGGCAAAATAAGTTTTTATTATTGACAATACTTTCAGGTGGCTGCAGATTAACATATTTGATTGTAGGCAAATCACCTAATGCATGCGTAACTCCCGTATAGAGAGCGAGGGATTGGAAGCAATTCGAAAAGTGAATCCCTTGGAGCCGGCCGACTGCCGAGCCGAGGCAAGTGTATGCGTGCGCACGCGCCTTGCCCACCTCCCATCTTAGAAACCGCGATTACTTTGAAATCAGAGCGAAAGTGGTGACATTTGTGTTCGTAATAAGAATTCTATAAGTAGTATTAAGTGATGAATATTTTTGTAAAAAGATTAAATTATTATACATATAATTATTATATTTTAATATTGTTGGAATGGAAAAGGAAGGGGAAGCAATGCTTCCCTTGCTTCCATTGAGTGCACGCCACTGCATTTGCTTACAACTGTCACGTGACCTTAATTGCCTCAGCTATTTGGTTATAATCGAAAAAGCTGATCGGTAATTTTCAAAAGAGTTGTAGATTTGCCTCCCATCACTTCCGTATTTTTGTATTAGCTTAATTTAGCCAATTTACCTATGCCCTGACTTATTTTCAAATTTTTCTCGGTATACATTTGAGCATCAATGTCCCTAAAAATTGCAACTTTTTATGCATTTTATGATTTTTCAATACTTGATGTGTTGAAAGCACAGATTTGCCTATATGTCCCAGCCCCTGTATGTATCCTAAGAAAACAATGTTTAGCTTATTTTTGAATTAATGTTATGACTACCTATGGTCATTAAAACACGACAGAAATCTATCTCTCTTTTTACATGACAATGTAAATATAAAATAATACATTTCAGCTAGAAATTATGAGTTTCAAGTGTGTCCCACAAAAGCTGTCTTCTTGTAACCTGTATCCCAGAAAAAACACTCCGTGTAAAAATACCAGCCAAGTCTCTTTAACTATAAAAAAAATAGAAGAAATCTAAAAATTCAGCACTGAAAAGGAGTGATATCAAAAAAGGAGCCAAGTCAACGAATTTTCCAAATTTTAATCGTACCATTGAAATAAAAATATCAACCCCCGAGAAATACTTAAAAAAAGGACTTGGCGCATCGTTTTTTTAAAGACACTTTTCTATCCTAAAAGTATAGGAAGAACTCTACAAGTATATTTTCCTGAGTATATCACATTCATTATCGACGAATCATACTACGTTTTAATATAACTAGTACTCTTACCTACTGGCAGTTTTGGTATTTTGTCAATATTCAGAGGAAATAAACGGATAAACGAATAACGAATAAACGGAAGCGGCCTAGTCTATTCGTTATTGCCACTATTTCTAGGGTCATATTAATCAATCATACTTCTCAATATCGTGACTGAGGGAAATAGCGAAAGCGCTCATTACAAGAAGGCCGTCAATGAGATTTGTATAAGTGACTAGTGCACTGAGCCATGCTGCTCAAATAATTACTGACTAGATTTTTATCTAAAGTAATACGTTATGTAATTTATGAATTTTTTTGGTATAAAATGTTAATTAATAGCAATTAATTACACGGCGAGAAGGTTCCAAGTATAATGCTGTAGTAGGTATGTTGATGTACCCACAAAACTATAGGTACCTACCAATCACAAACACAACTGTTCTGTATTTATTGCTTGTAAGACAATGCTATGTTTCTTTGCGTACTTATATTTAAATTTAAAATATTTTACAGAATGTTCAATATTTAATTTGAAAGTTTTGTCCCAATTTTTCTAGGCATTTCTGAACTACGTAGTATGTGAGTGGCATAAGCTTAAGAATAGAAAAATGTCTTTAAAAAAACGATGCGCCAAGTCCTTTTTTTAAGTATTTCTCGGGGGTTGATATTTTTATTTCAATGGTACGATTAAAATTTGGAAAATTCGTTGACTTGGCTCCTTTTTTGATATCACTCCTTTTCAGTGCTGAATTTTTAGATTTCTTCTATTTTTTTTTATAGTTAAAGAGACTTGGCTGGTATTTTTACACGGAGTGTTTTTTCTGGGATATCACTTCTTTTGTTTGTTTATTCATACAGCTTGTACCACATGTCCGAGCAGGGACTAATTTCTTTAAAAAAATACGCCTCAACCGATTTGGTTACTATGAAAAGTTGCGTTTGGTATAAGATGAAAATGATTATCCAAGAAGAATAGCTTAAGTTTCGTTATAATCGATCCAGCCGTTTTCGATACATGACGTCACTTCCGGTTTTGAAATAGCGGCCGAATTCCGGTATAGGTAATAAGAAAACAATCTAGTTTTATCTAGTTGATACCTTCATGAACGACCATCTGAATTCCTAATCCCTATATTTCCGTAAAATCGGTCATGCCGTTTGTAATATATGACGTCACTTCCGGTTTCATTTAGTGGTTCCTGCCGCCATTTCCGGTACCATTAATTTATTTATTCATTTTTCACAATTGATTTTTCAAATAAATAGCAGAATGAATACGCAGGAGCTAGTTCAGTTGCAATCGGTACAGGCGTTTTAGATATATGACGTCACTTCCGGTTTCAGGAATGGCGGCCGAGAACACTGCTACCTTGAATATATAAATTGTATTGTCTATGTTACAATGTAAGTTAATTATGTACGTATTTTAAGTATAATTTGTTGAAATAAGTTAAATATTGCGTATTTATGACGTCACTTCCGGTTTAGAAAATAAGAAAATAATATTTTTTTTATTGATACTTCATATAGATGACCATCTAAATCGAATGGCGCTAATTTCGTTCTAATCGGTCCAGACGTTTTTGAGTTATGACGTCACTTCCGGTTTCAAAATGGCGGCTTCCGGTTGGTTTTATAAAAAGGCACCTCAGACGCCAAAAGTGCACATGTGGTAAAAATTTCAGGTCGATCGGTTCAGCCGTTTAGGCTGTGGCGGTGATAGCGACGTTTCGTGATATCATCAGAATCATCATCATCTTCAGAATCAGAAAGTGGTGTAATTTCACTGTTTTCTCGGTCCTCTAGCGCGCAAATGGCATAACCTATTGTTCCCAAATTTGGTATATGTAGTGGGGTGGGCCATAGCTCGAAATTAAGATATTTCGCAACAATGTGAGATTTACCAATTTTGAGATCCAGTAGGCCGAAAATGCCATGTTGTTGCTTACAGTAAAAGTGTTTGGTCTGCTCCTCAGTTTATTAGGCATTTACGGTATGTTGAGTGACTGTGAGTGTATAGTACGACTTGGCTGGGTGGAGCGACCGCTCCACTAGATTTACATTTTTATTAATTTTGTGTTGATAGTGGAGTTTTATTGCCATTATGTTGCCTCAATCACACTATTTCCAATTTATTTCACGGAGCTTCTCCACCTTCAACAAGGTGTTTTGAAGAAATTCTGTGCTCGAGCGTGTTTAATCGCCGTCCACTTTGTAACGGATGAAAGTAATTGCAATCCTGCAATATTTAATTGAACTATTTCAGAATATTGCACATTTTCATGTTTGCAATGAAATATTCAAAATTAAATTCTTAGTTTTTATTATTTTGTTTGGAATTTTGAAAACGTCCTTTCGTCCATTTTGTAACAAGTCAACTTTGTAACGATCTGCTTTTAAAAAGTGGACTAATTTGGATAAATAATAAAGCAAATGCATCAAAAGAAGCCGATGACATATGCAGAATGCAGATTTTGCAGTTCAGTCAATGTGTTTACACATACTTGCGCACATGCTTGATATGTTTGCACAAGTATAATAATCTGTTAACTTTGGGACACTGTTCCATTTAGTTAACACATGTCCACTTTGTAACGCATATGAAAGCTGTGTATTTTTTTAGGTAATAAAATGAATATCGGAAAATAAACATAGTAGAATTTGTCAAATCAACGTCATAGTAGTTAGAAATGTAACTTATTATTTTTAAAACTTACTCATTCCCTTAATTTTTTTTTAGGTTTCGTTACAAAAAGAACAATTCGAGTGTTTCAATTTTTAATTTATAAATTTGTATAAGTTCGCTGCTGAATGTTGTTTCATATAATATGCAGTACTCCAAACTAACTTACTATACCAAGAGATTGAATTTAAATTTAAAAAAATCTTAATTATAAAAAGTATCAAATCTACAACATTTTTGAAAACAATCCGGATGAATTGAGAGTGTCTGGACTTTAATATAATATGGAAAACCAGTGTTTTTTGAGATAACATCGTTTAAAATACTTGTTTATATGCAAATCAATTTGTACTAGTTTAAACTGCTGCTCCTTTTTCTACGAATAAGTAACAAAGCTTACAGTAAAAAAATAGAATAAAATTAAAAATAATTGTTATTACTTTTGTTTTCCGATTGTAAGTTACGATGTAAGTTTACGATGGCAATCCTGAATAAAAGAAGGTGTTAACATTTATCAAACTAGTAATGAGCACTACGCGATTTGGATGGAAACGATTCAAGATCAGTTAAGAAGATAAGAAGGTGGAAAATAGCTTGTCAATGTGAAATTAAAGCTATTTTCCACCTTCGTATCTTCTTATCTGATCTTGAATCGTTTCCATCCAAATCTTGTAGATCTCATTACTAGTTTGATTATTGTTAACACCTTCTTTATTCAGGATTTACGAGTGAATTATAATTTGTATGATTACATTTTCGTCTTCATATCTTCGTGTAGGTATGGGTGCCGGAATGTCCGGAAAACATAACATTTTGTGCTGTTTTACGTAGAGTTGAATTTTATAAACTAAAAACTTAAAATCTTCATTTCAAAGCGTCACAAAAACAAAAAATCCATGCGGGGCAAGGTGGGACCACCCATCACACCAAAGTGTCAACTTTATGTGTTTCAACAAAATACACCTCAAAACGTTTCAAAATTGATTTCAAAATGTCAAAAAACCTAAAAAACCGCCAGCAGTGTGAGGGGCCGCACCACCACACCCCCCTTAATCCATGGGTTTTCCTTGCTTTGGCCCCCCTCCCCCCTCTGGCTGAAATCCTGCAGGTGCCCATGTTTTTGTGAAATAATATTTGGAATTTTTTAGGCCCAATGTTAAATTTTGTCTTGTTTGAATTTGTGAGATTTCGACGTGTCATTATTAATCCATCCGATCAGGGGGTTACGGGGGGGGGGGGGGGGGATCAGGTGGGTGGAGGGTAATTTAATCCTGAAGATCACTGAATAGTAGAGGAAAACTCGAGATGTCTAATAAAATAATTTTGTCGGCCGTTCAAGGCATTATTTATAAAATTAAAATAGTGTATTACGCATTATAACTTTGATTAGCGATAACTAGAAACTACCTATTTCACCATAAGGTTCCTTTCCTCAGACCACATCACATTACTGTTTGGAAAGTATTATTTACGTCGAGCCAATGACTCGTGCTATTCGGATTGATTTGTTTACATCATTATCGATCGGTTGTGGTTCCCAAAGTATATAGCTAATAGGCAACATACATACTGCGATGTATGTAAAGTTGTCTAACCTGCAGGCGCAAGCAAGGGGATGTGCCCTGAGGCGCCAGAACTAAGTCTGGGAGGCGACTGTACCTAGATTGTTTGTGTACATAAAACTGAAAGTAAGAATTAATGGTAAATTCGTTGTAAATATTATACACAGGCAGGGTAGAAGAACGTAGCATACTTATGTAAACCTCCCCTTTTATATATTATTTTATTCAAAATAAATAAAATTCTATTCTATTCTACACCTACTAGCCAGATAGGTCTGGGAATATGATATGGGTACTATACTGGGGATAGGATGCATTGTGAAAGACAAAAGAAGTAATAGCACTCAATTTACTATAACTCATTTTATTATAAACAATGGCTCACCAAAATTAAATACAAATATCTGTAAACTTAAAATAGACCAATCCAGAAATTATTTAAGATCCTCATTTCTAAAAAAATCACATTCAATTTGATTGTACAGATATCAATTTAACATCTTTCAACTAGCCAATTTTCACCCCCTAGAGCGCCCCCCCCCCCTTCAAATCTTAAGAATTTAGGGGTAATTTTAAAAAAAAAACCCAACACTTTCTCTCAAACATAATTCGGGAAAACAAAGAACACGACTGCACTCTGGTGGCTATTAAATACTGAATGGCTGATGACAGGAACACATTTGTATAAATATTTGCTTTAGTTGTATTATAGGTACCTATTGGCTAAAAAAGAAAATGTATAATTAAATTTCATTTTCATATACATATTTATTATTTTTCAATGCACTATGGAAACAAGAACTTGTAAAAACAAGTAAATTAATCTGTAAACTTGACAGTTGCCATCTTGCTAGAAGTGGCTCCATCACGTATCGCTTATTTGTGCGAATTGTACCGAGCAAAACCCTCAAACCCAATCAACAGCGGTGCCAGCCGATCATCCTAACGTGAAGAGGGCTGAGTAGAGAGCGTGGACTTGAAGAGTTTTTTAATCAATTTTTATCAATATCTTTTACCAATGTAATTGTTAACAAAATAGGGCTTTGTACGAGTATTCAGAACAGTTTAATGATAATAATTTCATAGCTTGGAATTGTTTATTAAATTTACTTTGTCCTACAGATGTTTAGTGCCATAATTTTACTAATTTTCAGGCACTAAACATCTGTAGGACAAAGTAAATATAATAAAACATTACAAGCTATGGAATTATTTTCATTGAACTGCTCTGAATACTCCTACAAAACCCTATTTTGTTAACAATTACACTGGTAAAAGATATTGATAAAAATCGATTAAAAAATTCTTCAAGTTCAAACTCACTACCCAGCCATCATAAATCAGTTTATAGGCAAGACAACTGGACAACCAACCAAAAAGCAAGAAAATTGTTTAGAAATCAGAACGATCGGACATTCTGGAATGGTCTATCAGGGGCAGGAGTGTGATCATTACGAGCTCGAGACACACTAGCAACCAGGGATGGGTGCGTATAATACGTCACGTAAAAAAACGTATTATACGTACGTATTATACATGGAGGTTTTATACATTTTATACGTATTATACATAAAAAAGTTTTTTTGATCAGCAATGAGAAATAAATTACCTACTCCGTAATGTAGTGGAGTAGACTGCACTACACTGCACATTTTGGGTGTTATAGATACTCATGTCTTGCCTACGTACAATACAATTTAAATAAGCGAATGGGCGGAAGTTTAGGGCAAATGCATTAGCAATACACGGCCTTGAGCAGTTTTTGGCGGAATATTCAAACAAATTTAAAAGATTAATGAAAAATGAGTTCAGGCAATAAAATCGTAAAGGCTGCAAACACACGGTGCGTTTTTTTCATGCCCCGCGGCGTGGGAAAAACTGCATGCGACGTTTTTCGTTTGTCGCGTCTGGCCGGCATGGAAAAAAACGCCGCGTGTAAAAACCACTCCCATAAGTGGTTCGCTCCCATAAGACTCAATGCTACCTATCTTCTCGGCGTCTCGCCGGCGTTCGAACGCTTTGGCTGGGCATCAAAAAAAAAAAAACACCCCGTGTGTTTGCAGTCTAATTGGCTGATAATGTGCAAAACAACTTACACAAAATAATGATAACTTTTAGATTCATGAATGAACATGCTATGCATAGTACCTAATCGTTAATGATACAATCTTCCAAAGAGGATGCAAATGAAGATCTATCAAAATACTTTTGGTAGGTACTTTTTGATCATTTACGTATGACATCTTTGGCAGTAAACAAGTCTATTGACATGGAAATAATATGATTGTAATCCATGAAATGCATTTCAAAATATGATGTATGGTGTTATAATTTGAAAATACGATTAATTTTGAATTTTAGAGGTTTTATACGTATATTATACGTTTTTTACGTATAATACGTAGTTTTATACACGTATAATACATTTAGGTTTTATACGTATACGCACCCAACCTGCTAGCAACTATTGGTTGTTCAACGTAGTTCTGCAAGTGCAGAGTTACTTTGTTGTCACGGTGACTGTGCACACGAGCAGAACCAAGTCGCTCGACCAAAAGCTGCTACATACTAAAATGAGTCGGTCTTATACAACATTTATTCTTTGTACACAATAAATGTACTAAGAATTGCATAACAATAAGTAATACACATATTCTATACACATATTATTGATGTAAAAGGCATATTAAGGTACTGTAAATTAATAATTTTTTTAGTTTAAACCTATGGAAATAACATTATGTAGAACCTGCTAATGGCAAGATGTGCTCTTTCAAGACAATCTTCACAGATGCATTTATAATTTATTGATTGCAGTTTGCATTGTTTCAATCGGGCACCAACAGCCGACATTCAAAATGCTTGAGTTATCTTCATTATAATAGTCTTGAAAACATTCTGATTCTATCAGAATTCTACTATAGGGTACATTACATACATAAAGTGACATGAGGCAAAAAAAGTTATTTTATGAATAATTTTTAATTTGGCAGAAATATTATGCGTAGCAAAATATAGCATTTTTAAAAATTAAAAAACAAATTGGATACCTACACTATTATAGTATTAAAGCACATAAAAAATTTCTGGCAGCCCTACAATATCAATTGCAACCTTGTCCAAATAGAATAGACCAATAGTACATAAAATTGAGTAAGTTACTTGAGAAAAGGAAATTCGTTAAACTTTTAGTTACTTGGTCAAAAAAGGAACTTACAAGTTACCAGTTACTCAAAGTTATTTGCAAAGTTACTTTCAAAGTTACCAATGGATTTTTGAAAAAAAGTGAATATTGCGGCAGGGTATACCTAGTGTAGTGTGTATTTTTGTCTGCTAATAGTATCACGGCAAATAGTTTCATTTACCGCATTTTCATCAACAACAAAAATTTACAATATAGATAGAAACGTCACAAAGTAACGAAATTGAAATACTAGAAGAGATTATCAACAATGCTCTGCACAAGTAATGGCGACAATGGTCGAAGGGGATTGAGCTGCTTGTCACACTACAACAAGCCAAGGTCAAGTGAGGGCTAAGGGGGTGAAGTGAAAGTGATTCTCATGGTCCTCCCTCTACTCACCTCCTTATCATCACTTGCACATTCCAAACCAATGGGCAATGACTAATGCAGATTGCAGCTGTGGAAACTTGTTTTGATAGCAGATTGCTACTCCGGAAGTAAAAGTTGGGAAATTTTGGGAAGATTGCTGAAAAAGTAGGTAACGTCTGTTCAAACAAAAAAAGGAACTTTGAAAGTAACGTAACGTAATATAGACGTTACATGAATAATGGCACTTTACCAGTAAAAGTTCCTGACTAAAAAAAGGAACTAAGTTACCAATAAAGTTCCTGAAATGTAACGCGTTACTTTCGTTAAGTTACTACTGAACACTGAAAATCATCAGGCTCCTCCCTATTTTATAGCGAAAACGAAATAATTTCACGGCCATAAGGATAACATTGATCTGAATCTGATTTGATTCCATACAGAAATAATTTCGTTTTTGTTACAGAATAAGGGACCAGGGGGCCAATCCTCGAGATTCACGTTTTGAAACCGTTTAACGTTTACATGTTATAAAACTGGAAACAGTTGACAACTATCGGTTAGCCTTCAACTTTTTTACGTTTTAAACAATGAAACCGTGATACGGTTTCAAAACGTGAATCTCAAGAATTGGTCCCCTGGGTGATTCAGGTCCCTAAAATATTTCATAAGCAGTTTGGTTTTCCAGTATATTGAAGATTTAATAGATAACTCTTGTCAATAGTCTATCTGGAGTATTGAACTGAATGTGAATCAATTTGAAACCATAAACATACAGATAATTTCTGGACTAATACCTAGTAGTGATGCCATCGGGTACCCGGGTACCCGGGTCAGAACCGGGTAATGGGAGACCCGGGTTACACTCACAACCCGCAAGTAGTAAAAAAAAAAAAAAAAAAAAAAAAAAATTTTTTTTTTTTTTTGATTAAATTTTGTTTTTTGTTGCGCCAATTGAGCAGGGGAGTATACAATCAAGCCATTCCTCTCTCCAACGGGAATCATCACGCTAATTTACCCCTCCAACACCACTCTGGTCCCCACTCAGACAGTGCGGCACCATTTGCTGCAGTCCTATTTTCAATTGTGCTATTTCCATTGCGCAACAATACCTAAAAACTCAAAAGGTATACTGTTTATTCTTCCATCATCTTAAAATCAAAAAAAAAAAAAAAAAAAAATTTTTTTTTTTTTTTTTTAAAGATGGCGGGTACCCGCCCGGGTACTGTTGGCGGGTACCCGGGTACAAAAATTACTACCCGATGGCATCACTAATACCTAGACAACAAGAAAACATGACAATGTGTGAATTTATATGTTACAGAGCATTCCCACAGACGTTTGAAACTTCCAATTGGTGGTGGTTCCAAACATTGGTGGTTGTAACTTCCAAATTACAAACTAATGGCGTTTTCGGCTGGCCGCACTGGGTTTGCACTCGGTTTGAAATTAGCATTGAGTTTTGTATAATATGGTGACGTCACTTCAGTGCAGCCCCAGTGTGGCCAGCCCAAAACGCTATAAATCATCATATTTGAATTGCTCACACGGAATACTTTGGATCTGAGATTCGGAAAGTCGGGAAACTTTGGGAGTTTGAAATACCCGTTGTAAACGCTCCGTAACAAACTGTAAACATGATATGTTATACCAAGTGATGTATTTTTGTGATCGTTAAGTGGGTCATATTATTTCCCCTTCAGAAAGAAATGGCTCAAAATGTAAGCTACCTAAATTTCTAGTCTCAATTTCTTTGACACATAATTTAATAAAGCTTGTTGTAAAACTTCAAAATTGTCAAAAGAGGAAATACTAAATAGAGATATTTTGTGAGGATACTATTGTCATTCTTATGTGGTTTATGTGGTTGTGCAATCATAGTGTGTTTTGAGTCATTTTGTCACCAAACAGAATTTAAAAAAATAGGAGAGTAGGAGGTTCATCTAAAACACCGGATACACTGTCAACTTCTGCAAGAGTGGAGAGCAGCTCCCTAATTGGCTGACAGCTGTCACGCGACCATCAACCAATCAAATTACGGTCACGTCTAAGGTCAGGTCAATGAAGAACTGCCAAATAAGGTCAAGTGACAGCTGTCAGCCAATGAGTGAGCTGCTCTCCACTCTCGCAAACGTTTAATTGTAAAAAACTTCTCGAAAAACACTTAAAGAACCATGCTCGTTACTTTAATGAGGCCGCATAAAAGGACCGTATTAGTTCACTCGAATGATAACCGTTTCACATAGTATAAATAAGTCCATAACATACAAAAAAATTATTATATTGCTGGAATAAATGTTACGTACTTGGTTTTATATAACGAGTATAGTGTAACTCCCATTTTAGGTGTAAAACCCTAATTTCGGATCATAACAACTTTTAGCATGAATCTGAATCATATTCCGAGACAAATACTCGAAGAGAAAGCTTCCGAGACAAGCTTTCTCTCTCGCACAAACACTCGTTCCTATACCAAAATGGATGTTAGGAGAGTTCCTTGGACGGCGTGGACGAGACGAGATGGGCGGAATGCGGCCTCCAGAGAGTGTTCTCGTCGCTGCGTCTCGACGTCGGGTTCGAGTCGGACATCGTCAAGTAGCCGGTGTCGTGGTGGCGGAAGGTGGAGAAGTTCAGCTCGTTTTCTTTGTCGTTGTCCGTCGGGCCGACTTCCGTCAGCGACATGGCTGAAAGATGGGTTGATTATCAGTGCTGTTCGATAGGACTTGTTTTATATTGATGATGACGATAAGTTGCTTCCATAATTCTACATCAAATCACAGCACTTTATTAAGAGTCGGCTGTACTAAAAGTCTAAAAGGTAAACATTGGTGGTTATATTTCCTAACTATCACTATAACATTTTGATCATTCAACTTATGAAATATGTGAAAAATAATTAGTGTAGGTACTAGGTTAGTCGCCCTTAGCAATTAAAAGTTAAAAACACTTTCTAACTTTTAACGGCAATATTTGTTCCCAAACGGATAGAAAATCTGAAAAAATAGAGAATTTTCAGATTTTCCACTAGTCTGGGCACATATACTGTCATTAAGGTGATACTAGCGCTCGGCCGTTTTAGAAAATTGAGAGAGAAAAATTGTTTCATAAGTGAGTGTAACTTTTACCGGATATTCACATGATCAGTCTGATTGTATATTAGTAGCACTTTTTCATTTTTGCTTATTGCATCGTTAATTAGGCGCCGGTTATTCAACAAAACCGCGCAAAACTATGAAATTTGCGATACGATTGGAGACCAAACCCTTAAACCAATTGATCTCAAATTTTAATCATGATTACGTAGATGAAAGACAAACTTAGGGTTATCCCTTGGCACATTTTTGAAATTTAATATTATACGGCGCCCAGGGAGACAAGAAAATAGCTAATTTTTCACCAAAAGTCCACTAATTATTACTAATTAACTTTAGAAACTAAAAATTAAAAATGTACCAAGGGATAACCCTAAGTTTGTCTTTTATATCTAATCACGATTAAAATTTCAAATAATTTGGTCTACCCATTTCGTCTCCAATCGTATCGCAAAAAGTGTCTACAAAAAGCAGGAAAATCGCTCGCGCTTGCAGCACCTTAAGTGTCGGTGTTTGTATTGCTAAGGTTGGCTAAAACATGAGCTACATTAATATTGACAATTTTATAATTGAAAGAAGCGATAAAACATTTTATTTTGTGCCCAGAAGCAATAAGAGGATGTGAACAACTGTATGTTCTTTCCAATGAGCACAAGCAATGATTATAAATATTTTCCTGTAAAAAATGAGTCAATTTTGGTTTTTTGCCAATTGAAAAATGTTGAAGTTGTCCTTCCTATAAAGTGTAGCTGTGTAAAATATACAATTCAGGGCTCCTTCTCTACAACCAACTTTTAAAATAGTTGTCAAAGTGCAAAGAACTGGTGAAAAAGTGAAATGAAAGTGACCAATAATAGGGAGTGTGATTCTATCATTGTTAATTTAGATATATATATATTTTAATCAAAATCAAGTAGGAACTAGGTAAATTATTCAAGTGCCCAAGTAGCTGGAATTTGATGGCTGCAGGGCTTCCCTCAGTTTGCCTTCAAGACAAATTTCAAGCTTATAGAAAAATTTAATTTGGAAAAAAAACAACTTAAAAGGTATGTAAAAATAAAATATGTAAAAGGTATGTAAAAAAGGTTAAAAAAAGTAGGATGAGATAGTTGGCATTTCGAGAAGGTATTTAAAATAAAAGTTGACAAATGTGCAGTTGTATTTAAATAAAGTGGGACATAGTGGCAAATTGTTGCTACTTGCCAATTGTATAATCAAGAATCTTTTATGACAGGTTTATAATAAAGACTATGTGAATATCACAATGTAACGTGAGCAACTTGTCAACGCTGCCGACGCGTGTAACTCGCCACTCACCGTGTCTCGACAAGGACCGATCGACCGCCATTCCGTCGTCGCTGAAGTCGAGTCTGGAGATGACGGAGCGGTTGCGCACGGGCACCAGCGACTTGCGGGGGGTGGAGATGGGGCTGATGGAGGGGGTCAGGTGCAGCGACCGCGTGATGCCGGGAGTGTTGTAGCTGCGCGTCATGCTGCGCTGTATCGGCAGCTACGAGGCAAACACACACTTTAACATGGGGGTCGGCAACCTGTTTTGGTCAAGGAGCCAATCTCCCAAAAATAAATAAATTAGATAATATAGTCACAAAATAGAGGTAATTAAATATAAAACACTGAAAATAATAAATTGCATGACTACTAGGGATGTTCAACGATTATTTTATTTAAATCGATTATTAATTCGATTTTCGTAAATTAAATCGATTAATAATCGAATTAAATCGTATTGATATCATCATGTTGAGGGTGGTCATCATATCATCTTTTACGGCAATATTAACCTCAACAATGAAATGTGTCCGGGAAGTCATTCATGTTTACTTCAAATACGCTGTAATGTGCCGTAATTCATTTAATCATCACTGATAAATGGTAATGCGAATTAGAAATACACATTGAAACTTGGGAAAATACACACAAACATAAATTTATCACTTAAATATTACGCACACAAAGAAAAATGTTGACAGAATGAAGGCAGCCATTTTAGATGTTGCAAATTGCAACCATTTTCAAGGCAGCAAATTCAAATTGATGTAATTCGATTATTTTTTCTAACATCGATTAATCGTTTTGAATGTCATAATCGATTAATCGATTCGATTAAATCGTAATCGTGAACATCCCTAATGACTACTAGTTCATTTTGAATATTTTTTTTACTTTGATATTTTGACCTCCAGCTGTTGCCCCGCAGGGCGGTTATTAGAATTTCAACAATTTGTAAGTGATTCAGGGGCTCTTAAATAAACAACTGAATCAAACAACCTGCCAATTGTTGCCCCGCAGGGCGATTTTTATTACATTATCTAATTTTTCGATTCCAGAAGATTTTTTAAACTCATCAATAATTGAAGATGAATATGATTAGTGATGTAAAATGCTCGAGCATATTCTTTTTGAGAATATTCTCGAGCACGAGCATTTTCTCGAGCATATTCTTAAAAATGCATCTAAGCTTATAAAAACTCGAACTTTTAGCTCAATTCCAAAAAGTATGTACTTTTATGGATCTTGCATACATAGTATTGTTATGGAGAGCCAGTCGGGAATCGTTACTGAGGCTATACAGGTCAGAGTTTTCTTCGATTGAGCTGAAATTTTGCACACCTATAGGGAACATTCCTGGGCGATGCAGACCCAAATTTTTTGAAATCCCCCTATTGGTTCAAATTTTTAAAAAATATCTTTCGATTGGTTTGTTCGATCAATTTGAAATTTTGACAAGTCATTACGACCAACATTATCCCCAATGAGAATGTAGGTTTCTGTGGAAAGAAACCTACATTCTCACAACTACATTGTCACAACGCACATCCCTTCATATTATCCCCAATCTTACAAAGTTTCAGCCAAATCCTCCCATTGGTTAAAATTTGAAACCATCTTTCATATGATTTTTTGAATTTAAACTAGAACCGTTTGACCGATCAACTTAAAACTTTGCATGGTCATTGGGACCAACATTATCTGTATTTTTGAAAATTTTCAGACTAATCTGTGCTTAAATCCAAAAGTTATTGACATTTTACCGACACTTTGCGTGTTTGCTGTCAAATTCTCGAAAATGTTTGATCACGGTAACGTCGAGCCTACTTTCAAACACATATGAAACTGATGTTCAACAGATCGATCTGATATTGTGTACACACACATGTATCAAATAAGTGGTCTCAAGTGTATTTTTAGAACGAGATCCTGTGATCTCGTTCTAAAAATCTGTGATTTTTGAAAATTAACAAGGAACCATTTGATCGTTAAAACTTCAACTGAAAACATGGATATTGGGACCAATATTTTAGGATTTTTTTGAGATTTTCATACCAGTCTGCAACGAAATTTAAGATATATTGGCTTTTAAGGACATTTTCGATAGACAGAATTTTGGTTCGAGGAGTTGCGTGTATCCGTGCTCGCTCATGCTCGCTATCCCTGCCTATGTATTGCACAGCCTTCCAAGGCCATAAAATAGTGCAAAAACATTCCAACTTGAACTTTTTATATATAGTAATAATAATTTTCAAACCTCTGGTGAGAATATTCTCAAATAATCTCAGAGAATAATCTCTTTGAGAATATTCTCGAGCACGGAGAATATTCTCATGAGAATATTCTCGGCTCACATATCTAAATATGATACATGTTCAGTACCAGTAGGTTCAGTTAGGTTGTGGACATTAAGTCAACAACCATTCTCAATCCATTGGTGGTTGTTCAAATGGAAGGCAGTAACTATTTGAAAAGTACACACAATTCAATTTTCTGTTAACAGTTTTTAAACAATTAACAGTACAATCATAATGTTCGCATTTAGATAAATGCGCATATAAATAATGGAATAAAGGGTTTGGGCTACTTCTTTCACAAATTATTACATAATCTCTTGAAAAAAAATCTCCAGAGAATTTTGTTCAGAGAAAGTCCCAGATATATGTCTCCCCTCACAACACTTCACATGAGGGATACATTGACGCGTGTGAAGTAAGTGCCACTCACATTGTAGGTCGAGACGTGCATGAGACCGCTGGTGACGGGACTTCCCCTGACCACGGGGCTGTTCGGCAGCGCGGGACTCAACACCACGTCGCACACTCTGCCTTGCTGCTGATCCTGACGGGAAAACATCAACGCTTTCAAGTATCTTTCAATAGGAATATTGACACAAATGTGTTGTCAATACCATCTGTCAATGGAGTGGGGTCGACTTAAATAAAGACGTAGGTACCTCTCTTTTAATAACCTTATTAAAGGTGGGCTATCATGGTTAAGCCCCATTTTTTTATTATTCAAAAAACATGATGACATTAGGCATGCAATCACAGCCGGTAAAATTAGAGGTCTGTAGGTTATTAGGATACTTGTAGGATATTAGGGTGGGAAACGCATCATTCCAACTCAGCCGCAAAAGCCGGCAAAGGTTGGGTGGGACCTAAGTCACAAAAATCAGGTTTTTCAAATTTCGCGGGGCTCTAGCGCCAGAACCAAACATCGCATCGCGTTCGCGTTTTCGACATTCTACTTCTGGTTACAATATACAATATTTTCTACTTTTTGACCATGACAGCCCACCTTTAAGATTGAACTATCAAGTAGATAGATCAATGTATTTGATTATTATTGGCAATTTGTAGATTTGAAAACTAGGTAGGTACCAATTAAATTCTGTAAGATATTGTTTGGAAAACGTACCCAGTCCAAAATAGGCTACCTTTATGTTATTCTAAAACATCTGGTCTGTTTTGATGACCTCTTAGGGGGGAGGAGATGGTCAATTACGAAGCTGTTCTTACGAATCAGTTGCATACCTCGTTGAATGTGTAGTACTTGCTGAGTGCCGCTTCCAGATCCGCAGGCAGCGTTGGAGGGAAAGTCAGCACTGTTTGCGTCGCACCTGCGAAACATGCACCAATAATAGTAGGTTACTACTACTACGTACATGCTGCTACACACGGTGCAATTGCAGGGGTTAGTCTTTAATCTTAGTTTTATTGCAAAACCAGCAACTGTTTAAAAACCACAGCCAAAGGAGAAATCAAGTGAATATCCACTAAGAGACGCTCATGGAATATTTAATCAGTCACTCTCATTGAGCTTTAACAAAACAACTACCTACCTACCTAGTTATCTTTTGCTTTCACTAGCTTTGGGTAGGAAAGCTAAATTATATTGACTGTTTTTTACAACTTACTAAAATACCTTTGAAGAATACCAACTGCAAGATAAAAAGATTTTCCTCCTCCGGGATTCGAATCCGGCTCATCTGAATGTCTAGTCCAGTGCTCTACCAACTGAGCTAAGGAGTCAAATTGCAGCAGCTGTGTTCCAATATATAAACTGCGTTAGCAGTCCGAGATTGAAGTTGGGGTCAGAAGACAGCCTGGATATTTCTCCATGTTTGACAACTGACTAAATTCACTCGACATGGATTTTCTCTAAGGCAGATGAGTGCGCGTATGTATGAAATATGGCTTTATCTTATGAGTATGACCTAAGGGTAGGTGGATGTGAAGAAATACCAACTGCAAGATGAAAAGATTTTCTTCCTTCGGGATTCGAACCTGGCTCCTCTGAATGTCTAGTCCAGTGCTCAAACGTGGAGACATTTCCAGGGTCTTCTGACCCTATCTCCAATCTCGGACTGCTAACGCAGTTTATATTGGAACACAGCTGCTGCAATTTGAATTGCCTTCTTAGCTCAGTTGGTAGAGCACTGGACCAAACATTGAGAGGAGCCGGGTTCAAATCCCGGAGAGGAAAATATTTTCATCTTGCAGAATTGGTACCTACCTATTTATTTGCAACCACATATCCTAGGTCATGAGGAAGTAATATTTCAAAAATACCATTCATAAAATGTCAAAATCTCTATTCTCTAGGTTTGGTAAAATTACCAAAAAAATTTGATACCGATTCCACTTAGTAAAGGCGGCATGATGACGGGAGATCTCCCTTATCGAGCAGCATCGCTCGGCTTATAAATCGTAATATTACTCAAGGTGTAACCACTTTGCTTACCATCTCTATGTTCCACTTCCGGCAAGGATTCTTCTTCATCATCCTCCTCCTGACTATTCCTCATCACGTACGACGTCGACATCGACACATCGGCAATGTCAGATCTCTGCGCTTCCCACGGACTCTGCAGAGTCTGCGTCGTGTAGAAGAAACTACGCAAAACACAACAAAATGACAAACAAGTCCCGATGCAAACATTACAGTCAGTGCATGACAGAAACAATCTGTTTGTTTGTTGGGAAGATAGGAAAGGAATGAATCTAAAAAGCTTGGAACAGGTTTTTGTTTGTTAGACTAACCACCAATTCTCACCAGTTTTTCCGTAGAGCACATGGATCTTCAGAAAAATCCTACAATGAGGATAAGCCATGTTTTAGTGACAGGTTTGACGCGTCTCGAAATAAACATAGCAACTTAGTAAGGCGATGGGGTTGGGTAGTCATTAAATACGGTCAGGTAGCTTGACATAAAAGTGATGAGTTTAACTCTCATACAATGAATGAATGCCCATTTTATCCTAGATAATGGAAACCCAATGTGTTCTAGCAAAAAACTGGCGTAGAAGTGTAGTAGAAGATCAATTCAACAAACAATAGGTACAATTAACTCACATTACTAGGTATGCTCTTAATTTCTTCTAGGTATTTCTTGTGTTTTTAGACAAAAACAGGTTAGGTAACTACATTTTTATTACGTAGGTACCTACCTACAGTATTAAGTTACCATTTCATTTTTATTATATACAACCTCATACAAAATACAATATTTTCCAATTATAAAAAAAAAAAACTAAAATGTTCAAGTTTTATATACATTTTTTCAATGTTGCATTTTCATTGACTTGAATTGTTTCTCTTCCAACACTACTCCTAAGTCCTACACCAGCTCACCTTTCAATTGCTTCCTGCACTTGAGACTCGGTTTTAGGACTAAACAATTCATCAACTTGATGATTTTCTTCTTCGATCGAAGCCGGTTGAATCTGTGATATATCTTCAATCGTCCAGCTAAACGTATCTGCAGATTCCTGTACCTACAACAGCAAGGAATTATATGCGTTCCAATTCGTATTAAAGATTCTAGGTGAGGTACTAATTGTTACAATCAGATTGTGGAAATTACGTTGCAATTTGAGATTAGTAATTGGTGGTGAACAACCTACCTACCTAGAGGTAACCTCTCTAGGCAATCAATACTATCAAGATGTTACCTACCTACTACTACTACTAGATGATTAACTAACAGATGATAAGCAAACACAATATTTACCTTTGGAGGGCTGCGAAGAAGAGCCGAGGGACTAAATACTGGCAAATGTAGTTTGTTTCTAAGATCACTTTCAAATGGATTTTTAGCAACAAATTCCTTCACTCTTGAAGGAGAATTGGAAAAGTTAGGTAAGAATCTAAAAGCAAAAGAGTTCGATGCCTGTCGGCAATCGTTTAAAAGTCTCAAAGGTGTGCTGAATCCTCGGGGAGATATCGTGTCTTTGGTTGAACAAGATGATGGTGATCTGTCTTTGGGACAGTTTTCTTTATTGGCTTGTGAATCCGGCCCATTGCCCACCATAGTTGCAATGTTGTTTAATAGTGCCTAGGTATCAACCGTCGATATCTGTAATAACTTCGAACCTGTCAAATATATAAAATACATGAGCTAGAATATTCAAACAAACAATATGGTAGATTCATTCTCTAGGTAGGCACAGAATCCCTTAGAACTTGGGGAACTACCTACCTAGTTCTTTATTATTTTTTAGTGTAGGAAACTACAATTGTTTTAAAAATAGGTTTTATCTACCTGTATTTATAAAGTGATTCAACGAGAAGAAGAGCGAAGATATAAGAGTAAACCACGAGTAAACAGAGATTTAAAAACGAGGATTTAAAAACCGGTAACTGTCATGACAGCGGAAGCCTCAGTGCAAAGCTAGCAACGGGGATCGTACGTACTACGTATGAAATAATATACTCACAGGTTAATCGCACTGTGCTAAAAGATACGAGTTATGTGGTACTCCTGTGAATTTAGCCCTAAAGGGTACGCGCTCGGCGCTACGTATTCTACCTTCACACGAGTGGGATATCTGAAGGTCGAGTTTAAAGTGCGTTTGTTTAGCTTGTTGACAGTCATTAGGTAGGTACCTATTAAAATGGAAAAAGTCCCGAAACGGAAGAAAAATGCGGATAACTCAGGTACGTTCTACTTATAAATTGTAATAATCATATTTCACGCCTATTTTATTGCTTTAAAAACCAGGAACAGTTTAGTAAAATTTGCTGTTGAACTTTCACCTTTTAGGTTAAATTTGTTCATTTCAGTTTTTTATTGAAGCATCTTCTTAGGTGCATTACTTTATTTAAAAAAAAAATATATTTCTTTACAGGAGAGTTGGGTGTCACGGGAGTATCTCGTTCCGGGCGCGTTCGTAAAAAATCGTCTAAGCTAATGGATTTCGAAAGCCCCGATGATGTCAATCCAACACGTTACAAACGAAGCAAAGATAGTCCAGGACCTGGTCGCGGTCGTAAGTCTCACTTCACTCCGGACAGATCTCACGACATGCACATGAAGACCGAGACGGATGGGGTAAGACAGTCATCTCATAGTTGAGTGATGTTTATGTCGAGTATTATTTGACGCATGAAGATTGTTTTGTTTGAACAGGAAATGGATTATGACAGATCTGGATCAGAGTCTGACGCTGAGCTTGGGATAATGACGCCTCCTGATCTGTCGGACTCGAGTCTTGAGTCGGAGGAAGACGATGAGACTATTGACGATGATGTGGGCAGTCCTGAGGCACAACACCCTGGGTAAGTAAGAGTAACACTGGTTAGTAACATTTGATAATTTTGATAATCTGAACAGAAAGTTTTGTACACATTAAGTTAAGTAGCGACTTACACTGGTGACACTAGCAATACACCAGCTGCCACTTGCCCTGTACTGAGTAAGTTTGAAAGAGTGTGGAAAATTCTACACCAAACCAACTTGCACTTTTTGTAGATTAAACAGTTCAGTGTACAGTGGAACCGCTTTAGTACGTTTTTGAAGGGACCAGGATAAAAAACGTACTAAAGTGAAAAACGTACTATAGACACAATTTAACTGTGTTCTTATGGGTTGGGGGACCTTTGAAAAACATAGTAGGTAGCCCCATCTAGGGTGAAAAACTTAAGGAGAAACGTACTAAAGAGTTTCCACTGTAGATACACTTGTGGCAAGCGAACAGTCTGTGAACTATAATAAATATTGGGTCCACTTTAGACCGTTCCTACCACCTAGTTGGTAGCTAGGTAGTAGCCTACATGTAATATGCTACTCTACTTTATTCAGCCTAAAGTAAATTTTATTTTATTTTGGTACTAAAGCCCCATTTACACGGTGCAATTTCTTGAACAACTTCTGTACTTGCCACACTTCTGTGTCACACTTCTTGAATGGAAATTAGAACATGTTTTAAGTTCTGTGACAGAAAGTTGCGTCGTGTAAATACAAAATTGTATGAAAAATGGGAATGTGACACAGAAGTTGTTCAAGAAATTGCATCGTGTAAATGGGGCTTAAGTAATATTATTTTATGGTTTAATAATGTGTTATTATTTACCAAAATTATTGTATCGTTAGGTACGACTCGACAATTCATAAAACGGTATTTGAAAGAAATGGATTGTCTAAAAAAATGTGATTGCTGATGAAGTCTTTACCTACTTACTTGTCATCTAACTCTAGTAGGTGAGCTCTGATTTCATTGATAATAACAAGGATTGATTGTCCTGACCAGCAGCCAATCTGTTTCGTTCAAATACCGTTTTAAGAATTGTCTAGTGTATACCTGTAGAATCCCAACGGCTGGTGTAATGGATACCTCGGTTCTCGTCAGATCACCGAGGTTAAGCAACATTGAGCGGGATCAGCGGTTGGATGGGTGACCATTCAACTCTGGCCTGCCAGTTGCTGCCGTTGCGTCAGAGAGACTGGGGTGGTTGGGGGTAAGTGTAACGACACCCCTCCACCTGTTATCAGTCTCTCGACGGGTGTTACACCGTCCTTAGGATGGGACGTTAAACAACAGCAGAGCGCAGGGAGCTAACTACTCACTTGCTTAACATCCCTAAGTTACGAATCCTCAACCAACTTCACCTCCTATATAATGGCGCATCGTCAATGGAGTAGAGTTGTTGAGACGGCAGTAGGACTACCAGTCCTGTAACGCCATAACAAAAAAAAAAAACCTAGTAGTGAAATTAAAATATTATCTTCCGTCAGCATCAATGTTGATATTTCACAAACTTTTATTGGTTCTTTTGAATCTTATTTTGTAACGCATTCTATTTGTATCTAGAATGACTCAGCAGAATGAGAACGGCAACCGAGAGTCGAGCGGGACTCAGGCTCAGTCGCTCTACATGCTCGAGAAGAGCTCGAAGAAGCGACTGGTGATTCGAGACGGAAAGATTGTCGGACGGATGAAGGCCGAGCGCAAAGACAAGGGGGTAAGAATGAGAACAGTTTGATAGAATCCCCCAGACAAGATTATGAATAAGATAGAATCTGACAAGAATTAGATAGAATCCGACAAGAATATAGACTTCCGTTCATTGTAAGTTTTAGAAAGAGTAATACTAAGTGAAGAGTTATTTGTAAGAAAAGCCTTAGGGCTTAACTTTGTTCCAAATAATGATGTTTATTATTATTTGTAGTACCCAACTCTTGCCAAGGTACAAACAGAATGTATGTTACAATTATTTGGTACCTAGGTAATAAATTAATTAGGTAACTGTTAAAGATGTAATGTTGGCACCACTGACTACTTATATCTATGTGTAGTACACGAGCTGTGTTGCATACTACGCACCAGTTGTCAGCCATCATGCCGAAGCATGACGATTGTACTTGTCAAGAGTGTTGTCAATAAATACTATTTCTCAATAGTCTATGTTCATTTATTGTGATAAGTACCAATCCAACATGGTGTCAGAAGTGTACCACGCGTGCTGAATGAAAAGTAAGCATCTACAACCGAAGTTGTCGCGTAAGTAAAGACGAAAAGAAATTTCGTCTTGGCCGTGTAAAATCAAGAATCAAGATGGCGTCATCAGCACACAAACCACCAGCCGAGCTCAAACTGGATGGAAACGTCTGTGAAGAATGGCGACGTTGGCGGCAGAAATTTGAGATTTACATGAAAGCAACCAAAGCCAACGCAGAGAAACAAGACACGCAAGTAGCAATTTTGTTAAGCTTTATTGGTGATGAAGCCCTAACTGCATTTAACACCTTTAAATTCGAAAAGGAAGAGGATAAAAATGTGCTGAAAACCGTGTTAGATGAATTTGAAAAGTATTGCACACCTCAAAAGAATGTTGTTTTCGAACGGTTCAAGTTTTTTGGAATCAAACAAAGAGAATCCCAGCCATTTGATCAATTCCTCACAGAACTAAAGAATGCTGCTAGATCATGTGAGTTTGAACAACAAGAGGACAGTTTGATTAGAGACAGGATTGTGCTAGGTATTGCAGACAGTAAGCTGCAAGAGCGTTTGCTAAGTGAGACGAATCTGAATCTTAGTAAAGCTGCTAATCTGTGTCGAATTTACCAGGAAGGTAAAGCAAAAGCTCTAGAAGTTCGTGAATCGAACAACGGCGAACAATCGAATCGAACATCGACCACGGTAGCTGCTGTGAAATCGAAGCAGTTCTTCACGAAGAAGAAGTCCGAGGAGAAGACTCAAGAGAAGACGTCCGAGAAGATTTACGACTGCAAGAAATGTGGTTATGATCACAAGCGAGGTCGTTGCCCTGCATATTGAAAGAATTGTGCAAAGTGCGGCGATTTGAATCATTTTGCGAAATGTTGTGAAAAAGTGAAGAAGGGTTACAAGAAGAAATCCGTCAATGACGTCGAAGCGTCAAGTGCATCGAGTGACGATGATGATGTTGAAAGTGAGGACGAAAACAATCAGAATCGGGAATACAGACTCATTCTCAATGTAGGGAGTAAGAAGTCAGGTAATACTAAAACTAAAACTCAAACAGCCTGGTTTGAAACCATAAGCATTGGCTCTCATCCTGTGCGCTGTAAATTGGATACTGCTGCCGAGACCAGTATCTTGCCCCAGAAAGTATTTCAATCGTTGAAAGGTTCATTTAATTTGGTAAAATCAAAGAACAAGTTAGTCCCCTTTGGAGACTTAGGAGTAGTAATCACTCCCATAGGTAGCATTAAATTGAAATGTATAACGCGTAAAGGGAAAGCTAAGAATGTTGAATTTGATGTATGTGATGTGTCAACTCCCTTGCTTGGATTGAAAGCTTGTATTGATTTAAACCTAATTAAGAGAGTGAACTCCGTTAGCTCTAGGCAGACTAAAACTGATGTTGTAGAAGCCTTCAAGGATGTGTTCACAGGAGTAGGCAAAATAGGAAAACAGCATGAGATAGTTTTGACGAATGATGCTGAACCTGTCATTAGTCCACCCCGACGAGTACCCTATAGCTTACAGAAGAAGTTAAAAGAGACTCTAGATAGTCTTGAAAGAGATTCTATCATTGACAAGGTTGAAAAACCCACTGACTGGGTTAATAGTTTATTGCTTGTTGAGAAACCTAATGGTGATTTGAGGATCTGCCTTGACCCGAGACCCTTGAACAAGGCAATAAAACGAGAACACCACCCTATCCCTACCTCAGATGATATTTTGTCTAGATTGAGGAATAAATGTCTCTTCAGTGTTCTAGATATGCGCCAAGGATTCTGGAATTTGCCACTTACTGAAGCTAGTGCAGATCTTTGCACTTTTCAAACTCCTTTCGGTAGGTACCGCTTCAAGCGACTCCCGTATGGCATTAGCTCCGCTCCCGAAGTCTTCCAAAAGACCAATGAGAAGCTGTTTGGAGACATCCACGGAGTAGAAGTCTACTTTGACGACTTGATTATTTGTGGAGAAACCGAGGAGGACCACGATCGAGCGCTTGCCGAAGTGCTGAATCGAGCAAGGCAGGTTGGTGTTAAATTCAATCAGGATAAGTTTCAATACAGAATCCCAGAAGTGAAGTATGTTGGTAGAATCATTTTCAAAAATCATTGTGGTGTAGATCAAAGTTATGTGACAGCCATTGCCGAAATGCCAGTCCCATCATGTAAATCTGATGTTCTTCGACTTTTGGGCATGGTGAAGTATGTGTCACAATTTGTACCTAATTTGTCAAAGTTAACAGCACCATTGCGAGAACTGACTAAGCAAGACACACCCTGGTGTTGGGATAGCAATCATGATGCTGCTTTGGGAAAGCTCAAACAACAGCTTATGTCTGCCCCAGTGCTAGCTACGTTTGACAGCACTAAACCGATTGTCCTTCAGACAGATGCCTCTAAGGATGGGCTAGGTGCTTGTTTGTTGCAAGAAGACCATCCAGTAGCGTATGCTTCTCGAGTGCTGACCAAGAGTGAACAGAACTTCGCGCAGATCGAGAAGGAATTACTTGCCATAACATTCGGTCTAGAAAGATTCAACCAGATGACCTATGGACATCACGTTCAGGTATTCACTGATCATAAACCCCTAGAAACAATTTGCAGTAGAGAGATTTGTAAGTCAACGGGCAGAATCCAACGACTACTTCTGAAGTTGGTAAAGTACGACATTACCGTGTCTTATGTTCCTGGTAAATTTCTAAACTTACCCGACACACTCTCCCGAGCTTCTCTCCCTGATCCAGTTAATGATGATCCTGAATTGTTAGTTGTCGTTCATGAAGTTGAAAAGTATCTTCCAGTGTCCGTCCAGCGTAAAGAAGAGTTTCGTAAGGAAACCGAACAAGATGACACTCTTCAAGCTGTCATTCGTTTACATCAACAGGGTTGGCCTAGCCACCGACATCAGGTTCCCGACAAGGCTAGATATTATTGGTCCATGAAGGAGGACATTGACGTCTCAGAGGGATTGATATTTGTTCGTGACAGACTCATTGTTCCTGCTTCCCTTCGGAAAGAGATGCTGAAAATTATTCACGAGGGACATTGGGGAAGGGACAAAAGTAAGCTACGAGCCAGAGAACTTCTCTTCTGGCCAGGTATGTCAAATGACATAGACATGATGGTTTCAAAATGTTCAAAGTGTGAACTTCACAGGAAAAGTAATGTAAAAGAACCGATGATTCCGCACCAGGTGCCTGAGCGCCCATGGCAGAAAATTGGTGTTGACATATTAGAGTATCATAACAAGTCGTACTTAGCAGTCATTGACTACTAGAGTAAATGGATAGAAATGCCACCTGTAATAGAACTTTCCTGTAAAACAGCATCTGAGGTAATTACCCAATTGAAATATATCTTTGCTAGGTATGGCATTCCTGAGATTGTCGTGTCAGACAATATGCCGTTTAACAGTTTTGAATTTAAGAAGTTTGCTGAACTATGGGATTTCCAGTTGGTGACCTCGAGTCCCCATTATTCGCAGTCGAATGGACAAGCTGAGGCCGCAGTAGCAATTATCAAGTCCATTCTTAAAAAATCATCTGTAGATGATCACTCAATCGCTTTGATGGAATACAGATCCACTCCGTTACCTGGAATAAACTTGTCCCCATCGCAGATGCTCCTCAACTATAGGATTAGAACCAGACTTCCAGTTAGGAATAACTTGTTGACACCTAAGGTGGAAGACGGTGTTAAAGAGAGGCTGGAGACTAAACAGTTTCTTCAGAAAGCGTATTATGACCGTACAGCGAAATCTAGACCTCCCTTTGAAGATAAAGATGATGTGCTGATTAAGAAAGGTAAAAGTTGGGATCGAGGACAAGTTGTATGCAAACATGAGCAGCCAAGATCATACATGGTTGTTGATTCAGGAGGTAGAGTGCTTCGCAGAAATTCTAAGTTTTTGCGTAAGTCGCAGAATAAACATGTAGTAAATGATAGCCCAGATGTCATTCCTGATGAGATTGAGAATACTGTTCCATGCAATGTATCAGAAAAACCAGTTGCAGCTCAAGTTACTCGAGCAGGAAGGGTAATCAGGAAGCCAATGAAATTTGATGATTATGATACTAATTAATATGATTGTTAATATTTAGTATTATTCATTGAACTTAAGCTTTGTGTATTGCAATGTTTTAATCTATTGTTTTACATTGTATTAATCATGTTTATATTATTCAAGTGTCCTTTCATAAAAAATAAGTGGGGGGATGTTAAAGATGTAATGTTGGCACCACTGACTACTTATATCTATGTGTAGTACACGAGCTGTGTTGCATACTACGCACCAGTTGTCAGCCATCATGCCGAAGCATGACGATTGTACTTGTCAAGAGTGTTGTCAATAAATACTATTTCTCAATAGTCTATGTTCATTTATTGTGATAAGTACCAATCCAACAGTAACCTTATCGATGATTGGAAGAATCACTTTCACAAGCACGTTACCATTGACTTCCGCTCTGTATGGGATTCGCGAGACTGTCGTCTATGTCTAGTGACAAAGAATACCGACCTGTTATTACGAATAGACTAAGGTCAAATTCTTCAGATGTCCAGCTGAGGTTGTCTTTTGAACAGATTGCAGGGAAACCTGACACAGTACAACAATGCTTAATATGAATGTCTGTAATAAGTATGAATGAATAGTATTAAACAAAATTAATAATGTCTACATAATGACTGGTAAAGCAGTGCGGACTTCGTCATCGACGAAAGCATTCAGTGCTGCAGATATAAGTCACGAATCCCGTGAAGTCAATTATGTTACAACAATCTTAATAGTAACAAATTCTTTGGAGATTGACGTTGCTTTTGTAAGCAAAAGTTGGACCTAAACTTTTCCTGTCCAACGACAGGAGAAGAGAGTAAGGATAGAGTTTGTAGATGGAGTTGGCTGTAACATTAATTTGAATAGGATATTTTGTGTTAGAAATGAAATAGCCTTCATTAACTAGAACTTAATGTTTGTGGCAAAAGAATCTTACGTCAATATTTTCATGTGAACCTCTGAAATTGTATCCCGTAGTGTTCTCACGCCGCCTACTTTGTGTTCCAGAAAGCTCGGTTCACCGCCTACATGCTGTGGGCGAAGGAGATCCGCCGCGAGTTGGTCAGCGGGAATCCCGACATCGGTGAGTCATGACTCGCATCTCTCTCTCTCTCTCCCTCTCTCTGTCTCTCTTGTGATCTGTGTGATCTGTGAGAGTTATTAATCATTGGACTCTTTACAGACTTTGCCACCATGAGCAAGCGACTTGGGGAGCTCTGGGCCACGGTTCCTAACAATGAGAAATACGTGAGTTCCTACATTTCTAATTAATAAACATTTCATTCAGGAGAGTAAATTAATTATTATTTCTCTTCAATCTACCTTCCAATGTATTAATTATGTTATTATTATTATTATTATTATTATTATTATTATTAAGTCTATATTCTCAACAGAGCCAGGCTCCACTAGTGAGAATGTAATATAGAGAAGGGAGGAGAGGAAACCCGGTACCGGCATGTAGCCTACTCCTGACGAAAGATACCAAGGGGACCAACGGCTTAACGTCCCTTCCGAAGGACGGTGTAACATTCACAGCACGAGCCTCCACAACCCGCGCCGTCGAGAGACTGATAACAGGTGGAGGGAGGTCGTCACACTGACCCCCAAACACCCCAGTCTCTCTGACCCAACGGCAGCAACCTGGCAAGGCAGAGTTGAATGGTCACCCATCCAATCGCTGACCGCGCTCAATGTTGCTTAACCTCGGTATCCAACACACCAGCCGTTGGGCTGTTGGGCTGAGAATGTCTTTAGTGAATAGGACATCTTATTGCAGGAACCTCGGATTTGTTTAGCACTATTTCCCACTGTTTCAATAAATAGTTATCTATTATTCAGGTAGGTACTTACCTACCTAGTGATAATGTTGTGCATTACTTTTATTTATAACAACTTTAAATGCAACTTTTCTGGAATTCTATAGAATCACATAGGTAGGTAGGTGCCTAATTTTGGTTAATTTCAAGTAATTTTTTACAAGACAAGCACAGTTTGTGATGCAAAATTTGTGACAGTGCTATTACTTTGTAAAAGCAGAGTTAAATCATCAAAACTAAATCTTAAACCATCTGAAGTAAATCGGACACTGAAGTAGCAAAGTTTGGTCTGATTGTAAGAGCATTAAGCTGCTTAGTGAAGTATGTTTACACGTAATGGTTGTGAATTAGACATGGAAGCGGCGCGCCAAGCGCCTGGCAGCTAACGGCGCGCAGCACGCTGCGCAGGCGGAGGCGACGAAGTTCAAGCCGACGGCGTCCAAGTCCAAGTTCATCAACATGAACAAGGCTAGCGCGGCGGCCACCAAGGCGTCCAAGGCCGCCAGAGTGCTGCAGCTTGGAACACCGTCGGTCGTCGGCAACATCCCCATCTCGCCGCCAGACAACAAGTAGGTCTTACACTCTCGGGAGGCGGAGTTCAGAGTACTTACAGTTTATTCCATTTCAAAAAGGGAATGGATTTCCAAGTAGTTCATATATTCTCCCACAGATGGCATAGTTCATGTTGCCAACTATTAAAATTCTACTTATGGTGAATATCACTCGAGTGTTGGAACTCGAGTATTGGAACATCCATAAAATAAATAATTAATCACTTGTTGCCATAAAATCATCTATTGTAGCCTGGGTTAACAAAATACAATTTAAAATACATTTAATTTACATGTTGTAACATGTTACTTTATCAGCTAATTTGGTTGACCTGTTTTTTTTTTGCCTCCTTTGAATTTGTTTCCCGCCTCCACCAATGGCGGGAAACCGAATAAAAAAACCACAATCTGTTGGTTTTATCCCCCATAGCCCCAGAGGGCTGTTTTAAGTATTTTTATACTGAATGAATGTCAAAGATGTAGAGATAAATAAATTGTAAAATGAGTGTTTTGAAAAGTAGTGGGGGTTAGGTGTAAGAAAAAGTTACCAATATTCACAGTTGATCTGTACTCAATAATGTACATAATGCTATCTCCAGTTTGAAATGTGGTGTAATGTTTTAACATTTATGTATATTAGAAGATCGCAATTTGCTTGTTTTTGTTTTTAATGCGCTAACTCCTCAGCGTAGAACGTATTCCAAGTGGTCATTCGCTGATCATGTGTCATGTGTCAGGTCGGGCAAGGGAGGCGGACTGGTGGCGGACCCCGTCATCGGACCGGGCATGTACAAGGCAAGCGGTGCACGTGTTGACTTATCACGTGTCATGTGAAAGGTCCGGCAAGGGAGGCGGACTGGTGGCGGACCCCGTCATCGGACGGGGCATGTACAAGGCAAGCGGTGCACGTGTTGACTAATCACGTGTCATGTGTCAGGTCCGGCAAGGGAGGCGGACTGGTGGCGGACCCCGTCATCGGACCGGGCATGTACAAGGCAAGCGGTGCACGTGTTGACTAATCACGTGTCATGTGTCAGGTCGGGCAAGGGAGGCGGACTGGTGGCGGACCCCGTCATCGGACCGGGCATGTACAAGGCAAGCGGTGCACGTGTTGACTAATCACGTGTCATGTGTCAGGTCCGGCAAGGGAGGCGGACTGGTGGCGGACCCCGTCATCGGACCGGGCATGTACAAGGCAAGCGGTGCACGTGTTGACTTATCACGTGTCATGTGTCAGGTCCGGCAAGGGAGGCGGACTGGTGGCGGACCCCGTCATCGGACCGGGCATGTACAAGGCAAGCGGTGCACGTGTTGACTTATCACGTGTCAGGTCCGGCAAGGGAGGCGGACTGGTGGCGGACCCCGTCATCGGACCAGCATGTACAAGGCAAGCGGTGCACGTGTTGACTAATCACGTGTCATGTGTCAGGTCCGGCAAGGGAGGCGGACTGGTGGCGGACCCCGTCATCGGACCGGGCATGTACAAGGTGATCGGGACGCAAGCGGTGGACGTGGCCGCACATCTCAAGCTGCTCGGCGACTCTCTCACCATCATCGGGGAGCGGCTGCAGGAGCACGAGGTAAGGACTCGATTGCTTCGCCAGGACGTCGCTATTCGAGAGAAGGAGATGCTCTACACGGTTTCCCTCTGAATTACGCTTTTTTTTATAGAATCCTATATTTTTTTTGTGAGAGAGAAAATTGAATCATAAGCAGGGATTGGAACCCAAATGAATATTGATTCCAATTCCAATTTTTTAAATATCGGTTCCGGTTCCATCAAATTCACACAATAGTTCGAATATTTTTTTTACATCCTGTTTTGGGAACTTACATGCACAGAAATGTCTAACATTACCTAATTTGACTCGGTGATCATTTATTTAATAAACTGTAAAATGGTGGCAAATAATTTCAGATTTGAGCCGCAATGAAGTAAAAATTTAATGAAATTAATTAGGTCGGGTAGGACGAACTTTGGATTAAGTTAACTATCGATAGTTAGTGGAAGTTAGTGAATCTTATTGGCTGTGGAATTCGCAGTGGTTAATTTGGGGGCGGACGAGGGCGGACGCGTCCCCCCACTCTTTTTTCAGTCCGCCCACTTACTTTTCGTATTTATATGAAAAATAAGTCAATTTTAAGAGAATTTTCACTTTAAAGAGAATTTTTACTTATAAGAAAAATTCTCTTAAAATTGTGTACAAATCGCGTAGAAAGGCACCAAATTTAGTCCTGAAATTTGGCCCGGACCCGCGTGGTGTTGGGGGGCCCTCCCCCCGAACCCCCCATTGTTTTCATAAGCAAGTTTGTTTCCTGGCATCGCCGAGCGTCCGCCCACTTATTATTTTACAAATTAACCACTGGGAATTCGCGCCAACTGGATTAATTGGTTAACTGTCCACTAACTATCGATAGTTAGCTAATCCAAAGTTGGTCCTACCCGACCTTATTTAAATAACTCTTATGGAACCGTTATGTAACCCAAATAATGTTTAATAAATTAATATTACTGAGGGTTCCGGTTCCATTCCTATAAAATAACGGTTCTTTTCTGTTCCGGCTCCAATGTCTAGTCCCTCCCGATGTAACGTGATAATGTCGGTCTCCTAGGGTCAGATCGCTGTGTCGGGCAGCCTGTCCGTCCTCCTCGACTCTCTGCTCTGCGCTCTTGGGCCGCTGCTCTGTCTCACGCAGCAGGCGCCGGAGAGCGACGGTTGTCCGCCGGAGCTGCTCTCCAAGATACTCGACAACATCGCCTACTTCATGCCGGGACTGTAGTTCGACGCGGCTCGGAAGCCATGCGATTACAAACTAGAGCTCGTTCAAGATAAGATTATACTTTTAGTTACATATTTGTTTGTCAGTAGGGAATAACAAAGGAATTACAGTGGAACCTCTTTAGTACGTTTCTCCTTAATACGTTTTTCACACTAATACGTTTTTTTCAAAAGGTCCTGGCATTCCCCCATAAGAACACATGTTAAATTGTTTCTTTAGTACGTTTCTCACTAATGCGTTTTTCGCGTTAGTACGTTAAAAATTCTGGTCCCTTGAAGCAAATTACTAAGAATAGTACGTTTTTCATCCCAATTTCAACCCATTTTCGTACATAATTAACGTCAGAAAACACACCCAGTTTTGGAAGTCAGTTTTTGAAACACACTTTGTATGTGAAAATAAACCATGAGGATATGGCCGGAAAAAAAACAATCATTTGACAGGACCAGACTATACTTCTATCTATTTTACACTTGAGTTGAGTGACAGGTCCTTTGAGTACTTGACTGGGTTGGCCTCAGCTGTTATCTTGAGAAGGGGGAAACATGAATAGTGTATCTTTTAAAATTTTTTGAAACTGATATCCATCAACACTTCGGGACTGAGTAGAGGGGGGCCCACCCTTGAGTGTTTTTTCCATTTCAAACAGGAGATAAGTAGAGCCAGTTTTAAATGGTGATGAGCGAATTCACGAATTGTTTTGATTGCACTATTTTCTTCTACTAAAATCCATTTCATTGTGTATAGATCCCAAATCTACCATTTTTACATCGTGAAAAAAAACGAAATCCAACCCTGATCGCGACATTCAACATTTTCCGCGAAATGACCACGAAATAAAGGTTTTCTATTAAAATTACTGCTTTTATCCCCCTAACAGGTCACACAACAACAAACGAAACCAGTTTCTTTCTATGTGCTACTCACTCAACCCCCTCCCCCTCGCCAGCCGCTTTGCTACCCACCCTCAAAGTGAACCAGACCAGTCTAACCACTGTTGATGATGCCTCCAGGCAGCTTTGTTTTGCGCCCCCCATCTGTTCAAGGTCGCCCGGTTTCCCCAACCCCCCTTCCACCATCAACCAGTCGCAACTATTCATCAATAGTCTACTTACACAGAAGGATGTTTTGGAACAATTACTCCACTGAAAATTGTTGGATTGGGAAAGAAAATATCTTGGCAAACTATACATTTTGCGTCATGAAATTTTAAATATTATGTATCATCTACACAGAGAAAATGTAGGTTGGGGAAAAGACAGTACAGAGCATTAAAGACGCCATTCTACACAAGCCTTTTTCAGTGCTAATAGTGCATGACCAATCCATTCCAATCCCTCCTCCAAAGTGGCATACGTACATGTTTTTCATCAAATTATGGTTTCTGGGGGCTATTACAATGTGTTTTATAACCAATTTAATATTACCACAAAATCGCGAAATCCCTCTTCCAGAAAAAACACAAAAAACGAAATAGATGATTTTATAAACGAATTTTAAGAAATAAAATCACCATTTAAAACTGGCTCTAGAGATAAGACATTAAATCCCAATCTAAAAATATTGATCTTCAAAAAAAAGCATTGACCCGCGACTAGACCCCTTTTTTATGATATTTCTTTAGTTCGTTTTTCACTTAAGTATGTACGTTTTTTAACCTGGTCCCTTCAAAAACGTACTAATGATGTTCTTCTGTATCATGCATTTTGTAATGAGTTGGAAATATTTTTTTCCATTGAACAACGTAATTGGTAAAAAACACTGTTTTCACACTCAAAAGTGTGTACATTTTCAGTGATAATTAAGAAATTTAAATTCAGTGGACATTTTGATGGGAAACTGTAATCCTGAGGAGTGATGTAATATTTTATTGTAACCATGACGACATCATTGTTGGTTGCTCGAGAGGAATACTGTTTTTACGCCAAATGTCAACTGAATTTAAATTTTATGTTTATGAATGAAAATTTACATTAGGTAAAGTGGACCCAGCGAGCATGTAGCCAGTTCAGCAAAGGCTGTGTTAAATTCAACAATGGGTTTAGCTTGTAATCCTGAGTGTTTTGACGCGTGTGCGGTTGTAAATATCTCTCAACCACTGCAGGTGTCCGGGAAAGGGTTGTTTTGTTGTGATACCAAATATCTTTCAATGAAGTCGGCTTTTAAAATTCAAAGAAAGTTGTTTAAAATGGCAACAGTGTAGGTGGAAGGGGGTGGCAGGTCATCACTCGGGTTGTATCTTGTCAGAGCTTAACTGTCGAACAAGGGTCGAACAATACTGCTCGTCTTATGAAAGAAAAGGCTACATGCTCGCTGGGTTCACTTTACCTAGACACCTATTTATTGTTGACTGTGAAAATAGTGTGTTTTACAAACAGATGTTGTTATTTTGAAATGTAGTTTTAAACGAAGCTATTATCCCGTTGAGGTAGAGCAAATTGTCTTGCTGTTCACTTTTTAACAACTATAAGACAGTACCGAGAAAAGCTTGGTATCAATACAAGAGTCCTCAAATAATCTTTTCAGATGGATTTCAAATATCCTGGGTTGAGTCTATGGCAAAGACCATAGACCCCTTCTTACCATAGACCTTCTTACAATTTAATTAAAATTACTGATATTTCGCTAGACACGTGTATGTGATGGTATGTTGTATCATAAACTATATGGTGATAAGCTCTGCCTCTGCCTCGACCCAATCGTATGTAATTTACTACCTACTATAAACCTGATGATGCTATTACTAAATAACACAGCACACCAATTTCAGTGTATCGTTGGTTTCCATCATCGTATTGCAATTGGCAAGAACACGGTGATGGATGTTTTTCATTCTCAATCATTCTCTGTAAAATTTTTACTATCGACAACAATGTCTACTTCTTGACTTTGGACTTGACTGGTTAGCTAAAGCTGCTTTTTGGTACACTTTCGGAGTAGAAATCTGGGAATCTCCTGTAAAACTTGGTTTTCAGGTTTCTACCCAGAGAAATTGTGTAGTTTTAAAGCAGCTCTAGTAGTCAGGGAACAGAATCTGAAAAGACGTCTCCTTCTCATGAGTACAAGTAAATCGTGTTAAAAGCAAACTGAATAGTGATTCCCACTAATTCGACCCCCCTGAATCCAAAAAGTGACGTTGGCAATTCGAAATCCGACTCCTTCTACCCTTAAACTTAAAAAACCCTGTTCTAGGGGTTTAAAGCTAAAAACCGTACCAAATTAGTCAAAACTTACGAAAAAATTACGAAAAAAAATTAATGTCAAGTTTAAATACTGATTAATAAAATGGCATCTTCAAAATTTTGATAATGACCCTTCAAACTTGCTGATTGGGCCCATTATCTCAAAAAACGCACTTGCTAATTTTTCACAAAAAAATATAACTTGTCGGTGCTGCTTAACTAAGAAAGTTATAAAGCTCATACTTTACAAAAAACTGCCCAATACAATAAGGAAGATAATGCAGTTTACCGCATTTCGGTAGATTGCCGGGTTACTTAAATATAGTCATTTGAATAAAGCAACTCCACGGGCCAGCTGCATCGCCCTAGCGTCCCGCAGCTTGGCCCAACGGTATTGCGGTGGAGGGGGGATCATGTGATGGGGAACAGCCAATGCGAGCTAGGTATTTATAGCGCGAAACTGTGTGTTCACCAAGCAGCTATTAAAAACTAATTATTCACTGTGAAATTGTCAATTTTAATGTACACTATGTCAGTTAGCAGAGGTTTGTTGTCATTCTGTAGGTGTAGGAGTTAATCCTTCCTTTTGGCAAGTTATCAATCAATTGATCACATATAGATTAATCAATATACTAAGATAGATTAATAAAACGAAGAAGTTAATGTACCGGGAATGTATATGATAAAAAGTAAAAACCCTACTCTGGACGACGCATCACTATGTAGAAACACAAATTAAAATAATGCCTCCGCACTTTTCACTATAATGTAGAAGTGGCCACGGCTCAAGGTTTGTCGTGTTTTGCCCCAATTAATTCATTGAATAGATAGACCACATTATAGTCCAGAGTCTAAAGGGTTTGACTCCCCACTAATTGCAACATTAGAGTATTTTGATATCGTTGGATTCAGAAAAAATGACTGTATAACATACCAAAAGTCTACAAAATTAAAATAAGGTATTATTAATTCACTCGAATATGGTATCGCATGAAAATTCTTTTCAAGTAGAGTTCAGAAAAAAATATTGCAAAATTCAAAATTTTTACCAAGGTCAAATATGCTCTAAAGTACCCAGAATAGCCTCTATAGAGGCACGCGACTTAAAATGGCTGCCGTAGTCGCATCCGAAGAGCTACAGACTTGCTTTTTGTGTCATTTCAGCAATCAACAATCATACAATCTTCTGTAACATGTCAAAAGTCTACAAAAATCCAAATAGTGTTAATGATATTGATAATAATCTGTGAATTAGTGAATAAGAAAATTAAACAAAATTATATAGTGCAGTTGCAAAGAAATTAAACTGTGGATTTTTAGATTAAATGTTCAGTACTTGCAAATATCTCAATTGTTATTTTCTGAACATTTTTGGAAGAGGAGACATTAATTGATTCGAACTTTCATTTTCAAGATGGCGGCCAAAGATCAATGCGGCCACTGCAATTACAATATCTCAGCTCCCGTTGATACGATTTTAATTATTTTTCTTTTAATGAAGCTGAATAATGTCTTCATCTTTTTTCTTATAAGTATTATTATCATATCTCGAACAGTTAAAAAGTTATATTTAAAATTACTGGTAATTTGACTTTTGGATTTTCGTTTTAAACTGTTTAAGCCTATGTATATTGTTGTGTGTATGTCCACGGAAAACATTTTTCAAATAAAATAATCTGGAAATGTCATTAGCTGTCCTGTGATATATAAATGATGGGTTTTAAAGTCAACAGGAGATGAGAAAATAGGTTTTTAATATTCAGAAATCTGAATACTGAATATGAATATAATTCATATTAATTTTGCTATCTCAATGATATAGGTTTATGTTCTAAACCCATTTTCTCAGCTCCTATTGACTTAATACCCCACAAATTTTACATCATATGAAAGCTTATAATATGCCCAGAGTATAATAATTAAAAATGTTTCGCGTGGACATACACACAACAATGTAAATAGGCTTATAACCATATTGAACGAAAACCCAAAAGTCAAATTAGGTATCAGTAATTTTTAATGTTACTTTTTAACTGTTCGAGATATGATAATAATAATACTTATTACCAATAAGATGAAGACATTATTCAGCTTCAATGAAAAAGAAAATAAATTAAAATCGGATCAACGGGAGCTGAGATATTGAAACTGCAGTGCCGCATTGATCATTGGCCGCCATCTTGAAAATGCAGGATCGAATCAAATGTCTCCTCATCCAAAAATGTTCAGGAGGGTACAATTGAGATATTTGAAAGAACTAAACATTTAATCTTAAAATCTATAGTTTAATTGCTTTGCTACTGCACTATATAATTTTGTTTAATTTTCTAATTTACTAATTAACAAATGATTATCATTATCACTATTTTGATTTTAGTATACTTTTGATATGTTACAGAAGATTGTATTCTTAATCAAATGACACCAAAAGCATGTCTGTAGCTCTTCGGATGCGACTACGGCAGCCATTTTAAGTCGCGTGCCTCTATAGAGGCCATTCTGAGTACTTTAGAGCATATTTGACCTTGGTAAAAATTTTGAATTTTGTAATATTTTTTTCTGAACACTACTTGAAAAGAGCTTTCATTCGATACCATATTCGATGTATTTACATTACACTGTAAATTAATAATCGCATTCAATTGTTTTTCACTAATTGACCAATCAGAGGAAGCCATCTTATTTTAATTTTGGTAGACTTTTGGTATGTTATACAGTTATTTTTTCTGAATCCAACGATATAAAATACTCTAATGTTGCAATTAGTGGGGGGTCAAACCCTTTAGACTCTAGACTAAAAGGTGGCCCACTCGCTCCCGCGTGAGGCGAGATGAGCTGGACGCAATCTGAGGTCAATGCATTGGAACATTTCTGTAGACCAAACTATTTAACATTTTGTAATGCGGTTGATTTCGTTACGGCAGTCAGGATGTTGGGTATGTTATTAAAAATTGTCAAGTGTTTAACTCTTATACTTTTTTTAGAATTGCGTGATATGTTTTCCAATTTGGCTAAATTTTATTGAAGTCAATTGTTCAAATATTATTTAGTACATTAATTGTTTACATTTTGCCCATACATGCAGCGACAAATATGTTCATTACATGTTCATGTATATTACGGTTTTTTAACATTTGTTTTATCTCGTCTGGTTACGAAAATAGGGCTGATTTTATGATTAAGGGTAGTTCACCCCGTTTTTGTTGAATTTAAGGGTGAAGGAGTCAAATGACAGGATGCCAACGTTTTTTTTGGAATTCAGTGCATCAAAATACACAAGAATATCGACGTTGGCAACTTTTAACAGACCTGCCCGCAAAGTTGTCATTTTTTTAATTCTGTTCCCTGACTATAGTATTTTCTCATTTGAGATATTTTGCAACCATCTCACAATTAAGTAGAACTATGATTAGTTTGTGTATGTCGTATTGTTACAAAGTAAAAACAAATAGGAAATCTCATGTTATGTGTCGTAAATGTAAAATACAATAAAAGAGAAATCTATGATTTCAGTTTCTAAAATAATATTTTTTATTTAAAAATCATTTCTTAGCAAATCCGATAAATCAAATGTAAATGTTGCTATAAAATATATTTATCATGAAAACATTCCAAAGTGGTGAAAGTCTAACAGAAGACAATATTCATAATTTTTCTAGTTGTTTCTCAAACTAATGTAGGTAAGTAATATTATGATGGCGTACCTACTGCATTTTCTGGGTAAGGTTCACCTATGAAGACCTCGACTATATCATTGAAGGTAGCCTAAATGTTGATTGGGCAATTTGTAACTTGTAGTTGTACCTAGTGCATAAATAAGTTGTTCTTTAAAATAAGAAACCCGCCTTTTTCAAAAACATCTGTATACCTCAGAGGATTTGACTAATGTCACCAAATATACAGTTATATTGAAGTATTCTCTTACAAACTGATGACTTGTGCCACAATTACAAATATGATTTGATGCACCCAGAAATACATGATGGGCTCACCTCAAAAATCATTGAAATGGACGCCAGACATTCTTCCTATGAGGTACAGACATTATCTCAAAGTGATGGTGCATAAAAGTTGGTGAAATTCAGCAATCAATTTTAAGAAACAGTCAACAGATTCCAAGGAGTAAAAACTTACAACTTTGTCACATCAACAATAATCTAAGTTCAATCAAACAATCAGAATCTCAAAAAATAGGAGTTTTAGAGGCTGATTTTTCCTTTCATTATGTAAACCATCATTATTATGTATCATCAAAAAATATAATGTAAAAGTAATTGATTATGGAAATATGTCATCTCATATTTAAATCAGCATTTAATTATACAATTTCCCAACTCTTCTACTTTGGGGTTTATGACTGTTGACCGGCGTGCCCTTTGACCTTGATTCACTGATAATGTTTCAGTGACCTCCATTCACAACACGCGGTCTGACAAACTATTACTTTCACACCATCAGTTCTCTCTTTCCATCCAGTCAATCTCTAGGATTGTCCTCACAGTTCTCACCTGGACACTGCTTCTTCAAACTCAAAACATCTTTAATTCTGTGCTACATTTGCGTTTGACCTTCGTTAATCTATTTAATTGCGTCGTTAAATACAAGGTTTATCAGTCTGTTAAATTTTATCAGTTTGTCCAAGTAACTTTTTGATCACAGTTTAAATTGAACTCTGCCTCAAATATCTTTGTAATTTTTGCTAAATTATTTTATCTAAATCATTAATCGATTTGAATTTTTGTTGAAGTCTAGTCAGTAGATGAGTAAGTTGTAATTCGAATTTTTTTCAACGGATCATTTCGTATTCGAGTCAGTGTAATAATGCATCGGTTAGTTGGTCGCGGTCTCGGCGTCGGACTGTTGCGTCGGAACAATGTGCGAGCTCTGGCGTCGGACGGCGATGCGTTGGACAGGCTGTTCCCGAAGGTGGAGGAGTTTCCGACGAGGCACATCGGACCGAGAGAACACGACCAGGTGGTGATGTTGGAGTCGCTCGGATTCAAGGCAAGTGTTCTTTCGTTTAGTGTCATAGCCTTTGACTTGATGAAATAATGTAGTGTCGAAGCCTTTAACTTGATGAAACAATGTAGTGTCGTAGCCTTTGACTTGATGAAACAATGTAGTGTCGTAGCCTTTGACTTGATGAAACAATGTAGTGTCGTAGCCTTTGACTTGATGAAACAATAGTGTTGTAGCCTTTGACTTGATGAAATAATGTAGTGTCGTAGCCTTTGACTTGATGAAACAATGTAGTGTTGTAGCCTTTGACTTGATGAAACAATAGTGCCGTAGCCTTTGACTTGATGAAACAATAGTGTCGTAGCCTTTGACTTGATGAAACAATAGTGTTGTAGCCTTTGACTTGATGAAACAATGTAGTGTTGTAGCCTTTGACTTGATGAAACAATAGTGCCGTAGCCTTTGACTTGATGAAACAATAGTGTCGTAGCCTTTGACTTGATGAAACAATAGTGTTGTAGCCTTTGACTTGATGAAATAATGTAGTGTCGTAGCCTTTGACTTGATGAAACAATGTAGTGTTGTAGCCTTTGACTTGATGAAACAATGTAGTGTTGTAGCCTTTGACTTGATGAAACAATGTAGTGTCGTAGCCTTTGACTTGATAAATACTGTAGTGTCGTAGCCTTTGACTTGATGAAATAATGTAGTGTTGTAGCCTTTGACTTGATGAAACAATAGTGTTGTAGCCTTTGACTTGATGAAACAATGTAGTGTCGTAGCCTTTGATGTGATGAAACAATGTAGTGTCGTAGCCTTTGACTTGATGAAACAATGTAGTGTTGTAGCCTTTGACTTGATGAAACAAAAGTGTCGTAGCCTTTGACTTGATGAAACAATAGTGTCGTAGCCTTTGACTTGATGAAACAATGTAGTGTCGTAGCCTTTGACTTGATGAAACAATAGTGTCGTAGCCTTTGACTTGATGAAACAATGTAGTGTCGTAGCCTTTGACTTGATGAAACAATGTAGTGTTGTAGCCTTTGACTTGATGAAACAATAGTGTCGTAGCCTTTGACTTGATGAAACAATGTAGTGTCGTAGCCTTTGACTTGATGAAACAATGTAGTGTCGTAGCCTTTGACTTGATGAAAACTGTAGTGTCGTAGCCTTTGACTTGATGAAACAATGTAGTGTCGTAGCCTTTGACTTGATGAAATAATGTAGTGTCGTAGCCTTTGACTTGATGAAACAATAGTGTCGTAGCCTTTGACTTGATGAAACAATGTAGTGTCGTAGCCTTTGACTTGATGAAACAATGTAGTGTCGTAGCCTTTGACTTGATGAAACAATAGTGTTGTAACCTTTGACTTGATGAAACAATAGTGTCGTAGCCTTTGACTTGATGAAACAATAGTGTCGTAGCCTTTGACTTGATGAATTAATGTAGTGTTGTAGCCTTTGACTTGATGAAACAATGTAGTGTTGTAGCCTTTGACTTGATGATACAATAGTGTCGTAGCCTTTGACTTGATGAAACAATGTAGTGTCGTAGCCTTTGACTTGATGAAACAATAGTGTTGTAGCCTTTGACTTGATGAAAACTGTAGTGTCGTAGCCTTTGACTTGATGAAACAATGTAGTGTTGTAGCCTTTGACTTGATGAAACAATGTAGTGTCGTAGCCTTTGACTTGATGAAACAATGTAGTGTCGTAGCCTTTGACTTGATGAAACAATGTAGTGTCGTAGCCTTTGACTTGATGAAACAATGTAGTGTCGTAGCCTTTGACTTGATGAAACAATAGTGTTGTAGCCTTTGACTTGATGAAATAATGTAGTGTCGTAGCCTTTGACTTGATGAAACAATGTAGTGTTGTAGCCTTTGACTTGATGAAACAATAGTGCCGTAGCCTTTGACTTGATGAAACAATAGTGTCGTAGCCTTTGACTTGATGAAACAATAGTGTTGTAGCCTTTGACTTGATGAAACAATGTAGTGTTGTAGCCTTTGACTTGATGAAACAATAGTGTTGTAGCCTTTGACTTGATGAAATAATGTAGTGTCGTAGCCTTTGACTTGATGAAACAATGTAGTGTTGTAGCCTTTGACTTGATGAAACAATAGTGCCGTAGCCTTTGACTTGATGAAACAATAGTGTCGTAGCCTTTGACTTGATGAAACAATAGTGTTGTAGCCTTTGACTTGATGAAACAATGTAGTGTTGTAGCCTTTGACTTGATGAAACAATAGTGCCGTAGCCTTTGACTTGATGAAACAATAGTGTCGTAGCCTTTGACTTGATGAAACAATAGTGTTGTAGCCTTTGACTTGATGAAATAATGTAGTGTCGTAGCCTTTGACTTGATGAAACAATGTAGTGTTGTAGCCTTTGACTTGATGAAACAATGTAGTGTTGTAGCCTTTGACTTGATGAAACAATGTAGTGTCGTAGCCTTTGACTTGATAAATACTGTAGTGTCGTAGCCTTTGACTTGATGAAATAATGTAGTGTTGTAGCCTTTGACTTGATGAAACAATAGTGTTGTAGCCTTTGACTTGATGAAACAATGTAGTGTCGTAGCCTTTGACTTGATGAAACAATGTAGTGTCGTAGCCTTTGACTTGATGAAACAATGTAGTGTTGTAGCCTTTGACTTGATGAAACAAAAGTGTCGTAGCCTTTGACTTGATGAAACAATAGTGTCGTAGCCTTTGACTTGATGAAACAATGTAGTGTCGTAGCCTTTGACTTGATGAAACAATAGTGTCGTAGCCTTTGACTTGATGAAACAATGTAGTGTCGTAGCCTTTGACTTGATGAAACAATGTAGTGTTGTAGCCTTTGACTTGATGAAACAATAGTGTCGTAGCCTTTGACTTGATGAAACAATGTAGTGTCGTAGCCTTTGACTTGATGAAACAATGTAGTGTCGTAGCCTTTGACTTGATGAAAACTGTAGTGTCGTAGCCTTTGACTTGATGAAACAATGTAGTGTCGTAGCCTTTGACTTGATGAAATAATGTAGTGTCGTAGCCTTTGACTTGATGAAACAATAGTGTCGTAGCCTTTGACTTGATGAAACAATGTAGTGTCGTAGCCTTTGACTTGATGAAACATTGTAGTGTCGTAGCCTTTGACTTGATGAAACAATAGTGTTGTAACCTTTGACTTGATGAAACAATAGTGTCGTAGCCTTTGACTTGATGAAACAATAGTGTCGTAGCCTTTGACTTGATGAATTAATGTAGTGTTGTAGCCTTTGACTTGATGAAACAATGTAGTGTTGTAGCCTTTGACTTGATGATACAATAGTGTCGTAGCCTTTGACTTGATGAAACAATGTAGTGTCGTAGCCTTTGACTTGATGAAACAATAGTGTTGTAGCCTTTGACTTGATGAAAACTGTAGTGTCGTAGCCTTTGACTTGATGAAACAATGTAGTGTTGTAGCCTTTGACTTGATGAAACAATGTAGTGTCGTAGCCTTTGACTTGATGAAACAATGTAGTGTCGTAGCCTTTGACTTGATAAAACAATGTAGTGTCGTAGCCTTTGACTTGATGAAACAATGTAGTGTCGTAGCCTTTGACTTGATGAAACAATAGTGTTGTAGCCTTTGACTTGATGAAATAATGTAGTGTCGTAGCCTTTGACTTGATGAAACAATGTAGTGTTGTAGCCTTTGACTTGATGAAACAATAGTGCCGTAGCCTTTGACTTGATGAAACAATAGTGTCGTAGCCTTTGACTTGATGAAACAATAGTGTTGTAGCCTTTGACTTGATGAAACAATGTAGTGTTGTAGCCTTTGACTTGATGAAACAATAGTGCCGTAGCCTTTGACTTGATGAAACAATAGTGTCGTAGCCTTTGACTTGATGAAACAATAGTGTTGTAGCCTTTGACTTGATGAAATAATGTAGTGTCGTAGCCTTTGACTTGATGAAACAATGTAGTGTTGTAGCCTTTGACTTGATGAAACAATGTAGTGTTGTAGCCTTTGACTTGATGAAACAATGTAGTGTCGTAGCCTTTGACTTGATAAATACTGTAGTGTCGTAGCCTTTGACTTGATGAAATAATGTAGTGTTGTAGCCTTTGACTTGATGAAACAATAGTGTTGTAGCCTTTGACTTGATGAAACAATGTAGTGTCGTAGCCTTTGACTTGATGAAACAATGTAGTGTCGTAGCCTTTGACTTGATGAAACAATGTAGTGTTGTAGCCTTTGACTTGATGAAACAAAAGTGTCGTAGCCTTTGACTTGATGAAACAATAGTGTCGTAGCCTTTGACTTGATGAAACAATGTAGTGTCGTAGCCTTTGACTTGATGAAACAATAGTGTCGTAGCCTTTGACTTGATGAAACAATGTAGTGTCGTAGCCTTTGACTTGATGAAACAATGTAGTGTTGTAGCCTTTGACTTGATGAAACAATAGTGTCGTAGCCTTTGACTTGATGAAACAATGTAGTGTCGTAGCCTTTGACTTGATGAAACAATGTAGTGTCGTAGCCTTTGACTTGATGAAAACTGTAGTGTCGTAGCCTTTGACTTGATGAAACAATGTAGTGTCGTAGCCTTTGACTTGATGAAATAATGTAGTGTCGTAGCCTTTGACTTGATGAAACAATAGTGTCGTAGCCTTTGACTTGATGAAACAATGTAGTGTCGTAGCCTTTGACTTGATGAAACAATGTAGTGTCGTAGCCTTTGACTTGATGAAACAATAGTGTTGTAACCTTTGACTTGATGAAACAATAGTGTCGTAGCCTTTGACTTGATGAAACAATAGTGTCGTAGCCTTTGACTTGATGAATTAATGTAGTGTTGTAGCCTTTGACTTGATGAAACAATGTAGTGTTGTAGCCTTTGACTTGATGATACAATAGTGTCGTAGCCTTTGACTTGATGAAACAATGTAGTGTCGTAGCCTTTGACTTGATGAAACAATAGTGTTGTAGCCTTTGACTTGATGAAAACTGTAGTGTCGTAGCCTTTGACTTGATGAAACAATGTAGTGTTGTAGCCTTTGACTTGATGAAACAATGTAGTGTCGTAGCCTTTGACTTGATGAAACAATGTAGTGTTGTAGCCTTTGACTTGATGAAATAATGTAGTGTCGTAGCCTTTGACTTGATGAAACTATAGTGTCGTAGCCTTTGACTTGATGAAATAATGTTGTGTCGTAGCCTTTGACTTGATGAAACAATGTAGTGTCGTAGCCTTTGACTTGATGAAACAATGTAGTGTCGTAGCCTTTGACTTGATGAAACAATGTAGTGTTGTAGCCTTTGACTTGATGAAACAATGTAGTGTTGTAGCCTTTGACTTGATGAAACAATAGTGTCGTAGCCTTTGACTTGATGAAACAATGTAGTGTCGTAGCCTTTGACTTGATGAAATAATGTAGTGTTGTAGCCTTTGACTTGATGAAACAATAGTGTTGTAGCCTTTGACTTGATGAAACAATGTAGTGTTGTAGCCTTTGACTTGATGAAATAATGTAGTGTCGTAGCCTTTGACTTGATGAAAACTGTAGTGTTGTAGCATTTGACTTGATGAAACAATAGTGTTGTAGCCTTTGACTTGATGAAACAATAGTGTTGTAGCCTTTGACTTGATGAAACAATAGTGTTGTAGCCTTTGACTTGATGAAACAATAGTGTCGTAGCCTTTGACTTGATGAAACAATAGTGTCGTGCCTTTGACTTGATGAATTAATGTAGTGTTGTAGCCTTTGACTTGATGAAACAATGTAGTGTTGTAGCCTTTGACTTGATGATACAATAGTGTCGTAGCCTTTGACTTGATGAAACAATGTAGTGTCGTAGCCTTTGACTTGATGAAACAATAGTGTTGTAGCCTTTGACTTGATGAAAACTGTAGTGTCGTAGCCTTTGACTTGATGAAACAATGTAGTGTTGTAGCCTTTGACTTGATGAAACAATGTAGTGTCGTAGCCTTTGACTTGATGAAACAATGTAGTGTTGTAGCCTTTGACTTGATGAAATAATGTAGTGTCGTAGCCTTTGACTTGATGAAACAATAGTGTCGTAGCCTTTGACTTGATGAAATAATGTTGTGTCGTAGCCTTTGACTTGATGAAACAATGTAGTGTCGTAGCCTTTGACTTGATGAAACAATGTAGTGTCGTAGCCTTTGACTTGATGAAACAATGTAGTGTTGTAGCCTTTGACTTGATGAAACAATGTAGTGTTGTAGCCTTTGACTTGATGAAACAATAGTGTCGTAGCCTTTGACTTGATGAAACAATGTAGTGTCGTAGCCTTTGACTTGATGAAACAATAGTGTTGTAGCCTTTGACTTGATGAAACAATGTAGTGTTGTAGCCTTTGACTTGATGAAACAATAGTGTCGTAGCCTTTGACTTGATGAAACAATGTAGTGTCGTAGCCTTTGACTTGATGAAACAATAGTGTCGTAGCCTTTGACTTGATGAAACAATAGTGTTGTAGCCTTTGACTTGATGAAACAATAGTGTTGTAGCCTTTGACTTGATGAAACAATAGTGTCGTAGCCTTTGACTTGATGAAACAATAGTGTCGTAGCCTTTGACTTGATGAAACAATAGTGTCGTAGCCTTTGACTTGATGATACAATGTAGTGTCGTAGCCTTTGACTTGATGAAACAATGTAGTGTCGTAGCCTTTGACTTGATGAAACAATGTAGTGTTGTAGCCTTTGACTTGATGAAACAATAGTGTCGTAGCCTTTGACTTGATGAAACAATAGTGTTGTAGCCTTTGACTTGATGAAACAATAGTGTCGTAGCCTTTGACTTGATGAAACAATAGTGTCGTAGCCTTTGACTTGATGAAACAATAGTGTCGTAGCCTTTGACTTGATGAAACAATAGTGTCGTAGCCTTTTACTTGATGAAACAATAGTGTCGTAGCCTTTGACTTGATGAAACAATGTAGTGTCATAGCTTTTGACTTGGAACAATGCAGTGTCATAGCCTGAAGGTGTCATAGTATGAAGGTGGATGGAGCAAAGCGGCTCAGGTGGTAATGCGCCCCGGACTTGGACTCCGGAGGTCCCTGGTTTGATTCCCAGGACCATGTATTCTGACTGAGGTTTGCTGTGATTTTCCTCAGTCAAGACCAAACTTGAGGCAGAAGGGAATTAATAAAAAGGGGTAAATTTCACTTTTCCGACACGTGATTATACAAGTAATACCTAGTATACCTAGTTACCTAGTTGCATAAAATATTTTTCTAATTGTAATTAATTTGTGTTTTACAAAATTTCTTGCAATATTTTATGATAATTTTTTTTTATTTATTTATGTATTTGTACAATATATCCAACAGAGTAAAACTCCACAAGTGGACATAACATATAAAATAACAACAAATTAAGAAAAACTAACTAACAGAGAAAAGCAATTGATATTATTAATATCAGTTTTTAATATCAGAACTTACTTTGCTACTATTGGATGCTACTATTGGGAGCCTTGTGAAATTTTGACTTAGTTTAATCTTTTTGAATGATTTATTTTAAATATCCAGTATCAATCAAAATCATGCCCTTTTGAAACACTATTCCCACACAATGCAATTCACAAGCTTATTTAACTTAAATTATTGAGTAAATAATGATTTTGTACTTAAAAACGTGTACCGAAGCTTCACAGTAGTGATTTTATAAGATGTGTAAATGTTATTATTGGCAAACTACCTAAGAAGTGGAAATTTTACAGACTTTGGACGAGTTGACGGACAAAGCGGTTCCAGCCAAAATTAGATACAACGCTCTTCTAGATATTGAAGAACCTGTGGGTAAGATACTTTTGTTAAATAGTACTCTCTTTAATGATCAATGAACACTGCATACTCAACTGTGAGGGTTGGGAATAGTGTTGGGAAATTACCGGTAATTTATAATTTGGTAAATTACGCTGTAAATTACCAATGTGCGGTAATTTAAAAATAAAAAATTGCACCTGATATTAGAGCAGTTATCCTTCCAAGGAAAAATGGTAATTAAAATCAGTGACAAGAATTAGTAGGTAGGTACTTTTAAATGCAATATTTAGTTGAATAAGATAGCATTAGCAGATACAGGCGCTTAGGAACTTTACTTTGAGTTGGGGGTCAAAATTACTGGTGATTAATTAATGTGAGGACAAGGTAATTCGCCGATACAAGTGGGTCTGGTGGGCCCGCACCCAGTTTGCCGCACAGGGCCTTTTTTGAATTTTTGATACAAAAGAATCGAATTTGAAGCAATTTTGGCATTCTTTTCAAAGAAATGTACAATGTGTCATATTATGCAATATTTATTATGTGGAAACTTAAGACCCAAATATAATATAATAACAATTTGTTTTTTTAGAATCCCCATAAGCCCGCAGGGAATTTTTTTAGTTATTCAATCAAAAGAATTTAATTTGAAGCTATTTTGGCATACTTTTCAATGCAAATTAAAAATGTTATTATAAGCAATATTTGCAATAATATGCAATAATATTTATATATGCAATATAATCTGTAAATGTGATATTTGATAAAATCTCTATGTCCCCGCAGGGAATTTTGTGAATTTCTAGAAAAAGAGAATTGATTATAAATCGATTTTGGAATTTCTTTGAAAACGGTTGCAATAAAGCAACACCACAATAAGCAATGAAAAACATCTGTAGGTAATTTTGTTTTGGTATTGACGTATTATTAAATTTTAATCATGAGGATGATCATGTTAGACAAAATGCTGGGATAATATCTCTGTTCCATTAGTTTTGCAAAACTATGGAAAATTTTGAGTATTCAACCTCATAATGGAGCAAATCTGTGAATTTTTGGATCTCTTTATCAACATTTGTGTATATCTGGGCACAGACTAGTTATATAGCCTTCTAGTCTGTGATCTGGGGGTGTTATTTGGGAGTGTCAAGAGGAAAAGTTCCTTCCTACGTGCATGAGTTTGTGTAATTTACGGTATTTTATAGAAAATTACGCGTAATTTACAATTGTAAATTACGCCTTAAATTACGTAATTTAAGAAAGTTGTAAATTACGACAAATTTGTAATTTACCGGGTAATTTACGGATTTACATCACTAGTTGGGAATATAATGATAAGCTAATGAATACTTTCCTAGACAAACAACGTACTAAGGGAAATGTTTGCTGTTAACTTATAATCTGCCTGGTGGTGATGATTAATGTTTACTCCACGCGTTAGAGGCGATAGGGAGGTGTACACTGGCGGCATAATGTTGTTTGTAATCTATCTCTCTCTGCTCCATATAAAAACATGTTTATGATATGAGTCAGAGAGAGGCAGAGTGCAACGATCATATTGCCGCCACTGTACACTCACCCAAATGCAGTAGGCTGGCCCAACCATGAACCATAATATATGGGGCTCCATTTATGTGATTATATTTTCTTTTTCTCTTGGTACAGACATCAGGAAAACTAGAGAAGTAAAGAAAAGAATTTTCTTTACTTTGAAAAGGCCTACGATCGCCTACCAAGGAAGAAAGTATGGGAATGTCTGAAGCGGAAGGGGGTGGGATTGGGTCTGATTGAGAGAATCAAGAGCACATATGAGAAGAACGAGAGCTGTGTACAAACAGTGGAGGGGAAGTCAGGATGGTTTGAGGTGAAGGAAGGACTTCGACAGGGCAGCGTTCTTTCCCCGACACTATTTGTCATTGTCATGGATGAGCTGCTGAGAAAAGTAGAACCAAGCGAAGACCAGGAGACGAATACACTGGTATATGCAGATGATATCGTAGTGTGGGGAGGAACCAGCGAATGTGTTCAAGAAAAGATTGATAGATGGAGCCAGATGACTGAAGAATACGGTATGCGAATAAGTCAGGAAAAGAGTGAGACACTAGTAGTGGAGAGGAAGGCAACAAGAAATGTGAAGATCAGGCTACGGGGCTTGGAACTGGCGGAGAGAGGAGAGTTTAAGTATCTGGGGAGCTGGCTAACTAAGGATGGAAAAATAGGAAGAGAGATAACATCAAGAGTACAACAGGCTAACACATTTTTCCAGTTAGTCAGGAAACTTCTTTGGAATGAGCAGTTCCCCCAGAAATGCAAGATACTCCTTTTCAAAAGCTATTTCCTGCCAATACTCACCTATGGTTCCGTAACGTGGGCGATTGGAGGAAAGGAGGAGAGCCAGTTGCAGGCAGCAGAAATGAAATTTTTACGAAGCATACAAGGAGTAACTAAGATGGACAAGATCAGGAGTGAAAAGATTAGAGGAGACTTGAAGGTAGAGAGGTTGGCATTTAAAATGGGGAGAGAGCGGCTACGGTGGTTTGGCCACATGAAGAGAATGCAGAGGGAGAGAATACCGCGTCGGGAGTTCGAAGCTGCGAGAAGTGATAAAAGGAGAGTTGGAAGACCGAGGGAAAAGTGGAGAGAGCTGGTAGCAGAAGATGTACAAGAGAGACTGGAGAAGTGGGAAGAAGTGGAAGAAGGAAGGTGGTGGGAAGACAGGAAGAAGTGGAAAAAACTGGTAGAGAAGAAGAACGAAGAGGAAGAGCCAAGCCTGGCCAGCTAGCTTAGGAGTCCGGGCCCTAGTAATGGTGGCTTCGCCACCCCCCGACCCAACTCTTGGAACCGGGAGGAAGATTATTATTATTATTGAAATTACTGTGACCGAGCTACGGTCGGAGAAAGGCAAAGATGAACCCGCTCTAGCATGGGCCGGCCTATACCTGGCCATGTTAAACTGGGTTCATCTTTGCCGGTCACCGACCGTATATTCCATCACTTGCAACTAGCTTAAAGCTCAGGTAGCTTAAAGCTTATTTGCAACTAGGCAAATATAACAATAAATATTAAATATTGAACAAGAATCAGTTTTAAAAGTGTGAACATCTATTAAACAGAAGCAGAGTGTAAGAAACTCTTAACTCAATAAATATGATAAGAAATATCACTCTGACACCTCGCATTATATTGATCTAGTAGACCTTGCCCCCTGGCAACTGTGTGGTTGTAAAGATTTGCAACAAGTGATAAGAATCCCCCCAGCAGAGTGTAAGGTCAGAGGTCACGCTGGCACAACAGTCTTCATGCCATGAGGCACGCTGAGTACACATGTACCAGTGAATCATGATTTAACACCTATACAATTAGACACCGTACTAAGATGGAATAGTTTGGCGAAAAAAGGATTAAATACAAATAATATGTGGCTAAATGTCCAAAAATTCACGGACAATAATATGTCAGCTATTGAGAAATAGAATGCCCAAGTATGCACGCACATAATGCATTGAAGCCATTACATGTTAGTATATTTTTTGAGCTTGACATCGAATTTAAAATAACAACACTGATGATGGTAAAAAGATAAGTTTTCACCTCCAAGAATTATAATAAATTTGCATTTAAATTTATTTGAGCCTTGTGCCATATTGTGTCCCGAGCCTTCTCAACCCAACAGTACACAAAGCAACTCATTGAAATCTCACTGAAGATCAGGCAGATCTCAGGATTGGAGGCATTGCCCTTTAGTGAGTGTTGACATCAGGTTAAACCTCTGGGTTAAACCACCCGGTTGCAACAGCGAGAAAACTAGAATTTTGCAACAGTGAGCTGTATTCCAACATTGTAAACAGACTTCAATACTATATCAACAATAAGTTAAGCCAAAGTTCACATCGCAAAACAACAACATATCGCAAAACATACAAAGATGTAAATTGGGATTTTATCTCCAATTTCCTGTTATGCACACTCATTAAAAACATTACAAAATAAAGTGGCCAGAAGTCGATCTGTGAATTGGAAAAGGGTCATTTTATTTTCCCGTCCCCTACTTTACCTGCGTGCGCACCATGCCCCATTGTTATGCCGAACCTTCTCTTGGGTTGAGCTCACTAAGGGGTTCGTAAAATAACTGTTTTTCAAGAAAATCCCAATCCACAGATTGGTTGCGGGTCCCTTTAACTGATCACTGCATAACTGTAGGTGTAAATATCAGAGGTTCGAGTAGGTTTGATCCCACTCGGCGGTCTATCTTTTAAATCTCCAGTACCTACCTAGTCTCGCAGAATATCTACTTTGCAGCAAGAGTCTCCGATTTATTTGGCTCTGGTTGTAATTTTTTTTTTTTTTTGTGGTTAATGGCCTCATACATTTTTCTGATATAGTTGAATGTTGCATTGTAAAGACCATGATGTCAGGTGTGCTAGTAGCTTAATTTTTAAGTGATGTTTAAAAATAATCAAGGTCATGAAAACCAATATTTCGTCATATTTTACAACTTCCAGGCGAGTACGAGCTGATATCTCGGATCCGTAAGATCGCCGAGAAGAACAAGGTGTGGCGCTCGTACATCGGCATGGGATACCACAACTGCTGCGTGCCGCACACCATCATGCGCAACATCTTCGAGAACCCCGGCTGGTGAGCAGCTTAAAATACTTCAGATCTTACAGATCAGAATATTGGAGGATGAAGAATAATTGTGATGTAATAATGGATTTCATCTATGAGAATGTGTCATTGGTTTTATTTATTATTATATACCATCTGTATCATGCTAGAAGAGGAATTTATTCTACATAAGAAGGTTCCATTTCTTGAGGTGATTTTGGGGTGAACCTGAATGGTTGAGCCTTTTTACATCTTAGTGTATGTAGTGGAGTAAAGATGTCTAAAATTAGTGCGTTTGCGATAGTATTCGTGAAAATTGGTACCCTTACTAATTTGAGTATGGGGAATCCAAAAATCGATGGCACCAACCTGAGTAATTAATACTTTCTGCGTAATTAGCATAATTAGCATAATTAATAAACATGGATAAAACAATATATAATTTTATAATATGACCTTTATGGGTATCCATCGAAAGCTCGTCATGTCTACAATATATATAAATCATAAAAAGTTAATTTTTTCATTCACATAATAATTAACCGTATAATTAATTATTTTATAAAAATCGTCCTTCAACAAAAAGCTTAAAATTACCCTCTCAGATTTTGATAAAACTTGGTAGGATTGGTCACAAGCCCAAAGTAACACATAGGTATTTTTTGGTTTGTCCATTTATTGGGTACTTTTGGATTTCCAGGCCCTCAAATAATCAAAATTTTGATTTCCATTCCTTCACTTGAATTGTTCTAACTTTTACACCGTTCAACTCAATAGCTTCGTCTTTTTCTAATAGTGTGAAACTTATTGCTAGGGACTAAGAAGTAAGTACATTTAAGGGGGGAAAAGTCGAAATTTTGGCTTCCAAATTGCCTATTCACAAAAAAGTATTTTTTGCAATTTATTGAGTAATTAGTGCGTTTGTGAAAATTGGTGAAAATTGGAAAACGTGAAAATTGGTACCCTTACTAATTCGAGTATGAGGAATCCAAAAATCGATGGCACCAACCTGAGAAATTAATACTTTCTGCGTAATTAGCATAATTAGAATAATTAATAAAATCGACATACAAATTACATTATTATATAACGTGGTCTTCATGGGTATCTAAAGAAAGCTTGTAATGTCCACAATGCATATTATCGCCAAAAGTTAATTATAGTCATTAACATAATAATTAATCCACTAATTAATTCATCTGATTAAAATCGCCATATTCACACAAGGCTGATCAAAGATGTTTATGATGAGATCAAAAACAAGGTTTGTAATTTAAGCTTATAAGTAGTATAAACAATTAATCCAAATTTTGTGTTTAGTTCCCAATTAGCATAATTAATTATGCGTAATTAATTATGCTAATCTCACATTTTGATAGAAATGTCACTTGATATTCAACAAAATTGAGGTTTTAATATCACAAATAGGTAACTTGTGTTGAATATCCACCTTTGGTTGCGTATCAATAATATACAATTTTCTATTAATTATTTAATTTTAATTTAATTGCAATTAATTACATAAAATCAAAATTCAATTTTCAAAACCTCAATTTTGTTGAATATCAAGTGACATTTCTATCAAAATGTGAGATTAGCATAATTAATTACGCATAATTAATTATGCTAATTAGGAACTAAACACAAAATTTGGATTAATTGTTTATACTACTTATAAGCTTAAATTACAAACCTTGTTTTTGATCTCATCATAAACATCTTTGATCTCAGCCTTGTGTGAATATGGCGATTTTAATCAGATGAATTAATTAGTGGATTAATTATTATGTTAATGACTATAATTAACTTTTGGCGATAATATGCATTGTGGACATTACAAGCTTTCTTTAGATACCCATGAAGACCACGTTATATAATAATGTAATTTATATGTCGATTTTATTTATTATTCTAATTATGCTAATTACGCAGAAAGTATTAATTTCTCAGGTTGGTGCCATCGATTTCTGGATTCCTCATACTCGAATTAGTAAGGGTACCAATTTTCACAAACGCACTAATTACTCAATAAATTACAAAAAATACTTTTTTGTGAATATGCAATTTGGAAGCCAAAATTTTGACTTTTCCCCCCTTAAATGTACTTACTTCTTAGTACCTAGCAATAAGTTTCACACTATTAGAAAAAGACGAAGCTTTTGAGTTGAAGGGTGTAAAAGTTAGAACAATTCAAGTGAAGGAATGGAAATCAAAATTTTGATTATTTGAGGGCCTGGAAATCCAAAAGTACCCAATAAATGGACAAACCAAAAAATACCTATGTGTTACTTTGGGCTTGTGACCAATCCTACCAAGTTTTATCAAAATCTGAGAGGGTAATTTTAAGCTTTTTGTTGAATGACGATTTTTATAAAATAATTAATTATACGGTTAATTATTATGTGAATGAAAAAATTTAACTTTTTATGATTTATATATATTGTAGACATGACGAGCTTTCGATGGATACCCATAAAGGTCATATTATAAAATTATATATTGTTTTATCCATGTTTATTAATTATGCTAATTATGCTAATTACGCAGAAAGTATTAATTACTCAGGTTGGTGCCATCGATTTTTGGATTCCCCATACTCAAATTAGTAAGGGTACCAATTTTCACGAATACTATCGCAAACGCACTAATTTGCCATTATATAGGACATCTTGACTCCACTAATGTTGAAAATGTAGTATCTACAAAAAAGGGGGTCTGGGATTTTATTTTATGGCTTAAAATTGTGAAAGCTCCTCTGAAGTCAGATAATCCTGAATGGTTCATTTTTTCACTTCAAGTGGACTTATTTGGACAGAAATCAAAATAAAAGGCTCCATTTTGTGGACTTTTTAATGGTTTACGGATTTCAAATTGCTTACAGTCTACTTGGATGACGGTACTGCTGATTTGTTGATCATTTTTGCTTATAGTAGACAATGTACATTTAATTAATTATACCCTGTTCACACTGAGAATTCGACCATGATCCAGTTCAATTACAATCGAAATCAAAATGGAGGCAAGATTCAAGTTAAACTTTATAATGCTTGTTACATGCAATTAGAGCATGCATTTGTAAGTTTTCATTTTTAAAATTCATGATTTCTTTTGCTTGACCTTGAGTTCGATCATGATTCAGATTTCGATTGCGTTCTTACAACTCAATCAAGATTTGGATCATGATCGAGTTCGATTGAGTTCAGTTCACACACATTTTCAATTGCAATCGAGATTTTGGATCATGATCGAATCCTCAGTGTGATTGTGAACAGGGTATTACAATGTACAAAGCCATCCGGAAAAGAATCCTTGTTATGTACACTCCCCCAAATAATAAACGGTACTCGAAAGAAAATGAATTGACTGATTAAGGTTTGCTGGCATCATCCCATGAAGTCGGTGCTAACGCATTATCTAACTCTTTTAGGTAAGCTCTGATTTCATTGATAATAACAAGGATTGATTGTCAAGGAACCGACCCAGCAGCCAATAGGTTTTGTACCAAGTACCGTTTATTATTTGGAGGAGTGTACATTCAATTCCCCTTCTCTCATTGTATTGAAAAGGCTTGGAAAGTTGCCGACACAATCTCTATTATGGATGCTGTGTTTCAGGACCACTCAGTACACTCCGTATCAGCCGGAGGTGGCTCAAGGTCGCCTCGAGGGGCTGCTCAACTACCAGACGATGGTGTCGGACCTCACCGGACTGGAAGTAGCCAACGCATCGCTGTTGGACGAAGGAACAGCGGCGGCCGAGGCTATGAGTCTCTGCTTCAGGTATACATCCTCAGGAGGCCAATTCTTGAGTTTCATGTTTTGAAACCATGTGTGTTTTCATTGTTTAAAACGTAAAAAAGTTGAAGGCTAAGCAATAGTTGTCAACTTTTTAACGTTTTAAACAATGAAAACACACATGGTTTCAAAACATGAAACTCAAGAATTGGCCTCCAGATAAATCATTTTCTCTTCTGATGAATTGGATTCCCTCTATAACGGGTGCATTTTCGAGGTTTTCCTCAGCCGAGGCAAATACTGGATAGGTTCTTTACTAGTAGACAGACTACGACCACCTCCTTCTCACTGTCCATCTATTCTATTTTTCACCATCATCACAATCATTCGTTCCAGAACAGTGAAAAATTAAATGACAACACCCAATGAGAAAAGAAAGAGCTAATTTTCAACAAAAATCAACTAATTATTTATTACTCAGTAATTATTAATTAATAAGGTAAAATATTTTAAATGTAGGTACCAATCAGTAACAACCCTATGTTTGTCTTTTATATAATCATGATTAAGGTGATACAAGCGCTCGGCCGTTTTAGAAAATTGAGAGAGAAAAATTGTTTCGTGAGTGTAACTTTTACATGATCATGATCAGTCTGATTGTATATTAGTAGCACTTTTTCATTTTTGCTTATTGCATCGTCAATTAGGCGCCGGTTATTCAACAAAACCGCGCAAAACTATGAAATTTGCGATACGATTGGAGACCAAACCCGTTAACCAATTGATCTCAAATTTTAATCATAATTAGAAGAAAGACAAACTTAGGGTTATCACTTGGCACATTTTTTAAATTTAATTTTATACGGCACCCAGGGAGACAAGAAAATAGCTAATTTTTCACCAAAAATCCACTTATTATTACTAATTAACAAAACAAAAAATTAAAAATGTACCAAGGGATAACCCTAAGTTTGTCTTTTATCTAATCACGATTAAAATTTCAAGTAATTTGGTCTACCCATTTCGTCCCCAATCGTATCGCAAAAAGTGTCTACAATAGCAACAAAATCAATTGCGCTTGCAGCTACTTCATTCTCACAGCGTGAGATTGTATTTGTGTCATCAGACAGAACAAGCGTCGCAAGCTGCTGGTATCGCACCTGCTCCACCCGCAGACCATCTCGGTGGTGACGACGCGCGCCGATGCCATGGGACTCACCGTGGACGTGTGCGACGTGCTTGAGGCCGACCTCTCCAACCGAGACTACGCCGGCATCCTGATTCAGTATCCCGACACGCACGGCAGCGTCACGGACTATAAGGAGCTCGCGGAGCAGGCACACGCCAACGGGGTGAGTGACATACACGGTAGATATGGTTGATACAGGCTGTTCAATTTACGCTTACAATGGAGCTAGGGTGTAACTAAGCAGCACCATCCAGACCTTCCACCTGAATTCACACTTTGCCAACCTAAACTTTCCAAAGTGAATCCACTAACTTGAATGTGCCACCTAGTTCTAGCTGATTTTCATTTTGTTGTGTTGGTGCTAGCGTAGTACATCATTTTCCCAATCTTCGCCACCATAGTCATTGTAAAGAAGATTTGAACAAACTGTACTTGTAGCACAGATACTTTTTCTGGCAAACATAATAATTGTTACTGCTGGACCTTTATGGCGCTTTTTTGTCTGTTTGTAGTACCTACTTTGTAGGCTATCCTAGATCACACTATTCATTTGAAAAACTCTAGGATTGGTTGAAAATTGTAATGTTCCTTATACCTCTGCATTTGTATGATACAACTTTAAATTTTGCTTTGTCATTGGGACCAAGGCTTTCTTGCGATTTTGCCAATATTTATACAAATCGGTTAATAACTTTGAAGATTTTTGTCAATCTATTTTTTTTGTAATAATTAGTAATTACCAATGGGGTTGTTCACTGCCATTTGCTCTCACTCGCAGCGCTAGCGGCATTGGAGGTGCCTCTCTCTGATTGGTTGGTTTCTGAATCCAAGATCTCTGAATCAAACTCCCGCCAAGGTTTAAAAACCTTCTATTCCGCTAGATGCATTTTGATTGGCTCTCTCCCGGACGATTAGAACAGCAGCGCCATCTACAATAGTTTTGCGTGAACAACCCCATTGGCAATGGGGTTGTTCACTGCCATTTGCTCTCACTCGCAGCGCTAGCGGCATTGGAGGTGTCTCTCTCTGATTGGTTGGTCTCTGAATCCAAGATCTCTGAATCAAACTCCCGCCAAGGTTTAAAAACCTTCCATTCCGCTAGATGCATTTTGATTGGCTCTCTCCCGGACGATTAGAACAGCAGCGCCATCTACAATAGTTTTGCGTGAACAACCCCATTTGTTTCATTGCTGAAGATGTATTCTTTGATACTTGATGTATTTAATTAGGCTCACAGCGGTTTTTAAGGCCTGTAAGTAGAGTTGGTAGTTACTTTCTCACAAAGTATAGGGAAGTTTTTAAATAATGTTGTTAGAATAATAATTTTCATTCGTTTCTTATTTCTTAGAGTGGTCTGTATTGAGTCATGTATTGACAACGAATGCATGTTGCCTATTTGAATTGGACACGTTATTCCTTATTCGGATTCCTTATGACAATATTACTTGTAGAGTAGCAGAAGAGCTATACCTCTCACAGTTAGCAAACTTCTCTATGTGTGTGAAATACCCAGACGCTGGTGTGCTGCGCCACCGACCTGATGGCGCTGACGGTTCTGCGCCCGCCGAGCGACTTCGGCGCTGACATCGCCGTGGGAACGAGTCAGCGCTTCGGAGTGCCGCTCGGATACGGCGGTCCGCATGCCGGATTCTTCGCTTGCAGACAGTCGCTCGTGCGACTCATGCCAGGGCGCATGATTGGAGTTACGAGGTGAACACTTTTCACTATGTTCAAAATGAAATCGGGAGTCAATTTCAATGAAATTATGAAATTCAATGATTGCAATATTGAGTGTAATGATGGCACGAGTCGTTATGTAAGAGAATAATTCAATATAATTTCCTGACTCCAGAGTCCAACTTGTGTAATCTAAATCGAGAAATGAACATCTACGGCTATCATATTTTGACTTAACAGTCTGATGAAATAAGTTATGTAACCCAAAACCTTGCTGTTTTCCTCAAAAATGTTTGTACTCATTTGCACTTTTTGACTATAAAGATTTGTCCCTAACTTCTCCAGCCCCCAGCCCCTTCCTTCCTGTGTTATTTGTGGGTTTCCTCATCAATTAAAGAGGCAAATACTGGAAAGGTTCCCTACTAATAAGCCACGACTGCCTCCTTACCACCTTCCATCCTTCATAATTCTTTATCATCATTCATTCATCCATCGACATTCACCTAGCGTCAGAACAGTGCAGCGTTAAACAACACTAAAACATATTTTTCATGTCGAGCGAGATCGAGATTATTTCATAAAAGTCGAGCGAGATCGAGCGAGATATTTTACCTTCAAGATCGAGAATATTCGAGCAAGATTTTCCTTTTTTTAAAATATTTTTTTTGGTGGAAGAGAAACACTAATGCAAATTGTCCAAATACACAAGAATAACATTTGATAAGTATGCAGAACTGTCTGCTTTATATATAAAACAATACAAATCAAATTTATGGACGATACAAAGAAAGTTAGCGTGCGTAGTCCTGTAAAAATGACAAAAAATTGGAAATCTTGATGGCTCTTAGTTGATGCTCGAGACTTGAAAATTCGAGATGGTAATTTGAACAAACGATCGAGATCGAGATGGAGTTTCATATTCGAGATTCGAGAACTTTCGAGACTTGCACAGCCCTAATATTTTGTCTTCTTGTAGAGACGCAACCGGCTTGGACGCATACCGTCTGGCGCTGCAGACGCGCGAGCAGCACATCCGGCGCGACAAGGCCACCTCCAACATCTGCACGGCGCAGGCGTTGCTAGCCAACATGGCCGCCATGTTCGCCGTGTACCACGGGCCTCAGGGATTGCGAGACATCGCAACCAAGATTCACAACGCAACCACATTGCTCGCGGCCGGTATAACTTACTTCTTACTTTGCTTTAAATAGGGGTGTGCGAATAGTGATTTTTGACTTTGAATACGAATATCGAATAATTGACAAAAATATTTTGAATATCGAATCGAATATCGAATAATTGGAACCTAAATTAAAAGACATAATATCAATTGAAAAATAATAATTTGACACCAAACTCTTTTCAAATGACAGAATGAAAGATGGCCATGAAGTAATAATGCAAGGATCATATTGTTGTCACTAATTATCACAAAAAATTAAATTAACAGGAACAAAAGGAGTATGAGGAAGGTCTATCTAGAGGAACAATAACCTACAAATAATATTCCCTCGAAATCAAAATGGCGGCCATGACTATTTTCGGTTGGAGTTTTAGACTTTGCAGCAGTTGGCAGCATTGAAAAACACTCCCATTTGGGAAATGGCGGGATAATTTTGAATTAAAAGACATGAACTATTCGAGAATTTTCGAATATTCGAATTTTCGAAGTATTCGAAATTTTGAATACTTGATTTTCGAATACCAAATCGAATATTCGAACCAAATATTTTCGAAGTATTCGAAATTTTCGAATATTCGCACACCCCTTGCTTTAAAGTACTTCCACCAAAAGTCCTTGTTAAAATTAGAAATTCTTCAAATTTTCTTGAAATATAGCTCAAACAGTAACAAATGCAAATACGGAAACAAACACATCTGTTACGGGATTATTTTAAGAGATATCATGAAAATAATCTTGAAATTTCTGATAAGCTATCATGGACGGATGTAAAAACTTAACTTATATCATCTGCAGTAATTGAAATATAAAATACACATTAAAAATTTTGGGTTTATTTTAAAGCTCGTATTTTTCTGATAATTTTAACCGTTTTCAAATGTTGTGTTACGGGATTAAATATAAAGAGATAATCTGTAAAAACAGCCTTAATTCGCCTGTTTCTATTAAAAACAGCTGAAAAGTAAGTTGAGTACTTATTTCGTACTGCATGAAATGTTTTAAAATAATAGCAATTTCTTGATAAAATATCATATTTCTATACCGAAAAAGTATAAAATATATCAACAAAGTAAAATATTGCCTAAAATTTATTTAATTGATTTGTAAATCATACATCAAGTCACTGACTTGAATTACGTGGACTAATAGTGCCTCTACTTGAATGATTTCTTATCTATGAAATATTTTTCTTCTTTCATAGAGGAGCTGGCAAGACTGTAATTTTGCTTGACTCGTAGGTGTGAGGGAAGCTGGCAACACTGTCATGACACCGACATTCTTCGACACAATCCGTGTGAACCCGGCAACCGATCAGAACGACATCTTGCTTCGAGCACGACAGAAGGAAATCAATCTGCGGCTGTACTCCGATCAGACGGTAAAGCAACATACTACTTTGTCTTCTTATCACTTACAATAATTGGTCTTTATAACACTGCCTTTTTTCTTAGCAACTTTCAAGCTATTACATACACTGCTTCCTATTAATTTTTTATCCCAAATCCAAAATAGATGACAATTAGGTAATTTTTTTTTATTGATAATGTCACGAAAGAAAGTTAATATTTACCTAATTTTATGTTGTGGAAACCCATGAAAATAGTGACAGTTACTTACTATAACTGCTCCACAAAAGATATGAAATAGAGTTTACTCAAAATGCTCCATTTTTATGAATGTTCCTTTGATTATGTAGATTTACCTACCGAAGTATAAGCGTGTTTAAAAAGAATTAAACCAATCAGGTTAACAGATTTTTGACTTTGGACAACGATACTGAATATTTTTTTCTGATGACCTCAAGGTGGTTTGAATCCTCTTGGTCACTGATCTTTAAATCTACATCAATATTGTTCACTTGCTTGCAGGTTGGCATCTCGTTGGATGAAACTGTTGTCGTCAAAGACGTCGAAGATATTCTCTGGATCTTCGGGTCAACTCTCTCAGCAAAACAGGTAAGTTGATTGAGAAACATTTCTAAAGCCCCATTTACACGGTGCAATTTCTTGAACAACTTCTGTGCCACAGAGTTTCTGCTCGTGCGCAGTATCACTTTTGAGATGATAAAGGGAATCTGCACATGTGCAGAACTTTTGTAACACAGAAGTTGTTCAAGAAATTGCACCGTGTAAATGGGGCTTAATAAAGGAATTTAAAATCTACTTTAAAAACTTGTGAACACTTTTCACCACTAGGTATTCGCCACCCAAATGGTGTGAAATAGTTCATATTTTAATATTTTTTTCTTTACCATCTTGGTGGTGTCTGAAAAGTGAAGACATGCTAACAGACATTATAGTTCCAACTGATTTTAGGGAAACGAAGCAATTTTGTATTCAGGACATTTCCATCTCCCTCTCCTACAAAACTCTCGGCTTCTCATTATTCAATAAGTTTCTTTTCGCACGATCCTACTGCATCTATGAACATTTGGTCGCCTGCCGACGGGTTTGTTTTGTGTGTAGGTCGCTGAGAAGTGTGATCTGTCTCAAGGCAGCGCCATGCAGTCGGCGTTCAAGCGCACCTCGCCGATCCTCACACACCCGGTGTTCAACTCACACCACTCGGAGACGCGCATCGTCCGCTACATGAAGAGTCTGGAGAACAAGGACATCTCGCTTGTGCACTCCATGATCCCATTGGTAAGTCTTGCCTACATTCCATGATCCCATTGGTAAGTTTTACCTGCATCAGTGCAAAGCAACATTTCGAGAATTTATTTTAAGTAGTTTTGGAAACATGAAAGAGTGTTGAATGTCCTCTGCTTCAGCTTGTGACCTGGTCATAATTTACTCTCATGGAGCAAGTTGGCTATGGCAGTATTGCTCTGAAATGGTACTTTGAAGGCCCGAGGTTCTATTCCCGTTGACCATACTTGACGACTGAGTTATTTTTTAGTTCTTTTTTATCTGGATGGCTGCAATTTCTAAGAAAATGTCATGTGAGTTTGTTTTTATGTTTTACAACAATGGTTGTTAGATGTAGATATCTTGTAATTTAAATTGCATGATGTTAAATAAGGTTTTTACTATTTAGAAACAAGATCAACCCAAATAATATTAATTTCATATTTGGGAATTGTATTTTTTATGTAAAATGTTAAAAACTATGATTTTTGAGCTATTCCCACAAATGATACGTGATGGAGCCACTTCTGGCAAGATGGCTACTATCAGGTCCACATATTAATTTGTTTGTTTTTAAATTTCGTGTTTCCATAAAGCAGTGAAAAAACAAAAAACAAACGAAATTGATATTTAGCTATAAATTTACTTTTTTGGCCATAACAAACAACTATATCAAATACTTGTATTTATATTTATGCAAATGCGCCCTTGATAGCCGCCATTTACCTAGTACCACAAAATCCACCAGAGGTCAGTTGTGTTCCTTACTTTCCCGAATTATTTATGAATATTCTAGAAATTTTTTAACGTTCTTTCTTATTAGCAGTTCGTGCCAAATAATGTCTCTAAAGCCGGGTCCACATGACCGTTTTTGCGTTTTCCGTTTTTTCTTACCGACCAATCACAAGTCCAGAAACCGCTCAAGTGGGACTTGTGATTGGTTAATAATATAATAAAACAGAAAATGCAAAAACGGTCTATGGGGACCCGGCTTAACCCACTAGCCAGCCTGCTTGGGATTGTAGTCTTAACACACTCGTGTATTTGTCCAGGGCTCGTGCACGATGAAGCTCAACAGCACGACGGAGATGATGCCGTGCAGCTTCCGTGGCTTCACGGACATCCATCCGTTCGCGCCGCTCGACCAGGCGCTGGGATACCACCAGATGTTCCAGGAGCTGGAGAAGGACCTGTGCGCCATCACCGGATACGACCGGATCTCCTTCCAGCCCAACAGGTGACGAGAACATGTGTCTTCACTAGCGTGATCTTGACCGTGAGAGATGGGAAATAAAAATCTTTTCAGTTGTCGAAAGTCCTCCGAAAGGCCATACTTAAATATCCACATTTGCTAGACTTCCAAGATATTGTTTGACCATAACTTAATGCTCATAATAAGTCATAAGTAGTAGTCATAAAATGACTGTGCGAATTCATAAAATTTCGAATCAAATCTAATAAAAATATGGATTTTATTTTTTTAAATCCCCTGCTACTGCCAGAAATTCAAATATATTGACAAATTTCCTTATAAATGCTCAATGATAAACCGTTCCACTCAGAAATTACTATTTATCAATATTCTTGACCTAAACTCAACAAACTGTGCTCTTCTCAATATTGCTGTTGTTTTCATTGTAACAATTAAACAATCATCTTATTTTGTCTATTGTTTGATAATCTTTCATCAAGAAGGTTATTTTCAAATTTTATTTTTAAAGCTTTAAATGTATATTTTTAAAATTGTGGTCAGCGCATTCGGATTGGCAAAATGTTCAAGATTCGGATCGTGATAGAAATATACTGCAAAGAAATAGAGCCCATTATGTTGATTATTTTATACCCTGCTCTCAAGGTCTAGAGTGTACCTATGTCTTTCATTACGTCCGTCCGGTGAAAATGTCTTCCACATGCTGACGCTTGTCTTTGACCCGTGTGCAGCGGTGCGCAAGGGGAGTACGCGGGACTTCGCGCGATCAAGGGCTACCACGACAGCCGCGACGAGTCGCACCGCAACATATGTCTGATCCCGGTGTCAGCGCACGGAACCAACCCGGCGTCGGCGCAGATGGCCGGCATGCAGGTGGAGCCGATATCCGTCTGCAAGGACGGCTCCATCGACATGGCGCATCTTCAAGCCAAGGTGCGGGGAATAATTCATGATTCATAATTCATTACCGTTATTCTTGGGATTTCTTACAACTCACTTCACGCTCTTAGGTTTTGCTATAGGCAGCGTGTTTAGATTACAGATAGCACTGCAAAAAGTACAGACAGAGGCGCCTGGGCTGTGGGAGGGAAGCTTACCTTTGGGATGGCGTCAAAGTCGCTGCAATTATACATTATGTTGCTGCACATATTAAGCATTTATCACTTCTTAAAATTTACACAAGTTTATCAAATGTTTATTCGTCATCAAAATAATAATAAAGTGTAGCCTACACAATTTCACTGAATCTGATCACAATATTAATTTGCGCTACTTGCTTCTAATTCCGAGTTATTTTGAGTACATATTTGTTGACATCGATCGGTTGCTAGGTCACGGCCAATGAGAAATGAAACAGCTGAAGATCATCTCCCACAAATGTTGCTTATTTCTTTCACTTGTTGTGTTAAGGTTTGAACGCACGGTGCCTATAAGATTGGATTTTAATATTAAGTATTTGAGGGTCATAAATGTAGACGGCAAGAAACTTCACAGACATTTACTTTTCTTGTACATTAGGAGTGCTCCATGGTATACTAATTATTTAAAGTCAAAATGTTATTGCTCCGTTGTCGAAGGGACGAAGCATTCAAATTTAGGTTGGCTACACTGTATTACAATCTTGTCTCTTCTCGTTCTGTCCACAATTTTTTACTGTCAAATGTCATTTTACACTCTTTTACACTCTGATTTCTTATAATTTAATTCTCACTTTAAAACACAATTATAATTGTCCATTCTTACAGTAAAACATGAAAACGCTAAGTGTTACATTACCTGTAATTGGTATTCCCTTATCGTAATAATAGGGGAACTTGGGTAATTTACCGAAGTTTCTTGTAGCTGAACAATTTGGTTTTAAAACATTTAAACTTAAACAACGCACTTTGGTAGACTCTGCTGAGGTTAGAGAGAAAATAACAATAATAATGTGTTTTTTCAGGTTGACAAGCATGGTGACAACTTGTCGTGCCTGATGATAACTTATCCCTCGACCAACGGAGTGTTTGAGGAGACAGTCGCGGACGCCTGCGAGATGATTCACAGCAAAGGAGGCCAGGTGAGTTCAAAGATCAATACTCCAATACTGCGGGAAGACAAGGGAAAATAAATAGTAGAATCTACACAGCAGGCTTCCTTCCCTTGGGAAATGTATGCATTCTTACTGTTTCTAAAGCCAGTTTCAATAAAGCACGTTTTGCGTTTCACATCTTTTACTTAAATTACCAATCACAAGTCTGCCGTGATCGGTTTCTGGACATGTTATTGGTCAATAAAAAAGACGCGAAACGTAAAACGCGAAACGCGCTTCGTGTGAAACCGGCTTTAGGGCCAGTGGTTCTATACTGTGCCACAACTAGGGGTGTGCGAATATTCGAATTAGGCGAAGTATTCGGCCGAAGTCGAAGTCGAAGTATTCGATCTCGAAGTCGAATATTGATTTATTACATGTCGAACACTTCGAAATGTCGAAGTATTCGTTCAAATTCGAATAGTTCGCGCGCGTCGGTAAAGAAGTTTCCATTTGACCAATCAGCGTACATCTCGCCCAAGGACAAGGTCGCACGGCGCGCACCTTTGGCGCGCACAATACACACACCCCCCTCCAAGTTCCAACGCCAAAACTCGTCTCGTCGTGTGTCAACAGCAGACAGATGATTTCAATTTGTTGCATCGCCGTGCCAAGCAAATTCATGTGTTTTGTGTTGTGTTTTTAATTTTGCGAAATATTTCCGACACGAAGTCGAACTATGGAATCTGCTAGTTCGCAAATTTAGAGCAAGGAAAAGCGGCTTTGGAACTCTTTTTCCACTGGCAAGGGCGAAGTGCAACACGCGTCAAAACATTTTGAAGACGCCTTATCTACAACTTATCTTAGATACAAGCTTAGTGAGCAGGAAATAATTTCCTTTCGTAAATAGCTGAGATTACATACAATATTTCGATATTGTTTCAATTTTAGGTGCCTAGGTATTTAATTTTTACTGTTCAATACCACATTGTAAAAAGTATGTTTTTATTTATAGGCACAATACCATGCTACCTACCTATGTCTGATACTGTTACATTTATTAAAAATTATAAATCTAAATTTCTCGAATTCTTTTTTAAATTTGTTGGTAGGAAAAATAGCATTATTTACAAAACTATTCGACTTCGAGAAACTATTCGAGAAACTTTGATATTCGAATTCGACTTCGACATCAAAATTCACTAGCCACAACCAGTAGGTAGTTCAGTTTAAATGGTCGATCACGGAATGTCATGGTTGTTGCCAATGACATGGCAATATACCTAGTCCTAATCAACTCTTTAAAACCTAGCAGAGTATTTAAAAACTGACCCTAAGTTGTCAAAAATCCACTTAAAAACACAAAAATGAAAAGTATTATACCAACCTATATTTTTTAAACTTTGTTAATCATATCAATCAAGAGTCATCAATTCTGTTTTGTAAAAATAGAAGTACCTTACCTAATCGGGTTACTTCATGGGTAATCGGGGGACTGACTTCGCCGTGGACATTTACATCTAAAGAGCTGTGACCATGACCATGCATATTTCCCCAAGACCCTTCTCTTTTGGTTCGAACTTGAAATTCATGAGAAATGAAACAAATTAAGTATTTGGTTTGAAACTGCGCCTTTACCCACATGTTATGAAGTGGCATGTGTTTGTGTCCAGGTGTACTTGGACGGAGCGAACATGAACGCTCAAGTCGGCGTCTGTCGTCCCGGCGACTACGGCTCCGACGTGTCTCATCTGAACCTGCACAAGACGTTCTGCATCCCGCACGGAGGAGGCGGGCCGGGCATGGGCCCCATCGGAGTGTGAGTATCTCCTGCACGTTACATTCTTAATATTACCAGGCAATTGGCTTTAATTTGGTAGCTCTTTATAAAGATACCTATTGCCCAACGTCTATACAATACTCTCTTCTAAAGGTTGAACCGATCGAGGGATTTCAGTACTCGGAAGTATTCGGCTTTGTCCTACTCTGTGACGTCATGGAGTAGGACATTTCTATCTAAATCACATGCCAGCGCATACAGACTATCAAGCAGTTGCCGGCTGTGTTGACGTCACGAAGTGGGAAAAGCCGAATACTTCCGAACACTGAAATTCCTCGTTCGGATCAACCTTTATAAGAGAGTATTGTATAGACGTTGCCTATTGCCTACCTTCCATAATTTACATATTTATCCGCTAGCATCTATTTTTCCCTGTCTATTGGTCAGGGGCGGTCTGGGATGAAAAGAACCGGGATAACATGAGGCATAGAGCCTGGATAAACATGAGACAGGGCCTGTAAAACAAAGTAGAGACAGAAAAAATGTATGTTAAATTAGTAAAAATGCTGGTTATGTATGAAAAACGACAGTAAAATGTAAATAGGGCCCCGTAATATGGGAAAAAAAGCCCATAAAAGACAGGGGCCCGGGATGCGATCGCACCCCGGGCCAGACCGCCACTGCTATTGGTGCTCTACTGGTCAAACTGTGATTAGGTACCTAGGTACCTAATTGAAATGTCAAATTTGACATGTAGGTACTAGTACAACATCATTTAGGGCTACGATCACCACTTTACAGGGATTGGAAATGACTAGCTGGTCATGGGTTTGGTCACCTTGAACACAACAAGCATAGAACAAGCGGCTGTGATGTCACTCCCGTTACACATGTCTTTATCTCCCGCCAGAACAGAATTCAAATATTCGACAATGCGCTATCATCTTTAGCAGCGGCAAGTTTGAGAAGCTCTTTAAAAGCTGGCGGCAATTTTGTGAATCAAATTTAAACACTCCAAAAGCGTACTTTTATAAATTTCGCGGGTCACCGGCCGAAAGTAAGACGGAGCAGGAAGTAAGAACGAGCAAAACGGCGGCCCAAACCCTGGGCTGGCTTCATTTAGCATTGGTCTTATGGGAGTGACGTCACAATACGCAGACGGTTTCCAATCCCTGTAAAGTGTGGTGATTGTAGTTTAGGGCCTATGGTTTGGAATGCTTGCTCTCCCTTATTGATTGAAGAGTTACTGCTGAATGGATATTGATCTGTTTGTCGTGGCTTGTTTGTGTTTCTTACTTTCTTTGTTTCATAATAAATCTCATTCTATGATACTAGATATGAACAGTTCTACCAGGATGAATTAAAATTTAAAAATAATATTTGATTTTGAAAATATTTGAAAATTCCCGGTTCACAGCCATCTTGAATTTACCGCCTTGGTGATTTAGGTCAATGCTTTTGAGGTTATGTTTTGACGTTTGTGTTTCGTTTGACGTTTCGAATGGGACTTCCTCTTCAACCTCCGTTGGGGAGAGTCCACAAAATACCGTTGGCCTATCTGACAAATGTCAGGCGCCATTACAAGAACAGAATTCGTGTGCTAATAGTTATCACCACCACAATTAAATAGATATCATAACTAAAACTGGCCAATAAGACCAAATGGTCAAGTGCCAATAAATACGCCGAGTGAAAAAGTGAATTTAAAATAAATATAAGCTGGCTTATAGGACTCAAGTCATGGCCATTCAACTTCGATCGACACGTGGTGATAACTGATATCCTCCGTAATTCTGAATTTTAAATAACTACTAAGTATCTATCAATAACTAAAGCTAGCCTATGTGCTAAAATACAACGAGTGTAAAATATAAAGCATAATAATAATTACATATTATTATAAAACTACATTATCGAATAGATATATAAATTAACGCTGGCCAGTATGACTCAATGTCGGTGCCATTAAAACCGGAAGTGAAGAAGAAGACGTTTCGAATCGTTGCGTGGTGTTGTGCAATCTGTGCCTGTGTTCTCCTTGCTTGTGTGTTGTGTTTGTCTGTGTTTTTATTACATAAGTGATTCAGTTATTGTTGAACAGCTCTACCATGCCACCTCGAAATGTAATTAAATCTCTGGAAAAACTCGCGATAATAGAAACAAGTAAATTTATGCTCTCTTCTTGTAAAACCATTGAAAGAAAATTTCCATGTCCCTCGGGCATGAGCTTTGATGTTGATGGCTGCAAGCAGGCAGTTGAGATCTTGCAGGAAATGCTGGCAAGTTTTGTTGCTCCTATTTTGTGGCAAACATTCTTCGACACTGTATTGGAATTGCACGAAAAAACCGAAGTGTACAAGATATCAGACACCAGAATTCTGTTTCATGCTTTGATTCACAAGGATGTCTTTCTGAAGAAGATGAAGATCTGTTCTGCTCTTGACAGAGTCGATAACCAATCTCAAGATCCTGTAATTGTGAAGAATCGCCGAAACGTTGAGTTCTGGCTTGAAAAAATCCCGATGTTGATAAACATCATTGAACTAGACATAAAGAAGGTTTCATGTGAAGAAATTGTCTTGCGCTTTGCTCAATCGTGTCCTAATTTGGAGGTCGTCAGTTTAAACGAAGAGCTGTCCTTGGAGACATTTGAAGCCGTGTTCCGAGCCTGTCCAAGAATCCGTTCGATCTGGTGTGGCTACACGGAGCGTCAAGACCAAGGTGAAATAATGAAACGGGCGTTGGAGCATCTCCACAACTTGCAGGTCCTCCCGTTCTACTGCTCTGGTCACGGGTTCGCTTCCCTACAACTTGAACGGCCACTTAAAATCCAGGCATTGAATCTCAGAGACACACAACCGCAGGACATGACGGAAATCTGCAGGCGCTGCCCTGATCTGAAAGAGATCGAGTTCAGTTACTTGAGCTTCGGAGATGACATTGTCAAGGAAGTGTTGAAAACCCTTGCGGCCAGTGACCTGAAAATATCAAAACTTCTCCTCAACCTCATGTCCTTTCCTCTTGACGGTTTTCTTTTCTTTATCAACGAAAAAGGAGCACACTTGACTGACCTGACGATTGAGTTTTGCCACATAAGCTATCTGTTGGACTTTTTAGAATTCATTAGTAAGAAGTGTCCGAATCTTGCTCGGCTCTCTCTGGACGTGATGTCGGAAACGATGTCCCCCGGACCGTTGGGTTGGCACTCGGATCAAAACATCACGTTTCCGAAGCTGGAGCGCATGGTGTTGATGGGAACCGACGACCAAGCGTTCTACCTCACCAATCACTGCGTCGCACACGCCGAGAACTTCACGTCGTTCCAACTCATCATTCACTACCCAAACTTTACCAACTTCGAGGCATCGCTGATTAAAATCTTCACGGAGAATCGAGGATTGAAGAAGTTGAAACGTTTGTGTCTGATTGGCGGGCAAGAGACGAAGTTCTCGGCTCATCTCGTCCAGAAGATCTACGAACAGTGTCCGGAGCTGACTGAAATAAAGATGAGATACTTGTCCGACGAAGCGAAGCTGTATGTTGAAACCGTGCAGAAAGATGCCAAAGAGAAGAATCTGAATATCAGTTTTCCAAATATTGATTATTGAACTTCTTGACAAATGCAGCCAATGTTGTTCAGTTCCCACACTTCAATATGCATTCTTAAACATTACAACACTCTCCGAGATGTAGGTACTTCGGACCAGGCCACGATGTCGATGTTGTTGATCTTGGAGGAGGTCATCAGGAGGAGGCAAGTAGTGTGGACACTGGACTTGATCTCGGAGAGCTGCAGTTCAGTTCTGGTTCAGTTGTTATTAATTTTCAAAACACCAAAAAAATACTCCTACCTACAACCTAGTGGGAAACAAAATATCCACAATGATAATGTCGTTAGCCCCAGTCAGTAATTACCTAATTTTACAATTAATTGTCGTTTAATAATTTTATAATTTTTAAGGTTTCTACTTTAAAATACTATTCTTCTGTAGGTACCTAGTTAGAGGTAAGACCTAATATTAGAAATTCCAAATGGTCTGCATATGTTTTTCAATGTTAATTAGTTAATTACCGACCTAGTTTTCTAGTGAGTTTTAAAGATTACATTTAAAAAAATGTGTGAGGCAAATGCGTTGACAGAGGTGAGGTTTGGATAAGCCTACCTATCTCAATTAAATATTTGAATTCTTTTTCATAATCAATATTAGGTAGTTACCTAGGTAGGTAGTACAGTGAGATTCAGAAGAAAGCGGTCGTAGTGCCCCTGTGCCAGGCAGTGTGCACAGGGGCACTCCGACCGCTTTCTTCTGAATCTCACTGTACACAACTAAGAAAATACAATTAGATTAATATTCTAAATAGGTAGTCACTAGTACCTATCTATTTTTACATCACTACCTTTTACGATTTAGAGGATATTTCAAAAGCTACTTTCTACTTTTAAGATTTTTTATGTCTTATTATGACTACCTACTACATAGGTAGTATTCGTAACTATATTCTAGTATTCATAGTATTCTCTAGTATATTTATATTCATAGGTAGTATTCTTAGTCTTCGTAACTCTCCTATCGAGGAGTACCTAAGCCCATTCTTACTGAGACTTAAAACACGGGACACACTATCAAGCATAACTGACTGCTCTCTGCTTTTTCAATCATGACTGAAAAGCAAAGGGTAAGGTCATGTGACAGCTGCAGCCAATGAGAGGGCATTCTTCATTCTGCTTTCATCTTAAAAGTTAATAGAGTATCCCGTGTTTAATTAATGATTATTGTATTTGTTTATTGTTTGTTTTATGCATGCTTCTAAGTGTTTAGTGAGGGATGGAGTGAGCGAGTTGTATATTTTGCAATCGCTATTTCATTTAGATGTAAAGTGTAGTAAAGTGTAAAGGATGTTCTGTACCTAAAAAAAATAAAAACTGAAAAAACCATAAAATGTACGTTGTTATCTATGAGAATAATCAAACAAGAGAGAAAAGTTCAATGGGTACTTTCTAAATAAACGTTTAAAGTTTATGGATCCTTATTTTAAAAGGACTCGGTATTATTCTTGATTCTTCTAATATTACAAGTTCTGAGCATAATATTCTCAATGATGACATTTCAAGCAAAAAAATATCAGTGTTTTAAAACCATTAAAAACCATTCAGATACACTTGAGAATGTACCATTAATTAGAAATTTAGACTGTGACTTATTTTTTAGCAAAATTCTAAAACTTGACGATTTGACACTGGTAAGAAAGACTCAGTTGGGAATTTGAAGTACATGCTCATGGCAAGTTTCGTGTCGACAGCAAATCACATTTGGCCCCGTTCCTCCCGAGTCACCCCGTGGTCAACCCGATGGCCGACCTCGGAGCTCTGTCGCGATCGTTTGGCGTCGTCAGTGCGGCGCCCTTCGGCTCGTCGGCCATCTTGCCTATCTCGTGGGCGTACATCAAGGTAAGTGCGGGAAGACATGTCTCAAAGTGAATCAAATTGTCTTCAAATTTTCAAAGTGAATATTTTCAAGACCTGTTGTAAATTTTCATGAAAATACTCATTTACAGAGGACCTTTCAGCATATTTTCAATTGTTTTATTTTGTTAAGTATTAATGGAGGTGTGTTACATTATTATGCGTGATAGAAATACGCTTAAAAATGTCGGTGCACCTACCAGAAAATAATAAAAAAATTACCTTAACTTCAGGATTCAAAACATTGAAAATTTTCATGAAACATTTTCATGTAAATCCCAATACTATACCTACTACACTTGAAGTAGGTAGGTATACAAAAGAAGGTTGCACCTGCACAACACAACTTATGCTGGACAGAATCAGGCATACCTAGCTTATCAGTTTTGTAACACAGTGTGACATTATGAATTACATACTATAGTGAACGTAGCGAGAGTGTGCAGCTATTTCAGCAAATGCTGTGAAATTCAACAACAGGGCCAGCTTGTAATCCGGAGTGTTTTGACGCGAGTCCGGTTGTAAATATCTCTCAACCACTGCATGTGTCCGGGAAAGGGTTTTGTTGTGGTGCCAAATATCATTCAATGCAGTTGGCTTTTAAAATTCAAGGAAAGTTGTTTAAAATGGCAACAGTGTAGGTGGAAGGGGGTGGTGGTCATTACTTGGGTTGTATCTTGGGAGCTTAACTGTCGAACAATACTGTTCGTCTAATGAAAGGAAAGGCTACAACTCGCTTGGTCCACTATCCTACCTATTTTTAGGCATTTTTAACTATTATAGACCGTACTAAATATGAAGAATCTGTTTCTTTCACAGAATTGTAGGTAGGTACTCAAAAGTGTTATTCCAAATGATTTTTATAGGATTGTTGATGATACTGAATACCTAATTGGAATCGTCAAATCCCTAGTTTATACAAGGATTGATCAAAAAGTATCAGGAAGAAACTTTTTTCAAAAAGTATGCATTAGATAATATGTATGAAGGGTTCATTTCTTTCAAACTAGGTTCCTTCTGAATGGACACAGCAATTTTGGAGTCTTTGTGATTTCTGGGTGTATTTCTAGAAGCCTGTTTTTGCTGCTCCGTCGCATTTCGCATAGCCGCATAGGCCCCCTTATTCCAACACATTGGATCAGCAGCGCGATTGTGTAAGCTTCACTTCCGAGTTAGACGAGGACATCTCAAGCTTGTAGTCGTCTATCTCATAAACGCTGAGTGTGTAACTCACTTTAGAGATGGAGTACTACATCTCTAGCCAAAGTTAGACGGACTTCATCTACCCCCTTCTAGCGTTAGACGCGGCAGCATCTAACTATTTGACACTCATATTTGCGATAAAATCATATAATAATTGTAAACATACTTACTTTTTCATGTGTTGACATGTTTAGTTTATTAGTTTTTATACATTTGACAAGCGTGTGTTTATTAATTACGTCAAAACATTGTTCAAAATAGCCAGGAGGTGACAAGTTGAATTACGTACACCTAATATGTTTTCTTCCACGGTCCCTCTGACTCCAGTGTCAAACAAAGTTGTTGAAGGTCACACTATGTTTATTTAATAATTAAGGGTAGGTATAAAACGTTATGCATATTATTTACTGGTTATTATGATCTGAAGTTTTAAATATTATTGAGATGTAATTTGGTAAGATTTATAATCACAAACATAGCTATTATGAACAATATTTGATTTTACTTTTGCCGAAAGTGACGTGTTTCCCTGCATGCTAACGACGTACATTTATTTCATTACAAACTCGCACTCCAACTATGACTTAAAGATGTACGTCGATAGGAAAATTAATGTTAGACATGTACTTACTCGCCTAATTCCGAAATAGTTACACAATCGCACTGCAGGTGGTAGGTATTTCCAGCAACACTAGAGCCCCAGGACTTGTGAAAGAATCCCTATACCCCATGTTGGTGTCTATGTCAGATGATGGGCCCGCGCGGGCTGCGCAAGGCGACGCAGGTGGCGATCCTCAACGCCAACTACATGAGCAAGCGGCTGGAGAAGCACTTCCGCACGCTCTACAAGGGAGCGGAGAGCGGACTGGTCGCTCACGAGTTCATCATCGACGTCAGGGACTTCAAGAAGACGGCCAACATCGAGGCGGTCGATATCGCCAAGAGGCTCATGGACTACGGTGAGACGATGTTCTGATTTCTTTCATGATATTTACAGCGAGAAGCTAAAAAGAAAATCTTTTGAAATAATCATAATTAATTACTATTATTGGCTGAAAGCTTCAGTATTTACCTATTTTAAATGATAAATATTATACAAAATTGTAATTTAACATTTTGTTAAGATACAATACATTTGTAGCATTTTGTTGTGTGAGGGGGAGGGGCGGGGGGGGGGGGGGTTTGGAGCCAGTGGGGTGTTGCGTTTGATGCACATTTTAAAGCATTTAATATTTTAGTAGATATACATTGGTGACCTGAAATTTTGCTTAGGCCGGGTAGGATGGTTAACCAATGAATCCAGTTGGCGCGAATTTCACAGCCAATAGGATTCACTAAATTCCACTAACCATCGATAATTGAGCGAGCGAAGCGAGCGTCTCCTTTTGGCACGGACCTCTGTTTTTTTGTTGTTTTTTTTGTGTGTTTTTTTTTTTTTTTTCTGTTACTGACGATATACAAGTCACAGTTTTTCTTCGATCAAGCTGAAAATTTGCACACATGTACTGACCATTTCCGGGCGTTGCAGACCCTAATTTTTTTTAAACCCCCTGATTGGTTCAAATTTTAAAAAAATTATCTTTCGATTGGTTGGTTTGATCAATTTGAAATTTAGCAAAGTCATTGCAACTAACATTGTACCCAATCATAATAAATTTCAGCCAAATCCTCCCATTGGTTCAAATTTGAAACCATTTTTCCTGTGATTTTTGAAATTTAAACTAGAACCGATTGACCGACCAACTAAAAACTTTGCATGGTCATTACTACCAACATTTAAGGTATTTTTGCCAATTTTCAGTCAAATCTGTCGTTATTTTCAAAAGTTTTTGTAATTTTAGGGACATTTTGCGTGTTGGCTGTCAAATTCACGGCGACTTCGAATCTTCAGTTCAAGGCAAGGTAGTTAGAGCAGAAAGTTTCAAACGAAATGATACTAATAATGACCGTTCAACAGATTGATCTGATATTGTGTACACACTAATATCATATGATTTGAGTGGTCCCAGGTATATTTTTTTTAAAGAGGTCCTGTGATTTTTGAATATGAACAAGGAACAGTTCAATCATAAGGGTTGATACTAACATTTTAGGAATATTTAGAGATTTTTATTAAAGTCTGACGAAATTCCAGAATTATTGGCTTTTAATGATATTTTCGATAGACAGAATTTCGGTTCGAGGTGTTCCGCGTATCCGTGCTCGCTCATCAACGCGTTACTCAGAGCGTTTTCCTAGTTAACTTAATCCATAGTTGGTCCTACACGGCCTAAGGCCTGGTATTACCAAAGTTAAATTTGCTTAACTAACTTTTGGATTAAATTCAACGGTTTCACTCATTTTGAACCTATCTGATTATCTGATCAGATAATCAGATCTGTATTGGCTGTATCTGATTGGCTGTGCCGCCAATTTAGTCCAATATTTAGTTAATCCGGCTCAGATTAACTTTGGTAATACCGGCCCTAAAAATAATAAATTCTGATAAATTCCACAAGCCAGAGAAATTCTATTAAGGGAGGGGAATGTAGGGGGGGGGGGATATAGATAGTTCAGTGCCATCCTGTTTTGGGGGAGGGGGGATAAAAAACCCATTTTTAATATGACTTCCTTTATGCACAGCTCCTATTCCACGTGGTGAACATGTACAGTACAACTTAGAGAATAGTCAAGCTGGAAACAGAGTTTGGATTGTGTCTGGTGTGTGAACGAAGGATGAATGTTTCAGGGTTCCACGCGCCGACCATGTCCTGGCCCGTTGCCGGCACGCTCATGATCGAACCCACCGAGTCCGAAGACAAGGAGGAACTTGACAGATTCTGTCTCGCTCTCATCTGTAAGTCCCTATCTTCATTTCGATCATGATGTTGGATAAGTGTTTTCAATATAATGTCACAATATCGGCTAAGTAATGTTTGGTAGTGTTGAGGTAACGGTGCATAGGTTGGTTGGTGACCACCCAGTATTTAGTTACTGGCAGCCTCATGCTCAAAAGAATGCCCAGATTTATCAACGCAAGTGCCCATAGAGTAGACTGAATTCTGTTCATAAGATTATTAGATCACGGTCTTGTGGTGTTGAGGACTGACATCAGTAAAATCTACTTGCGGACGCAACTTCTTTTGTACATGAGGCTGTAGGCGACTGTTCTGATGTTACTGTCTGTGAGTAAAGGCGACTAATATACATACATAATTTGGCTCCATTTCGTAAGTCACTTGAACAGCTTTTACGTTGTCAATAGTCCACTTGAAATTCATATCAACATGAATGGTTGAGTATTTTGGCTTCAAAGCGGATTTTTAAAGCTATAAAGCATAAAAAATCGTCAAGAAATCAAGCTATTTTAATTTTTATTTAAATATACGGCCTCATGCTCAAAAACATTTCTGGATTTATATTGACACAAGTACGCGAAGCCTTTTTGATTCCATCATAAGAGCTCATGGTCTTGTGGTGTTGAGGACTGACATCTTCAAATATCTACTTGCGGAGGCAGCTTCTTTCGAGCTGTACCGCTACTCGTACCGCTTCTCGTGGTACTTGAATCAACCCTGTTGTTACGGTTGCAGCCATCCGCGAGGAGATAGCGGCCATCGAGCAGGGCAAGATGGACATCATCACGAACCCGCTCAAGATGTCGCCGCACACGCAGGCGCTCGTCATCTCCAGCGACTGGAACAGACCGTACACGCGGGAGCAGGCCGCCTTCCCAGCTGTAAGTACACTCGTAAAGAACACTTCGAAGAAATGCGTTTGTCCCGTGACCTTACCGAGGCCTATCAAACTGCCAAATTTCACTCTCAAATTATAGACATTCGCCAGGCGCATAGGAACTATTTTTATCGTGTGGGGTGATTGGGATACCCTGAAGAGGGGTCTGGGGGGCAAAACCCCCCAGTTATAGCCCGCAGGGCGGTTTTTTGAATTTAAGGTCAGTAAAAATTGATTCTGGGCCTTTAAAATGCACAAGCAAAAAACACTCCAATTGTTGCCCTGCAGGGAATTTTTTCGAAAAAAAAAGCCAAGATGGCGGCATAATGTAGTACACCTTTTGTATTGATCCTACTAAAGTTAAGTGTTTGAGCTAAAATAAAAAGTTAAGAGCAGTGTGAGTAGCAAGTGTGTGTAAAATAGAAATTTTGAAGTGTTATATTAGAGAAAGGCAGTGATTAAACCTGCAGCTATGGATGATTTTCAAGGATTTCAAGGAAAAGCGGAAGTTAGGTTAGGGTTGAGTTTGGATGCGTCCAGCACAGAGGACCTACTGGGTTTTGAAGAAGAATCGTATCAAACTGACGCTATAGAAATTCTTCAGTCAATCATTAATAATGAGAAGACAAAAGGAGAAGAAGAAGAAGGAGTAGAAGAAGATGTTAGAGCCTTGAGAAGATGTCTCAAGGAGTTAAAGAAGGAAGTGGATGCGCTGAAAGAGAGTGATGAGGAATGGAGGGACCTGTGGGCAAATAAATTAATATGGGAATGGGACTTAGAAGATAGTGTCCAGTGTCTACGACGGACAGTAGACAATCTTCAAAAGGAAAACGCGTTCCTATATAATGAATTGCAGAAGTGTAAAGAAGTGTCACAAGGGAATGAAGGCAGCGGCAGCAGTGACATCAGCGAGCCGCATGAACAGGGCAGCGGCAGCAGCAACATCAGCGAGCCCAATGAACAGGACAGCGGCAGCAGTGACATCAGCGAGCCACATGAACAGGACAGCGGCAGCAGCAACATCAGCAAGACCAATGAACAGGGCAGCGACAGCAGCAACATCAGCGAGCCCAATGAACAGGGCAGCGGCAGCAGCGAGCCACATGAACAGGACAGTGGCAGCAGCAACATCAGCGAGCCACATGAACAGGGCAGCGGCAGCAGCGACATCAGCGAGCCACATGAACAAGACAGCGGCAACAGCGACATCAGCGAGCCACATGAACAGGGCAACGGCAGCAGTGACATAAGCGAAATAACTGGGGTCAGGCAAAAGAACATTGGGATGGTTGGGATAGATAGGGAGAGAGTACAAGAAGATGAGATGCCAGAGAACCGTCAGCAAGGACCAGGTATGTCACAGACAATCCTAATGGGAGATGTGAGGGGAAGGCAAGCCGGAGAGTTTTGCAAGGGAAATGGAAACAGAGCCAAAACAGACCGAGGAATTAGAATAGTTGAAATGGCACGAAGGATGAAAGAAGGATATTATGGAAAGAACACCGAGAATGCCACCATTATGTTGAAAGTGGGGAACAAGGAAGTACGAGAGGGAAGGAACAAAGAGGAAATAATGAAAGACATTGGTGACCTAGTGGCGGAAACGAAAACAGCATATGGACGAGAAACCAGGGTGGTAGTGTGCAGCCTAGAGAGTGTGGCAGGTGGTTGCCTAAATGAGAGGCTGCAACAAGTGGTGGCAACAGAAGCCGGGGAGTTTCTAAATGTACCCTTCGTACCAGGGTACATGAAAGACATTATAAAATGGGAGTACGAGGCAGGGAGAGTGTTGCGAGAGTGCTGGGGACTTGGAGGAAAATCAGTGCGGAGTGTTAATAAGAGAGAAACGGGTTTTCGGACAAGGTGGGTGTGGAACGGAGTGAGGTAGCAAGGGCAAGACGGGTTTCTATGGAGACAAGCAATGAAGAGAACTGTGTAAATAATGGTACCAGAAGCAATAGCGCAAGAGGACGGAACTTAATGAAAAGACACAAGTGTTGTAAAGGAGAAACAATGCAAGTGGGGACACTCAATATAGTTACACTAACAGGGAAATTGGAAGAGATAGTGGACATGATGGAGGAGAGAAAGATAGACCTGCTGGGGCTAAGTGAAACAAAGTGGAGGGGAAAGGGGGAGAAGAGGCTCAGAGGGGACTACAAGTTGATATGGCCGGGAGGGGAAGAGGGAAGAAATGGAGTGGGTTTTGTGGTAAGCCCCCGTTACGCTGGTGACATCCTGGATGTAAATGCCGTGAATGACAGGATGATCGGAATCAGTATCGTAATAGGAAGCAGCGTGCGGCACCTGATACAGGTGTATGCACCTCAGTCTGGAAGATCTACCGAAGAAAAAGACATTTTCTGGGTTGAACTAGATGAGATGGTGCAAGCAAAGGAGGTATGGGTGATGGGGGATTTTAATGCCATGGTAGGAGAGGAGCGGAAGGACTGCGAAGAGGTAATGGGACCACATGGCTGGGGTAAAAGAAACACTGAAGGAGTGAAGATGTTAGAGTGGTGTGCAAGAACCTCAATGAAAATCACAAACACATGGTTTATGAAAAGAAGAGCTCAGAAGATAACGAGATATGGATATGGAGCTGATAATCAGAGATGGGAATCAGTTATAGACTACATATGTGTCAGCAGAGATATGGGGAGACTGGTGAGAGATGTGGAGGTGCTACCATCAGTCGCACTAGGCAGCGACCATCGATTGCTGGTGGCAAAGGTAGAAATAGAGCGACGAAAGAGGACCGTAACGGAAGTCAAAGCACCCAGGATAAAGGTATGGAAGTTGCAACAGAAAGAAGTCAGGGAAGAGTTCAGAAGAGAGATAGCAGAGAGGGCACCAGAGGGAGCATTAGGTGGAGTGGACGAAGAATGGTGTGCATTTAATCAGCTCTAGTGGACATAGCTGAAAAGACCTGTGGGAGAGCTGGAGGAAAAAAGAGAAGGAAAGAAACACCATGGTGGAATGAAAGGGTGAGAGAGGCAGTGAGGAGGAAAAAGGAGGCATGGAGAAGGAAGGAAGAGTCCCATACGGAAGAAAACATCAGGGACTACGGGGAAAGCAAGAGAATTGTAAAGATGATAGTAGAGGAGGAGAAGAAAATATCAATGCAAGAGTTTGCAAACAGGTTGGAGACAGACTTTGATGGAAATAAGAGACTGCTGTACAGTCTAATCAAGGCGAAACGACATACGGGGGAGACTCAAACCATAATGAAGAAGGAGGATGGTGGTTTCACAAACAGACCGGAGGAGATAAAAACAATGTGGAAAGAGTACTTTAAGGAGCTACTTCAGGGAGAGGCAGTACAAAGGAAAGACAGAGAGACAAACCGAAGAATGGCAGAGGAAAGCGAGGGGGTTGCGGGTGAAATACCAGGACAGATGGAAGTGAAAGAAATGCTAAAGAAGATGAAGAATGGAAAAGCCCCAGGAATGGACGAAGTCAGTGTCGAGATGCTGAAAGCGTCAGGGCAGAAGGGAATTGAGTGGCTCTGCCGGGTAATTCAAGCAGCATGGACCCAGTGTGATGTCCCAGAAGATTGGGGGAAGGGAATACTTATTCCTATCTTTAAGAAAGGGGACAGAAAGCGATGCTGCAACTACAGGGGAGTAACTTTGATGTGCCAAACAGCTAAATTGTATGAAAAGATCATCGAAAGGAGGGTGGCTGAGAGTATTGAGAGTAAACTAAGAGAAGAACAATACGGTTTTAGAAGAGGACGGTCAACGATTGACCTCATCTTTGCAGTGAGACAAATCATGGAAGACCGATGGGAGAAAGGGAACGGGATGAGAATGATATTTCTGGACCTGGTAAAGGCGTACGACAGAATGCCAAGAGAAGAAGTGTGGCGGTGCCTAGAGAAGAAGGGTGTGGACAGTGGTGTGATACAAAGAATTCAAAGTATGTATAAGAAGAACAGTAGTTGCGTGCAGACGGGAGTGGGAAAAACGGACTGGTTCGAAGTGAGGGAGGGACTGAAGCAAGGGAGTGTATTGTCACCAACATTATTTACAGTAGTAATGGATGAGATGCTGAGAGAGGTTGAGCCGGAGGACCAAGAGGACACCCGCACACTCATATATGCAGACGACGTTCTTGTGTGGGCAGAGACCGAGGAAGAGTTGCAAGAGGAACTCAACAGGTGGGAAGAAGTGACAGCAAAATATGGACTAGAAATCAGTAGAGAAAAAAGCGAAACCATGGTTATGGAAAGGCAACAGAAGACACGGTGCGGGATGCAGATGCGAGGAGAGGAACTTACGGAAAAAGACGAGTTTAAATATCTAGGTAGTGTATTGGCAAAGGATGGAAAGGTGGACAGGGAGATCGAGAGGAGGGTGAGAGCAGCAGAAGTGTTTTACCAGAGTGTAAGGAAGCTACTATGGAATGAAGATGTACCACAGAGGTGTAAGATATTACTGTACAAAACCTACTTTGTACCAATCTTAATATATGCAGCAGTAACTTGGCCAATGGGAGGGAAAGAAGAAATGAAGATGCAGGCTGCAGAAATGAAGTTCCTGAGAAGTGTGGCAGGAGTGACGAAGATGGACAAGGTGAGGAGTGCAAAGATTAGAAAAGACCTAGAAGTGGAATCTCTTAGATTTAAACTTGGAAAAGAGAGGCTAAGATGGTACGGACATATGAAGAGGATGGGAAAAGAGAGGATACCATGTAGAGAGGCAGAGCGTGCAGCCATGGGTGTCAGAAGAAAGGCAGGAAGACCTAGAACCAAATGGATCAACGGAATAGAGGCAGCTGCAGAAGAAAGAGGAGAGTGTTGGGGAGTAATTACAACAGAGAAGTGGTGGGAAGACAGAGAGAGATGGAGGGAGCTGGTGGAAAGAGAGGAGGCTGAAGAACTGGAAGAAGAGATTGAAGAAGTGTGGAGTGTCGGACTTGGCAAGTCGGCTCTGAGAACACAAGTGCCCTAGAACATTGGTGGGATCATCCCACCCCCTGACCCGACAATAGTTGGAAGCAGGGTCGCGATATTATTATTATAAACATTTTAAAATCGATTCTGGGACTGCTCAAATTACAACAAATAACTCCTTATTTTTGCCCCGCAGGGCGTTTTTTTAGAATTTAAACACGTTTTAAGTGATTCTTGGACATTTAACTTAATTTTATATGGTGAATGGGGGGTCAGCCAGCTCGAATGGAGGGGATAATCCCTTCCCACGCAACTGACGTTTGCTCAATGTTGGGATTAGCTACTGCAGGCCGCACTGCTTTACCAGATTCTGGCTTGGCAAAGACATTATTAATTCTGTCGACTATCTTGTCCTGTCTTCATATTTAATATACAACAACATACAAATCATATTGTTGTGCGGTGTCAGATTTTCCTGCATTTTGGTAAAATGTAAGACAATCAGAGCCATTGCAGAGGAAAAATATATCGCTTTCTTTGTTTGTAGACATTGATGACAGAGTTAACGAATCCCAAACAAAGAAGCATTTTGTCCATGACCAGACCATTCAAACTCAACATATAAAATACAGTAATCCCTCGTTAATTCGAATTCAAAGGGACCCAAAAAATCCCAGTTCGAATTTAAAAAGTTCGAAATATCCTAATTAATGCAATTTTTTAAGTTTGAATATTCCCGCCTGTGGAATATTCCCGCCATTGCAAAAAAGTGGGGTTGGCAAACCTGTAACAGCAGTTTGGCCAACCTCGCAAGCCACATGCCGTCATTTTGACGCCATTGAAGGTTGTGTTTTGTTTTGAGTGTTGCTTTTTCGTAGTTTGTTCGCGATTATTTTATCAATCCTTTTGCAAAGTTCGAATTAAAACAACTGTATGCAAGGAATAACATGGGCTGGGACCAAAATTCAGTTCGAATTTCGAATTAACCTAAAATTCGATTTATAAAAATGATTTAACATGTAAAAACCTATCCTGTCCACTGGGACCATGCACCTAGTTCGAATTTACCCCTAAATTCGAATTATTGAAGTTCGTAATAACGAGGGTTTACTGTAGTATACTTTTTGATAGACTGTCAAAATGTTACCACTTCGGAAGAACCTATCAATCTCGTCATCCCTGGTGTTTCTGTTTCCAGCCGTTTGTCCGAGCCGACACCAAGATCTGGCCGAGCGTGGGCCGAATCGACGACATGTACGGCGACAAGCACCTTGTCTGTACTTGTCCGCCGATACTGCCGGCGTACTAGATGGTGTGTCGGTATCTTGAATGTGGTAGTGTCGGCAAGCAATCAAAGACAGAGCAATGTACAAACTACCTGCCGAAGTGTTCAACTTTTTTGATGAAGCAACCGTTTTTGAGAGAAGGGAAATAGAGTCATAGATAGTGGCTTCATTACTCGGGTTATTTTTATACGTTCCAACAGTCTTAAAGTCAAATTTCAACAAATTTGGTTATCATTTATATATACCCGACTTCAAAATAAGTTTTGACAATTTTAAAACCATTTGCTGTAGGTACCTAGATTCTAGGTAGGTACCTATTCCTCTATTTTCGTGGTAGAGATGCTCTTTTGAAGTTTCTTCAGTAGAAAACAAGAAACTTTATCTTGTACTTGTAATAGAGAGGATTCTTCTACTATAATTATTTTTATTTATAATTGTCTTTGAATTGATCTTGATGATCATGTTATCGGATCTGAATTGGTTTCTAGCTTAACTTTCATATTTTGTATGTCTTATACCAATACCTATGTGTACCTATGTAATTAATTATAATTTCATTGATGTTTTAGTGTAGATAGCATTCTTTGTCATTCATCCACCTTTACTATAAGTTTCATATTATTCAAACAAATAGGTCCTTGATATCACAATTAAATGCTACATGGTGCCACAGCCTTCAACACCATCATAAGAGTTCTTTCTTCTTTATCTTTTTTTATTTTTTTTTTACTTCTTTCCTGTTTTATATTGTGTAACTCATTTTATTTGTATTTCAATTTGTAATAAAAATTGTATTTTTAAGTTTACATTATGCCTACCTACTGATTTAATTTTGCCAATATTATCCATCGATACCCTTTCCTTTTTGTAGCAAACATAGATACTTATAGGCCACAACCCCCTCCTTCCCACCTTCCATCCTTACCCACTCTTCACCATCATCATAATCATTCGTCCGTCGCCATTAGCCTCGCTGCAGAACAGTGCAACGGTAAGCCCCAGACAAAAAAACCTATCCAAAATGTTGCTTTTTTGCATTTTTATAGAAAAATGTAAATTGTACTTCTAGTTCCATGTATTTTGAAAATACGGTAAAAATAAGAACTCATTCGATGAGCATATTCACTCGAGCATTGCTCCTTCATCTCGCCATGATGAAAGCTAAAGTGAATACCTATGCTTATCGAAAATACATTAAAAAGTTGAAGGAATAACAAATTAAAAATACCTACTTAATTTTAAAACCAGGGGTGGGATTACACAAAATGAGAACTATCTTGTCACGGTGACAAGCTTCTCATCTCAATGTTATTCACGGCCTTCTAGGGTCTTGTCACCGTGATAAGTAAGTTGTCATTTTATGTGATCGCACCCCAGGCCTGTCTCACTTATACTCTTATTTAAAAGAAATTAATTCATTAAAATTTACAAAACATGTTGATCATCACGATTTGAATTTTAGCGCCATAAAATACGCTCAGAAATTAAGAATCAATTCTACGTCATGGAAAAATTTCCGGTAGCAATCGCTCGGACGCACGGTGCGATCTACCGAGCGGTCTCTTGGCCATTTTCTTCACTCAGAAACGTGTCTCGGTATTTTAGTTCCACCGAATTTAAGCTAAATCTTGTTACAAACATCACATATAAACTAATAAAACTTGTTAATATTATTAGAGAAAATGGCAAAACTATGTTTAAGTAAGTATATCTTTAAATATTTCCTTTTTTACTGAGTAAATACGGGTAACTTTGGCACTAGGTTATGTCGTCGGGGGTGTTTGGCTTCCCAGCCAGACGCCACATTTTGTTGTTCGGTTTTCATCAAGTAAAATGATAATTAAAACACCTCTATTTAAATTGAACTCTAAATACAAAATTGGTTCCATGGATGAAGTTTTCCCAATTGCAAGTTGTGTGATTAACAAAACGAGAACGACAGTTTTAGGCTGGCATGCCTTTGTTCTATTTTGTCTGCCTATGTGGATGCAAAACTGTTGCACAGTACTGTGCAATAATGAAAATATAATTACAAAAAATAAGTAAAAATACATCTCTGGAGTTCTCTAGTTATCCATCCACCTTCTAATCATACCTCCTTCTTCTAGAAAAGACAAGTAAACGAGTGTCCTGTAGAACTCGGTACAAAGTGGAACATAAAGTACGAGAACACAACAGAAAGAAACGGCGGGCAGCGAAAAAAGATCCATTCCACAAGGGAAGAGGTATGTGGGTCTTAATACTATTAATCATATTTGTGCCTAGGTAGGGCCAGCGGTATGAATTAAAACGTAATTGGTAATTTTAATTAGAAATTTTAATAGGTACTTATTAAATGGAAAGCATTCCACTGTAGGTATGTACTTCATATTACCTTAGTACTGCTTTCAATGCTATGCGTGAAGTAGTAAATACTCCAATTTTTAAAAATTGCCAACTTGCTTCAGTGGCTGCTAGTAAATGCTGATTATTTTACCGCAGTTTGCTAGGCCTTTGACCGTTTGACTTCAACATAAAACTTTGGCATGGTTGGGAGTTGGGACCAAAATGTCCGGTATTTTTGCCAAAAATTTGCCTCAATTCAAGTTTTGCCTTGATCATCTTAATTTTTAAATAAAAGTAAACTTACTTTTCTTACGTCAAAATATTGTCAATCAAATATATTGCTAATAATAACTTGCAAATACTAATAATAACTGAATTAATAATTAATTTGTTGGTAGGTATGTTCAACTGATAATATTTTCAAATAATTATGTTCTTTATACCTACCTACCTACCTACCTACCTACCTACCTCCTACCTTAATATTTTGGTAGGTAGGTACAAAATTGCTGAAACACAATTTTTTAATGTATGCGGTTTAAACCAGAAAAAGACGGTTTTAACCGCTGGCCTGGCTTTTATTAGAAAAAGCCGGCTTTTTGCCAACCCTGCTTGGCACACTGTCACAAATTGCGAAACCCTCCTCCTCCCTAAACATGACATCCTCAATGGGTGACATGAAAATTACCTACCTACGAGGTTTCAGGCTCCATTCCATTTCACAGATTTAATCCATTCAGACAGACCGTACATAAAATATACATCCATACATGTTCATGTTCCAGCACATAGGGTTCGGGGGAAGGGGGCGATTCTTACCAGTCTTTAAGCCACTGGCCGCCTTGAAACTGGCTTGCCACGCTTGGTGTTTCCTCCTCATCTTCCACTTCTTTACAAAGTCCTTCCATCGTGTTCTATTCTCCTAGTGTCTCTCCGCCTTAAACTCCCCACCTTTCTCCTCACCGCAACACATCCTCCTTGATAAGTCCAATCCACCTCTCTCTAGGTCGCTCCACTCCGTGTTTCCACTTCAGCCGAATTCTTTCGAAAGTGGGTACATAGGGGAGAGGCAATAACACTTTTTATGGTCCTCGCACGTTCAAATGTTGAAACGTAACTTTTGACAGTGTTCAAACATAAGTAAAATTCACTGATTTCCCACCGCTACTTAGAACTTGATAACATCTGTAAAGGTCAATTCATATGGTTGATTGCACGAAATTGTTTGTCATAATTTTACCGTGTTATTGAATGTGCGAAATTTTCCAGTTCTGACAACAAAGTTTATTCAATCTCATGACCTTGCCTGCTTTGTTTTTGTTGTAATGTTCAAGAAGGAAGTTTTTCATTTTTATTTCATCTTGTCTCTAATTATTTGTTCTAATAAAACAATAGTAGGGGTGTGCGAATATTCGAAAATTTCGAATACTTCGAAAATATTTGGTTCAAATATTCGATTCGGTATTCTAAAATTTTCGAATATTTCATGTCTTTTAATTCAAAATAATCCCGCCATTTCTTATATGGGAGTGTTTTTCAATGTTGCCAACTGCTGCAAAGTCTAAAACTTCAACCGAAAATAGTCATGGCCGCCATTTTGATTTCGAGGGAATATTAGGTTTGTTCGCCAACATCCACCTTAAGTTGGAGTTGTTGGAACCTTGAAAAGTGCTGTGAATGCAAGTGGTGCTGCTACCACAACTGGATGTTGGCGAACGGTTTCAGTAAAAATAGTTGGGAAAATGGCGGCGGAATTTCAAAATGAATTACCTAGTACTAATATTAAAATTATTATAACTCATAAAAGAATTAATATTAGGTAAATATAAAATATAAAAGCATTAATTACCTTCAGTAAGGAATAAAAGCATTCCATCTTCTAAATCTGTTTGTAGGAACGCTTTCAGCTTTAACAATACTTGTGAGTTCAGCCATTTGAAAAAGCGCGCTGAAAAAAATCTTCCACCAACAGAACCTAACCCATGAGCAGGTGGAGTTGGTGGTAGCACCGTCAGCACCAGAAATGTTGCCGAACACAGTTTTGGTGGAACAAGTGTTGCTGCCGAACGCTTTTTGGTTGCTAAAGGTGCAAAAGGTGGAGATGGTGGATGTTGGCGAACAAACCTATTATTTGTAGGTTATTGTTCCTCCAAGTAGGCCTTCCTCATATATTCTTTTGTTTCCTGTCAATTTCATTTTTTGTGATGATAAGTGACAACAATATTATCCTTGCATATTACATCATAATCAGTGCATTCACACTATGGCCATCTTTCATTCTGGTCCCCACCGATGGCTGCCACCTTAGCGCGGTGGTGGGGTTTGCGTTGGCCAATGATCCATTGCAGCTACGCCGGCGAGCATATGCTCATGTGTAAGGGTTACCCATGCCGGACAGATCAGTGGTGAGGTCCAGACAAAGAGCAGCCAGGGTCGGCCTAACCATGTCCTCCCTTGAATTTGCGGTCCCCATCGGGTCGGCCTCTCCCCTCGAGATGGTGATCCCCCTGAAATCGGGTTCCGCCGGCCCGAATCCTCACACCCCCCGGTCCGTCCCCATTCCGGCCTGGCCTCCCCACCAGTGTTGGACTCCCCCGGATCGGGCCCGTTAGGACGACCCCTCCCTATGTCCACCACTTATATCAACAAAGTTAAATGCAAAAATGCAAAAATTAATGTGCGCAATATAACCTTGTCGTTGACGCGCCGTTAAACCACAATAATCTAATCTTCATTCTGGTCATATGAAAAGAGTTTGGTGTCCAATTTTTTTTTTTTTAATTGACATTATGTATTTTAATTTTGGTTCCAATTATTCGATTCGATATTCAAAATATTTTTGTCAATTATTCAATATTCGTATTCGAAGTCAAAAATCACTATTCGCACACCCCTAACCTAAACGATAGTGATTCCCTTTCCAATATCATTGTAAGCTTTCGGAGCCATTTAGATTTTCTTGTAAGTACGTACCACGTGACTGAAATTCTCACATCTGATTCGTCAATGACGCCAATCAGAAATCTTAAATCACCAAGTTTAGCGCCAGTTTCTATAATCGCGATTCGATCGGTACCTACCTAATTGGTAAGAATCGGATGATCGACCAGTTCACACGCGCACATCCAATAAAACTTACGGTAAAATTATACCAATCAATTTCATGCAATCACCCGTATGAATGGACCTTTACCTCCTTCACGCTCTGAGCTGCCTGTAGCTGGTTCCTAATACTAAATGTCAATCGCTGATACTGTCATGGCCGCCAAACTAAGTGTCTCCAGAGAAAACATGCAATTTGTATGATCCCTCAGGTGAGAAGAAGAAACTAATCCACGTACCAAACATCTGTCCGTTCAAGGAGGACATCTTGAAGGAAGTAGCGGCCGTGAAGCAGCGCAAGGAAGATGAGAAGCTGAAGCAGAAGGAGGTGTGGAAGCAGGAGCGGGAGGATGCCAAGAAGGAGGCGGCGGCGGGTAGCGTGAAGGAGCTGGCTGCGGACGCGGAGGGAAGGCAGAAGGTCCACGACGGGCTGCAAGTGCCGGATGAGGTGGAGGCGATGATGGGCTCAGACAAGTCGCTGAAGGCGTATTACAGAGAGTTCAAGAAGGTGAGGGGATCGATGACCTGGTACATCTAGCTGCTAATGTAAACCAAGTCTAGTTGTAACGAGGGCCCAAGATGATTATACCTAGGGGCATTCACGATTAAATTAAATCGATTATTGATTTTAAGCCGATTAATCCGATTTGAAGATATAATCAATCAATTAGAAGAATATGCCGCCAAAGTTTCAAATTTAGTGCTCCTTTTTCCATTAGAGCTCTTAAATCCTCTGTTTTTCACTAATTTCTGAACATACGCAATCCAAAATGGCTGCAGTCTGCTTAAGTTCATGTTGATGATTCTAATATTTCTTTCTGCGCGTCTTATTTTATCAAAATGATGCCCTTCCTCTTTGTGTTACAACCCTTCATAATATCAATATGATTAATCATTATAGACACCTGAAAATGGTTTTATAAAATCCAAAATTTCGTTTTAAGATAATGAAATTTCGCGTTTTATGGTGTTACGAAAATTTCTTGTAAAAATTGCCAAAACTTCAAGTTTTAAAAATATTCAAAATTTCAAATCATCATTACCTCTGGCATTTTCTGCCTATAAATGCATTTCCTGCAACACTTCAGATTTATTTCACACTTTTTTCAATAATCTTCCAAATTCCAGCTTTACAATTGGCAATTTGCACACATGTAATTTAATTTATCCTACATTACCTAATGTAAATTAAATCTTTTTTTAAATATTTGTCGGGAAAATATGCAACTTTGGCATTATTTTCAAGGTTGGTATGATTGCTATAAGCCAGACAAGCTGTTAGCTGTCACTGTCATTGACTCTTAGTTGAAATATATTTTATTTTCGTGTTAAAAATTATATTTTGTCTTCAAAATTGATGAAAATTAGTAAAAATGTTGCAAAAATCATTAAATTTCGGTGTTATGTTGCGTAAAGATGTTGATTTCGGTTTTATGGCCTAAAACATCACAATTTCGCGTTTTGTCGCGATCAGATTATGACAGGTTATGATGTGATCCATGGAGAAAATTTGTTCAAAATATGATAGCTCAACATTCTGAAAATTTCGTGCGCGCGAAAAACAGGTGTCCCTATTAATCATCGATTATGCTTGATGCATATTGATTCGATAATCGATTTAAAAAAAATCAATTATCACCCCTAATAAAACCCAATTTTCTCTAATGAGTACATAGTCGAGTATTTGGGGTGGGAAGTACCGTCAGTAAAGCAGAATTTAAACTAAGACAATCCGATGAAGGATAGGTAGTACCAATCTTGCTAGAAATCAATCAACAGGAATCAGGATTGTAATGCATATTTTGTGAAAACAATGGCCTGATCCACTAATCGAGCGCAAACTCAAATTTGGCTATGTTCATATTGGGATTGGAGACAATCTGGCTGTAATGTACACCCCTGACTGTAAATGCTAGTCACGAGTCAACACTGGACGGTATTTGAAAGATGACGTGATTGTGTGTGCAGGTAGTGGAGGCGTCGGACGTGGTGCTGGAAGTGTTGGACGCTCGAGACCCGCTCGGAACTCGGTGTCTGCAGGTCGAGCAGGCCGTGCTCGACGCTCCCGGACACAAGAGGCTGATCATCGTGCTTAACAAGTCTGGTGAGTGCCGCTGGATTCGTACTTGCATTCGTTACGTTGAGAACTTGTGAGTCATGGGGAGGGATGTAAAATTTACAGAAAAATATCATCGGAAAATTTACAGAAATATTTTCATGCTTTTTCATTTTTTCACAGTTTTGTCAGTTTGTTTGCATGCAAGAAGAATCGTAAAAAGTTTAACAGTGTAAAAACCCGATTAAATATCAATTCTGATATTATAATTTTAATTAAGGTGATCACTCGAAGTCATAGTCTCAGATCTTCATAATATTTTGTGTACTTATTGATAACCATGCCATACACAATCCCTGAAAAAATTAAACACTTCTCGTGTCTAGTTTCTGAGATAATTTGAGTTTTGTCCCCCATGTTATCTTATGGCAGCCAAGTAAAATCGTGTCATTTTTAAGCTAAGAGTTGTAATCTTCTTGTACCGTTAGATTTTAACAAAAAACTTTTTTTCTGGTAGACATATGGACATATTACTATCAGGAAAAAAATTGAAAACAATACCATCGTGTGCTATTTTAAAAGTTATTAACCAAATTAGAAATGATTTCCCTATACCTCCCATGTTAAGTGGCGCGATCACTCTATATGTCTTTTGAGAATGATCAAATTCAAAACCTTAGCATGGGAGGTATAGGAAATAATTTCGAATTTAGTTAATAACTTTTAAAATAGCACATGATAGCAGGGCTGCCGCCATATACAAATTAATATCCTTTTAAAAAGCATGAAAAATCCGTAAAAATCCATATGCCCATTAAAAACCTTTAAAATGATGTAAAACTCCCATATTTCAAGCATCAAGCTGACAGATAAGCTATTGAATTCCTCACGCAACATGGGACATGAGAGGAGGGGGGGTTGGGTTCTGGACTGACAGCTGTGGATGGAATTGTAATTTTGAATTCATAATTAAATTAATTATAAATATTTTTCTCCCGTTTCCAACACAATATTCATAATGAGCATTATGAAACTGCAAAACTATAAGCACACGCAAAACTGAGGGATGCAATCACTAATCAGGTCATTAACCCACGCCCAGCTGCAAACAACTAACAAGTGGATGCCTCAGACAGATGCGCCCCTAGTCTCTCAAGGCATTGCTCAAGGTCGACCAGTTTCCCCCACCCCCCTTCCTCCCTCTCCAATCACTCACAACCATTCACCCTAGTATAGCTAGCCTACTTACACAAAAGGATGTTTTGAAACAATCCCTGCACTGAAAATTGTTGAACAGGAAACGAAAATAACTTGTCAAACTAGACATTTTCGTAATAAATTTGAAATATTATCTCCTTCAACAGAGAAAAAGTGGTTCAACCATGAATCACCAATATCTGTTAATGTGTCAACAAATCGGCGTGTCTGTTTTTGTACTCATTAATCCGTAAAAACGGATAATATCCCTAAAAAGGGCAGCCCTGCACAATAGTAGTTTTCAATTTTTTTCCTGATAGTATGTCCATATGTCTACCAGAAAAAAAGTTTTTTGTTAAAACTAACGGTACAAAAAGATTAGACCTCCATTTTAGCTTAAAAATGACACGATTTTACTTGGCTGCCATAAGATAACATGGGGGAGAAAACTCAAATTATTTCAGAAACTAGACACGATAAGTGTTTAATTTTTTCAGGGATTGTGTATGGCATGATTATCAATAATAATAATAATCCATCCCTGGTTCCAATTTAATGGGTCAGGGGACCAAGACTAGGGCCGCAGGACTCCTGGAAACCGGCTGGCCACGCCTGGCGTTTCCTCCTCTTCTTCCTCCTCTTCTTCTTCCACTTCTAATTGTTCCACAAATTCCTTCCACCATGTTCTGTCCTCCCACTGTCTCTCAGCCTCCAACTCACTCCACCTTCCTCCTCTCTCCAACACATCCTCCTTGATCAGTCCAATCCACCTGTCTCTTGGTCGCCCCACTCTCCGAGTTCCCCCTGTAGCCGCTTCAAACACCCGCCTTGGCACTCTATCGGTTCCCATCCTCTTCATGTGGCCGAACCACTTAAGCCTCTCTCTTCCCAGCTTGAACACCAATCTTTCAACCCCAAGCTCTTTTCCTATCTTCCTACTTCGGATCCTATCCATTCTTGTCACCCCCTTCACACTCCTCAAAAACTTCATCTCAGCTGCCTGTAGCTGGTTCATTTCCTTTCCACCTGCTGACCACGTCACTGCCCCATATGTTAGAATTGGCAGGAAATACATTTTGTACATAATGATCTTGCAGACTTGTGGAAACTTCTCATTCCACAGCAACTTCCTCACTGCTTGATAAAATGCCTCTGCTTTCTTTCTTCTTTCTTGTACTTCTCTGTCTACTTTAGCCTTGTTGGTGAGCAGGCTACCCAGATACTTAAACTCTTCCACCTCCTTCAACCATCCCTCTCCAAGCTTGATCCTAGCATGACCGTGTTTAAGCTTCTTTCTTTCCATGGACATTACTTCGCTCTTCTCTTCACTTATTTTCAAACCCATCTTCTCCGTCTCTTCACTCCACTTATTAATCTTTACCTGAACTTCCTCCCTAGTTTCTCCCCACACCACCACATCATCCGCATAAATCAATGTTTGAGTATCGATCCCCTCATTCGGCTCTGCTTTCTTCAACAACTCGTCCATTACTATGATGAACAGTGTTGGTGACAACACACTCCCTTGCCGAAGCCCTTCACTAATACTAAACCATTCCGATCTCCCCACTCCCGACTGCACACAACTCACACTGTTCTGATACATACATTTGATCCGCTCAACCAAGTCCTTGCCTATTCCTCTCTTCACCAAACACTCCCAAACTATTTCCCTTGGCCAAAATATTATGAAGATCTGAGACTATGACTTCGAGTGATCGCGCCACCTTAAATCAGACTATGGACATTAAAGTTTGTAAACTAAAACTTTACATATCATTTCAAGAGTTTTTCTTTGGAATAATTGGAAAAGACAAGTTTTGTAATATTATTGAATTGGAAAATTGTGTTTCTGTGTGCGGTGTTCAGTTCTCATGACGACCTTGTTCTCTCTGCAGACCTGGTGACGCGGGAGAACCTAGACGCGTGGCTGAAGTACCTGCGACGGAGTTTCCCCACCACCGCGATGAAGGCCAGCACGCAGAACCAGAGCAAGCGCCTCAGTCAGCGCAAGTTCATTCCAAACCAGCAGGTCAAGGTGAGCTGCGCTTTCAAACCATATTACGGACTTACAGTACGTTCTACAAGGACCTTTCAACAAACGCCAATTAAATGCTGTATACAACTCAGAAATGTGGATTTTCTTTGGTCCTCTATTGTTATGAGGTGAGGAAGAGGTAGTGTCAGAAAACTAGCCAAAATTGGTGTGGAAAATAGGAATTCTAAATGGAAAATAGATTTTTCGCTGTTGCAAATTCCTTGTAGAACGTACTGTAACAGTACGTATCTACATCTTCTTACGCCTGTCGAAATGAAGTTTGTCGAGTTTTAGTTTTGAGTGGCACGAACAGCTTATCCCAGCGTGATCAGCAACCTAGCGGGAGATAGTTTGTCTAGTGCCCTTATCCCCCACAGTGGCTTCCCACCCCACAGTAGACCTATTGTTAGAGCAACGTATATTTCGCGAGGCGCGATATCGCGATTTATACTGACTTATCGCGATTTATACTGCGGACATCGGAGACTGCATTAAAAATTGCAGAATACATAGTTATGCTGACGATACTCAGCTTTTGTACACCTTTGACCCTAAGGACTTCGACGATGCACAGGAAAAAATTAATGAGGATCTAAATAGCATTGCATCGTGGTGCAATAGTAGAGGCTTGATGCTTAATCCTCATAAGTCGGTTGCAATGATTTTAGGTACCAATCAACAGAGAACAAAAGTTATCAATAGTACATTTCAACTGACCATCAATGGTTGTATAATACCAATGTCGAACTCAGCAAAAAACCTTGGACTCACATTAGATAGCCACTTGAACTTTTCTGACCATGTGAACAGAATGTGTGGGAAAGCTTATGGCAAATTGAAAACACTCCAGAGAGTAAAGCAGATTTTGCCGAGTGGGACTAAATCCAGATTGGCAGATGCACTCGTCCTATCTCAGCTGAACTATGGGGATGTTATATATGGTTCTTGTATATCCAATCAAGATAGTAATAAAGTACAAAAAGTGCAGAATGCCTGTGTCAGATTTGCTTTAAATGTACAGTTGAGACAACGTATTACCCCATTTCTGAGAAAGCTAAACTGGCTTGATATGAAATCCCGACGATTATTGCATTTAAGTTGCGTTACGCACAAAATTCTCTCCACTGGACAGCCAGAATACCTCAAGAAGAAACTCATCCAACGGAAGGACTGCCATACACGGACAATAAGAAATTTGAATCAGCTCAACATCCACGCTCATCACAGTCAGAAATTTAAATCATCTTTTACTTACTCTGCCGCTTCAACATACAATAAAATATCAGAAAAATTCCAAGAACTTAATTTGCCATCGTTTAAACACAACCTAAAGAATTTTCTACTTCAAGATAATTAATAACATCAAAATAGCCATACCACAGAAGAAATACAAGTTCACCTACGACTTTAAATATTATGCTTTTATTATGTATTAGTAATTTTCTATCTATCCGTTATAATATTTAGATTTAGTTAAGATTTAGATACTAGTTGGTTACATGGAAGATCAACAGACACAATAGTGTATTTTCCTGTTGAATGTTCGCCATTTTGTATATCATGCAAATAAAGATAATTGAATTGAATTGAATTGAAGTTGTTCAGATAACCCTATTTTTCCTCAATGTGCACGAGTCATGTAATTTGAAGTTCAAATATGTAAGAATTTAGTCGCGAAATAAAACGAAATTGAAGAAAAATCATCAATAACAACAAAATAGGTCGTTTTACTGCGAAATTAGAATGAAATTGTGCTATATTTTCCAAAATAACATAAAATATCTACGCACGACAACAAGCCAAGGTCAGCAGCCACCCCTAACAACTGACAACCCACCCCTTAAGTGGACCGGCCCGACCAAGCAGTGAGTCACCACGCAACCGACTTGCAAGTCACAACAAGTCTTTGGTCTCTTCAGTCAACACTCTGTATTGTTCACGTGTTCGTGTTATTTCCTACTGGTGTGAGTCTAAATAATCTGCAGTTTCAATAATGCCAAAACCCTCTGTCAATGTCAGTTTTTCAGGGCTGTGGTAACAAAATAGAGGGTACATATTAAAAAAAAAAAATATATATTTTTTTAAAACGAAACTTGTTAAAAAATAAAAACCACTTTCACAGGGCTCTACCAATTGTTGGTTCTCAATGTTCACAACTGGCTCTTCCTCCAGGGTTCGAACTGCGTTGGCGCTAGCCTGCTGATGTCGCTGCTGGCCAACTACTGCCGCAACAAGGGCATCAAGACGGCCATCACCGTCGGCGTGGTCGGCATGCCCAATGTCGGCAAGAGCAGCATCATCAACAGTCTGAAGCGGAGTCGAGCGTGCAACGTGGGAGCGCTGCCCGGCATGACCAGGTAGGCTGCAGATGCGTTGAAAAGTTGTCCAATGTCCGAGCTGTTTTGCATCAAGTGGAAAAGCTCATGTTCTTGCAGATATTGACGAGACAAACTCATGTAGTTTCAGTGCAAATATTTGTAACACGCTCATCTGGTTTCTGGGAACCGTATTGTTGTTGTTAACCTCTGCCCAACAATGAAACACCCAAGTGACCTTATTGAATTTTTGTTGGTTATCTTCGGAATCGGCATCTAGGGCTGTGCGAGATTGAGATTATTTCATAAAAGTCGAGAGAGATCGAGCGAGATATTTTACCTTCAAGATCGAGAATATTTGAGCAAGATTATACTTTTTTTTAAAAAAAATTTTGGTGGAAGGAAACACTAATGCAAATTGTCCAGATACACAAGAATAACATTTGATAAGTATGCAGAACTGTCTGCTTTATTATATAAAACAATACAAATCAAATTTATGAACGATACAAAGAAAGTTAGCGTGCGTAGTCCTGTAAAAATAACAATAAATTGGAAATCTTGATGGCTCTTAGTTGATGCTCGAGACTTGAAAATTCGAGATGGTAATTTGAACAAACGATCGAGATCGAGATGGAGTTTCATATTCGAGATTCGAGAACTTTCGAGACTTGCACCGCCCTATAATTTTCTAACTTTGTGATCGCTAAGAATCACCTCATTCCGTAAGTTAAAACTTGAGTGAGTGAAAGTTGTAGATTCAACCAATGGCTAAGCAGAGCTTCAAACTTGTTTTGGCTGGTTACACAAAACTGTTATAATGTCAGTTAGCCTGTTTGGTGCTTTATGGTTGGTAGAGCAGTTTAGACCCTTATTCATTCCGTTACCGGCAAACATGTTTCATCAGTGGTGATGTCGGAATGAGATTTTAAATGGTATCTGCAGTGATGCAAAAGTGAAGATTGCTGCTAGGAAGCATCGACTCACATGTGAACTCTCCGAGTCTCTGCCGCCTGCGCTGGAAGATGACCGACGAGAGCGACCGCTGCCTGCGGACAGGTACTAAGTGACTCTGAGCTGTTCTCGAGCCTCGGTGTCTCTTGGTGCCTACCCAGGGGTGGCGGACACGTCGTCGCTTCATTGAAGATCATCGTTCGAGCTCGGCACAGAAAGATCATGATCATCACCTACACACTTGAAGACTTGATTGCGTTCTTCAGATGGCTCCTAATGGTGGTTTTCAATGAATATTGAACAGATGCCTTGATGCTATTTAGTATTAACAGATCAGTTGTATTGAAAATCCTAGCCATTGCATCGGCATTTCACATTCGTTGAACAGTTGGTATTTTGATTGTATAATTTTTTCTCTCGGTTTGAAAACTCTGTTTTTGTTCTTAAACATGAACTTGTAATTTCTGTAAAAAAAATGTATTTTCAAATTTAAATAGGTATGTGTCGATTCATGTGCCTTCATTATATCAAGTCCAAGTTTTTCCTGTCCCCATTATTGAATATGACTAAATTTCTAATCCCACCGTGTTGTCTGTCAGAACGATGCAGGTCGTCCAACTGGACAGCAAGATCCAGCTGCTGGACTCTCCCGGCGTGGTGTTGGACAAGTCGTCGACGGCCAGCAACGCGCTGAAGAACGTCCTGAACGTGTCCTCCATGAACAACCCCGCCATCCCTGCGGCGGCCATCTTGGCGCGCGCCAACAAGGAGCAGCTGATGGAGCTGTACGACGTGCCCGACTTCTCCACGCCCGACCAGTTCCTCTGCTCGCTCGCCAAGCGGTACGGCAGACAGAAGAAGAAGGGCATCCCCGACCAGACCACGGCCGCAAGGATACTTGTCGGAGACTGGAATAAAGGTGATTATTGACTTAGGTACACAAATTCAAGGAGTAAGTTTACTCTCGTCGTAAATCTCTGGACTGCACTACGGAGGTCTCGGGTTCGATTCTTGCTACTGCTGTTCCTGACAAGAGTAGTTTTTGTTGTTTCTGTGGTTTAATCCGTTCCTAAAGGTCATCACGCATTACTGGAGTGGGAGTCGTGGGGGGTCTGGAGCCGGTGGGATATCACCTTTTGATTATTTTAGACATTTTACAGTATTTTGAATTTCAGCGGTTAGGTATGACTGAACCTGAAATTTTGCTAAAAAACCGACGCTCAATTCCCTAATCCTTCTTCCAGACTTCAGTTGACAAAGACCTAATTTTTGCTGTTGCCTTTCTTCATTAACATTTCCTTATGTTCAAGCATTTTCATAGAGCCACTATTTATTTATCCAGTTTTTCAATAAGAAATTAAATGTTAAATTACTGTAGTTAGTATCCTTTCCCACTATTCTTTACAGTATTTTGCATTATTTGCTACAACTTCAAGAGGAGTCAAAGAAAAATTATAATAAGAATTATATAAGAAGAATTATAGCAAAGAAAGGATTTGTCAACAACCATGGCTTCAAATCAATTGAAGAATCTCTTATTTTAGTGCGCCACTATTATTGCTGGTAGAATAGACGTAAAGTGTAATCCGCGCCGAAGAGTGACTAATGTTCGTCCCTCGCCTGCAGGCAAGATCAAGTACCACACGGTGCCGCCCGAGGAGAACCGCGACACGCACGTGAGCGCGGAGATCGTGCAGCAGATGGCGGCCGAGTTCTGTCTGGACGACGTGCAGACCCTGGAGTTAGCCACACTGGACCAGCTGGAGGAGAATCAGGCGGCCGTGAAGGGGTCAGCGCTGGTCACGCCCGCGGGTATGGAGGTGGAGTCACAGGTGAGGGATTCATTGTCTTTAGATTAGCTTCACTTGACAACAGAAAACAATGATTGTAAGCTATGATTTAATTAAATACTCCACAGTTTTTCTCTCGTTGGGCCTATTTTATTTGCATCCTCCAATACGTTTTTTTTTGTCTGGGGCTTAACGTCGCACTGTTCTGCAGCGAGGCTAATTGCGACGGATGAATGATTACGTTGATGATTGGGAGATGATGGTGAAGAGTAGGTAAGGATGGAAGGTGGGAAGGAGGCGGTCGTAGCCCATTAGTAGGGTACCTTCCCAGCATTTGCCTATCGACTGAGGGAAAACCACGAAAAAAACCCAGTCAGGAAGGACGGCCGCGGGAAGCGAACCCGGGCCTCTGGAATGCAAGTTCAGAGCGTTAACCACTCACCCAACCTGTTCCGTCCCAATACATTTTACTTCTTACTGCCTTTACAAGCCCAGGGGGCCTATTCCTGAAAAATGTGAGTGTGAGAAAAACAATAGTGAGAAAATCATATTTAGCCAAATGAATCTAAGCCTCCGACAAGCGACCTTGTCTTGTCGACTCGGCGGCCAACAAGAGTGAAGAGAGAACAATTTTCTCACTAAATTTTACTCATTCTCACTTTCAGGAATACGGTCCCAGCCCTATTACCGCATAGGCAACCAGCACAAGTAGCGACCTTTTGCGGGATGCAAATAAAATAATTGAGAGAAAAACGTTGAGGATTTAAACAATTGAGACCCCTTTAGTGTATGAACTGTTCTTATCAATGAAAAATAAAAGAGCTCGCCTAATAGATGGAAGACTGTGACTCAATTCAACAAAAGTACTCGATTGGGAAGAGCAGAAAGGACCAAAGAGATTAGGTGCATACTACGGTTGAGGACAGGCAAAGAGTCATACTTACAAACATGTTGAAGGTCCATGTGTTAATCGAGCGTGCGTGTTGAATGTTTTAGGCTGGCGACGGCGTCATGGCCGACAATGTGTCTGTCACCGCCAGCGAGAGCAAGAAGAAGGTGCGCTGGAGGAAAGACATCAAGGAGGCGGAGAAACCAGACAAGGAGATGAAGCTCGCCGGAAACCAGAAGCAGAACAAGGCCAAGAAGGTACGTCGCTCGTTGCTCAGTCCAAATGAGATGACGGGATTTCATTCACACTGTTTCTTTCTCTTCGGGAGAAATTTGAATTTTAAATTGACAATATGATCAGATTTTTTTTTATATTACTGAGATGATTAATACGTCAGGTTCATGCTGTTTTCACTGTTGCATAATAAGTCAAATTCATTGTGCTAATACTTGGGCTCTTCAATGTAATTTCTGTTTTTTCTCCAGATTCAGTTCAAGAAGTTGAAGAAAGAGAAGGCGAGAACAACTCGCAAGACAGACAATCTCGCCGATGTCCTGGAAAACTTTACCTTCACTCCCGACACGAGCGGCCAGCCGGGCGATGCATACGACTTCAATTCTATGTCGTGATCTTTCTGTTGTTAAAATGTGTTGTTCTGTTGTTAATAATTTAATAAATAAAACTATAATTTGTAAGACAAATATAATATTCATTTTGTAAAATTGCTGTACCTACCACCTCTCTCTTACCTCTATGATATTAGTATTTCATATTCATTTTATTTGTTTTAAATTAGGTATTAGTAAAATAAAAATAGCATAGCACTACCCCAGTTAATACTAACTTTTTGCTATGCACTTGGATCGAAATGTGCATTTGTTGAATTAACTATTTTTGTCTGTCCATGGAGTTGCAAATAGTATGGCATTTTGATATCTGTTGACAATATTTAAACGTAATGTGTAGATGTTCTTCAGAAATCACTACCCTCTGTCAATCATTCGTTGACGAGGTCCTAGTTTCGCTAGTCGCCAACAATTTTTTTGGAACACTGTACAGTGCTGCTCTGCCGGTCTTGACAGTGAACGGAACTAGAATTTTGCAAATGGCTGCCGTGACATTGTACCTGTAGACGTGTTTGACGTGGCCTGTCATTCGAATTAGTGGATGAATTCTAGTTATTTTCATTGAAATTATCATACATATTTAAGCCAAATCATATTTACAGCAATGGCTTTTAAGCGGGATAAGAAGGAGGAGGAAGAAGGTATGTTTGTGCCAGATATTTTGATTTCGGGCCCCTCCTTTCGTAACATAACCTAATCAACAGATCGGTATTTCTCTTTTGACGTTTTAGGAGGTGGAAATCCATTCCAAAACATTGAGAAGACCACTGTACTTCAAGAAGCTCGTACTTTTAACGATACGCCAGTAAACCCGAGAAAATGTACACACATTTTAACAAAAATCCTGTACCTCATCAACCAGGTATAATTGACACTATCCGTACTTCTACTTCTCTGTCCCACTCGCAGCAGATTTTAATCGATTAATGATTCCAGGGAGAAGTTCTTGGGCCAACAGAAGCCACAGAGGCTTTCTTTGCGATGACGAAGCTGTTCCAGTCTCGCGATGTGATTCTTCGTCGAATGGTCTACCTCGGTATCAAGGAACTGTCGACTCTTGCCGAGGACGTGATTATTGTTACGTCAAGTCTTACCAAAGACATGACTGGCAAGGAAGATCTTTACAGAGCTGCCGCAATCAGAGCTTTATGCAGCATTACTGATGTGAGTATAAAATATTTGTTAAATTTACATTCTGTAATCTGTAATAAGGTTCATCTGTCAAAACAGTCCCAGCCATCTATTTAATGTGAACTCAATTAGGTAGGTACCTATATTCGGTACATTTTTTGTGAACTTGTTGAGCGAGCGTAGCGAGCGTCACCACGGTACACTTATGGCACTTTCTCTGTGTGTTTGTTTTTTTTTTTGTTTTTTTGTTTTTTTGTTTTTTTGTGTTCACTGCCTAGGTCAAACCGCACAACCAATCGATCTGAAATTTTGTACACATACTAACGTAATCTATGCGATCCCTGGGATCTTTTCTGAACGAGATCCTGTGATTGGTTCAAATTTTATAAAAATTATCTTTCGATTGGTTGGTTTGATCAATTTGAAATTTAGCAAAGTCATTGCAACCAACATTGTACCCAATCAAAAAAAAATTCAGCCAAATCCTCCAATTGGTTCAAATTTGAAACCATTTTTCCTGTGATTTTTGAAATTTAAACTGGAACCGATTGACCGACCAACTAAAAACTTCGCATGGTCATTTGTACCAACATTTAAGGTATTTTTGCCAATTTTCACTCTAATCTGTCGTTATTTTCAAAAGTTTTTGTCATTTTAGGGACATTTTGCGTGTTGGCTGTCAAATTCACGGTGACTTCGAATCTTCAGTTCAAGGCAAGGTAGTTAGAGCAGAAAGTTTCAAACGAAATGAAACTAATAATGACCGTTCAACAGATTGATCTGATATTGTGTACACACACTACATATCATATCATATGAGTGGTCCCATGTATATTTTTTGAACGAGATCCTGTGATTTTTGAAAATTAACAAGGAACCGTTCAATCATAAAGGTTTAATCGATCAACTTAAAACTTAGCAAGGATTGGCACCAATATTTGTGGAGATTTTGGAGATTTTTTTACAAGTCTGTGACGAAACTAAAGAATTGTTGGCTTTTAATGACATTCGATAGACATAATTTCGGTTCGAGGTGTTGCGTGTATCCGTGCTCGCTCATCAACGCGTTACACAGAGCGTTTTCCTAGTATATTTGGAGTGTAGTATTAAGTGTTGTACCTACTACCAGAGGTAGTCCAAGGTACTCAGGAATAAATTGAGCAAGGAGTGGAGTGGTTTTAGAAAATCATCCGAGTTAGGTACTAGGATGTTCGGTTTCATTGCCTAATTTGTTACCTAGTGCAATTTTGCCACTTTAATCATGTTGATATTTCCTGAAGTCAAAAACATTTCAATGAAATAAATATACCTACTGATTTTTTTTCTAGCCCGGAATAGACGCTTGTTTTGTGGAAAATAATAAACCTCATAGTGATTCAGAATCAGTTTGTTATAGGGCTAATTTATTGTTCACAAGGATTACGAACGAGGATGTCAGGGTAAATCGAAGAACAAACAAGAAACACTGTTCTTCATTGTAATTTTGGCCAGACTGTAATTTCTACATAGGCGGGAAATTTGAATGCTGTATTAATGATCATTTTGCACATTTACCACTCAGACAACAACACGCATCATAATAGAGTTCAGTATGCATTCCAAGTATGCCATACATTTATTTAATCAAATATAATTGATTTAAACTTTATCAAAAAATTTCAATTTTTTCAATGGTCATTGAAAATTTTCTGAAAATTTTAATTTTTTGAAAATTTTTAAATGAAAATTTTCAATGGGCGATCACTACTAGTGCTATTCCATGTCCAGGTGACGATGCTCCAGGCCATTGAACGCTACATGAAGCAGGCCATCGTGGACCGCAACGCGTCGGTCAGCAGCGCGGCTCTCGTCAGCAGTCTGCATCTCACGAGGATCGCCAGCGACGTCGTCAAGCGCTGGGTCAACGAGGCTCAGGAGGCCGTCAACTCTGACAGGTACGCTCACTGCCCCTTTAGGTTGACAACGTGGACAATCAAGTCCAGAGGAAGAAGGCCAAAGGTTCATTTACTTGATTTTGCTTTGCACACTTTTGTAATGATGAAGGTACTAATCAGTCTCTATCAATTGCCAATAGACTAGTGGGGTGGCAACAATTAAATGTACTTATACTGAAGTATTGCAAAATATTGGTGTGAATGTGTGTGTGTAGAGGTACAGCTTGCAGTTACCTACTATAGTTTATTTTGGATAGGCTGCTTGACAAACTCACTAATTTACTTGCAAACATATTGATTAGGTACCTTACAATTATTATTTTTCTAATGTGAAACATAGACCAATAAAATATACCGAATTAAACCTAAGTACTCAAATTTGCCGGAAAACAATGAGATTACTAAAAAGTTATGGAGGTCTACCTAATACACCAGAATGTGTAGAGACATTTCATTTTATTTTATAAATGGTAAATTTTTTGCAAAACTGACCTTAATTTGGTTAGTCTTTATTGAGTTATTTCTAACCCTGTTTAATTTATACATACCTAAACAGGCCACTGCAGTGTCTTATGGGATGGCCTTGGTTTACTCTGCCATGGTGGCCTATTTCAAGCGTTAGTTGCATAGCCTGTGTAGTAAATCTTCAACCCTACTCGACAGTTGAATGATTCTGACCTTCCGGAACTGTTGTAGTGTGATGGTGCAGTACCACGCGCTCGGTGTTCTCTACCACATCCGCAAGACAGATCGTCTGGCGGTCACCAAGCTGGTCACCAAACTCACCCGGTCGTCGCTCAAGTCGCCGTACGCTGTGTGCATGCTGGTCAGTACATTGCATCGTAACTTTACTAGGGGTGTGCGAATAGTGATATTTGACTTTGAATACAAATATTGAATATTTGACAAAAATATTTATGTATAACACTTTGAGGTCATACCAGAGGTCATAAAGTACTCCAGTTTGCGGCATTATTTGGTCTATTTAGTATTTCTGTAATGGGTCGCTCGCTACTATCTGATTTTTTTAAAATTCTGTACGTACTGGGAAGATAAAATTTAAAAAAATCACTTAGAGGAAGAGTGCGTTTCCCTTTCGCTTGTAAACCGCGCGTGAGTGCTTCCGTTCTTCCCTCTCATCCAAGTGTGTGTTTTCAGATCCGCATCGCGTGCAAGCTGCTGGAGGAGGACCAGGGCAACGACGGCGCGACATTCGAGTTCATCGAGTCGTGCCTGCGCCACAAGAGCGAGATGGTGGTGTACGAGGCTGCGCAGGCCATCGTCAACCTGCGGCGCACGACGGCGCGCGAGCTGGCGCCGGCTGTCAGCGTGCTCCAGCTGTTCTGCAGCAGTCCCAAGCCGACGCTGAGGTTCGCTGCGGTCAGGACGCTCAACAAGGTCAGCTGGGGGCAGACTGATTCAAGTCAATTGATTCATTTATGAAGTTTTATCAAATGTATCCATTTCTGAAGGATCTAATCAAACTCAATTACACAGGGCTCCCAGATGTCCTATATGTCCTATAAATCCTTTATTTTGGGAGTTGAAAATAAAGGTCCTATAATTCCTATATTTCCAGCAAGTGTCCTATAAAAATGCCAATTATGTATACCTAGTTTTGTTAATAATATCAATCATTTAAAATGAAAGATTTTACTTGCCGACTTAAGTAAAATTTAAAATTATATGAAATTAGTCAATCCATTCGCATTAAGTTGTTAGTGAATATAAAATCAAGTATATCACATTTTGGCTTAACACAGCCCCTTTCATTCCGGTTTAATTTTTTTTTTTTGGAAATTGGTGATTTTCGGGATTTGTTTGAGTGAGCTAACGAAGAGATATTTTACAAACTTGCTGCATAATATTTAATGGAATGACTCTCCATTCAGATTCTTAGTTTATTGCTTTTATTGAGAGCCGAATTCCTTTGATTTTGTTTTAGTTTCAAGAAAAAGGGATAATTTACCAACGATATCCAAAATTTTCAAAACTTTCATTAAAGGATTTTACCCCTTCCAAAAATATGAATTTACTTGCAAATGTCATACCATTTTCCAATATGCAAGGTGGGCAAGACACACCTGAAAGTGACTGTCAATGGGCCCGTTTCTTGGACCCCTTTTCAAATATGGAAAAACGCTGAAAGAGCCATGTGTTTCTTTCGGCTTCCTAACATGTATACCAATATGAAAAAAATCGGAGTCGTACCCTACATATTATTTCCATTTTTTTTGTTGATGCTTTGGCGTGGAATTATTACCCATTTACCAAAATAATGTCCTCTAAAGTCCTATATATTTCACAAATGTGTCCTTTAAAATTGGAGAATTTGTCCTATTTTTTTATTGGACCTCAGTGGGAGCCCTGATTACATGATATATAATATATCGCGACCCTGCTTCCAACTATTGCCGGGTCAGGGGGTGGGATGATCCCACCAATGTTCTAGGGCACTTGTGTTCTCAGAGCCGACTTGCCAAGTCCGACACTCCACACTTCTTCAATCTCTTCTTCCAGTTCTTCAGCCTCCTCTCTTTCCACCAGCTCCCTCCATCTCTCTCTGTCTTCCCACCACTTCTCTGTTGTAATTACTCCCCAACACTCTCCTCTTTCTTCTGCAGCTGCCTCTATTCCGTTGATCCATTTGGTTCTAGGTCTTCCTGCCTTTCTTCTGACACCCATGGCTGCACGCTCTGCCTCTCTACATGGTATCCTCTCTTTTCCCATCCTCTTCATATGTCCGTACCATCTTAGCCTCTCTTTTCCAAGTTTAAATCTAAGAGATTCCACTTCTAGGTCTTTTCTAATCTTTGCACTCCTCACCTTGTCCATCTTCGTCACTCCTGCCACACTTCTCAGGAACTTCATTTCTGCAGCCTGCATCTTCATTTCTTCTTTCCCTCCCATTGGCCAAGTTACTGCTGCATATATTAAGATTGGTACAAAGTAGGTTTTGTACAGTAATATCTTACACCTCTGTGGTACATCTTCATTCCATAGTAGCTTCCTTACACTCTGGTAAAACACTTCTGCTGCTCTCACCCTCCTCTCGATCTCCCTGTCCACCTTTCCATCCTTTGCCAATACACTGCCTAGATATTTAAACTCGTCTTTTTCCGTAAGTTCCTCTCCCCGCATCTGCATCCCGCACCGTGTCTTCTGTTGCCTTTCCATAACCATGGTTTCGCTTTTTTCTCTACTGATTTCTAGTCCATATTTTGCTGTCACTTCTTCCCACCTGTTGAGTTTCTCTTGCAACTCTTCCTCGGTCTCTGCCCACACAAGAACGTCGTCTGCATATATGAGTGTGCGGGTGTCCTCTTGGTCCTCCGGCTCAACCTCTCTCAGCATCTCATCCATTACTACTGTAAATAATGTTGGTGACAATACACTCCCTTGCTTCAGTCCCTCCCTCACTTCGAACCAGTCCGTTTTTCCCACTCCCGTCTGCACGCAACTACTGTTCTTCTTATACATACTTTGGATTCTTTGTATCACTCCACTGTCCACACCCTTCTTCTCTAGGCACCGCCACACTTCTTCTCTTGGCATTCTGTCGTACGCCTTTACCAGGTCCAGAAATATCATTCTCATCCCGTTCCCTTTCTCCCATCGGTCTTCCATGATTTGTCTCACTGATGTCACTGATGTCACTTTGTCACACAAATGTCTCATTTGTCTCACTGATTACATGATATTGATATTAATCTGTTAAGAGGCAAACGGAAGCAAACAAAAATCGCACGGTTCGTCAGAGCAGTTTTTTGAAATTTTTTCAAAGATTTTGTAAAATAATCGTATTTAACATTGAGATTGCAGCAGAGGTCATAATGAACTCCAGTGTGCGGCATTATTTAGTCTATTGGGCTGTTATGGGTCGTTACTAGGGGTGTGCGAAGGTGGATTTTTGATTTCGAAGTCGAAGTCGAAGATTTGACCTCCTAAAATTCCGAAGTCGAAGTCGAAGATTTTGATTTCACTCAAAAAAAATCAGAATTTGGAACAAAACATTAAACTTGAACTGAATTACAACCTTCCTCCACTAGTAGGCCTACTTCATCTTCGTTTTCGTCGGATAAATCCATTATATTTCTAAAATCTCCGAAAATAAACACGGCACATTGTAGCCGCGTCAGTAACCTCGGCCCCTGACAGCGTCCACCTTAACACCGCGAGCAGGTCGTGGTGTGTCTTTGCCTAGTGGCTAGCTCAGACATAGATAGGTCGATGGGTTTGAGCATAGAAAAACAATTAATTAAACAGAGTAGGAACTAGGAGACTACAAAGATGTTCGGCAGTGGTTACTCAGTACAACTCAATACTCAGAATTACAAAAGAAATAATCCACGCAGGTGGTTTTATTATACAAAACCATCAACTCAAAAGAGTTACTGAACTGAACACGCATAAAATAAATAGCACATGGTTTGAGTAGAAAAATGCAAATGGCCTCCGGCCCATGAAGTTACTAGATTAAACAAGAAAGAAAAGTAAATAAATAATACAGTGTGGCAATGCCAACACTTACCTCGAGAGCCTCCTCGACAGATTACTAAACACTAGAGTCAAAATGGGCTAGCACTTTGGTTCGAGAACCTCCGTGCACATTTACTCTGGTACCTTCTATACCTTTCTCATACGTACTCAAATTGTGGAAAGCATAAAATAGCTGTATAATAATGGAATTTCGAAATACAGATCTAAACGGAATAATGGTCTATCCGAGACGAAAACCGAAGGGAACGAACAGGACGTCTTGATCAGAGAACGCCCCTCAAGAAAACCACGAGGTTGGCAAAACGTCGGTAGCAAGCAAGACAATCAAACGCCACAAACTCACAAACTGAATCGAATGAACGAAACCAGCTTGGCTCTACAAATAGACTAAGGGCAAGACTTCTTAGCAAAAACACAAATGAAAGTCTAAGAAAACATTCATAGACTAAAGCTGAAAGGCGTAAGCCGTATGTGAATCTACTTTACCATGCTTCCCGGTTTACCCTGGCTCGCGGAGTTCACGTCCAAACCCCTCGGTAGACGACACGAAAAGACATCGAGGGAAGTTACATGATTTACGAGCAAGACAAAATATCATCCCTTACATTACATCCGGTAATGGAAAATTACCTGTACAACGTCAGAATGACAGCTCGCATCAAAACCTACAAGGTCGGACCATGTTACTTGAACCAACCAGTGGCGCTATCCCACGGCCGAACAGATAACTAACAGTAAAAGAGTGGGAAAATACAAAACCCAATAGGTGGAATAGATGTTAGGTAGGTAATAGTTTTTTAAACTGTTACAACATAACCTTTTCAAGTAAGCACAGCGTGACAGCAAGCGTCGACGTTAAAACCAAGATGGCCGACCGCAAAAACTTCTCGACTTTGGAAGTACCAACTACACGAAAATATATTTACCTCGAAAGTCGCGCCAAGTTTGAAGACGCAAATCGAAGCTTCGAACATTTTCGAAGCTTCGTTTTTTGGAAAAAAGGGTTTCGAAGTCGAAGTCGAAGCTTCGACTTCGACTTCGAAGCTTCGATTATTTCGAAGCTTTTAAAGCGGTTTTAGAAGAGGACGGTCAACGATTGACCTCATCTTTGCAGTGAGACAAATCATGGAAGACCGATGGGAGAAAGGGAACGGGATGAGAATGATATTTCTGGACCTGGTAAAGGCGTACGACAGAATGCCAAGAGAAGAAGTGTGGCGGTGCCTAGAGAAGAAGGGTGTGGACAGTGGAGTGATACAAAGAATTCAAAGTATGTATAAGAAGAACAGTAGTTGCGTGCAGACGGGAGTGGGAAAAACGGACTGGTTCGAAGTGAGGGAGGGACTGAAGCAAGGGAGTGTATTGTCACCAACATTATTTACAGTAGTAATGGATGAGATGCTGAGAGAGGTTGAGCCGGAGGACCAAGAGGACACCCGCACACTCATATATGCAGACGACGTTCTTGTGTGGGCAGAGACCGAGGAAGAGTTGCAAGAGAAACTCAACAGGTGGGAAGAAGTGACAGCAAAATATGGACTAGAAATCAGTAGAGAAAAAAGCGAAACCATGGTTATGGAAAGGCAACAGAAGACACGGTGCGGGATGCAGATGCGAGGAGAGGAACTTACGGAAAAAGACGAGTTTAAATATCTAGGTAGTGTATTGGCAAAGGATGGAAAGGTGGACAGGGAGATCGAGAGGAGGGTGAGAGCAGCAGAAGTGTTTTACCAGAGTGTAAGGAAGCTACTATGGAATGAAGATGTACCACAGAGGTGTAAGATATTACTGTACAAAACCTACTTTGTACCAATCTTAATATATGCAGCAGTAACTTGGCCAATGGGAGGGAAAGAAGAAATGAAGATGCAGGCTGCAGAAATGAAGTTCCTGAGAAGTGTGGCAGGAGTGACGAAGATGGACAAGGTGAGGAGTGCAAAGATTAGAAAAGACCTAGAAGTGGAATCTCTTAGATTTAAACTTGGAAAAGAGAGGCTAAGATGGTACGGACATATGAAGAGGATGGGAAAAGAGAGGATACCATGTAGAGAGGCAGAGCGTGCAGCCATGGGTGTCAGAAGAAAGGCAGGAAGACCTAGAACCAAATGGATCAACGGAATAGAGGCAGCTGCAGAAGAAAGAGGAGAGTGTTGGGGAGTAATTACAACAGAGAAGTGGTGGGAAGACAGAGAGAGATGGAGGGAGCTGGTGGAAAGAGAGGAGGCTGAAGAACTGGAAGAAGAGATTGAAGAAGTGTGGAGTGTCGGACTTGGCAAGTCGGCTCTGAGAACACAAGTGCCCTAGAACATTGGTGGGATCATCCCACCCCCTGACCCGACAATAGTTGGAAGCAGGGTCGCGATATTTATTTATTTATTATAAATATTTCAAGTTACAAGTTTCTACAGTTTTAGAAATATCTTTGTGTTGAGGAAGAATGGCGGAAGTACATATTCTCAATTTGTCATTGGATTACACACTTTTGGAATGATGTAATCAAGAAGCTCTATAAATTGCTTTTGACTGCTAGTTATCAACGAATACAGTCATATTGCCGTACATTCATTACAAATTTATAATAGGGAAGTCTCCTCTAAATTAAATTTCCAAATAATTGTATTATTATGGTACGGGAGACATTGATGAATGCAGATATATGTTATAATTTTGTTGTGGGTTCAATAGTTCTCTCGGAATTGATTTACAAAGTTTGATATTTTTCTTCTAACTTTAAAACAGGAAAATTGATATTGACGTCATAACTCATATTTTGCCATGGCAACAAAGCATATCACCATGGTAACACATTGTTGTGGACTTAAAAATGACATCACAACCCAATTTCTCATTACATGCCGTTTTTACCGCCAAAATGTCCCATGACATTTTAAATTGATTTTTATGAATGGAAATGTTCTATTTCTCAAGTGATAAGAGTGTTTGTGATTATTATTTGTGTTGTTATTTACGAATTTACCTTAATAAAATTAGAGGAGACTTCCCTATTGGCTGAAGGCAGAATTACTGGTTTTTGAGCTCACCTCACGAATCATAGATTTGGACTTCCGCCCATCTACCTCTGAGGTACAGAAGTAGGACATTACAATGTCTAAATGTAGGAAGGTAAAGAATAGTGTGATTTGTCAGGACCGGGAAGCCGACAAAGCTGTAGTGATGGCCCAAGATCGAAGGTGGAATTTCACCTCCGACCCGACATTGTGTTGGAAACGGGCAACATATTTAGCTGTATGTGACGTATGGTGGTCCACAGGTGGCGATGTGTCACCCCGCCGCCGTGACCGCCTGCAACTTGGACCTGGAGAACCTGATCACGGACTCGAACCGGTCCATCGCCACGTTGGCCATCACCACGCTGCTCAAGACCGGTGCGGAGTCCTCCGTCGACCGGCTCATGAAGCAGATCGCCTCGTTCGTCTCCGAGATCAGCGACGAGTTCAAGATCGTCGTCGTACAGGTGAGTAATTGCTCTGTTGTGACGTTCAAGTGGTGCTGAATGGGATGGTTGTGACTTTTCGTCAGCTTGTCTGACTGGTAACTGTAGATCACTTGTCATTAATATTCACATGAAGATCCCAGAAGATCTTTGCTAGCTTACAAAAGAGTCATAATCAGAACAAAAATTTTAGATCTATCTAAATTTCACAAAGTTCAAACACTGTTAATACAAGTTAACTATCAACCACCGGATTTCAAGAATACATTATCAAAACAATGTTCTTCCTGAAGTACCTACCTTCTACAAGAAAAATTAGGTAAATCCACAAAATATCTGCATTTTGTAGAATTATTATATTTTCTCTATCTATTAATTTGCCATAAGTAGGATGGGTGTACCAGTTATGGCCCCCCCCCCCCCCCCCCCCAGTTATGGCCACATTCATTTTCAAAAGCCTGCCATTAGTGTCCTATTCATAGTACCCAATTTTAGAATGCTTCAAAAAATTCTCCAATTTTTTTATGTATAAAATGCAATTTGATTGGTTGAAAAATATTGCAGCAAAGCAAGTTGGCAGAGTAAGGAGAAGGTCACTGTTCCAGCCACTTGGTTAGTAAAATCGTTGTATTGTATTGTATTTATTACAGCTTTTTTCACAATAGGTACATTGTATAAGCATTGTCAGTCTTAAATAAAACAAGATACATATCACATATCACAAGTCAACCAAGTAAAAGCATAAGCATATAAATGTACTAGAATAATTTTAGAAAGTAATAAATAGTATTACAATTCAATGTCAAAGTAAAAGTAATTAATTAAAAGTATTTATGAAATACTTCCATGTCTATATTTATTTAACTAACGCAAGTTACTTCGGTTTAAAAATTCGTCTACACTGTAGTAACTTTCCCTAACTAAAAACAATTTCAATGCTATCCTAAATTTATTTAAGTCTGTTTTCTGAGATCTAATTGAGTCAGGTAGAGAGTTGAAAATTCTTATTCCAGCCTGGATGACGCCATTAGATGTAGATTGCAGTCGGCAGTATTCATGACGGAGTCTTAACGCTCCTCTTGTGTCATAAGCGTGCTCATTCAGGCTGAAAAGCTCCATGTTCCTGACCGTAAAACAGCCAATCTCTAGAATATAAATACTAGCTAGGGTAAGAAATCCCAGCTCCCTGAATTTTTCTCTGCACGAGGCCCATGGTGTTAAAGTCAGTATTGACCGCACTATTCTCTTCTGAGCTCGGAAGATATTGCCGCTGTGTGGAGCATTGCCCCAGAAGATAACACCATACATTAATAAAGATTGTACGTACGCATAGTATGCAGAGCGTACCGATTGCCAATGCACTGCCGGGTGAGGATTCTTATTACATAATTGGCTCTAGATAGCTTCAGTCTCAGTTCCGAAATGTGCGGTTTCCAGGTCAGCTGATGGTCGACAACCAGTCCCAGGAACTTAGTACTTGTAGCAGCGTCTGGTTGCGATGGCATCTCCAGCTTGTTTCCTCGCGTAGCGAATAGCATTACTTGAGTCTTTTCTTGATTTAGGCAGAGCTTATTAGGGCCAAACCAATTGCAGAGGTCTTTAGTTCTGTATCCAGGTTCTCGATGCCGTCCGCTTCTACAATTACACTGGAGTCGTCGGCAAATTGCACCACTTTCCTCATAGGGTTTTTCTTTGTTATGTTAGGTGCTAAATCGTTAACTAGGATTGAGAACAGAAGAGGACCCAGGATCGACCCCTGGGGAACCCCACACTTGACCACACCCAGTTCAGATCGAACGTCTTGGTCGAGTTCCACACGCTGCTTCCTGTTTGAGAGATACGACGTCATCCAAAGTCCCGTTGTGCCTGTGACCCCGTACCATTCCAGCTTCTTCAGTAGCAACTTGTGGTTCAGACAGTCAAATGCCTTAGATAGGTCACATAGAATGGCTCCTGGCTTCCTCTTCATCTCCAGCGCCGTCATTACTTTAAGTATCATCTGGAAAGTTGCCGTTGTCGTTGAATGTCCCTTCCTGAAGCCGTGTTGATCAGGGGATAGCATACCTACACGTTCTAGGTGTTTTATGAGTTTGACCGCCATTATCTTTTCCAGGATCTTTGAAAATGATGTTAACAGTGCTATGGGTCTATAATTGGAGCATTCTGATTTTCTATCTTTCTTGGGGATTGGTCGCACAATCGAAATCTTCATTTTTTCAGGGAATACTCCCGACGAGAATGAGTGGTTAGCAATATCAGCAAATGGAATTGCAATCCAGGCACCCACTTTTTTTAATATCGACATTGGTACGCCGTCCCACCCTGCAGATGTCTTGGGTTTGAAATCGGCCAACACCTCTACGATGTCCTCCGGTGTAACTTTTGGAAGGTTAAGAACAGGTGCCTCTTCTGGCCAAGCTTCCATTAGTAAATCAGCATATTCAGTAGACGTGCTCCTTTGGTCAACAGCATTCTCGCCTACTGCCAGAAAATAGGTGTTCAATATGTTGGCAACCTCAGTTTGATTCTTTTCTTCCACACCATCCACGACAAGAGATATTGGAGTGTTTCCCTTCTTCACTTTACCTGTAAGTTTTTTTATGAGATTCCAAGAAGCCTTTTGCTTGTTGTCCGCCTTGAGAATAATGTCGGAGTGGTATCGCTTTTTTGCCCAGGATATTTCTGCTCGCAGCTTAGCTTTCAGTTGTTTGAGCTGAGTCTTCAGTTCCTCCGAAGTTCCACGTTTGATTGTATAGCTTAGAAGTTTTTTCCTCTGACACATCTCCCTAATGTGTGGGGTCACCCATTCCTTTGAATTTCCAAACTTTCCTATACCAATCTTCCTTCTGGGGAAATGTGCATCGAAGAGGAGGAGAAATGAGCTGAGAAAAGCATTGTACTTTTCGTCTACTGTCACACCATTCATGGTCTCGGACCAGTCCATCGCCCCAAGGTCAGCAATGAAAGTTTGTATGTTATTCTGGGGAAATATCCTTCCCATGACTGGAATGACTCGAGACTGACACGTGGGCGTTTTGAAAGGGATTTCAACTAACTGACCACTATGGTCCGATAAGCCCGGATCAATGTTACGCAGGAAATTCACGTTGACGCAGTTCGCAAGAATCACATCAATGGCTGACTCAGAAGTAGACGTAATTCTCGTTGCCCCAAAGTCACAGACGTTGAAACCATAAGCCCCCGCAAGATCCTCAACCACTTTCCGCTGTGAGGACTCTAATAGATTTAAGTTCCAGTCGCCACATAAGACTGCTCTCTTACACTCACTACTAATTTGAGCCAGGATATCCTCAACACTATTAAGAAAACTCTCGAGATTCGAAGGGTCCGGGGCCCGGTATCCTACAACTATGGTCAGAGCATCAGGCGCCACAATATCAATTGCACTCATCTCAAACCTTCTATCATCGGAGATTCTTCCCCGCACTTTAAACTGGAAGCCAACAGACTCGCGTACAAAGATGCAGACGCCACCCCCTCGTTTATCCTTTCTTGACGAACAAGACGCCAATACGAAGTTGCTTAAGGTGGTAGCTTCTTCCTGACCTGGATAAAACCACGTTTCCGAAAGACAGAGAATATGGACAGGTAGAGACAGCGTGTCAAGAAACAGTTCAATTTCTTCGATCTTCTTCTCTGCACTGCGAACATTTAAGTGAAACAAGTTAACTATACGGTCCTCAAATCTTGACGGGATGCGGGGCTCCGGCATAATATTACATCTTGTAACTTCGTTAGCAAGGTTACGAACCTTGCTAACTTAACATCTCTTTTTCACTGAATTTTGACCCGATTCTGATATATTATCGATTCTATATGATAAAGTAGGTCATAATGTATGTTTTAATGGTATTTTGAACATAATATATGTTCTTGAATGTCTTTTAGACTACATGGCCAATACAGGAACAGAATTATACCCATGTTCCAGTTATGGCCATGTGATTTACTTATGCTTGATGATTAATTCTGTCATATCCAACTTTGTTTCATTCATTTTAATTTAAAAAGTTGCAATGAAAAGTTGAAAAAATAAAAGTTTCAATGAAATAACCTAAAAATTTTAATACAGAAATACATAATTTTACAAATTATAATAACTGATTTCAATATTTATTGTTCATTGTTTGCAATCATCATGATTTATGCCTTCCTAGTAATTACCTGGTCTTAAATATCTTAGAAATTAATATGCTTCTTGCCAATCTTTCAACCACACAAATACATAGAAATCCCTATGGCCATAACTGGTACATTAGGTGGCCATAACTGGTGCAACACGATTTTTCTTCAAAAAATATTTATCTGTTTATTATGTAACAATATGTCTAAGTATGTGTTTTTATTTTACTTTGAATATAATTATGTCCATAAAAAAATAATCTGACCAAAATATTTGATACAACAGCATATAAAAAAATTCTACGAACAATGCATACCATAACCATAACTGGTACACCTACCCTATGAACTTTTTCTTTGAAACCCTGGCTAGTGGGTACCTCAATACCTTTATAGGTAGGTAAACATAAGCTAGCAGTTTTTAATAAAAAAATTCCCAAGTCCAGACACCGCCTGCAGCAAGAAATTGATTGTGCCATGGCAGTGTAGTCCTGATCAGTTTGTTAAACTTGGCAACTGATTAAAGTGGTCCCACTGCTCCAGCCAAGGTGCTTAGAATTCGCCGTAATTCATACAAATCTCTGATGAAATAATACCTCAAACAACAGTATAAAACAATTTTATCTTACCGTGTGCTCCAATTATATGTTTTTAATTAAAGTTCCAATTAAACTATCCCAAAATAATTCATATTTGTAGTGCAATGTTGCCAGATTTATGGTAAATTTCACACATTGTACACATTTTCTTTCTTATTTGGCTCGTGACCCCATATTTTCAAACGGCAGTCTTATTCTAAAAATTATTATCTTTAATTTGAGACTATTTTCAATAATTTGTCATTCCTCTTGCGGTTTTAAAGTAATACCAACATCTTGCTCCAATTCATATTTTTCTTGTTCAATTGATCAACACAAGTAACCAAAAAAAAATTTTGCTCGATTGGTCCTGTTTATCCCTGACTAATCCCGATTTCTAACATTCAATTTCAAACTTGCCGCGTGGCCACGCTGACGTCATTGTGGGCTCACCGCCTAGTAGGCAGGCAGGGTAGCAGGCGGGCGGTGGCGGCGGACGACTTCAACCGTGATTTAAATAAGTTGGGAAAGTACGTACGGTCGAGTGAGCAGTGTCATCGTCTAAGTTAAAATGTCTACGAAAAATCCTTACTTATTCGAACCGACCTCTACAAACGACGAATTACACAAGATAAATTTAAAAAATATGGAAAACAGAGCCAGGGTAGAAACTTTTGGCGGCAGAGCTGGTAACCGTGATTAGTGTAGGTGCGTGTTTTGTCAAATAATGCCGACGGACATGGAATCTTTGAGTGATTAAGATGATTGCATTGTCTTGAGCGGAAGCTTCCTCTTTCTCGAACTCTCTTTACTGCAAAAAAACAAATTTACATTTCTCAATATTTTGCAGGTATGAAGATTTTCGTCCCTTTAACAGGACCCAGATGCAAGTATACCTATTTAGAATGCATCTGGGCCAAATCCACACTTTTGTGTGATGTGTATTTTATTTAACTAACCATCTAGTCATTATACATAATAATTATGTATGCGTAAAATAATATCAGAAGTTAAACTGTACGATTTAATGAAAATGAACTCGGCGCAATATAACCACGTCGTTGATGCGCCGTTAAAACATAATAATCTAATCTAAATCTAATCTAATCTAGATTGAATTGATTCAGGTTTACCTAAATTACCGGATGGAACTGCTGTAGATTTTAATCGGGGCATGAGTTACTTACGGGAAAAAAAACCTGTTTTGAGGCGGTTAGAAATTTCAAAATCTTCAGTGTTAAAATGATCAGAACAGACTTATGTAAATTTACTCGGCACAAATTTTTCTCGGTTGACTTTGTGTAGTGTAACCATTGCCGTGCAGCGAGGTGATTTTGAGGTGATTTTGTGAATGACGGAAGTCTATGGAATGACACACTTTTTGTGTCACTTTTGCTTTTCAAAGATTGTTATTGCACTCATACACAGATTAACGTTGAACCATGTTGATAAAATAAAACTAAATACCAAAATAAAAAGAAATTCACTTGAAAATTAATACATAAAGATACTTTGCTGCACTATCAAAACTAGAACACAAATCGAACACTCTCTGAGGAATGTGACAGGAGACTGTCTCGCCACGCGTCGTACGCATTTTTGCTGTCCATCCGGTGCGAGGGTTGAACAGGTAGAGCCCACGATGACGTCAGGTGCTGCTTTTACAAAATAGCTCCTAACTCGGCGAAGGAATTTTTTTACAATTTTTTTGTAAGGAAAATTTAGTAAGTTCGCTAAGATTATAAATTAAAAAAAATATTTGGAGCAAGATGTTGGTATTACTTTAAGAGCAATTTAAGGCCAATTTTCCGGGACGATTTCATGTCTCCCTGTGTTATCTTATGGGGGAAAAGATGATCTTCAATCAAGAATAGTATCTAATTATTTCATACCGTAAGGGGCAAATATTTTTTGCTAGTTGTATGTAATATGATTTCATCCATCTTTGGTGTGAATTACAGCAAATTCTCATTCCTATGCCGTAACCGTGGAACCCCCTTAACAAGGCATTAAAATACCAGTTCTAACTGGACTTTTTACAACTTAAAAGCTGTTAAGACTGCTGGGCAGTGAGTTTGACCTTAGAGAGTTTTTAATCGATTTTTATCAATACCAATGTGATTGTTATCAAAATAAGGCTTTGTACGAGTTATCAGAACAGTTCAATGAAAATATTTTCATAGCTTGTAATGGTTTATTAAATAGATTTACTTTGTCCTACAGAAATTAGTGCCCGAAAATTAGTAAAATTATGCCACTCAACATCTGTTGGACAAAATAAAACTAATAACTTATCAAAAACTAGGTACCTATGAAATTATTTTCATTGAACTGTTCTGAATACTCCCTCAAAGCCCTATTTTGTTAAAAATTACATTGGTAAAAGATATTTATAAAAATCGATTAAAAAACTGTTCAAGGCCACGCTCACTACTCAGCCCTCTTAAAAAAGGCACAAATACCTACCTACATCTAGTGAAGAGGCTATTTCCCTTCTCCTTGGGACGCATCTTGTCTTGAAAGATATGCCTAGGGATGTAAAATTTCCGGAAAAATAAAATTTGGAAAATTTCCCGAAATTTTCTATGATACATGATTTTCGATGATACGAACCTCACAGTACAAACCTCACAGTACACCCCTTGATTGCAAAAGCTCAAGTAATTCTAGGGCAATTCCACGCCAAAGCATTGAAAAGAAATTTGAAATACTTATGTAGGGTACGACTCTGATTTTGTTCATAATTGGGTATACATGTCCGAAATACACCGATGGAAGCCGAAATAAACACATGACTCTTTCAGCGTTTTTTCCATATTTTGAACGGGGTCCGAGAAACGGGCCCCTTAAAGAGTCATTGTCTGGTTGGCCTTGCTTTCTTAAAACAATTTTATTTTTATTACCGTTAATGATAGAGACTTAATTTTTTTTTAAAGAAATGAAGATCTTAAAATTATTAATTTGATTATAATTTAATGTGGGCCCAAAAATGAAAAAAGGTGGGTGGATGCCCAAATTGTCCTTACAACGACCCCCCCTAAAAAGTATTTGTGATATTTTGTAAAAAAAAAGTGTATCCTAATTGTATATAACATCCTTGCAAAGTTATAGAGTGGTAACTTGTACGCTATGTATAAGCTATGCGGTATAGTGTAAAATAGTACTAGGTTTTTGCATTATATTCCACTACTAGCCAAAAGATACCCTTCTCACCCTACCACGGAAGGTTTAAAAACTGTTTTTGGTTCTTACAAAGTATGCATTTCAAAAACTATTTTTTTCTGAAAAATTGGAAAAATAAAGTTCGGAAAATGTCCGGAAATATTTCCGGCCACATCCCTAGGCAGGCAACAGTGAGATGACATCACGTGCAAACTATGAATTCATGGTCAAATACAGTTTTCTGTCGGTTGCTTCTGGTATTCCTGATGCACTTCTTTCATGCTAACCAACACATTCTTACGCGTGATGAACACATTGGGAATTAATTTCAAATTAATTGTTTATTAAAGAAGTTCACAAGTACAATAACAATGCAATATATATGTATTTGGTTTTAAACGGACAATAATTAGACCATAAGACATCTTCAGACGTACAGTTCCTTGCACCAAATGCATATGTGTCATACGATGCAGTCATTCATGAAGAGGTTAAATACGATTGTCTCAACTTAGCTTAACGAGTTGCTCTTCAGCTCAAGCGATAAGAAACCTGGGTTTTCAGTAAAGCTTCTGGAGAGGTAGGATGATAGGAGGGGTAACCGGTGGTCTGACAGTTCTTAGTAGGGGTGTTCAACGATTATTTTATTTCAATCGATTAATAATTCGATTTTCGTAATTTAAATCGATTAAATCGTTTTGATATGTAAATATATGTCATCATGTTCAGGGTGGTCATCATATCATCTTTTACAGCAATATTAACCTCAACAATGAAATGTGTCCGGGAAGTCATTAATTTTTACTTCAAAGACGCTGTAATGTGCCGTAATTCATTCATTCAATCATCACTTAGTAATGTGAATGAGAAATACTAGTGATGTGAGTCGGTAAATTTACGGTCAGGTAAATTTACCGGTCAGGTAAATTTACTGTAAATTTACCAAATAAATTTTACCATGGTAAAATTTTCAAAATTATCATCATTATATTCTATGGAATCAGCCAAGTGCATAGGTCAAGAAAACAGTGAAATTTACACCCTTAATGAGAAGTGGAGAAATCTTGTGAATATCATTAAAATGTTGCATTATACATTGCACCTATTGCACACATTCTCCGATGTGAAACCAAGGAAATAGTAGGGAAATACTTTCAGGGATATCAAGCAGACCTCACAGTAAAGTGAAATGTAGTCCATGTTGATTTGTAGGTGTTCATACATAAGTTTTATGAATTTGAAATTAGGTTTTTTTAATTACCTATACCAAAGTGAAATGTTGACCAATGTCGATTTTGTAGGTAGAAATATGCAGAAAATGTTCATTTTATTTCATGAATACTAACTTAATTTGATCTATTATTTTATTTCATTTTATCTTCATTTTCTGTAGGTAGAGTACTTGTTAAATTGTACTTGATTTCCTAGAAGTGTTTCTTCATATATTTTCTTTGGTTTCATAGCAGAGAATTGTGTGCAAATATTCAAAGTAGGTATAAACAAAAATGCAAAATGTTTATGATTTGTTTCAAACGAAGGTATTATTTAAATTGCAACTTGGAAATTACTGTAAGAGACCTGGGGAAGATAAGGGGAAGCAAATGGTTCTTCAAAGTGTATTGTTGGATATGTCTACACATAATTTATGTGGAAACAAAACTTGCAGATAATATTATAGCTTATGACTTGAGGTAGGTACATTGTACATCTTCAAAACGTTAAATTCGATAAATAAATATTGTTAATTATAATAATAAATAACGTTTTGAGAGTGTAACAGGGGCAGTAACGTTCTCCATTATGGCATTATTTAATTTATTGAGCTTTAATTATGTGCAAGTATTACATTTTATTAAATTTTAGAGTGTGAAGACCAAACGATGCAAAAAGAAATCACTTGGAAGAACCACGGCATCCCCTTCATTTCCTGATCACTTAATACACATTTGGCACCCCCAAAACACTTTTAAAACAATTATTTCAAGAGCCAATAGCACGATTCCTGAATTAGACAAAAATAAAAAAATTTACCGCCTGACGGTAAATTTACGGTAAATTTACCGGTAAATTTACCGAAAAAAAAATTTACGGTAAAATCCACATCACTAAGAAATACACACTGAAACTTGGGAAAATACACACAAACATGAACTTACCACTAAAATATTACGCACACAAAGAAAAATGTTGACAGAATGAAGCCAGCCATTTTAGATGTTGTAAAGTGCAACCATTTTCAAGGCAGCAAATTCAAATTGATAATTCGATTATTTTTCCTAACATCGATTAATTATTTTCAATGTCACAATCAATTAATCAATTCGATTAAATCGTAAACATGAACACCCCTAGTTCTTAGTGAACATTCTCTGCCTCCATTCCATTCTCCTTGGTCGGAGATCTCTAACTCTCATTAGTCCGTTATGTCCGTCCGGCCGCGTAGCTCAGCTTTCACCTGGCAAGTGATAGTTTTCGGACATTTTTCATAGTTTTCAAGCAGCCATAGTACCAAAGTTTTACTGTACGTTTTGCTGACGCAAATGCCCCAATATTCAGTACAATTTGTGAATGAAAATATCATGCAATATAATTACGTAAAATGTAGAAGTTTTTCATCTTCTAAATGATTCTTGGGTCATTCAATAAATGTACATGATAAATGTAAATAAACAATGCTTAGTAAATTGATTAAAAACGCTGTAGAAGCGGAGTAAATCAATCTTGAACTACATTGCCAGTACGTATTGAGAACCGAGTCACCAGTATTGTGTTGCCATAAGTGTGCCAGTAGAGATGTCAGGTAATGGAATGCAACTCACGTCCATCAAGCTTCATCTCAGCAGCCCAGCATCCCGACACAGGAGCAGATCCACAGCGATCATTGAACACTAGTTCTATACATGAGCAGCAGCTCCAATCATTTACTGGAAATCAAGATCAAAATCAAAATCTAAAACCCCAAATATTCTCAAAAACCATTTACCTAATACTATGAATCTATGAGAAATCTATGATCTATGAAATCTATGAATTCACTTCAGTTTAAAATTCTCTCCACTTCATAAAATGAATTGTTAGAATAAAAACAAATCAATAAAAACAAATCAATTGAGTTATGACACAAAAAAGTAAGAACAAAGTGACAAACCCTGTCGGAAGTCTGATGTGGCAATAGAATATGCTATTATGTAATATGTTATCTATGGTATGCTGTCGGGTTGTTACCTCACATGTGGCAAAGCCTCCAAAGTCTCCCAAGCCTCAAAAGTGGACCCAGCAAGTGTGTAGCCATAGCATATCCTTCCACGAGACGAACAGTATTGTTCAAACCTTGCTCGACAGTTAAGCCCTGACAAGATACAACCCGAGTGATGGCCTGCCACCCCCTTACACCTACACTGATGACTCTCCTTGAATTTTAATAGCCAACTGCATTGAAAGATATTTGGCACCACAACAAAACAACCCTTTCCCCGACACCTGCAGGGGTTGAGAGATATTTATAATAACCGGACACGCGTCAAAACACTCAGGACTACAAGTTATGCCCATTGTTGAATTTTTCACAGCATTTGCTGAACTGGCTACACACTCGCTGGGTCCACTTACCCCAACCATGGAAAGTCCCCGTTTTGACATAATGTGCTTTAAAGGGAGTTAATGCCCTCGAGCAGATGCCCTTCGAGCAAAGCCGTCATTGAACAATCACTGGGTGAATGCCCTCGAGCAGATGCCTTTCGAGCAAAGCCGTCATGGAACAATCACTGGACAACACAAAGACTTGACGTCCCGGAGTTGAACAGAGCCCCCGTCTAGTTCGGCGCTCCAGGATCCAGATTCCAGTTAAGACCCTTCTTCTGAACCCCCTGGATTTTGCTGTCGAACTATGACCACAGCATAAGGTCGCCACAGTTTTGTCAAGGATAGCGTGAGGTAGTTCCAACCGATCATTTACTGGACATCAAGAAAACCTTATTATATTACCCATAGACTTCCAAGTATTCGCCATAACAAAATATAAAGAAAAATGATAAGTCAGAATATTTAGCGCCCCATCCCCCTATGCCCAACCCCTCTAAACAAAACAAGAAGACAAGTTATTAGGTACCTGCTCTGCATTACCCTACTCTGGAAATTAAGAAAAGAAAGTCAATTATCATCTAAAACCCCAAATATTCTCAAAAACGAATTTACCTAATACTATAAATCTATGAGAAATCTATGATCTATGAAATCTATGAATTTACTTTGGTTTAAAATTTTCTCCACTTCATAAAATGAATTGTTAGTATAAAAACAAATCAATTGAGTTATGACACAAAAAAGTAAGAACAAAGCGACAAACCCTGTCGGAAGTCTGATGTGGCAATAGAATATGCTATTATGTAATATGTTATCTATGGTATGCTGTCGGGTTGTTACCTCACATGTGGCAAAGCCTCCAAAGTCTCCCAAGCCTCAAAAGTGGACCCAGCAAGTGTGTAGCCATAGCCTATACTTCCATGAGATGAACAGTATTGTTCAAACCTTGCTCGACAGTTAAGCCCTGACAAGATGCAACCCGAGTGATGGCCTGCCACTCCTTACACCTACACTGATGACTTTCCTTGAATTTTAATAGCCAACTGCATTGAAAGATATTTGGCACCACAACAAAACAACCCTTTCCCCGACACCTGCAGGGGTTGAGAGATATTTATAATAACCGGACACGCGTCAAAACACTCAGGACTACAAGTTATGCCCATTGTTGAATTTTTCACAGCATTTGCTGAACTGGCTACACACTCGCTGGGTCCACTTACCCCAACCATGGAAAGTCCCCGTTTTGACATAATGTGCTTTAAAGGGAGTTAATGCCCTCGAGCAGATGCCCTTCGAGCAAAGCCGTCATTGAACAATCACTGGGTGAATGCCCTCGAGCAGATGCCTTTCGAGCAAAGCCGTCATGGAACAATCACTGGACAACACAAAGACTTGACGTCCCGGAGTTGAACAGAGCCCCCGTCTAGTTCGGCGCTCCAGGATCCAGATTCCAGTTAAGACCCTTCTTCTGAACCCCCTGGATTTTGCTGTCGAACTATGACCACAGCATAAGGTCGCCACAGTTTTGTCAAGGATAGCGTGAGGTAGTTCCAACCGATCATTTACTGGACATCAAGAAAACCTTATTATATTACCCATAGACTTCCAAGTATTCGCCATAACAAAATATAAAGAAAAATGATAAGTCAGAATATTTAGCGCCCCATCCCCCTATGCCCAACCCCTCTAAACAAAACAAGAAGACAAGTTATTAGGTACCTGCTCTGCATTACCCTACTCTGGAAATCAAGAAAAGAAAGTCAGTTATGATCTTAAATCCCAAATATTCTCAAAAACCATTTACCTAATACTATGACCCTTACTTTTTGTAGTGTCCCAAATTAACTTGGTATTGTATACAACATACCACTGTAACCAAAATAATAAGAAAAATTATTCCCTACTCTAAAATATTGATAGAAAAGAAATAATTCAACAAAAATCAATTTAAATCTGACACAAAACCCTGTTAACTCTGACGGGATGCTCGAGGCCCCTGCATCGAACCCGGGTCTGCTGATCAGCTTGACAGAACCAGCTGTGACAACAGAAACAGTCGTTAGAGAGCAGACTAGAGGTTAGTCATGTAACACTGGCGGCAAACTACAATACTGGTAACAATTCTCAATACCGATTAATACCGTTCATACAAATATAATTCATTTTCCCTTTTTGGAACTAGATTTACATCTTTGTGGAAATAATAACATACAAATATCAGCCAAGTTTCCATAGCCGAACCCATAGCATGGAGCTGAAGCTTGGCAGAAGACTCGGAGAAGTAGTGATCCGCTGGAAGCGCTAGAAATGGACCATCTCCGACGATCTTGCAGGGTGTTGAGAGTAGAGAATATACACAATACTCGAATAAGAGAGAATGTCCGTCAACACGATTGTGGATGGAGTCGAGACAAGGCAGTTGGTTTGGTATGAGAATGTCAGGAGAATGGAGGAAGAGAGATGGCCAAGATGGATGTGGGTAACAGCCTCACGCTCAAAAAAGTTGCGGCCACAAGTAGAGGTATTTGCGGATGTCAGTCCTCAACACCACAAGACCGTGTGCTAATAATCTTATGGGCGGAATTCAGTAGCACTTGAAGTATAGAAATAGTACTTTTGAGCATGAGGCTGTTAGCAGTCAAAAACAAGACAGGTAGCCATTGCATAATTTCAGATTGATGAGGGAACCGGTTCTGTATTGCAATTACAACCCGAAATACAAATGATGATGGAATAGACCCAATCACTAAGTGTCAAATGCAGATGCTCGCTTTGTTTGTTGATAATACCTAGATAGACTCAACAGTTAAGTTTTGTAATCTATGAGAATGCAAACATAGGTTAGCATTACCTATTTTTTATCAAGGTTTTTTCGTAATGAACAATTCTGATGTTTGTCTCTTCACATAGAGAACCACAAGTGGGTAAAATTTGCTGATTAAGCTTGAGGTTGATATTTCTAAACTGATTCATTTAATTAAATTGATTGGCTTGATTAGGTGCCCATCCCTAGTGAATAGTAAACGATGAGGTACTTGTATTGCTGCTGTTTGCTGCTCGTTGGTCTGGATCTGGGTTTAGCAACTACCTGAACATGTCGTACGCTTGGTTCTGATGGAACCGTATCCGACATGTCAGTGAAAGATCTCGCAGCTCCTCTCATCTTCAGTCTCATCCCAGGATTCTTGTGTTCAAATCACACTCAAAGTTGTCACCAAAGTCTTTCAGTTGCTATTCATTTTACATGGAACAACTCGATGTGTTTTCATCTTTACATTTCAGAACCAGTTATTTAATATTGGAAATAATTTCATGTTAAATAACTGATTGTGTAATGTTTCCTTTGATGGATTATCATTTTATTGACCATTCAAAATAAAATGGGACCTGAAAGTAAATTTATGAAGTGGAGAGAATTTGAAACTGAAGCGAATTCAAAGATGTGAAATATTAAACTGTTGCTTGGATACTAACTTGTGCTATAATTGAAAACATGCAGCATTGTCAAAGCAAAATGTTGACAATGTTGCATGTTTTCAATTATAACACCTTCGAATCCAAGCAATACCTAGTTTAATATTTCACAGGTAGGTAGTGAGGGAAGTGAGCATCTAAAATTTGACTTGGGACAGTTTTTTGGATGTGTTATTCCAGTATTTGGTGCAATCTGCTTCTTGGATCATGCTGAAATTTTATTTACATGTAAACTTGTCTGTTTGAAGTCTATTTTTAAATATACAATATAATGCCAGACACTGGAGTTGATTACATCGTGTCATACGTCCTCAAAAGTGTAAAATACAAACAAAAAAAACATTTGGAGAACCAGATGCCTTAATGTTTTTGAGAGTGTGCCATAACATTTGATTTTTGACATTCTTGAGTGAAAAAAAATCAATAAAACATTTTGGGGGGGCGCGACTCCCGTATGTTAAAGTTACCTCTTACCGTTGCATGCATTTGAACAGGGACCCTATTCTAGAACTCTTTCCATTCAACTGGAATCCGATTCCGTGCAATGTTAATCTATATTACCGTGAATGAATTGCAGTGAAATTGGTCATTTAAAAAATCTAGAATAGAACCCTGGTCTTAAGTTTTCCTCGTTTATTTATTAAATGAAATGTAGGTTTGCATTCGACTTGAATTAGTAATGCTCAATACACACGACGCATTCGATCGAATTGGATTATTGGATGTTAATGATTATGTGCGTTATACAACATTATAGAGAAGGGTTCTAGAATCCAAGGTCTCGTCCAATGTTCGAGGTGGATGTGTCGTTAGTACTGGGCTTAAGTAGTAGTTCACACCTCGAAGCGATTGTTTTTAAGAAATCCGATATTGCGCAAAGTTTAATTTAAAATACATTTTATGAATTTGCAATGTTTTGGGGAAAATGTAAAAGATTTTGCATACTTGCATGTTCCAGGGTTTAAGATGGCTGGATCGATCGATTTTCTGAAGTATTGGAGAGCTTTCACTAATTTATTAAGTGTAAAAAAATCACGTTTATAAATTCTTTTAGCACATAATTTACTTTTATAATATACTGGGTAGGTAGTTGAAATAGACAACATTTAAAGGGTATTTATACGTTATCTTATTATTTAGAGCAGTTTTAATGCCACAAAGAAGTTAGTTTTGAATTGGATATTGAAGATTTTTCTATAATTTTAATAATACGGTACAAAATGGCAACATCGTACTTTGGAAATTTGAATTTGTGCGGAATCATGATGGCTGAGTTTGATGAGCTTACTCCTAGAGTTTACTTTCATGAAAAGTAAAGGTATCTTTAGTAGGCATTTAGTGCCTTTTAACTACCTTGAGCACTCCCATGTTGCCAAAAGTATTTTGACTTGATTCGCAATTTGAATTGAATCACCTATAACTTTTTATTTAGCACACGATGATATTGGTTAATGGTTTATATTTTTTTAATGAAAGTAAATAGATCAAAGATTCTTTCTCATATAGGTTTTTTGAAAATCTATCGAGCCAATTAAATAAAATCTTCATTTGTAGAAAAATTTTCAAACCTGCCATAAGATAACATGGGGAAAATACTTCTTTCTTATTTGCCTATCTCGAAAACTAGACACGGGAAGTATTTTATTTTTTGAAGTATTGTTTAGGGAATACCAATGAGTGAGTAAAGCAAAATTGAACACTATCTGAAAAAATGGTCGATCGACCCAGCCACCTTAAATAAAGTTGATATTTCTAAACTGATTCATTTAATTAGATTGATTGGCTTGATTAGGTGCCCTAGTGAATAGTAAACGATGAGGTACTTGTATTGCTGCTGTTTGCTGCTCGTTGGTCTGGATCTTGGTTTAGCAACTACCTGAACATGTCATACGCTTGGTTCTGATGGAACCGTATCCGACATGTCAGTGAAAGATCTCGCAGCTCCTCTCATCTTCAGTCTCATCCCAGGATTCTTGTGTTCAAATCACACTCAAAGTTGTCACCAAAGTCTTTCAGTAGCTCTTCATTTTACATGGAACAACACAATGTGTTTTCATCTTTACATTTCAGAACCAGTTATTTAATATTGGAATCCATTTCATGTTAAATAACTGTTCGTGTAATGTTTCCTATGAAAGATTATCATTTTATTGACCATTCAAAATAAAACAGGGACTGAAAGTAAATTTATGATGTGGAGCGAATTTGAAACTGAAGTTAATTCAAAGATGTGAAATATTAAACTGTTGCTTGGATACTAACTTGTGCTATAATTGGAAACATGCAACAGTGTCAAGTAAAAAGTATGATTGTTGCTGATTTTAGTAGGTAATGAGTGAAGTGAGCATTTATTTGACTTGGGAGAGTTTTTGGTGCAATATTCTTCTTGGATCGTGCTGAAATTTTACGTAGGCTACATGTAAACTTGTCTGTTTGAAGTTTGAATTTTTATTGTTGATTTTTTGTTGCTGATGTCGATCTCGCAAATCTCTTTTGTGCTCTTTCGCATCATAGTGAAGCCTGTAAGCACAAAAATAGTGCAAAATGTGATACTAATTTTTCCTTTGGCAGTTCTTTGGCAGTCTAGTTTTTCCTTCAGGAATGTGCTTTCAATAGAAAAATATTGAGATCAGTGTGCCTGCTGTCTTCTTGGAACCTCGTTCAGAAAGCGTGATCAAAACAAGTGCTATCTGTCAAAATGCTGCTTGTGCTGAATAACATATTATAGATTTCGCGAGAAGATGAACGAATATGGGCAGTAATGAAATATGCCGATTGTATTTGATTGTAGACACTGAGGTACGCATCATTTCTGTTATTCTCGCGATGTAATTGATCTTGGTACTATTTCTAAGAAAGTGCCGGGCCCATGCGCACATGAATCTCTCGGGTTACCTCAAAATTTTAATTTTTGACGCTTGGTGGCGTGACTGCAACTTTCAGTGTCGAATTGAGGGCTTGCCCGAGGGACTTTAGACCAAAACATATCACATGGTTTTCTCAACCAAAGTGCTACACATTTTCACTTGGTAGGGTACAGTTTAGTCAGTCTTTTCCCTCATCTGATAAGTTAGGCCCTCTGTTAAAACTTATCTACGCAGAAAAGAACTGCAAAAATAACAGTATGATGATTTTACCTACTCGCACCTTAATATTCTCAAATCAAGACCTGAAGTTGAAGGAAATCCTACGAGTTGCCAAGAACAGCAAACTTTACTCTAATATAATAAAAGAGGGCACATATGCATCACAAACCTGAACCAATGTTGTCGGCAAAACATGCGCTCTTTCTTCATCTTTCCAACAAAATGTTGAGACATTAATTAAAGTTCGTTCACGATAAGAATATCACTGACGTTTTAGTCGATCACGTCGTTCATTAGTCTGTCACTTGAACACTGCCCTGTCAATAGCAAGACTTTCTTCTTTGTATTATTGAAATTGTATAAATTATGTCAAATACACAATTTTTAATAGTAGTAAATATTATAAAAATTCAATAAAATTGATTTATTTTTATCTACAGCCGTATTATACACATTTTTGATTATTATATTGATATTTACATGTTTAGGTATACGTTCACTTGACTACTGTAGTACACGCCGCCATTACGGCTTGCTATTCTAATCGTGAATGAACTTTATATGCCTCTCCTTGCGCAGGCTATCCGCGCGCTGTGTCTCAAGTACCCGCGCAAGCACAGCGTGCTGATGAACTTCCTGTCGGCCATGCTGCGCGACGAGGGCGGCCTCGACTACAAGGCGGCCATCGCCGACACAATCATCACCATCATCGAGGAGAACCCGGAGGCGAAGGAGACGGGTAGGTCAATGATACACTCTTGCTGTCCATCAGTCATACATTGGCTAGCTGGCAGTGGCATTCTAGTGACCTGAGATACAGGCTGTTCAATTTACTCTTACAACGCCGTTAGGGTGTATACAAGCAGCACCATACAGACCTTCCACATGAATTCACACTTTGCCAACATAAACTCTCCAAATAAAATCCGCTAACTTGAATGTGCCACCTAGTTCTATCTGATTTTCATTTTGTTGTGTTGGTGCTAGCGTAGTACATCATTTTCGTTGCCATCTTCACCACCATAATCATTGTACAGAAGATTTGAACAAACTGTAGGCAGTAGGTTTTTCCTTTAAAATCTGTCATAATCTGCCATTTTGCCAAACGTTCGTTTTGCACTTTTGGTAACTTGTGGCAACAGTCTGTTCGATTTGACATTTATGGCAGGATTGTGTATCCAAACCTGCCACTGTCTATACATGATCCTGATGAGTGATGATGTGTAGGCCATGGCAAGTTGTGGTAAATTTCAAAATGGGGGACTTTTAGACTATAACGGTGAATTATCAAGAATAGGAAGTTTCGTAGGCTAAAATATTTATATGCTGTAGTAAATACCGTATTAACTCGTTTATAAGACGCAATTATATAGGTTTTGGAATGTTGAGGAAAGGCAGGTGCGTGCCTGTTAAAGCAAACAAGAGCTGCTGCGAAGAGACTCCCCTCCCCCCTTTCTCAGAAGCAGGAAATTACTGTTTGATTACAACAAGTTGGCAGTGATTTTCATTCAAATAGCTCAGTTAGCTGGAAACCAACATTAAGATCAATATCAAACTACAAACAAATACTGTTTTTCATCAATTACTCCGTCTTATACACGCATGCTAAGTGTTTTCTTAAAATATATTTCTCATAAAATGGGTGCGTCTTATACAGGGGGGCGTCTTATTTACGAGTTGATACGGAGACGGTACCTACATGTTTTTTTTCTGAACCATAATTGTGTTTGTTTTGTGTGACTATTTGTGCTCATCATCCCATATCTTTTAGCTGTACCACAGGCTTCCAAAGTTGCCAGCTATCATGTTGTGACTACAGCGTAACTGACAATTTATTACATATGTCCGGAATCAGATTTATTGATGAACGAAATTCTTAATTGACACTGAACCTTTTTTTACTGAACCTGTAGACTGAAGAGTACGTGATGGTTAAATATATCCCTGGCTCAAAGTACAATCACTTTATAAAAATACTGATTCTATTGAAATGTTGTTAGCAGTGTGTGTTTGTCATGTCAGGGTTGGCGCACCTGTGTGAGTTCATCGAGGACTGCGAGCACACGAGCCTGGCGGTGCGCATCTTGCACCTGCTCGGCAAGGAGGGGCCTCGCTCCAAGCAGCCGTCTCGGTAGGTCACTTCACCGTCATGCTCGTAGGAGGTGGGAAGAATCCCACTGCTGGTGGTGCCGTAGTCGTTGATGTGGTACATTCAAATACCAGATCAGTTTGAAAATAAAAAAGTAGTAATTTGTTTTGTCATGGTTTGAATGCCATGTTCTGAATGATATTTGATTGCACTCTTTTTTGTTGCAAAAGATTGCCAAAGTTTTTTTATGGTTTCTCACAGTTCAGAGGCAAATGCTGGAATGGTTCCGTACTATTAGGTCAAGAACACCTTCTTCCCACTGCACATCCTTAACTTTTATTCATCATCATCATCTCCCTACCATCATTTTGATCATTCATTCATTAACATTTGCCTAGTTGCAAAACACCAATCACTGCTAAAGAAATATTGATTGAAAATCACCTTTTTTCATTTATACTGGCAAGTTAATAGTAGATTTGTGTAATACTAAATACATTTTGATGTTTATCCAGATTTCTATGGATGTTCGATTGTTTATCTGCTAACACATTCTATCATAATATTATCGATGAAGAAGATTATTTTTATTTGCCCTGTAAATCTGTCTGCATGATCGATCGGTGTACTGAGTAATGAATCATTGTTAGAGCCAGTTTTAAATGGTGATGCGCGAATTCGCCAATTGTTCTGATTGCACTATTTTCTTCTACTAAAATCCATTTCATTGTGTATAGATCCCAAATCTACCATTTTTACATCGCGAAAAAAAACGAAATCCAACCCTGATCGCGATATTCAACATTTTCCGCGAAATGACCACGAAATAGAGGTTTTCTATTAAAATTACTGCTTTTATCCCCCTAACAGGTCACACAACAACAAACGAAACCAGTTTCTTTCCATATGCTACTCACTCAACCCCCTCCCCCTCGCCAGACACTTTGCTACCCACCCTCTAAGTGAACCAGACCAGTCTAACCAGTTGATGATGCCTCCAGGCTGCTTTGTTTTGCGCCCCCATCTGTTCAAGGTCGACCGGTTTTCCCAACCCCCCTTCCACCCTCAACCAGTCGCAACTATTCATCAATAGTCTACTGACACAGAAGGATTACTGCACTGAAAATTGTTGGATTGGGAAAGAAAATATCTTGTCAAACTATACATTTTGCGTCATGAAATTTTAAATATGTATCATCTATACAGAGAAAATGTGGGTTGGGGAAAAGACAGTACAGAGCATTAAAGACGCCATTCTAGACAAGCCTATTTCAGTGCTAATAGTGCATGACCAATCCATTCCAATCCCTCCTCCAAAGTGGCATACATGTTTTTCATCAAATTATGGTTTCTGGGGGCTATTACAATGTGTTTTATAACCAATTTAATATCACCACAAAATCGCGAAATCCCTCTTCCAGAAAAAACACAAAAAACGAAATTGATGATCTTAAAAACGAATTTTAAGAAATAAAATCACCATTTAAAACTGGCTCTAATCATTGTGACTTTGCTCCGGCGCAGCTACATCCGGTTCATCTACAACCGCGTGATCCTGGAGAACGCCGCAGTGCGCGCCGCCGCGGTGGCCGCCATGGCGCAGTTCGGCGCGGCGTGTCCCGACCTGGCACCCAACGTGCTAGTGCTGCTGGCGCGCTGCCAGACCGACAGCGACGACGAGGTGCGCGACCGCGCCACCTACTACAGCGCCATCTTGGAGTCGGGCGACAGGCAGCTGGCCAACCAGTACATACTGGACATGGTGCAGGTGCGCCAAATTATAATCATACATCTGCTTCAGATGTACATTCTGCTTCATACTAATATTATTTTTGATATTGCCAGTTCAAACAAGTCTTCCCAATGGTAACCATCAAACTCTGAAACACGTTGCATGTTGATCCCACCAAATTAATGTAAATTGACTAGCTGGAATTTAATTCCCTGACATTTTCCCATTGTACAGTGATGGAAATTTATTTGGTACACCCTCATTCCCGCTTTCCATGAATTAAGACCCCACCTCCTAGATCAGTATCACTGTAAAAGTTGTTTGAATGTGCTGGGTTGTATGGAAGGTTTAACAAATAAATTTCCACCACTGTACAGGCTTATCTCCATATTATCTCTCAGCAAATGTGCTTTAACTTGAACTCCAGTATTCAGGAGTTCAACTCTCTGGTATTCTCTCCTGACTCAGATTTTTTGTAGTCGAAGAGGCGTACCTTTAAAGGTTCCCTACTATAAGTGTGGATGAACGATGTTGTTCTGACTACGTATCGAACTGTCCGCACAGGTGTCCGTGCCCAGCTTGGAGTCTGCGCTGCAGCAGTATCTGATCAGCGACATGGAGGAAGCGTTCGACCTCAAGTCCGTGCCGCTCGCCGCGATACGAACCAACGACGAGGCCATCGCTGCTGACGGCATGCTCACCACTGCCATGCCCTCTGCCAACAAGGTCAGCTGCATGGAACACTCTTATCACTCTATTCGACACTAAAAGTTGCAAAACGCCACCTAGCGGAAAAAGTTAACATCTATACCACGAGTACTTGTGCACATGTGCACAGGGCGTGTTCAGGCAAGTCACTTAGATGTCAATCGTAACGAGTTCAGTAAAAGTTATAATTACATCGCGAAATAACAGAAATTGGTGAATACCTTAGAGTCAACAATCAAATACAATCGGCATATTTCATTACAGCACACATTCATTAAAATTCTTGTGAAAACGAGTTGTCTATTCACCATAAATCCCCATTTGACAGATGCAAATTGTTTTTCTCACGGCCTTCTGAACACACATTTTTCTTGACGCATCGTTCAAACAACTGCAATCTATCAAATGCTGCTTTTGGTGAATAGACAACTCGTTTTCACAAGAATTTGAATGAATGTGTGCTGTATGAAATATGCCAATTGTATTTGATTGTTGACACTGAGGTAAGCATCAATTTCTGTTAGTAAAACCTCCTTAAATCGAACAACCATAAGCCGAAATTCATCATAAATCGAAGTAAACTCAAGTCCCGCCCACAGTATAGGCTGTTCAATGTTAAAAAAAATTATAACTCAAAATTTGTATAAGTCGTAATTCGAAGTAATATTTGGCCCCTAGTCGAAAAATAGCATTGATTTTCAGTGTTTAAATCGAAGTAATTATTTTGTAAAACACAATTTTCGTAGTACAAAGTGTGATTTTACGTATAAAAATGGTCAATACTTTTGGAGCAGAGGGTACAACGGCGTAACTTTCACTTTCCCCCACCCCTAACTGGACCGACCAGCTGGCCTTATACCTGTTCTTAACAAAGGAGATTGTGAGAGAGGGTCGTTTCCTGTGGTCTCTGGAGAGTGGTGGGAAGGGAAGGAGGTCTATGACATGTTCAATAAATATTTGGGAAGTAAACATTCCGCAAAACAAGTGTTCACTGTTATAAAGAGCAATGTGGTGAATAAAAGTTATTTTGTCACGCGATCTAATGAATGGAATAATATTATTCACGCCCTAGTACGGAATATAACATGTGATTTCAGTTTATAAATCGAAGTATTTTTTTGTATAATACAATTTTCCGAGAATCCTTGATTATTTGGAAGCGGAGGAAGAAGAAGAAGACGAGGAGGAGATGCCAGGCGTGGCCAGCCGGTCTCCAGTAGTCCTGCGGCCCTAGTGTTGGTGGGAACACCCATCCCCTGACCCATTAAATTGGAACCAGCGGATAGATTATTATTATCAAAAATTTCCTCTATTTTTGGAGCAGATTGTCGGCCTGACTTCCCTTTCCCGCGACACCCCACCTGCTTTATCTCAAAGACAAGTGGGTCTCTTGAAACCAAGCAACAAAAAAACAGCCGACACATGTTGAGGGTTGAATCCCTGTTTCTAAGAATCAGAGCAAACTGCTGTGACGCCAGTAAGTTTGCGTGAAAAGGGCTATAAATAGTCAACAACTGACTAAAGGCATAAACATTGGTCATTGAATTATTTCATTCTGCGTAATATTTAATCTTATGTTTACTTATTAATAGGGATGTCTACATAAAATAAATATTCTGTCGACTGAAAAACAAACTGAAATCAGTTACTTTTTCAAGAAATCTCAGACCTTTTAAATTTTTTTCTCAATCTTTTGATGATTTATAAATGACAGCCAACAATTATTTTCTTTCCGTTTACTGTTACATTATTTATTTTTTGATTATAACACCACACCTATAGGTACCTAGTTGAATAAATAATAATTGTGAAATCGATTTATTGTCAAAAATTAAGTGTGTGTTTAATTTGTCTGCAGATAATATGTAATTGCGTAAATAATAGCAGTCCTTTAAACCATTGGAGGCATTGACCCTTCACTAAACAGCTGTCTTTAAGTGGTTATAGACCCTTGCGCAGGGGGAGGGGGTAGGTTTACGAGGCTTATCTTTACTACACGTCTGGAAAACATCATTCTATGAAAATACTTATAACTCGAAAATTCATGAGTCGAAGTGCTTATTTTGGGGTCCCTTCAATTTCGACTTAAAGAGGTTTTACTGTATTTCGCGATGTATTTTTAACTTTTTACTGAACTCGTTACGATTATCATCTATAGACTTGTATGTAAAAGTACGCACGCGCTGGGATTGTACTCGTAAAATACAAATTATTGAACAGAAACACTGGTATTGTCAAGTAAAAATAAAAAGAGTCCGCAATATTTCGCCGATGCGTTCGATCGGCTTCGTACTCAATCGATCGGGATTGTACTCGCGGGAGCGTCCATCTTATATTTACTAGCGCACTCTCTAGGTACTTTTAGTGTCGAATAGGCATCCTGCATGAGAAAATGTTTACCTCGTTGCCATGACAACATGATTCAAAATGGCTGCTTCCAGGGTAACATTTTGAACTGTCAGACCAATGTTCACATTGAAAACGTTCATGCAAAATGTCAACAAATATTTTTAGTACCTAACTATTATAACTCAGACATTGGATGTTAATATTTAACATACATTTGTGTACACTTCGTATTTTCATGGTTTAAATATTACGATTTGATGTTCTGACAGTTCAAAATGTTCCCCTTGTACTTGGAAGCGGCCATATTGAATCATGTTGCCATGGAAACGAGGTAAACATTTTCTCATGCATAATGCCTTTAGGAGAGTACTTTACTAAGTATCCCCATAAAAAACACTCTGTGTAAAAATACCAGCCAAGTCTTTTCAACTATAAAAAAATGGAAGAAATCTAAAAATTCAACACTGAAAAGTAGTGATATCAAAAAATGGGCCAAGTCAAAACTTAATTTTAAAAACCAAAATATTCTTGGCGCATCGTGCATATACATAGGCCAGATGTGAAATATACATAAAATCTACATACATCTATACATACCAATATTGCCCTAAAAAACGATGCGCCAAGTATTTTTGGTTTTTTAAATTAAGTTTTGACTTGGCCCATTTTTTGATATCACTACTTTTCAGTGTTGAATTTTTAGATTTCTTCTATTTTTTATAGTTGAAAAGACTTGGCTGGTATTTTTACACAGAGTGTTTTTTATGGGGATATCACTTCTTTTTTTAGATCATTCTCGCATTTGTAGCACATATCGGACCAACAATGACTAAGTCCTTAAAAAAAATAAGCCATTTCCGATATGGTTACTAATAAAGTTGCGTTTGGTACTAAATATTGCTAAAAATTATACTACATGAAGAAAAGCGAATACTTTGTTCCAATTGGTCCAGCCGTTTTCGAGATATGGCATCACTTCCGGTTAACAAAATGGCGGCTGAAGTCACTGCCACCTAGAATTTATTTCAATAAATGTTACGTATCATTATAAGCCTTCTGAATAAGTAGTTATTGTAGTAAGAGGTGATTAAAGTGTGATTTTTCATTTTTATGACGTCATTTCAGGTTTCGGTAATAGTAAATGTATATTTTGACTATTGATATTTCATATAGATGACCGTCTGAATCGATTGGCGTGAATTTCGTTCCGATTGGTCTAGCCGTTTTTGAGATATCAAAAACGGTTTCAAAATGGCGGCACAAAAAATTCTTAAGAACAAGGTATCATCAGGCAGACCAGTTGGATACGTGGTGAAAATTTCAGGTTAATCGGCCCAGCCGTTTAGGCTGTGGCGGAGACCGCGGAATTTATTGGAAGATGATTAATCATTATCAGAATCAGAATCAGATGGAAGCCGTCCAATTTCACGGTTTTAACGTCCCTCTAGCTCGCAAACGGCATAACCTATTGTTCCCAAATTTGGTATATGTGGTGGGGTGGGCTATAGCTCGAAATTAAGATATTTTGCAACAATGTGAGATTTTCCAATTTTAAGATCCAGTAGGCCGAAAATGCCACTTTGATGCTTACAGTAAAAGTGGGTTGCTCCAGCCTTTTTAATGGAGAGTGTGCGCGCGCCGCACGACTTGGCTGGCTTGGAGCGACCGCTCCACTAGATATAGCTAATAGCTACCTAATTTTATAGCTAATCTAATAGCATCTGATTAGTTTTGCATTGTACGAGTAGGTACCTTATAATTTTTAGTAGTTTCACGTTAAACACATTTATTTTATTAGATCTCACAAAATTTGATAATACTACCTTAGTACCTACCAGATGACTTATTGATCGATAATTCCTGTAATTTCATATTTGTATTGGAATCATAGCTTTACAGTCTTGACTTATCGTCCATTTCATCTACCCCGCTGCACTGTCTATATGCGGCTCCTCTTGATCGAGTGAATTATTGTTCTCAGGTGCAGCTGAGCCGCGAGGAGGGGCACTCGGAGCGTCTGAGAGCCGTGCCCGAGCTGGCCCAGCTGCCGGGCTCGCTGTTCCGCAGCTCCGACCCGCAGGACCTGACCGAGGCCGAGACCGAGTACATCGTGCGGTGCATCAAACACACATTCACCAACCACCTCGTGCTGCAGGTCAGTGCAACCTCATCCACATTGTCTCGGGACACTTGTTCTGTGAGCCCGTTTCAGTTTGAAATCAATTTGATTCATCTTTCTGTAATTGTGTTTTTAAACATTGGACACTGTTAATATAAACCAGAAAGCCATGTGAAGTACAGCTCTCTCATTGGCTGACCGCTGTCACGTGACTTTACTTGCCTCTCTGCTTTTCGGTCATGATCGAAAAAGCAGTGAGTTATACCCTGTTCACACTGAGGATTCGATCATGATCCAGTTCGATCGCAATTCAGATTTCGATGCGTTGTTACAACTCCATCGAGATTTGAAACGTGATCGAATTTTATTTAGTTCAGTTCACACACATTTTCGAATGCAATTGAGATATTGGATCACAATCGAATCCTCAGTGTGAACAGGGTATTACTTGACAGTGTGTCCCTTGTTTAGGTAACATTATAAACAAATGAATAGCATCCAGATTTATATTGCTTTCCATCAGAAATAGGACAGAGAAGTTCCTGGCCACATAAAAAATGCCTAAATGATCGAATATACATTGAGCCAAGGTCTCGATGATAGTGAAACAATCGCATCGTTCTTGCTACTGTCTCTCGAACAACTTGACGTTGCTTCCAGTTTGAGTGCTCCAACACGTTGTCCGACCAACTGCTGGAGGACGTGCGTGTGGGCGTGGAGCCGCCCAAGGGGTACACCGTGGTGCGCGAGATCCCGTGCCCGCGACTGGCGTACAACGTCCCCGGAAGCTGCTACGTCGTCATGCAGTTCCCGCAACACCTCGCCGATTTAGTCGGTGAGTCTCGGTGCATCCTTTGACATCGACAGTTGACGGTTCAGTTCTCAAGACTGGTTTTAAGTGACATGCTTCAGTATTTTATGACCTTTTAGGGATTATTTGTTGTAATATCAACAATATATATATATAAACATCTGTCTGCGCAATGAGAATGGAATGGAATCTACAGAATTTGGCTCCATTCTTGGAGGTATTTTTTATGTGTTTTCAAGATTTTAGTTTTGTTAGTAAAAATATGATGTCTTTATTTTCTGTATGTAACTTACTAGGAAAACGCTCTGTGTAACGCGTTGATGAGCGAGCACGGATACACGCAACACCTCGAACCGAAATTATGTCTATCGAAAATGTCATTAAAAGCCAATTCTTGAATTTCGTCACAGACTTGTATAAAAATCTCCAAAACCTCCAAAAATATTGGTCCTAATGTCCTTGCTAGGTTTTAAGTTGATCGATTAAACCCTTATGATTGAACGGTTCCTTGTTAATTTTCAAAAATCACAGGATCTCGTTCAAAAAATATACCTGGGACCACCCATATGATATGATATGTAGTGTGTGTACACAATATCAGATCAATCTGTTGAACGGTCAATATTAGTTTCATATCGTTTAAAACTTTCTGCTCTAACTACCTTGCCTTGAACTGAAGATTCGAAGTCGCCGTGAATTTGACAGCCAACATGCAAAATGTCCCTAAAATGACAAAAACTTTTGAAAATAACGACAGATTAAACTGAAAATTGGCAAAAATACCTTAAATGTTGGTACCAATGACCATGCGAAGTTTTTAGTTGGTCGGGCAATCGGTTCTAGTTTAAATTTCAAAAATCACAGGAAAAATGGTTTCAAATTTGCACCAATGGGAGGATTTGGCTGAAAATTTTTATGATTGGGTACAATGTTGGTTGCAATGACTTTGCTAAATTTCAAATTGATCGAACCAACCAATCGAAAGATAATTTTTATAAAATTTGAACCAATCACATGATCCCGTTCAGAAAAGATCCCAGGGACAGCATAGATTACGTTAATATGTTTGCAAAATTTCAGATCGATTGGTTGTGCGGTATGACCTGGGCAGTGCAGGCAAAAAAAATACAAACAAACAAAAAACAACAAAAAACAAAAAAAAAACACACAGAGAAAGTGCCATAAGAGTACCGTGGTGACGCTCGCTCAATTATTAGGGCTGTGCAAGTCTCGAAAGTTCTCGAATCTCGAATATGAAACTCCATCTCGATCTCGATCGTTTGTTCAAATTACCATCTCCAATTTTAAAGTCTCGAGCATCAACTAAGAGCCATCAAGATTTCCAATTTTTTGTTATTTTTACAGGACTACGCACGCTAACTTTCTTTGTATCGCCCATAAATTTGATTTGTATTGTTTTATATATGTATTAAGCAAACAGTTCTGCATACTTATCAAATTTTATTCTTGTGTGGCTGGACAATTTGCATTGTGTTTCTCTTACACCAAAAAAAAATCTTTTTAAAAAAGTATAATCTTGCTCGAATATTCTCGATCTGGAAGGTAAAATATCTCGCTCGACTTTTATGAAATAATCTCGATCTCGCTCGACATGAAAAATTTCAAACTCGCACAGCCCTACTTATTATTAATTTTAATTTGCATATTCCTAAAAATTTTCACAAACATTTTCAGGATTGTAGGTATGCAATTAGGAAATAAGAAAATACAAGTTGACAGATGCCTTCTAAAATGAAACTACCACATATACCAAACTTTTATTCTTTATTTTGTTAATATAGATTTAATTTTACATGAAAATTTACCGAGTGTACCGAGTGTGAGTGTTACAGAGTGTGGAAAATGAAGCTTTAAATATCTGCCACTTGTAAGAGCTGTGACATATGACGTGCCATCGTGTGCGAATGTCGTTCCAGGTCCCGTGGGGACGACACTGAAGTTTGTCGTGAAGGACTGCGACCCGACAACCGGCCTCCCGGACTCCGACGACGGATATCAGGATGAATACATGGTGAGCATTCCGCTTGCACTCCTACTAGTCACATGCTAAGTACAATGCTAATGATGATATAACTAGGGATGTGCGAATCCAGGTTTTTTCATTCGAATCCGAATCTCGAATCGAATCTTGAAAGGTTCGCCAATCCGAACCCAAATCCGAATCTTATTTCATTTAATCAAATTTCTCTGAAAGGAAAAATCGAAATATGAAAGTATGGTTAGGTAGGTCATTCAGGTGAAATGGTTGACTCCCATACATCAAAATGCTGTCAATTTCTATTATATCAGTCACATAATATGTGGAGATTATATTTATGGTGGAAGATTAGTGTGAATCAATTTAAAAACAAAACTAAGATGATTATTTACCATGTTACTGACGAATGTTTACGAATTGATGATCACGATTCACGAAAATGGCGGCAATTGATGGGTTGGGCTGGTTATTTTCAGCTTCAGTGGTTGGTAGCGCTGTATTACCTCTTAGTGTATTCCGCTATAGAATGTTGGTAGTATTGAAGAACTTTAAAAATTCAAATTTCGCGGGAAAATCAAGGATTGTCATCTAGGTTTGATAGGATTTGAATGGGTTTGATATTTCAGAATCTGGATTCGTCTGACGAATCGAATCCGAATCCAAATTTGGATTCGGATTCGATTCGAAATATTATGGATTCGCACACCCCTAGATATAACATCTTCATAACATCTACATCAGTTACATCTTCATAATGTTCATATACTTACAGCTAATGGTCAATTTATATATTGTTCTGAATTGGCAATGCTTTAGGTACTTATTGAAAACTAGGTGTAAGTCCGGAACAACAACGGACAGTAGCTGACTTGACATCTGGCTGACTTGGCTGCATAACATATTGATAGGTCTAAGCTTTCACATGATGTCATATTATGATGCCTCATATTATTTCTTGTGATAATGAAATGCTCAGTGATTTAGAATCTTTATCTAGTTATATACAAATATATCATCAAAATTCATTTATGTCCAAAGGATTGCAGGAAGATAATGTAGTAACAGGTTACATTCTTGAGTAAACAATATCTAATTGTGATCTATCTCAAGTATTTTGAAAATGTCACTGTATATAGAACTAAGCTTCAAAAAAGATTTGTGCAGATAATAACTAGGAATGACGTTTGTTTGTGTTGTAAAAATGGAAATCTGTTATTTTCTTCATCCCATCCGAAGGATGACGTAACATTTAGAGCACAGGCCTAGTTAATAACTCGTTGTCGACAGCTCGAGGACGTGGACATCTCGCTGGGCGACCAGATCCAGAAGGTGTCGAAGGCCAACTTCGCCGCGGCGTGGGACGAGGCGGCGTCGCTGATCGAGATGGAGGACACGTACTCGCTGTCGACGACCAAGACGCTCGAGGAGGCGGTCAAGAGCATCATCAGCTTCCTCGGCATGCAGCCGGCCGAGCGCAGCGACAAAGTCGCCGAGGGCCGCTCCTCGCACACCCTCTTCCTAGCAGGTGCGTTGATGTGATGTTAATGTAGCACTCGGCTCTTTTGATGTGGCCTTAGTTTTGATAGGACGTTCGCAGATCACATAATTTCTTTGATCGAGCATACATTTTCCAAAGACCACCTGTCTGGTTTGCATTAGTGCGTAGATATACGTACTTAGTTAGTTTTTTAACAGAATTCTCCCATTGGATGCAAAGTAAAGATAATCGGTTTATTTATCCAATCAAGTTAAAATTTCAATGAGAAAGTATTACATCGAACTTGATCAATTCATTTGCTACAGCTGTAGCAAGGGTACAGCATCTTTACTCAAATTGCAAATACCTATATATGGTAAAATATGTGTTATTTAATTAACAAACTGTAGTTACACCTTGCGTAACTGATTATCTAACAACCAAATGGTGGGGTTTATGTTAAACTATTATTATTTATTCACTGTTCTGAAATGATTTCTCTTTGTTTGTGTGTAGGGGTGTTCCGAGGCGGCCATGATGTCCTCGTAAGAGCGAAGCTGGCGTTAGGCGACGGCGTTACGATGCAGCTGACCGTCAGATCATCGGACGGTGACGTCGCCGAGCTCGTCACTTCGTCCATCGGCTGAACGCATTTCTTGTTCTTGTTCATGTCTTGCTTGTGTTAGGATATTTCAGCGGGAGAATTTATGTATGTTCCAAAGCTAATATAATTAAATAATATGCACTCTGATGACTAAAATGTATTTATTTATTATTCTAGTCCTTTCCAATGTTATCATAATGTTACCATTATTCCCCATATTGCTCCTTTATATCCTACTTCGTCCAGCCTATCTGCTTGTCCATGGTTCAAGGTAGGACTGTTTGATCAATCGGTTTGCATCAACCTTCGTCCTTCAGTGTCAAATTCAGAAATGCCAAGATTATTTTGTGAGACATTGTTTGCAAAAACTTAGCCCAGATGATACCTAAAACAATAAATGAAGAATACATCATATTTTGTGAATGCTAGGTAGATTGAAGATTTTTTGAATTGGTTAAAAAATGCAATTCTTCTATTGGTTAAAACTAAGTTAAAATATAGCCTAGATTTCTTGCAAGTACAAATTTCGAAGAAAATCCAACCAAGTTTGTATTTTTAGCGGTAAAATTAAAGCTAACTTTGATTGGCTCTTCTATGTCAACTAAACGAGTCAATCAAGGATTCGAATGTAATACATTGTGAGTGTTATTTGCCTTTTATAACAAAATACATTCATAAGCTGTTAAAACAAAAGAATATTTATGCTTATTGGTGACATATAGAATTAATAAGTATTTAATGATTGTGCTTTTTTCAAAACTTTCTCTATGAATGTAGTACTTTAGTTATCACTTTGACTACGTAGTAATGGCCGATCATAGTGTATTCTGACGGGTTGGGTTCCTGAAGTCTGGTCGCTGTCAGATTCTTCGATTATTTATCAAATTTATTAACGTCGAGTGTTTTATAACGCAACTTTACTGTGCCAAGCAAAGTCTATACATTTCTACACAATGTTGCATCTAATTAATCGTATTTTAGACTGGATAAAGAGTTTGTTCTGGAAAGAAGAAATGGAATTGACACTTGTAGGTTTACAATATTCTGGCAAGACTACATTTGTAAACGTCATTGCGGTAAGTACTCCGATATTACTATCATTTGGCCCACCAATTTATGATGCCAATGCACTCGAGCGTCACTTGCATAATTTGATTTAAAGGCTCAATACCTACAAAGAGTTTTACTGCCAGCCTTTGACAATTGATTTTTTCTTTGATGACTCATTGAGTATTGACTCAGCTTATCATGTGCCTCTTTGTTTTTCAGTCTGGTCAGTTTAGTGAAGACATGATTCCAACGGTCGGCTTCAACATGCGCAAGATCACCAAAGGCAATGTTACGATCAAGGTTTGGGACATTGGAGGTCAGCCTAGGTTCCGATCGATGTGGGAACGATATTGTCGTGGAGTCAATGCTATTGTGTATGTACCTACCTAACTTGATCACATGATTTCTGAATTATCTCTTAGTTTATGTGTGTAGGAGTTGACACTGGCAGGACTGTCAAATTGTGACAATTGTTAAACACTACAATATGTTGATAATATGGCATAAATCTCAATCTCTCACCTCACAAGAGTGCACCTACGTTGATGTGTGGCCAAAATTAGATATTCTGCAGTAACACAAGGTTTTAAACCAGAGGGACAATGGTATTGATCTTGAGAGACCACCAAATGTCTGCCCAAATATTAAACACAATATACATATACTACCTACGTTAAATAAAAATACTACCTACCTAGATGGGACTAGGAGGTACTCGAGGAGGTTATAGTTATATTGCTGGAGAGGTCACGCCCTGTACCAGCGTACGCTATGATTTGGAAGACACTCCCAGCTATCCGCCATTTCTCCCAGGCGGCAAAACTCCAGGCAGAAAACGATTGCATTCGCATGCTATGATACGAGCGCTGTTCCAGGAATTTTTTACTTGTGCGCAAATGAATACACTTAGGGATATGCGGTTTGTAACATTGTTTAACTGAGACTCTAAGGAATCAACTCCCATTTATCGATTCACTTTTTACTTCTGGGTGGCACGCAATTAAAATATGTCTGAAAATGTTTTAAAAATAGCTCAGAATGCACACAAAATATTATATCAACTATTCATTGCAACTATTTGAAGTATCAAGAATCAAAAAATGGGAATGGGAATGAATGAAATTTATTTCATTTGTTTTTACTTTAGGGAAATGTGTAACATAATGAATAATTGATAAGTTATGGTTGTGTTGGCAAAGAGAAAAGAACCAAAAACAATTAGTCACTTCTCATTCATCTGCATGTCTGAGGAATTATCATCTCGTCATTGTCACGTCTTCTCGCTGTGATTTCAGCTACATGGTGGACGCGGCAGACCCTGAAAAGATCGAGGCGTCGCGGAACGAGCTGCACAACCTCCTTGACAAGCCGCAGCTGACGGGAATACCGGTGCTGGTGCTAGGGAACAAGCGCGATCTGCCCACCGCGCTCGACGAGAACGGCCTCATCGAACGCATGTAAGTGTCGGATTCACTCGAGTCGGAACTCGACTCGGCTCCTGTTACTTTCAGTCAGAAAAGAAAGAAAAATAAAGAGGTTCGTGTCTGTGATGAAAAATTTCAACTAAGTTATCTTGAAATATTTCATGAAATATTTCATGAAAAATTTGAAATATTTCAAAAAAGTTGTTTTTAGGACTTCTGTTCAAGTCCTTTTAAAAAAATGCAAAACTGTCTTAACTGTAGTACTGCCTATTTGTTTCTAGACAACACATGAAATATCACCTAAACCTTAACATTGTGAAACTTTGATATAATTGATAATCATAGTAATTTACATTTTAGGTGCATGACGACCTCTATGTCAACTCACTAGAACTGTTTTTTCACAATCTCAAGTCATCCACAGCCTTCAATATATTGATAACTCTGTATTGGGAGGGAATATTCCAAAACGATTTGAATACCTACTATCTTTTCATTTCATACATAAAGACAAATCTTCCGTAAACGTTTTGAAATATTTCAACATTTACATCAATATCCAGCCATATGAGCCAAAAGAAGTCGCTCGCTCAATCATCTCGTGGTTCAGATAAATAACGACCGCTTCCGTCCGCAGGAACTTGTCCGCCATCCAGGACCGCGAGATCTGCTGCTACTCCATCTCCTGCAAAGAGAAGTCTAACATCGACATCACGCTCCAGTGGCTGATTGCGCACTCCAAGTCTGGCGCGCGCTAGCTCACCCCCGCGCCGCTGCCCACCACAGGCTAACCGCGTCGCGCACGCCGGCACGAGGCAAACGTCCCGGCAGTGACGAGGTCATGTGGTAGCTAGTTCTCATGCGTGACACCGGCGGCGCTGGCGCAGTGGCATTGCGGTCCGTAGCTAGCTCCGTTCACACAGGACACCAAGCTAAGTCATAGCGTTGCTGATGTCCATTCCAAATAAGAACGCAAACGTTTCGTCTTCAACATAATATAAAAATTAGACGGAGTGTTTTCAAAGTATGTTGGTTACGAAAACAGCAAAAACCCACTAAGAGCATGTCAAGTTTAATGGTATTAGCCAATAATTTCTATACACTAAACAAGTGATATGCAGCTTCTTCACTCATCAATTATTTTCTCTCAATTGCAATCAGATTAAGTTAGATCACTTTGGAGTCCTGGGTCAGATTCCTGTGCCCGTCCTCCCTAAAAGACTGTTTTATTGAGCTGAGAAGAAGATACCTACTGGGAAGGTTCCCTACTATTAGGCCAAGCTTACCTCCTTCCCACCATCCATTCTTACCATTTCTTCGTCGTCATCTCTCCATAGCATATCTATTAGTTTCGACAGTAAACAACACAAATAAAAAATAGTATTTTAGGTCTACCTCAATTGAGTTTTTGCTGTGCTCGAAAGAATGGTGAAGCTTAGGACTGCAATGTTTTCTGCCACTAGGAGCGCTGTAATCAAACGAATCTCGTCACTGCTGTGACGTTTGTCGGGATTCTCGTTGCCGGGTGACGGCGCGTCTCTCTAACTCTTATTATAATTATAACGTAAGCAACTACCTAGTAACCATGTTTGTAAACACCGCTGGTCAATGACGGAATATTTTGATCCTTGGTCGAGCGAGACGGACGGCATTCAAACGTGCCGATTAGCTCCGTTCAAGTTGATAGCTCCTTGAAGTCAATCTGGGAATAATGATATTTTAAAATGAATTTTGTTATCTACTATGTAGGAATTTTATTACCTCTCGGTACGTACTTCATTTTAGGTAAAATTGTTGTTTGTACGACAAGCTTTGCGAATTAAATGAATGTGCAGTAACCATCTGTTAACAAGGGCAGGGGAGAACACATCGAAAATTGACTCAATTTCTTGAGATGTTCATGTGCTTCTACAGCTTTTACGTTTTGAATAATTGTCTCATGAATACTTTCTCAAATAATTATGCCATTTTATGTTGATCCTATATCCTTAAGTGTTGCACTTTGTCAAACAGTTTTGGTGCAGAACGTTCCAGAAGGGATGAACATTCTTTGTGTTCATCAAAATCTCAGGATGAGTTTTTGTTTAATTATTACATCTTTGAGATTCAAATTGGCATTCTTTTGAAGATATTAATGATGATAATATGAATATTTAAAACAAATTAAAAACAATGTTTTCCTCAATCCTTGTAATCAACTTGAACGGAAAAGGATTAACGTTTCATTTAATGTCAGTTGTCAACATCTCGGAACTTTCATCTTAACTAAAGACATCTTCTTGTGGATAAAAGCTCTTGCATGAAGCCGGGATTCATCTAATCGGTGCAATGTATGACCAGCTTTCTTTAATTCCGTAGAGGCTGTGCTCTGAGGGGCTCATTTTTGACTATTGGTCGAGACTTATGCCTACGTTTATACAAGTCTTTTGTCGCCGATTAGATTTCATAATACGGTGAGATGGTCTGGGCTTGGATATTTACGTAGACATTATTGTCGACTACTTTATCAAAATCTTTTTTTTATATTTTACTTTTAGAATACTAGGTTCTTTGAATATAAGATATAATATTAGATATGAAATAGGACATTGGAGTTGCCTAGTGAAATAAAGTGAGATTACGATGACAGAAATCAGTACGGCGGGGGATGTTACTCGCAGCATTATTAATTTTTTCTATTACATTTTGTTGCACAGTTGTTTGTATGTGATGCACAAAGATGCAACTTAAAGAGAGTGTAATATTGTTTTACGATTTCCTCCCATTGCACATTTAGTTGCATTTTTAATCTCGAACCTCTTCCAAGAAACGTTGCCGGTTGTACAGTTCGGAATTATCTAAATCTCGATCTCAATTTGCAATTTCGAGACTGCCAGTGACGTTGATGGGTTTGTAAAACTGTTCCCCGCCTGACTGACGTCTGATTCCGACCAGCACCTTGCAGCCTGCTGGCAAGCTTAACATGTTAACAACGCAACTAACCCCACCTGTAGGGTGATTACGTAACTTCATCGTCGGCGATGGATCTCCACCGAGTCACGTCATCGGGTCAACTAGAGATGGGAATGCCTATCTCTAGTTAAAACTGATGTATGAAAACTTGCTTCAATGGAAATCTGTTCTGTTTTCAATCGCTGATGATATGTAAAAGTTAGATTGTATCACTTTTGTATATATTAAACAGTCATAATATGCTAGTGGACTAGAGTTTATTGCAGTCATTCGAAGACTCAATAATTAAGGCTCAATTGAATGTTACGGAGTCGAGCCCAGTAAATGTTTCATTATTGATCAAGAAAGAGTTTTCGGAGCGACTTTACCCGCTGCTAGGTGTCATAATACACAAAATTAAATTACGCAGCTCGGCTGCATCTTCACACCGGTCCTCGAACATTGAAATCGGTTCCCTTTCTCGCGTGGTCATCAATTCAGATGAGAATTTAGACTCAATTTTTATGTTCGGTTGTCACACAAGCGCCTAGTGTCTTTCTCAAAGTCTTGTAATTTGCAACCGCTTTGAATTGCTCCCCTGCAGAATGTATCCAGCTTAACTAAATAAACCAAGATTTTACTTGATTTCACAATTTAGAGAATCGATTTGAGAAATAAGTCCTTGTTATTGAGTTGAAGGTCTCGTATCGATGTATTCAGTCAGTGCCATTTAGCTGTACTCAGTCTTCACAGAATGCTTATAGTGACATTTAATGATATTTTTACTGATTAGTAGCTAAAGCTTTGCATCTATGTAGTGTTGTTAATACAATAGCCCAATATCATAGAAAGGAGTACAATTAAAATGACCTGGATCATTTATGGTGACATGAATCTAGTGTTTACGAGTAGATCTCGTCACAGTAACTGCACAAATATCTTCTGTGTTTCAAATCTTATATCGCTGTCAAGTTGCAGCCGACGACCACTTATTCTTGATGCCGTTGCCAACGGGGCAAGTGTGATAACTAGCGCATCCGCATATTGATACTTGTATAGTTGCATCATGTGCATTGGACGTTGCATTGTTTTGTGCACTGCGTTTTCGCTGACCAATGTCAGAAATATTGATCGTAATGAGAAAGTCGTCGGGAGGGAATTTAATTTCGAATGCATTTGATTAGGATTGTGCAAAACGGTTTGGTTTGACTCGAAATCCAAACTCAAGTCAAGATAAAAATGTATTTTGGTAACTCTAACAGGTGTTTTTGCAATGATAATTTCAACAGTAGTACGTACCCCAATATTTCGTTGCTTGTCTTCAATGTAGGTTTGTTTCAACTTCAAGAAAGGTTTGCACAACCATTAATTGTATAGGTATATCTTTGTCACTTTTAAGTTTAATTTTTGCAGATTTCTTATTTCACTTCTAACCTATTTCATATAGAGGCATATTTTATTATAGAATTTGATATTCAAATTGATGGAATGACAGTTTACATAGATTTTGTTCTACTAGGTTCAATTTCTCACAATGAACCTCAAACAAGCAAGAGTAGATTATGTTTCACTGTAACATCACTGGGTAGCTACGTGTACTCCATTGGACACATAAACTGCATATGGCGTTCGTCTATGAATTGTACGCCAATTTACGTGTCCTAGTGGGGGAAGTTTGGTATCATTAGGGTTGGGCGAACCGGTTCGTTTTCGAACCGAACCGAACCGGCTAGCTAGGTTCGAAAAACGAACCTCTAAGGTTCGTTTTCGAACCTTTTTCGAACCTCCCGCCTTTTTTTCCCGCCTTGATTCATTCAAATAATGCGACCAACCTCTTGTCACTGGTCCAACCTCTTGTCTTTACAGGTACAGTAAAATGGTAAAACCTTGGTAAATAGAGCCCCTGTAAGCCGAAATCCATCATAAATCAAAGAAAACTCAATTCCTGCCACACTATAAGGGTGTTCCATGTTCAAATAAATGTTGAACCGAATTTTTCATGCCGTAATTCGAAGTGCTATTTGGTCACAAGTAGCAAAGTAGCATTGATTTCAGTTTAGAAGTCGAAGTAATTTCCTTGTTGAGTAAAATTTTCGAAGTATAAAAATGAAATAATATGATTGTTGCGATCTAAACTGCGCTATACTTTTGGAACAGAGTGTACTTTTGGGTCCTGCATCTGCTAGCCAGCAGGTACCTGACCCTTGCGGAAGGAAGGATTGTTTTGCTTGTCTCTGTTGAAAGGTCTGCGAACTCGCAGTAATCCAGATGACAAATAACTTGACTTGACGGCATATTTTATTTTATTTTGATGATATTGTATGTTTATGGTATTTGAATAAATAATAGTGGTCATTTAGAAAACCATTCGCGATCTAATGAAGTGAAGATTATCACGCAAAAGTTAAAATATAATGGTGTATATTTGAACTTTCCAAACTTCATTGTAACCCAATGCAAAATCAAAAATAGTATGACGATGACGAGATAATTTTTGAAGAATATTGAACTTTTATTTTCGCGTAAAAATGCGAAGTATTTATGGAGTATACAATCACAGGATTACCATCTCTCAACTGGGGCAAGTATTTTCAAAATGAAATTCCATTATGGCGTTGAAGAGAGGAAGAAAACTGTTGAAATATATTTAAATTTCGAGCAGTATATTTCGCGTTTTTGTTCCAATTATATTATTAAGTCAATGTCTCCGTATAGGTACAAATAAAAATAATATCTGAGTAACAAACACCCCATTAAACAGCTGTTTTCAAGTGTCTAACCACTTGACTTGCGAGAGGGAGGGAGGAGAATGGTGACTGGTGCTTAGTTGCTTATGCCTGCTTATCTTTACTACACATCTGGAAAACATCATTTTCTGAAAAAAAGGTTCGGTTCGTTTAAGGTTCGAAATTTCGAACCTTTTAAAAAGGTTCGGTTTGAGGTTCGGTTCGAAAAAAAATGAGGTTCGCCCAACCCTAGGTATCATTGAATAAATTACTATCATTGATGCAAGTACTAGCACATTCCTGCGTCGGCAGTAATGTAGAATCAACACTAGCTGAGCTGTTCATTCATTTTTTGCTCAATTATATAAGTTATGACATAGGGACATTGCAATTAATTATAAAATGCAGTTGCTTTTGTTGAGCTGTTCTACCTATAGGTAGAATTCAATTTCATTTGAACAGAATTATTTTTTATCACAAATAAATAAATGTATTTACTCTCTGCACCCCAAAGGATTAGGAATCAATCCAAACAAAAATGCTCAATTTCTTGGGACAATAATGTATTTTTCTTAGTTTTTAAAATTTTTAAATCCACTTTAAAGTAAGCTTGAAACTGGATTTTTTTAAATTTAAAAGCTGTAAAATATTAATTTACCCCATGAGATGGAACCTTTTGTTTAGATTGTATTTCCCATCTCTTGTGGTATGGACAGTAAATAGTCGGTTTTTATCAATCAGTTGCTTTTGCCGTGTCTTTTGAATCTACATTGGTTTGTAAGTGCTATAAATTAAATTGTAACAAATTGTTGTATTAATTAAATAATGTGTAAATAAAATATCTATCTTAGAATTTCATAATTTAAAAACCTTGCCACTTCCATTACAGGTTTCTACTCATATCCCAAAAACTAATATATATATTTTTTGCGCTTAACAACCTGGTTATTAGCGTAAAAATAAAAGCTTATAATTAATATAAATAAAATATGGAACCTTATCCATATATTTTTTTACCAATGCAATATTGTTAATCATTGTAAATGTAATCGAAATTTCTAGCTTTGCGTTAGCACTGACTTCATGGGACGATGCCACCAAACCTTAATCAGTCAATTCATTTCCTTTCGAGTACCCTTTATTATTTGGGGGAGTGTACCTATGCTCGTTGTGTGAAGTGTGAAATTCTATTTATCATTGCACTTTGAATTTGGCGCTCTTAAAGTAATTTTGACTTGGTTGGTGTTTCCGGTCTTTTGAGTGACGTCTTCTCTTCTCTTGATTCTTGAAAGTTTATTGACAGCTGATTTTTTGACATATGCATTTTTAAGGAGCTGATATTGTGCAAAAGTCCTAATAAATTAGTTATTTTACAGTGTACAAAAGGTTCTATATTTGTTTAACAATGTTTTAGTTAACTTTCATCGTAATGTCTGCGAAAGAGAAACCTCCTCAAGACTATATTCCTCCACACGGTTTTTTGCATGAAGAAGACACCTGCCAGTACATTCTTTGTAAACCTAAGCTTATGCCTTTAAAATCAGTTACATTAGAAAAAATGGAAAAAATGCAAAAGGATGCTGAAGAGAAGTTAAAGCAACAACAATCCGCTCAAGCTGGAAACTTGTAACTACTAGTAAATTCTGTCAATTGAAAAAAAGTAAGGTTAAGATGTCGCTCGGTCCTCTATTGACGGAGGTAGTGGTTACTTTCTGCATTGCAACATGCATATTGTACAATTATGGCAACTGGATGAAGCATCACATCATTCTGACTCTAGCTGTGTTAATCGCCTGGTACTTTTCGTTCCTAATCGTCTTCGTCCTACCGCTGGATGTGTCATCGGTAAGTGAAGGAATCAAAGATCAACTTGTTTACAATTCTACATAATCAGGAGATTCTTATCTTCTGTAAACAGCCATTGTGTTGACATAGAGCACTAGATAATTTTATGTGAGTTTTGTATTGTTTGATCACAAACATAATTCAATTTTCCTATCTCACTAGTTCTTAGACACTTTTGCAAAAGGTTACTATGAACATGTTTAATAATTATTTTTGTTAGAAAGATTTCAGTGAAAAGAACAGCAGGGCATTTTATAGTCCATATAAAGACTGAGTAATTATTGAGATAGGCGCCTGCTTGTAGCCATCCATACCTACCTATATTCTATTAACCAATCACAACCGTGAGCAGTTTCTGGACTTGTGATTGGATGAAAAATAACGCTATTTGCAAAACTGCTCAATGTGAACAGCTCTTAAAGGTTTAATCAACAGCAAACTTATGTATTCTTCGCTGATCCAGATCGAGCGCTAGCGCTTCAAAGTCATGCTTTAAATCAATCATGCTTTCAGACGGTGTTCCGGCAATGCGTGCAAGAGAACCTGCCGGTCAACCTGTCCGTGGAGCTGCTGATGGACGTGAACGGCAGCACGGTTACGCCGCCGGGCAACTATACGCCCACGAGGCTGTGCAAGGCGCCATGGAGCGACGTCCCCGAAGAGGTGTTCCCGCATCTGTGGCGGGTTGTCTACTGGACGTCGCAGTGTCTCACTTGGTGCGTTAACGTTCTGCTTTCAGTTGGTGCTCTCATCTCACATTTTTAGTCTTCTTAGTCTAATGTTGTAGTTATGTATATACGAACTGCAAATATTGAAATTTTGTCACGTGTAGGATTCGAGGCCACAACCTTTAGATGCCGGTCCACTGCTCTACCAACTGAGCTTGAATAATTCAAATTTGCAGATTCTATAATCCATGTGACTCATTCAACCTCAGGAAATGATGATGCCAGAAGACCATTATATCTATTATCGCTTGGCAGGATCCCTATTTTCGAGATTGTTAGAGAGCTTGTATTATTGAGAGTCATACCCAACGAAATTGCATTCAATCTGCCACATCAGTTTATGGAGTGAGGTACGGATGGATGTACGTTATGGAGTACGTACTGAGGGTTTAAAGTCAGGCGGCCCTGAATCCATATGAAATTTGTTATGAACTTTCTTGATTATACCTAGGTCCCCTGCTGTAAAACATTGACTTCTTCGTATTGTTCCTATTTGTCATCATTATCTTTATTTTAGGTAGGTAGGTACACTCCCCCAAATAATAAACGGTACTCGAAAGAAAATGAATTGACTGATTAATGTTTGATGGCATCATCTCATGAAGTCAGTGCTAACGCATTATCTAACTCTTTTAGGTGAGCTCTGATTTCATTGATAACAACAAGGATTGATTGCCAAGGAACCGGCCCAGCAGCCAATACGTTTTGTACCAAGTACCGTTTATTATTTGGGGGAGTGTACCTAGATGTCATTGAGATTTTTTTTAATTTCCATACCTAATGGATGTTCTTTTTTGTGTAGGTAGCCTAGAACCATTATTGAAAAATATATTGCTTTTGTAAACTACCTAGCTCACTATTATATTTTCTATAACTGTTCTGTGTATCCCCTTCAGGCTGGTGTTGCCTCTCATGCAGTCCTACATCAAGGCGGGAGACTTCACTGTGAAAGGCAAGCTGCGTTCCGCTCTGATCGACAACGCCATCTACTACGGCTCGTACCTCTTCATCTGCGGCATCCTGCTGGTGTACATCGCGCTCAAGCCGGGGCTCGACCTCGACGGACAGAAAATCAAGGCCATTGCGTCGTCGGCGAGTAACACGTGGGGGCTCTTGCTGCTCGTGCTGCTGCTAGGTATGTGATTAGTATTGTTAATTCTATATTCTCGAAAGAGCTGCTAGGCGTCACGAGTGAGAATGTAATATAGAGAAGGGAGGAGAGGAAACCCAATTCTGGCATTTAGCCTACTCCTGACGAAAGATACCTAGGGGGCCAACGGCGTAACGTCCTGTCCGAAGTACGGTGTAAATTTTACAGCACAGGCCTCCACAACCAGCGCCGTCGAGAGACTGATAACAGTGGAGGGAGGTCGTCCCACTTACCCCCAAACACCCCAGTCTTTCTGGCCCAACGGCAGCAACTGGCAAGTCAGAGTTGAACGGTCACCCATCCAGTGCTCAATGTTGCTTAACCTTGGTGATCTTACAAGAACCGAGGTATCCAATACACCAGCCGTTGGGATCTGCACTAGGGATTCTTCCAGTCTTGTGCAAATGTAGTTAGGTGTTGGTACTTGGTACCTACCAATATTAAACCTACAAGATAGTGGTTTTGTATTAATAGGTACCTACTTTGGCATTCCAAAAGTCCTGTTTTCGATTCCCAAGTCCGTCCTTCCTGACGGAGAATGTCATGCTTTCAGTCAAGACTCAAGAGGCATTCACCTCCTTCTCACCTTCCGTCCTAACTCCTTACCCATTTATAATCATCATCATGAATGACAAATGATCGGGATCAATTGCATTTGTCCGCTGATGTCATTATTGTCTGGGTTGGTCAAGTGACCGGTGAAGATGACAAAAGTTTGCAACCTTTTTCCTTAAATTATCAAGGCCAGCTGTTACGAATAAAAAAGTTGAAATCATTCCAAATATTCCAACGCCGAAAATTAAAAGTTTCTGCGAGTTCTAGTTTGAAAGTTAGCCCCACAGCCCATAGGTGGCTGATTCCGTGACATCATCTTTACATTAATCATGGTTGCTCAATAGTCCAGCTGCTAAGAGCCACTTCATGTTACAATTTGAGGTTTGCTGCTAAAAGCGTGGATTTTGAATGAGTTAGAGATAACAGCATTTAACAGCAAATATTTTATTGAACACAAAGTCACTTTATACAATACAACATCTGTGGTAAATTAATTACAATAATTACGCAATTCAACATCCACAAAAACTCAATTAATTAATCACATACATAGTAAGAGTTAAAATGAGTAGGTATCTAATGTTTGAGTTTGATAAGTAGTATTGCCCAGCGTATAAGACAAACTATTTCTTGAAGAAAAGAAGAAGTTGAGCTTACATGAACGAAACTGATGTTTCAAATTTCTCCTTGTTCGGAAGAGACATCTGAAGTCTGCGTATTCCAAGACGACGGACAAGGTGCGCATGTTGGTTTAATATTGAAGATTCATCTCATCTGGAAGCTTGTTTCGTATTCTGTCGTGCTCCTGACATTGAAATTGTTGACAGAGCCCTTGAACTCGAAACAAAACATTAGCTTGCCCGGAGAGGATTTAACATTTGCTGGAAATCAATGCATAGACACATTTTTAATTAGAGAGATAGGCAGGTATTGAATATTAGAGTGGAGTCAAAAAGGGCTGTATTGAATTTGAATCCATTCAAAACAGCCCTGCCCCGACCCATCTCTCCACCGGGATTGGTTGCCCGATGTCGAGTGTGCTCGGGTTACCAACAATGTTTGACTCGCTCCGCAGGACTCCACCTCCTGGATCTTGAAGGAGCAGAACGCGCAATCTCAAAGTCTTAAGGCTCATTCCCAATGTTCCGCCAGGTTTAACATGAAACGATAAATGATGACGTTAACTTCAACTTTAACTAGCCAATCACAACGCTTCATATACCTAGAAACACTCGGGATTCTTCGCTTTCACCTCGGATATCTTCGTATTATTGCACAATTTATATAAGTTGATCTCAATGTCGGTGGTTGACGGTAACATGAATGTTTGGAGCTTGGTAACTCTCATGTTGACGTTAACGTCGTTAAGTTAGCGTTCTGCCGTTGGGAATGCTACCCAGAAATCCTGTAAAACAAACATTATTTTCTTAATTATCGTTTCAAGTTAAAGATAGCGGTGCATTGTGAATGAGCCTTTAACTAGTGAGTCAGTGAGAGGAGCTAGTTACCTCGATTCAATGTCCATGACAATGTGACATAAGCACAAGTAGTATTAGTTCTATATTTAGCTATGAATAAGTTGTTCCAAACTAAAATGTTGCACTCAATGGGGTTGTTCACGCAAAACTCTTGTAGATGGCATTGCTGTCCTAACCGTAATAAGAACCAATGAAAATGCCGAGAGATAACCAATCAAAATGCAGAGCGGAAGGGAAGATTTTTAAACCTTAGCGGGAGTTTGATTCGGAGATCTTGGATTCAGAGACCAACCAATCAAAGAGAGACTACTCCATTGCCGCTAGCGCTGCGAGTGAGAGCAAATGGCAGTGAACAACCCCATTGTGCACGGATGAACTTTTGTTATGAACCCCTATGGTACACCCAACAAATCATGAAATGGTATTTGAACAAAACAGATTGGCTGATGGTCAGGTTCATTGACAATCAATCCTTGTTATTATCAATGAATGAAATCAGAGCTAACCTACTAGAGGTAGATGACGAGTAAGAATAGACTTCATCGGATGATGCCATCACATTTTTTTCAATCAATCCATTTCTTTAAAATACCGTTTTAGGAATTGTCCAGTGTACAATAGTTTCTCATTATTATCAATATCAATATTATCGATATTATCTCCAGATCAGAATGAACTGCTCTGAAGAAATTGAGAGCAATTTAACGAAGTTGTTACTTCAAAAACATCGGTGATGGACAAAAGACTGCAACTGGACGTATTTTGTTGCATATGTTCGTGTAACAAAAAGCCATGAAGAATAATCTGAGGTGGAAGTTGTGATGGCCGTACTCCTGACAATAGTGGAACAATTTCCTGAAGAATAGAAGAAGTTGAACTTACATGAACGAAACTGATGTTTCAAATTTCTCATTCTTCGGAAGAGACAACTAGTCTGCGTATTCCAATACGACGGACAAGGTGCGCATGTTGGTTTAATATTGAAGATTCATCTCATCTGGAAGCTTGTTTCGTATTCTGTCATGCTCCTGACATTGAAATTGTTGACAGAGCCCTTGAACTCGAAACAAAACATTAGCTTGCCCGGAGAGGATTTAACATTTGCTGGAATTCAATCTAAAGACACATTTTTAATTAGAGAGATAGGCAGGTATTGATTATTAGAGTGGAGTCAAAAAGGGCTGTATTGAATTTGAATCCATTCAAAACAGCCCTGCCCCGACCCATCTCTCCACCGGGATTGGTTGCCCGATGTCGAGTGTGCTCGGGTTACCAACAATGTTTGACTCGCTCCGCAGGACTCCACCTACTGGATCTTGAAGGAGCAGACGACACGATCTCAAAGCTTAAGGCTCATTCCCAATGCTCCGTCAGCTTTAAAATGAAACGATAAATGATAACGTTAATTTCAACTATAACTTAGCCAATCACAACGCTTCATATACCTAGAAACACTCGGGATTCTTCGCCTTCACCTCGGGTTTCTTCGTATTATTGCACAATTTCTATTGGTTGATATCAAGGTCGATGACTGACGGTAACGTGAATGTTTGGACATGACTTCCGCTCTATATGGGATTCGTGACTGCTATAGCTGCAGCACTGAGTGCTTTCGCCGATGTCTGAGGCCGCACTGCTTTACCAAATTCTGGCAATATAAAGACATATTATTAATTTTGTTTAATGCTACGCTGTGTTTACTATAATATTAGAAGAGCATCCAAAGCATATTGTTGTGCTACGTCAGCTTTCCGTGCAATCTTGGCCTATGTAAGACGATCTCAGCCGGACGAGTGAAGAATTTGACCTTGATCTGTACGTAATAACGGGTCGGCTTTTGACACTAGAAATCGACGACAGATGACTGGCCAGTCGCATGTCCCCAACCCCAATGTACGTCAATGGTTTGGAGGTTGGTAACATTCACGTTTACGTCAAGTTGGCCGTTGGGAATGCTACCCAGTGATCCTGTAAAACAAACATTCTTAAGTTAACGTTAACATTTCAAGTTAATAAGCTTCATATAAAATGAAATGTTCACATACTCACAGTAATGATTCTCGACTTGATTGGGCACTAGCCAAACTTTCTCCTGCTAGGGTGGTGCAGCGCTGCCCTTGCGTTAGGGATAAGTGTGAAGTAAGCTGAAGTGATTAAAATGGAACAAAATTTTAATTTATTTAGTATTTACTGCCATTTTAGAAAAATCCACAGCCAACAGAGTCCATCCACAGCCCTCGAATGCATCGAAGCAGCGCTGGCGACATCTGGTGACCGACCTGTAGTCCTAGCTTTGCATTACTCTATCCTAGTCGTATGGTTCTTTATTGATGGCGATGTCTGGGATAGGCGTTCTTTCCTTCAGTGTGTGGGAAAGATGTTCTCGTGTGGTCTTAACGAGGGCAGGTCAACATTAAACGAGCGTACGTGATCTCTCAGACCAACTGACTCTGCAAGAAACAATCAAGCCATGAAGAAACAGGGTTAATTAACAGTCCTGACAAATCTGGTATGTCATAAGCGCTGGGCAATACTATCAACAAAGAAACAGCTTTGAGCCGTTGTTAAAGTCTACATTCAATGACCAATAATTGATGACTAAATAATGTTGAAAGTCAGTTGCATCTGTTCTTGTCTTGGGGCTTCACACTATCTTGCTCATCTTGTCAACTCTTCAATGTAGTCTTCTAGAAGAAGGACTTCGGTAACTCTAACTTCTAGACTGCTCCTGCGTTGCCAGAAATATAAGAGATGGAATTAAATTGATTCCTTGCTCTGTTCTCGTCTGAAAATTATATCAAGTTAGTTAGATAGAATACTTCAACTCGGATATTTTGAACTTATTCATCAAGTGAACTGGAAAGTTGTTAGTTAAATTACAAACTTATGATGCACTGAAATTTATTTTCTAAAATCTGAAATGAGCTTAACTTTTATTGTTGACACTCATGGAAACAACAACAACAGTGATCTGGTACAATAATGGGTTCTCAGTAGTCATTGCATTGTTAAACTAAACTCTTGTTGAATATGACCAAGTCTTACTTACTGTACACAAACACCTGTTTGCATAATACATTGTTGACAAAGCAACCACAGTTTGATTCACTCGGAATCTTCTTCGCTACAAATCTTCAGATATCCTCATATTTTATTTAAAGTTCGTTCACGTTTAGAATATCAAGGCCGTGTAGATACTACTGTAGTCAAATGAACAATTGTATTCAGGTACAAATATCAATATAATAATCCAAAAATATGTATAATACGACTGTAGATAAAAATAAATCAATTTTATTGAATTTTTCTAATATTTTCTACTATTAAAAATTGTGTATTTTACTTAATTTATGCAATTTCAATAATACAAAGAAGAAAGTCTTGCCATTGACAGGGCAGTGTTCATACGAACGACTAATGAACGATGTGATCGACTAAAACGTCAGAAATATTCTTAACGCGAACGAACTTTATAATAAGTCACTTAGCTGGTATACATTTGCACATTGAACTAATTTTCAGTTCATTACATTAGTGTTTTTATTCAAATGGCTTTACAGGACTAGCTCTATCTCTGCCGCCTACAACATTACTCAAATGATAACTCAGCATCAGGAAGCAAAGTTTGTTGAGGATTTATAACTGTCAGGAAGTCAAGCTTGTATGTCGTTATCTCCTGCGCTGTGCTGGCTAATGTCCCATCCCAAGGACACAGTGTAACCTCGTCAAGGTCACCCCCGTCTCTGGCACAAGCAGCAACAAGTGCCTTGAACAGTATGACCGACTCAATGTTGCTTTACCTTAGGGATCTGACGAGAACCAAGGTATTCAATGTACACTGGATGTTTGGTTCATTTTTTATTTTCTAAATATATGTAAATTATGCTTATTTGTGTTATGTAATATGTACGAATCACACAAATTATTATGCGTATTTAATTGTGTCACGGCTTAGGGATGTAAGCTATGGCAACGGAGTACAGTTTTGCACGTAATTAACCCATTGAATTATTTTGACGAATGTCGCCCGCATTTGGTAAGTTTCCGTTCGCGTACTTTGACGTCTCTCACCCGCCGCTTGACACAGCCCATTAGGATGGATGTAGTTCAATCGTTTGCACACAGATCGCGCCACATGTTCGTATTTTCAGAAAGTGCGGTAAGTAAGCTTTAAAATTGTGTCTTTACTTTTGCTGTATTGGTAATCTGTATAATTATTAATTATATCAATTGTCGAACTTCATGCATTACTTCGACTCAACTACTGTAATGCAATTGGACTGATCTAGTGAACATTCTGTCAGAGATACACACTGAGCTCCAACGTCCGAGTGCTAGAGACAACTTAGAGACTAGTAGGTGAAATGTAAATGATGAGGTACTTGTAATCCTGCTGCTTCCTGCTCGTTGGTCTGGATCATGTTCTTGCGCTCAAAACACATTCAAAGATGTCGCCAATACAAGCCTTTCAATAGCTATTCATTTTCCAAGGAACAACACATGTGTTTTCATAATGTAACATTTCAGAAACAGTTATATAATATTTTAATTCAATTCTTATTAAATAACTGTTTGTGTAATGTTTCTTTTGATGTATAAACATTTTGTTGACAAATCAAAATCAAATATCTACTGAAAGTAATTTTATAAACTTGAGCGGAAATTTACGGAAGTGAACTAGACAAGATTGGAAATTACAATATTATGATGTCTTGGATACAAACTACAAAGTAATGTAATAATGGGGAAATTTATAACATTGTTGAGTATCAGTATCAAGTATGTATGTTTATGTTTATTGTTTATTGTGTGTATTGTTGCTATTTTAAATAGTGGAGTGAACCGAGCATCTTCATTTTTGTCTTTAGTGAGTTGTCTGTTCTAATCTCGAGGTAAAATTCACGCACATAGCGTTTGTTACAAATCTATATATGGTAGGGTTGTGCGAATAGTGATTTTTGACTTCGAATACGAAGATCAAATAATTGACAAAAATATTTCGAATATCGAATCGAATATCGAATAGTTGGAGCCTACATTAAAATACATAATATCAATAAAAAAATAAAAAATGGACACCAAACTTTTTTCATATGACCAGAATGAAAGATGGCCATATAAATGAATGTACTGATTATGATGTAATATGCCAGGATTATATTGTTGTCATTAATCATCATTAAATCATCATTCAACCTCCGACACCTGAGGATGGCGAAACTAACTTCGCCGAAACGTCGTGGCAAACGGCCCTTTTTAGGGCCAAAACCACAAACAACAAATGGAGCTTCCACCGAAGAACCGACATCCAGTAACTGCAACGGCTCCCAGACTCTCAGTCAACTTAATCATCACAAAAAATGAAATTAACAGGAACAAATGGAGTATGAGGAAGGTCTACCTGGAGGAACAATAACCTTCAAATAATATCCCTCGAAATCAAAATGGTGGCCATAACAATTTTCGGTTGAAGTTTTAGACTTTGCAGCAGTTGGCAGCATTGAAAAACACTCCCATATGAGAAATGGCGGGATTATTTTGAATTAAAAGACATGAACTATTCGAAAATTTTCGAATATTCGAATTTTCGAAGTATTCGAAATTTTGAATACTTTTTTTTCAAATACCAAATCGAATATTCAAACCAAATATTTTCAAAGTATTCGAATTTTCGAATATTCGCACACCCCTAATATATGGATTGACAACTTAAGTGTGCAGTGGAAAGTCGGACACAAATTTCTTTCTTGGTTGGCTACTTTTAATTTTTTAGTATCGCTTGTCCGACCTTTGGAATGTTGTTACGTCACATGAGGGCTAATCGTAATTAACACTAACCAATACATTCAATACCTATTTTTTGTTTTTGCAATTATTGATGGACGAAATGTCGTGTCCATGATTATGGAATAACACTTGCAATGTCCGCAGGCTACGCGCTGGTAGACGTCCCACGCTCGCTGTGGAACTCCAGCAAGCGCGGCTACCTTCTCAACTACAGCTACTTCAAGGCCGCCAAGCTGAGCTCCGAGAAGTGCGAGGCCGAGGAGACCGTCGACGACATCCTCGAGGTGAGCTGACCCCATCACATGGCAACGCACCCATGTGGTCAAGGGCGGACATACATTTTTCCCGCTAAAAAATGATATTTTACGGTTTGGAGCGGTTATAGAGGGAAATACTAAATATAAATGTCCATATTTATTTGGAAAACGGTTTTGAATATCGAAAAAGCAAGCCGGTCGAGCGACGGAGCGTTTTCGTGCCCGACTAATGCTGACCACATAGTATGAGCAAAGTTATGACAACAGTAAGTGATAAATATGTAGATACAGGTTCAATACATGTCACCTTTGTCTTGCTTTTTCGATATTCATAACCGTTTGCCAAATATGGCAATTTATATTTTGTATTTCGCTCTAAAACCGCTCCAAACCGACCGTTGGCGGGAATCAATTAATGACCGCCCTTATGAATCAAAGTATCTAACAATCACTTCTGTTGGTAATTATTATTTCATACAAATGCTTATAAATCAAGCACTATTTTTACCCAAGGTACTGCTTGTACTTACGTGGAGATAATGGAATTATATCTATACAAAACTTATAAGACACATTTTCAAAAGGACTACTATACTCCATTAAGAGCAGACCTTTCAGTGCCTGAGGGCAAATGCCAAAATACAATCGACAATAAAATACTGTATACACCACAGAAATGTGGATTTTCTTTGCTCCTCTTTATTATGGCCAAAATTGGATAATTTGTTTGGTTTCAATTATTCTTTTGCTATGCTGGGTTGCTCCAGTGATGCATCTTTCTGAAAGGTGAAAATGAATGAACTAATGAACTATAGTCCATTCCACCCTAATGTGGCAGAAGAAGAGATTGTTTTACTTCGATAACATTTAAAGTTTATTTCTGATATTGTTTTTGTGTAAATTCATTGTTTGACTTGGAATAGAAGGACAGTTTTAAGCGCTGTAGGAGTTACTTCACATCTGAGAATAATCAAAATAATGGTTTTGCTGGTAGATTCCGATACCACGTTAGGGTGGGACATCATTTAGAAGCCATTGCACAATCAAGAATGCAGGAAGAAAGAAACATTAACATTGTTGGAACTTGAAGTCCTCACATCCCAGGCCTTTCTTCCCGACCGAGATTTTTTGTAGTTTCTCTCAGTCGAGAGCAGGGCTCGAAATTTAAAATTTAAAATTTTAGTTGGCTATGGAGCTGGAAATAATTAGCAGGCACAAAATTGTAGTTCTAATATAATATACCTAATAAAAATTAGGACGGCGAGTTGATACGTCACCGGGCGAGAGATTTCTTTGTGACCAAAAGAAATCTCTCGCCCGGTGACGTATCAACTCGCCGTCCTAATTTTCATTAGGTATATTATATTAGAACTACAATTTTGTGCCTGCTAATTATTTCCAGCTCCATAGCCAACTATTATATTGTACTGAAAACATCAAACCAACACACATCCAAAGTGACAAATGCAATATGTAGGCAGATGCAAAACTGTTCGCACATTTTATTTTCAAAATATTATTCAAAATATGTAGTAATATTCAAAATGAGCTATCGATTAATAATAATCTATCCGCTGGTTCCAATTTAATGGGTCAGGGGGTGGGTGTTCCCACCAACACTATGGCCGCAGGACTACTGGAGACCGGCTGGCCACGCCTGGCATCTCCTCCTCGTCTTCTTCTTCTTTCTCCGCTTCCAATTGTTCCACAAATTGCCTCTACCTTGTTCTGTCCTCCCACTGTCTCTCAGCCTCCAACTCACTCCAACTTCCCCCTCTCTCCAAAACATTGTCCTTAATAACTCCAATCCACCTCTCTCTTGGTCTTCCTACTCTACATGGTCCCGAAGTAGCCGACTCAAACACCCGCCGTGGCACTCGCCCTGTTCCCATCCTCTTCATGTGGCCAAACCACCGAAGCCTCTCTCTGCCCAATTTAAACCCCAATCTCTCTACCCCCAGCTCACTTCTTATCTTCTTACTTCGGATCTTGTCCATTCTTGTGACATGTCCTTGTCTTATCTTCTTCCGTTCCATTGTCATTACTTCACTCTTCTCTTCGCTTATTCTCAAACCCATCTTCTCTGTCTCTTCACTCCACTTATCAATCTTTAACTGCACTTCCTCCCTAGTTTCTCCCCACACCACCACATCATCCGCATAAATTAGTGTTCGTGTATCATCCCCCTCATTTGGCTCCACTTTCTTCAGTAACTCATCCATTACAATGATGAACAGTGTTGGTGACAACACACTCCCTTGCCGAAGCCCTTCACTAATACTAAACCATTCCGATCTCCCCACTCCCGACTGCACACAACTCACACTGTTCCGGTACATACTTTTGATCCGCTCAACCAACTCCTTGCCTATTCCTCTCTTTACCAGACACTCCCACACTCTTTCCCTTGGCAACCCATCATATGCCTTCTCCAAGTCCAAGAAGGCCATATGCATAGTTTGACCCTTCTCCCACTGCTGCTCCATCATCTGACGCACAGTGAAAATTGCGTCAATTGTAGAGCGCCCTCTCCTAAATCCATACTGCTCCTCTCTCAATCCCTCTTCCACGCAATTCTTCAATCTACACTCCACTATTATTTTAAACACCTTTGCACACTGGCATAGTAATGTCACTCCCCTATAATTGCTGCATTTCTTGCGATCCCCCTTCTTGAAAAGAGGGACAATTACCCCTTTCTTCCAGTCACTCGGAATCTTCTTCTGCTTCCACGCTGCTTTCACCATCTCTATCGTCACCTCATCAATGCCTGGTACTCGGCCATTCTTCATCTCTTTGAGGGCTCTTGTTATTTCCACCTCAGTAAGATCATCATCCACTCCACTTTCTTCCACTTCCTCTCCAAACTGCTGCTCTCCTTCCTCCACTGGTACCCCCTGTTCCTTTCCTACATTTAGGAGATTCTCGAAGTACTCTCCCCACAGACTATTTATTTCTTCAACGTTACATACTAGGTCCCCGTTGTTATCCTTCATACTCTTTAATTCCACTCTTGTTCCCCTTTTGCCTTTGATCAATCCATAAAACATCTTCTTGTTTCCTTCAAAATCTTTCACTAATTTTCCTGCTAAATCTTCCATCGACTTTTCCTTTTCCTCAAAATATTCAAAATAATTCTCAAAGTATTACTTCAAACTAAAATGTAAAATGCACAAATAGCACAATACAAGTTGCTCGCCACTCAGGCAAGTAACTGTCAAATTTTACTCGCCAAGCAGTCATTCTACTCGCCTGGGGCGAGCGGGCGAGTGCTAATTTCGAGCCCTGGTCGAGAGGCAAGGTTCGCCGCTAATAGGCCACGACTCTCCTTCCCACCCTCATCCTTTATCCTTCATAATTAATCATCAATCGCCATTAGCCTAGTGGCAGAACAGTGTCATGAGAGTGAGCGTGATCGCGTTGCAGTCTCTGCAAGCGGTGTCGCTGTCGATCGCGCCGCAACACCCGCTGCACCGCAACCTGGAGACGGTGCTGCAGAAGGTGCCGGCGGAGATGAGGGACCGGATGAGCCGGCGCCAGCTGCCCGACGACACTCCGCTAGATCCGCCGTCCGACAAGGCTCTGGCGCGGTTGCACAAGCAGGCGAGTTCATACTTACATTAATAATAATAATAATGTACTTTATGAGCACATAAAATTGGTACACAATTGGTCTGTATTCAACAATCAAGTCGTTGATCTTCCATATATCTATCTCTTGTAGGTTGTGATCTAACATAGATCACAATTAAACACACATTCATGAAACAAGATCTTGTACAGTACCATGAGATTCTGACCAAGTGGGCTACATTTTCTGCGATATATACGTTTTAACAGCTCTAAGGTGACAAATACTCCACTTCAAAGTTTTGCAATCTGAGTGGTTTGGTTAGCAATTTTCTTTTAAATGAGCTCTACCAACGTAAAAGCTGTGAAAGCGTCTATAAATATCCGAAGAAGTGCAGCTTTTTTATCTGTATTCTATTTGCCTTTCTGTTTCAGAATAGAATAGATAAGAGGCATTAGCCACACGAAAAGGCACATTCAATGTTATTTTATCTTAAAATTAGGCCTTTTCTATGCAACCTAGATCTTCTATACCTAACACTTTAGTATTCCTTTTAACCTAGAAGTCACAATAAAAATAAAATATGACGAGGAATATCATCATTAACATTGTCACACGACCCTGAATTAGGCTTAATCTCGTTAATTGTTCGTGTCGATGTTGCGCAGGTGATCAAAGCGCTGCAGACGCAGCACCGCACGGAGACGCAGTGGGGCCTGCTGATAGACCGCGTGATCGAGCTGGAGGACGTGGCGCGGAACCAGGTCGGTCACGAGCGCCGCTTCAAGGCCACTTTCCGCGCCCCGCGGCCGGCGTGGCAGCGCTGCCTCTTCAACCCAACCATCGGTGAGAGTCTGAGAGTACAATCTGACTTGGAAGCTCGTCTTGTATGGCTGAATAAGACGTCTCGTTATTTTTATTACTGTTTAAGTTTATAAATACAATACCTTCAAATAATAATGACAACAGTGATACCTATCACCAGAAAAATTTAAAATTGTCAACCGGAAAAAATATAGGTAATTCAAATGTCATTCAACATTTTGGCTGGCAAACAGCTTGTGATATATTTCAGAATTATTATGATGTAATTTCTAAGTAGATTAAATGATATACCCTGAATGAAGGCTTTGTTCCCAAGGTAGGTGCACGTGGCACAACTAAAAGTGATCGCTCAATAAATCTGATTGGCTGAAAATTTTTAGATCATACCATCGGAAGTCAGTCCAAGCGATCTTCGTGTCTCACTCCAGTAGGACACCTCACATTTCAATAGGTCTGTTCGGTCTGTCTGTTCGGTCTGTTCGAGACATTTTTAGGCCCGAGCAACTTCGAGCTGCTGCTCTTTTTGGTAGTACATGAACGGCCATTTCTTGTATTTAGCGCCATTTCTAAATACATGATTACGGACTCATAAATAAATACGTACATTCTGACAGAATATCAAAGATATAATTATTAACAAAATCACTACTTGGTGTTGAAACAATACTAGTACTAAAAACCCGTCGCCACATTACTATCTTTGTAATAATATTTTGTAATTCAAATCAAAATCTTCGTACTTCCCGCGCGTGCAGAACTCACTCCGGCCAAAAAGTGCGAGCAGAAATATCTGCTCGATCGTGCTATTGCCCTGAACCAACCCTGCTCGATGGCAGCCGAACGACCACAAGCAGGCTGCTCAAAGTTGCTCGGAAACAAATAAACGGCCATCGCGTGATCAGTGCTACTCCGAGCAGCTTAGAGCAGGCAAACAAACAGACTTAATAATATGACCCGCAGTCGTTCAAAATTGTTAACTGATCTTTTTTTATTTGGCCAAATGTAGGCACCTAAATGAACAAATTATGATGCCAACCTCAATGTTCCTGTTTTAAAATTGTACTTTATATGTCAGATCTGTCCAATATAAATTAATTTGTTATTTACAACTCCTAGTTCAAGTTAGGTAGCCTTCATATAAATCTTGCCTCCAGTGAAATCTCAAGTATAGTTCTCTGATTAATCTGTGTGGATGTCACGTAGAGTGGTACTGGAAGTGCGTGCTGCGCAACTACGTGCTGAAGCTGGCCGCTATCATGTGCGCCATCTTGTCCGCGGCGGTTGTGTGGTCGGAGGTGACTTTCTTCAACAAGGAGCCGGTGCTCTCCATCTTCGCGCGCCTGCTCAACTACGCCAGGCAGGACTACGACTACTTCACCATAGAGGTCAGCACTACAGTAAAACCTCTTTAAGTTGAAATTTAAGGGACCCAAAAAAAAGCACTTCGACTCATGAATTTTCGAGTTATAAGTATTTTCATAGAATGATGTTTTCCAGACGTGTAGTAAAGATAAGCCTTGTAAACCTACCCCCTCCCCCTGCGCAAGGGTCTATAACCACTTGAAGACAGCTGTTTAGTGAAGGGTCAATGCCTCCAATGGTTTAAAGGACTCCTATTATTTACGCAATTACATTTATCTGCAGAAAAATTCAACACACACTTAATTTTTGACAATGAATCGATTTCAAAATTATTATTTATAATAAATAAAGTGTAAATAAAGTGTGGTGTTATAATAAAAAAATAAATAATGTAACAGAAACGGAAAGATAATTGTTGGCTGTCACTTATACATCATCAAAAGATTGAGAAAAAAATTATAAAGGTCTAGAAGATTTCTTGACAAAGTCACTGATTTCAGTTTGTTTTTCAGACGGCAGAATATTTATTTTATGTAGACATTTAATAAGTAAACATAAGATTAAATATTACGCAGAATGAAATAATTCAATGACCAATGTTTTTGCCGTCGGTCAGTTGTTGACTATTTATAGCCCTCTTACGCAAACTTAAGTAAGGTTTCCAAGGGCGGAATTTCGCCGCGTTGCGGGAGAAATTCCGCAAAATGGCCGACTTTGACCAATCACAAGCCAGAAACCCAGCAGCGAAGTCGCCGCCGAGAAAGTTGAATCTACTCCTACTTTAGCGGGACGAAATTCGTTCCGCGCACCGGAAGCTGGTAGTTTTCTCACGATTACCGCCAGGTTCGTGGTGTTATAGTTTCCGTTTTTCAGTCGACTTTCGATATCGATATTCGATATAAATCAAATCTGTTGTCTGCCGTCAGGTAGTGACATGTGTTGTCAAGTTTATATTTGTTTATTAATAAAATATGTACTAATAATGGAATATGATCCAGAATATTTTATGGAAGTGGTCATGGACAATCCTTGTCTAAATACGATTTTAAGATCTCGATCTCGATAGATCGACTTATTTCAGCGCTGCCTAATTTGGCCGCTAGGTACCACTACAAACTAGGCGGAGAAAAATTCGCGCTTGAAAACGGGATACTTCCGCGGAACAAATCCGTCGCGAAATATTTCCCGCAACCCGGCGAAATTCCGCCCTTGGAAACCTTACTTTACTGGCGTCACAACAGTTTGCTCTAATACTTAGAAACAGGGATTTAATTCTCCACGCCTGTCTGCTGTTTTTTTGTTGTTTGGTTTCAAGAGACCCACTTGTCTTTGAGATAGAGTAGATAGTGCAGCTGGGGTGTCATGTTTTTGATAGAAATAATCAAGTGTTCTCCATATATTGTATTATACAAAAAAATACTTCGATTTATAAACTGAAATCCCATGTTATATTCCGACTTGGGCCAAATATTACATACTAGGGCGTGATATAATATTATTCCATTCCATTCATTAGATCGCGAGACAAAATAATTTTTACGCCCTTCCCTTCACCACATTGTTCTTTATAACAGTGAACACTTGTATTGCGGAATGTTTACTTCCCAAATATTTATTGAACATGTCATGGACCTCATTTCCTTCCCACCCCTCTCCAGAGACCACATGAAACGACCCTCTCTCTCACAGGGTCCTTTTGTTAAGAGCAGGTATAAGGCCAGCTGGTCTGTCCAGTTAGGGGGGAAAGTGAAAGTAGGCCGTTGTACCCTCTGCTCCAAAAGTATATACCATTTTTATACGTAAAATCATACTTTATACTACGAAAATTGTGTTTTACAAAATAATTACTTCGACTTAAACACTGAAAATCAATGTTATTTTTCGACTTGGGGCCAAATATTACTTCGAATTACGACTTATCCAAATTTCGAGTTATAATTTATTTTAACATTGAACACCCTATACTGAGGGCGGGACTTGAGTTCACTTCGATTTATGATGAATTTCGGCTTATGGTTGATCGATTTAAGGAGGTTTTACTGTAGCTAGACATTTAATAAGGAACAAATAATATATGAACAGCTAATATGCACTCTGATTTACTTTACAAGATTAGAGAATAACTGTTGTTCTACCTCGGAGGTAGAAGGCCGGAAGCCATTTCAATGATTTCTTGATCTGTGGATAATGGGTTCGATATTATGCCTACATTTCTACTCTCAAGCAGTTACGATTTGAAGAAGGACAATGATGATAAAAACGATATACAGTGGAACCTCGTTAGTACGTTTTTGAAGGGACCAGGTTAAAAAAACGTACTAAAGTGAAAAACGTACTAGTATAGAAATTTCATAAAAATGGGGTCTAGTCGTGGATCAATGTTTTTTTTTGAAGATCAATATTTTTTGAATGGGGTTTAACGTCTTACCTCCTGTTTGAAATGGAAAAAAAGAACACTCAAGGGTGGGCCCCCCTCTACTCACAAAGCAATCAGCTGTTTCAAGATATGTAAAAGACACACTCTTCATGTTTCCCCCTTCTCAAGATAACAGCTGAGGCCAACCCATGTCAAGTACTCAAAGGACCTGTCACTCAACTCAAGTGTAAAATAGATAGAAGTATAGTCTGGTCCTGACAAATGAATGTTTTTTTCCCATATCCCCATGGTTTATTTTCACATACAAAGTGTTTTTGTCAAAAACAGACTCCCAAAAACTGAGGTGTGTTTTCTGACGTTAATTATGTACGAAAATGGGTTGAAATTGGGTTGAAAAACGTACTATTCTTAGTAATTTGCTTCAAGGGACCAGAATTTTTAACGTACTAATGCGAAAAACGCACTAGCGAGAAACGTAGGTACTAAAGAAACAATTTAACATGTGTTCTTATGTGGGAATGCCATGACCTTTTGAAAAAAACGTATTAGGGTGAAAAACGTATTTAAGGAGAAACGTACTAAGGAGGTTCCACTGTAGATGCGAATTTCAATTCAATGTTAATCCCTGTTAATTGTGCCTGCGCAGGTGCTGTCGACGCTGATCATCGCGTACATGTGCTACTGCGCGTACAGCACTGTGCTGCAGATCCGCTTCCTGAACCTCTACTACCTGGCGCCGCACCACCAGACGGACGAGTACTCGCTGGTGTTCAGCGGCATGATGCTGTGCCGCCTGACGCCGCCGATGTGTCTCAACTTCCTCGGGCTCATCCACATGGACAGCCACATCATCAAGCAGCACATTCTCGAGACCCACTACACGCAGGTAACACGGGTTGCCACGCTATCTGCTAGCTCTACGTTGACTGTTAAAACATTTATACAAGTTGTAAGATCCTGTACGTCATAAAGTCAATGTAAACCTCTTTTGATATCGATATGATTGAGTCTTGTAAATTCAAGCTTGTAATTCGACTATTCAATCTATAGTCTGTTATAAATATTAATAATTGTGTACCTATATGAACCTTGTGAAAAAGCCATCTTGATAATAGAGAGAGAGTGATTGTTTTAGGAGGACAGATGAATGTATGACTTGGCTTAAATTGTTGTCTTTGATGAGTGAAATAAAATATTTGAAGCACACGGCTGATAATTATTATTTCGTTCTAAAAACTGAACTAATATTCGTTATTAGTGTAAGTTTCAACATCAGAAGTGAGGGATATAAAAGCCATCACCCAACATTTGAGTAGAATTCGTTTCTAAAAATACTTAGTTGAGAAAATGCAGCCTGCTGCAAATACAATCCGCCCTCGTGTGTCTACACGCAAGCCAACGAGAGGAAAAAAGAGTAAGACTGCACCACGAACTTCCAGTCCAGCTCCCAGCGAAGCAAGTAGTATATCAACATCTATGACGGCGATCATGAAGATGATGATGGAAGACAACCGTCGACGTGACGAAATGATGACAATGATGTTTGACAAGATCAACACAGGATCTGCATCAGTGGTACTGCCAGACTTGGTAAAAGTGATTCTCGACTTCGACGGAGAAGGTGGTCAGCATGCTGGTGAGTGGATACGATCACTCGAAGCTACTAGCGTCCTGTACAAATGGCCTGATGCCGTCAAGTTAGAGACAGCTAGGTCTCACTTAACCGGCGCCGCTCGTCAGTGGTTTTTAAACAGATATGATGTTATCACCACCTGGGATTCATTCAAAGAGGCCTTCCGAGCTACCTACATGGTACAGGTTAGTCTATCAGAACGATGGAGGAGAATGAATGAACGAGACCAGAAGGAAGGAGAAAGTGTGTATCTGTACTTCCACACTAAAGTGCATCTGTGCAAGAAACTAGAAATGACTTTTGCAGACACGAAAAAGCAAATTGTCATTGGTTTGTTATCACAATCCCTTAGCAATTTACTAGCTTCAAGAAATCACGAAAATGAAGATGAGTTGCTTAGAGATATTGCCGAACTTGAAGAAATCGATCGTGAACGAAGTGCACGAGCACGTGCAAAGAACGAATATGGGAATGCATCGAAGCAACCGGCTCAGTCATGCAGTAGTTCGAATCAAGGAGACTCGAAAAACAAGCCCGATCAGATAAGTAAAACGTCATCTACTACATCATCGAGTAGTAGTATAGACAAACCTCAGACGACATCATCTGCTGTGAACGGTCAGAGCACGAAGGATAAATGCTACAATTGTGACAAGATCGGTCATATTTCACGTGATTGCCGAGAAGCACGACGTCCATTTAAGTGCACGGAATGTGGTATGGAAGGTCATACCAAGAAGTATTGCAAGAAGTCAGAAGATTCCCAACGTCTGATCTCGTCAGATGCTGGTATTGGCCCTGCTAAATACATCAAGACAGCGAAGATTGGTAACGAAGAACTTCAAGCTCTCATCGATCCAGGGAGTTCTGCGTGCACAATCCAAGCTTCAGCAGCGATACGTTGCCAGCTGAAGATAGAGCCGACGACAACCACGCTCGTAGGATTTGGAGAGACCAACAACATCACAAAGCCTTTAGGGAAGACAGTAGCAAAAATCGAAATCGACGGAGTGATTGGTGACGATGTTGACGTGATGATTGTACCTGACAAGGCCCAGCCTATGGACTTGTTGATAGGCAGAACGTGGTTGGATCAACAGGCAATTGCATTCGCGCGTGTGGATGAAAAACTGATTATAGGCTACCGCAATGAACAACCATTCGCAAGCATAAATACTGGGACATCAAAGGTAGTACTTCAAGAACCTTCCGTTTCAATTCATGTAGAAACTTGTCTCAACTTCGTGAGTCAAGAACCTAACATTTCAAATCATGAAGAAACTTGTCTCAACCCCGTGAGTCAAGAACCTGAAGTTAGAAATCATAATTATTCTTGTCTCAACCCCGTGATTCAAGAACCTTCCGTTTCAAATCATGAAGAAACTTGTCTCAACCTCGTGAGTCAAGAACCTGACATTTCAAATCATGATTATTCTTGTCTCAAGCCCGTGAGTCAAGAACCTGACGCTACAAATCTCAAGTCAAAAAGATGAAATTACGAATTGTGATGTTTGTCTCGATCTCGTGAGTCAAGTTTTGACATGCTATGATCCAATTCAAGAAAACTTTCGTCTTGATACTCCGAATCAAAACCCGACTTGCCATGAGTTTACAATTCGAGACGCCCTCCGCATTGATCTTCTGAATCACGCAACGCTTGCTTGGAGACTCTGAGACAAACCAGAGAATTCAGATTCGACATTGAGAAAGAAGATAACTGTATCCCGAAGTACATCAATAGCCGAGTATCCTACGATCCTGGAGGTGCGAAAAGTGAACCACCAGTGACGAACATCGACGACAAGACATGACATACCAGCGAATCGACGCGACGCAGAAACAACTGGAGCCACATTCAGTCCAACTCGACCACGTTGTTTGATCCATCGACCGAACCATTGTATTAGTTTTGTATCTCGTGGTATCTTGTTTTATTGTTTGTTTGTTTTCTTGTATTCTCTTTAACCTTATAATTTGCGTTTATCGAGGCCGATAAATTACAGAATGGCCGAATGTTATAAATATTAATAATTGTGTACCTATATGAACCTTGTGAAAAAGCCATCTTGATAATAGAGAGAGAGTGATTGTTTTAGGAGGACAGATGAATGTATGACTTGGCTTAAATTGTTGTCTTTGATGAGTGAAATAAAATATTTGAAGCACACGGCTGATAATTATTATTTCGTTCTAAAAACTGAACTAATATTCGTTATTAGTGTAAGTTTCAACAAGTCTGTCCCACCCTAACGTGGCAGTGGAATCAATAGGGCACTGGCCAAACTTTCCCCCGCTTGCATGGCGCTAGCATCGAGACAGGTCAAAACCAAGGACCATCGAAACTACAACACGGGAAACATTTTTGACAGGCATACGAAGATGTACTTACTGTTTAGATATATTCATTTTTTACTCTAGTATTATAACATGTTTGAAAATAAGAAGATATTGCAATTTCTACATCAAAATCCATGACATAACTAGACGACACCCCCTCAATTGTTACTTTGTGTCCATTTGTCGTGAGTCTTCAAGAGAGCCTTGGAAACAAAAACAAAATACTGACAGCTGTCATTACATGATCAAAATATCATTATTACACTACAGTATCTAATAATTATCCACTGTTTTGGTAAATAACCAAATATCAACATCAATTTTTAATTATTATTCTCAATTCTTATGAAAATATGGTCTGTGTAGCAAGAAATCCTTTGATTTAAAAGTGACCTCCATCGACGCTAGCGCCAAAAGTGACCGACCTGTCATCCTATCTTGGCATCGTCCTATCAACAGAATCAATTGATTTCCACAGCCAATAGGATTCACTAAAATCCACTAACCATTGATAGTGTACTTAATCCAAAGTTGGATTACCCGGCCTACGACAAAAGGTTAGAGTCCTAGTTCGGTTGAATACATTTCACATCCGTCCATCCTGACTCCACTGTAAGTCGTCTATCAACTCACTCCTCCATGTCCACTGACCACATGATGTGTTACAGGTCATGGGCCACATGGACGTGATCTCCATCATCTCCGACGGCTTCAACGTGTACTTCCCGATGGCGATGCTCGCCTTCTGTCTCGCCACGTACTTCAGCCTCGGCGCTCGGCTGCTCTCCTTCGTCGGCTGGCAGCAGTTCATCGACCACACAGTCACAGCCGACCTCGTGGACGAGGGGAGGGAGCTCGTCAAGAGGGGTTAGTACACACCTGATGCAGTCTTCACCCGATATCATTGACAAGCAATTCTCTGTTTGGGATTCGCAAGTCTGTCGCCAATGTTCTTACGGCCTTGTTCTTACTTATAGTCCAAGGTCAAATTCTTCACGTGTCCGGCTGAGATCGTCTTACATTTCACAAGATTGCAGGGAAACCTGACTCAGTAGAACAATATGCTAGTGATGTAGTCGTATTATTAAATATTGACACATGATCTATTATTGTAAAATATGTGTTTATAAAGCCAGAATTTGGTGTAAAATTGTGGCCTTCAACATCGACGACAGCATTCAGTGCTGCATCTGTAGCAGTAGTAACAAATCCTATAGAGCAGATGTCAATGGTTGTATGCTGAACTTTTAAAAGTGTCCTTATGATGTTGAATTTTTTGTTGAATGTTCTGTGAAACATTTAGAATGGGATACAAAAGTTACATGCAATTTACTTCATCCCCTCACGTAAAATGATGATGTTGGTGATGATGACGTAAAATGATGTTCTATATTGGGTATGAAATGATTGGCGATTACTAACGCTGATGTGTTGCGATTGGCAGAGAAGCGGAGACGGCAGAGGGCGGAGGATTCTCTGAACCGCCGACGAGAGTTCCAGGAGCGGTTCGGCACGCGGTACCGCAGCAAGCAGAAGCAGGAGGATCGAGGTGAGAGGCGAAGCATCGCATCCATTGTACATGGCTGAAGGAAGGTCTCTTCCTTCAGCCTTCCTTGAGGGGGGACAGGGTTTATTCAAACAGTATTGCTAGGTATCGAAAGAAATTATATGAACATAACTGTTGTTCAACAGAGACGGAACAGGTATGGCTAAGTGGTAACGCTCTGAACTTGTATTCCGGTGGCCCGGGTTCAATTCCCGCGGCCGTTCTTCCTGACTGGGTTTTTCGTGGTATTCCCTCAGTCGACAGGAAAATGCTGGGAAGGTACCTTACTAATAGACCACGACTGCCTCCTTCCCATATCCTTACCTACTCTTCACCATCATCTCCCAATCATCATCATAATTCATAATCATTCATCCGTCGCCATTAGCCTCGCTGCAGAACAGTGCAACGTTAAGCCCCAGAAAAAATAGAAGTAATGTAGAGAAGGAAGAAAGGTAGAAGGGATTATTGCAGCTGCAGATTCAATGGAAGGCATTGAAAAACTACAACTGAAGAATCAGTTGTTAGTGGGTACTAAATCACTTGTGTGTTGCAGTTCGTCCGATGCAGCGCGACGAGTCAACCGAGTCTGCGCGCGCCGGCCTGCTGCGCGACGTCGAGCCCGTCGACTACTCGGCCGGCACCAACACCAACTCCAGCCGAGGCAGCGAGCTCAGCTACGAGGACTTCTATCAGCCGGACGCGAGGGTCGGCCACCCCCCGCGGGGCCTCTTCGACGACGTCTAGGTGCCTCCACACTCAGCCATGCGGATGTTTAACCTTTCAGAGGACTTGTGCTAGGTCGGCCGCATGGTCATTCTGAATCTTGTGTTAATTCTATTAAATAGAATTGGTATATTACATAGGTACAGGAAGGATAAGTTCCGGTAACCTTTTAAGTGTACAATTGGCACAAAATGTATAAAATAGTGAATTTAGTATCTGTACCATGAGTGTCCTAGAAAAGAATCTACAAAAGGGTCTCCATTATTGGAGTCTACATGTTTTACTAGCTTTTCAGTTGTCAAAGTCCTTGTTGACATCGGTTACATAAGCCTCAATGGTAGTTTTTGGCGTACATAAGAATAGTGTTCACAAGGTTTTTTTACAGGGTTTTCTTGGGTTTCACCCACACGCAGGGTTTTCACGTTTTTTTTTCTGTGATTGTGTAGAGCCGCTCCACACTATTACTCTCCTCTGAAAGGTTGGATATTTCTATGACACAGTCTATCTTATATTCATATTTTATCATACTCCTCGAATTGTATTTGCAAATTTAAACAAAACGTGTCAACGTTTGTTAACACATGCACCTAGTTGTAAGGCGTGATACAGTATTATTTCTGGTCTATCAGACATTTAACAAGGTGTTAGAAAGATAAGTAAATTGTTACTAAGTAATTAAATGCATAGTGTAAGCTCGAAGCCACCGAATAAGTTGGAATGTCAATTTCAATTCTGCGCAAAGCTTTCACAGTAAACATTTTCCTCTCTCGCCTTTGAAAGTGATGTGTTGTAGTATAACTATAAAATGACAATTTGAACAATCTTAATCATAATATACTTCATACTTGGAATGGAGAATTTTATGTATCTATTCCGCACCTCTCGCGGTATTGATTTAAAAGTTAATCAACCTAAACTCTCCGTATTATTAACCATCTTTAACTGAATGATTTTTTACTTTTTAGTTAGGAAACGTGCAATTACAGTGTTTAATCGTAAGGCGGCTTAAAATTTGTATAGAGCTGAATCAATACTAGACTAACTAAGTAATGGTGATAGAGAAAAGACTAGTCCAAGATGAGCATCGGGTAGGGATGTCATTAGATGTATGTTTCACCTTCCAAAGGGTTTAGTCATTCGTAATAACCAAGTAATGATTAATACATAGACCACTAGGTTAACTACACTATCCACTAGAGTAGCTCTCTAGATTAGTGTTCCTAAAGTAAATTTAGCTAGAAACCAATTATCAAGATCTACACACTAATGAGGGAAATTACCTATGTAATAATTTGCATGTCATTACTCATTATATTTTTATGCCGAAATGGGTTTATTTTTTAATTGAGCTAATACAAATAGCCAAGATTTAATAATATTAATCGTTTCTTTGTGATTTTCTTTTTTCTATTGTCCTGCTTGTACGACTGCAGTCCGAAAACTTTTTTCATGTAGTCGAGTAAATTAACTTGAGATTTTATTTTACACATTAGGTACATGGTTTGTTTTTTATTTAAATTAGGTAGGTAATTAATTAAAAACTAACTGGCCGAGTGCAATTGTATATTACAAACGTAAACATTCCATTGTAAGATAACTACCTACCATAATCCGTTTTGAAAAGTAATGTGACGTGAAAACCGCACTAGTTGATGTGTATGTAACCTTGCACTTGACCGGCACGTGGAAGTGATATTGTTTGCACATTACACTGCAAGTTGCAGCTTCCGATATCTCATTTTGTACAAGAAGTCAGTCATTTTGAAAGAAGATTCTAGGTCAGGCTAAATTATATCAATTGAGCATTAATTTTAATGACATCAATGGTTTCCAGGCCGAAGGAACTAAGCCACAATTGCTAAACTTTTCAGGAAGGACACAAGAAGGCAATTGTTCAGTTGAGCAAATGCTGATGTTTACTTAACAAAATCAACCCTTCTTTATATACCATGTAATCACCTAGGCTTTGCTTTCATTGATGGTTCTTTCATTTGTCTCACATTAATCGGAATTATTTAATAACCTGATCTTTAAAAACAATGTGGGGTAGCTCCTTTGGCCAGTACACCATCAACATATTGATTCATAACGATGTTGCGAAGCTATTTTCTAACTGATCGATAACACGGATCTTCTAATAAATTAAAAACTATTGCACTGTAAACGTGAAGCCGTATGAAACACATTTCAAGAACTACAGACCTTTTCACTAGCGTGAAATAACCTCTATTTTCTTCACCCTTCATCTCATAACCGCTTGATAATGTTGGCTCAAGAAGCCTTTCTGTATCGGAGTTGCTCTGCCGTGTGTACAAATATAAGCTATCATATACTGTGGTAGATGCACATCTTTGTTACTATGTATACCTAGCTTAGGTCTTCTTAGTATCTCAACTAGGTATTTACTTGTGCGACTTTGTTTTTAAGTTTTAAAATAGATACCGTTTTCAGTCCAGGATCCAAGGCAGCCAAGGCTTTCTTGGACTGTAGACCGATACAGGTTGTGTTTTAGTGTTTTAGTTATATTTATAAAATATTTATGAAATAATGATGTATTTACATTATGTAGGTAAGGTAGTTGTTTTATTTATTTAAAATTATGTTTTATTAGTACCTAACAATTATTTATGAATCATGTATATCTGTAAATGAAAATAAAATGAATTTTCAAATAAAAGGTACATTTAAATAGTGTATTCTAAGGACATGGTCCTCCCAACAATCTTCAGTCCCGTCCCGTACATATAGGTACAAGCTAGCATCCAGCATCCAGCACCTGATGCTTGCCCACCCTGTTTAAATCCACTCATAGGAAGATAATTTTATTTTGTAAATTTCATAGATTTGTATATTCAATTTGTGTTCATGCGAATTGCTTGCCCGTAACTACTAGCCGGGAAATGAAATGGAGTCAAGGTTATCAAGAGTCTAACAATCAGGTACACATACTACATACATTTATTAATAAATGACAATACAGCTAATCTGATGCAACTTAAGTCGGTGGATTTAGAAAACTAACCCTAAATACCTGTGTTGCGACTTGTTTCTGGAAATAAAATGTAACTGCATATTCCACAAATTAACATCGATTTATATCAAATGGTCTTCACAGGTAAGAACAGGAATATTTAGGTGTGAGGAGCGTCTTGACTTAGTCTCGGATACAAGTGTTGACTTGTTATTTAAAATTTCCTTGTCGGGTCACTTAAGAGGGCTGAGTAGTGAGCGTGGCCTTGAAGAGTTTTTTAATCGATTTTAATCATTATCTTTTACCAATGTAATTGTTAACAAAATAGGGCTTTGTACGAGTATTCAGAACAGTTCAATGAAAATAATTTCATAGTTTGGAATAAGTTATTAGTTTCATTTTGTCCAACAGATGTTTAGTGCCATAATTTTACTTTCGGGCACAAAACATCTGTAGGACAAAGTAAATCTAATAAACCATTACAAGCTATGGAATTATTTTCATTGAACTGTTCTGAATACTCGTACAAAGCCTTATTTTGTTAACAAATACATTGGTAAAAGATATTGATAAAAATCAATTAAAAAACTCTTCAAGGTCAAGCTCACTACCCAGCCATCTTAATACAGACTCACTGCATAACAGAGTGCTACCTACTTAACATTGTGTTTTGTCTGAGGAATTAAGAATAACGCTACAGGGAAAGGTAACGGGACGCGCACTCTGCGACATGTCTTTCCAGTTACGTCGTCACAAGGTAAATATAATTTTGAAGTCAGTAATGCGCAAAGCGAGTTCACTCGCTTGTGATTACTGAATCACACTTGAATCAAAATCCAACCTTGCTTTCAACGCCCCTTTGAAAATATATCGGGTTCCGTGACCGCAATCACAAGTCACATTATGTCAAAACTCATCCAAATGCCAGTGTTTCGACACATCATTTTGCATTATTTATAAACATTAATATAAATATGTCATTTTGGTAAGTGAATAGTGCCAAGTAAATTCACTTCTTAGGTATTCACTCTACAAATTATTAATACACACTACGCTGCACTTTATGCCTTGTCACATGTTTTTGTGTTGAAGACTCGCATAGATCGTACATTTATTTAGCCAATTAGGTAAAGTATGTATTTAGTATTCGATATTCAATCACATGTATGCTTCAAAAATAAGTTTTTAGGCCCTCCATCAACCAATTCCTATTAAATGTAACATGAAATATCAGCCTGCACCAATAGACAACATTTTAAACCCCGAGCGCCATCTACAACTATCAATGTAATGGCCATTCATATATGGAATGAAGATTTACAAGAGGACGACGAGAAGCTCGTGAGTGAAATCATCGAACAAAACAATCTTCGGGAGGGAAATGAGAATGTTATGGTAAAAAGGATCTTAACAATCAAAGATAAAAGGTATGTAAAGAAAGTCAGATTAGTTCTCGAAGTAGATCCAGAGTCCAGGGCAAGATTAGTACAGGCAGGTAGGCTCTACCTAGGGTGGAGCGATGGGAAGGTTGTGGATCATGTTCATGTAAAAAGATGTTTCAAATGCTCTGGATTCTCTCACATGCAAGGTGAATGTAAAAATGAGAGAAAATGTGGTCACTGTGGGTACGATCATGACACTAAAGATTGTAAAAATAATTTTTATGAATGCTGCAATTGTATAGAAACAAACAAAAAGCTAAACATGAACTTACCAACGGACCATAGCTCCCTGGATTGGGATTGTAAATGCTACAAGAGGCAGGTAGAGATGTTGGAAAGTAGGATTCAATATGACAGCAAACAATAGCAATTAATGCACTCAATTGTTCAACAATCAGCGGAGGGAAATGTAGTACCAGGTCACGATATATTATATATAAATGCACAAAGCATAGTAAGTAACATTGATGAATTAAGAGATTATGTGACTAAATACAAGTATAACATCATTGCAGTAGCTGAATCACATGTCACAGCAGACATATTGGACAAGGAAATACGCCTCATGGGTTATAAACATGTAAGATGTGACTCACAAAGCCGACACACAGGCGGGGTCATTTTATACATATTAAAATCGTTGAAATTTGTGGTCATTCATAACTCTGCTGAATCCAGTGGGAGTTGGGTGCTTGGAATCAAACTCAAGCTTAGACGAGTAAACATAATTGTATTTACTGTGTACCACTCTCCAAATGCAAACCATGCAGAATTTATTCAATATTTCACGGAGGTAGTGTGCGAAAGCATAATGAACAAGCATAAGGGTACTACAACGGTGATTGTAGGTGACTTTAATATGGATACTCTCAAGCCCAATGCTATCACTAGAAACATGATTGGTGGTATTGAAACGTATGGTCTAACTCAAATTGTAAATCAACCAACTAGAATAACGAAAATGAGTGAAACTCTTATAGACTACATAATCACTAATTGTGACAAGGTTACATTTGGAGTGGGAGGAGGTCCCGGTATTGGAGACCATGAATCGTTCATGATTGACATAAACACTGAAGCAAGACGAGAAAGAGAAGTAGATTTGTACAGTCTGTTTGACTGGAGAGGTTATGACGTAGCTAGGTTTAGAGCAGATCTAGAAGAGCAAGAGTATGATATGTTGGAAACTGATGTAAACCTAGCCTCTCAAATATTTGTTCAAGGTCTAACAAGTGCGAAAGAGAAAAATCTTACAAGCATTTTGAAGAAGAGAGGAAATATAGGGGTCCCATGGATAACTGATGAGATAAGGAAGGAGATGCAGTTGAGAAATAATTATTTTAAAAGAGCGAAACTTAGTCGACTTCAAAGTGATTGGGATGAATTTAAAAGGTATCGAAATCGAGTTCTTAGCATGCTCAGAAAATCAAAATATGATTATTACTATGAAAAGATTGACAGACAAAGAGGAGATAGTAAGGGTATGTGGAAAACTCTTAAGAAACTTGTAAGTGAAAAGAATCAGAAGTGTACTGCAGATGAGATTGTCTTATGCAATGGTAGCATAATATCAGATAAGGTAGACATTGCAAATCACTTTAATACATATTTTTCTGAGAGTGTTGAAGAGATTATAAGTAATATTTCGGAAATAGATATAAATAATATTAGTAATAGAATAGTTGACCAGGTTGAACTTAACCAGTACAACCGAGTGAGTCAAGATATCATCATGTGTGACTTCAAACAAGTTCAAATCCAGGATTTAAATAAGCTAGTGATGGATTTAAAAAATAAAGGAGGTGGAACTCTGGATGGAATCTCTGTCAGATTGTTAAAAGATGGGTATCCTAGCATTAAGCATAGACTACTTCATTTAATTAATTTATCATTAAGTAAAGGCGTATTTCCCAAAAGTTGGAAAGAAACACTTGTAATTCCGGTCCCTAAAGTTGCTGGGACTACATTAATTGATCAATTTAGGCCGATAAATATGCTGCCAATTTATGAAAAACTGCTGGAGCTTGTTGTACACTCTCAGTTAGAGGAATATTTTTATAAAAATAACTTTATTATGACTAATCAATCTGGATTCCGGAAAGGTCACTCCTGTGAAACAGCGGTGCAGTGGATGGTTTCTGAGTGGAACAAACTAAGAGATAATAATTTATCAATATTGTCAGTTTTCCTGGACTTCAAAAGGGCTTTTGAGACCATCGATAGGAAAAGGTTGTTAATGAAATTGCAATATATGTATGGTGTTCAAGGTACTGTGTACCAGTGGCTCGATGATTATCTCAATGAGAGAGCTCAAAGAACTAAATTTGATGGGGAAATCTCAGACACTATCGATGTAAATCTAGGAGTACCACAAGGCTCAGTCTTAGGACCATTCTTATTTTCAGTGTATGTTAATGACATAAATTGTTGTTTAAATAAATGTGTGATAAATGTCTATGCAGATGATACAGTCATCTTCTATGGTGGAAATGATATGACTGATTTGAACAATACATTGAACGAAGAATTGAAGGTAGTGACTGACTGGTTGAGCATTAATATGCTAAAGCTGAACAATAGTAAGTGTAAGGCAATGATGATTGGTACTGGGAAACTACATTATATGAACACAACTGATAATTGTGAAGTTAATATTGTACTAAATGGTGAGTTAGTGGAATGTGTTAAATCATTCAAATACTTAGGTATGTTGTTGGATGTAAATCTAAGTTTTAAACAACATATACTGTACATAGAGAACAAAATCAGAAAAAAACTTAGCTACCTTAGTAGGATAGGTCAGCACCTGACAGTAGCCACAAAACTATGTATATATAACACTATTATTAAACCACACCTTACCTTTTGTATGATTTTATTGTATCAGGCATTTAATACAGATATTGAAAGACTACAGATTCTACAAAATAGAGGCATGAGGATTATTCTGAAATGTAGTATATATGCACCTGTAAATACTATGTTAAAATCTCTAAATTGGCTAAGGATTAAGGATTATGTGTATTTTCAAGGCATGTGTTTTATTTACAAACTTCAAAATGGTCTTCTACCTGCATATTTTACAAACACTGAAAAAGTTGAAAATGTCCATCAGCATTACACGAGAGCGCATAATAATTTTTTTCTAAACCATGTTCATAAACAATCATCGGCCAAATCTTTATTTTATCTTGGGATTCGTTCTTTTAATGCTCTTCCACTTAATGTTAAAAGTGTGAGGAGTCTTAGCATATTTAAAAGCAAACTTTTAGAAATTATAATGACGGAAACATTTATGTTGACATCCTAATTAGATTATTCTATGTTTTTAGTGTGTTAATTCTTTGGTTTGTGTCTTTATTGTGTATCTTTATGTATCTTTGTATTGTACTGATTTGTGAAAGATAGCGCTTGCGCTAAATAAAGAATTATTATTATTAACATTGCATTCTGGGTTTAGGATGTGAAGAGTTTGACAGCTGCCTGGTTGACAGTGCTAAGATGCATAAAGGAAGAATGTTTTTCGGTGTTTATTATGTTATATCATCTCTGTATTTAAATGTAACTAATTTTAGTGGTATTCAACATAATTATGAATAATATTAACTATTAAGAATAGCAGATCGTACGGAACAATGTGTTGTGTTCCATTTTGCAAAAATAACACTAAATTTAGCCGTGAAGTGTTGTTTCAATACTTTCAAGGGACGTTGATTTGAAGAAAGAATGGATAAGACGCAATAAATTATGTTTTTGTTGAAAATTTTTAGTGTAAGATGTAAATCCAATATTGTAGATATTATTAGCCTGGGCTTGAAATCATATTTATCGCTTTCAGGGGTATTCAAGTTATTTTTCCAAACAAACTTAACAAACTGGACATTTGTAGGTAGCCGAAAATTTTATTTTTGTCAGAAATTCTGACAAAATGTGACAAAGTATGTTCCTGTATACATAACTAATTAACAAATCAATCTGACCTATTGGTTATTCATTTCGGTTTATTCATTTATTCATTTTGTTAGGGGAAAAACAGGGCAATTTTTCTTCATATTTCTTATAACCAGATTTGTTAAAATGTGCACCACATATTCTGTGGTTCTTAATAGGGGACCATTTACTACATTTTCCCTGAGATCCAATTCGCCTCACACGCCTCATTCTTTCTTCAAATCAACGTCCCTTGAAAGTAGTGAAACGACACATCACGGCTAAATTTAGTGTTATTTTTGCTCAATGGAACACAACACACTGTTCCGTACGATCTGCTATTCTTAAGCCCCATTTACACGGTAAAATTTCCTGTAAAATCTTTTATAAAATCTTTTCTTAAAATCTTTTCGTAAAATCTTTTACAGAAATAGAACATGTTTTATATCATAAAAGGTTTTACACAACCCTTTAACAAAACATTTTACCATCAAATTGGCTTGTTTACACGGTAAAATTTCTTTTACGAAAAGATTTTATAAAAGATTTTACAGGAAATTTTACCGTGTAAATGGGGCTTTAGTATTATTCATAAAATAATGTTGAATACCAATAAAATTAGTTACATTTAAATACAGAGATGATATAACATAACAAACACCGAAAAACATTCTTCCTTTATGCATCTCAGCACTGTCAACCAGGCAGCTGTCAAACTCTTCACATCCTAAGCCCAGCATGCATCACGGCACGTCGCGCATGCGCAGTGAATTTTGAATGTTGTCTATTTAATATCTCATGCTGTTAAAAAATTTAATAAAACAGATATTTAAATGGTCATCTTTACCAACAAAGAATCAAGTTCAAATCTGTGTGACGTTTAATACATTAACTAAATTATGAGGCCTGGCTGAATAATGTGTGATAAATAAAATAATTACCTATGTTACAATCTTTTCAATATTTTATTTACCTATCATAGCCTTAATTATAAAGAAATAATTCTATAGACACTAAAAATAAAATATATTCTAATATATTATGTTAATAATATGTTATTCTTTATGATGGTATTACATGCAACATTTAACATCATTTACAAAAAAGCACTTACACTGTCAATTATGTTTTGAAAACTAAGCACAGACTAAGTAAATTGTTCGTATTATTAGATTCGTTTCGTTTCGTAATCATTGAATCATGGATAACAGAATTCTCACATGCTAATAGGTACTAGTACTAAATTAAGTCCATTCCGCCAATGGAAAGTGAAACTAACATTAAATGAGCTCTGAATTGAGTTGCAACGTATGCAGCCTATATAACATCAAGAGGGTCGCCAATGGACCAAGTCGTCACCGTGAGTGATCTGTAAAGACCATCATGAGACCTTGACTAAACACATTGACCACCACAGCCTCCTCGAACCCTTTGAGCCGTCAATTTTGTTATATTAATCAGAAAGTAGTGAAATAATAATGAATGAGACAAAATAATTACATGATAAAAGAACGAAATAAGAGGCCGAGCAACAGGAGGAATCTCCTTACTGAAAAAAGCGGAACAGAACACACAGAACAGAAACTGATAATCACAAAAGGCGGCATGTCAAGCTAACAATAGCAGCTGAAGGTAGGCTCCGTTTGGCTCGGATCACTCATGGCGGCGGTAGTGACATCACTTGTGCAAGCCAACAATGTAAATCTAGCAGCCAATCATCACCCCACCCCAGTATGGCGACTCTCTTGAACATAGTGAATATATAGGCTCTCTACATCTCACCCCTCGGTGCTGCTTCCATGGAATGACGGCCGGCCGGGGAACTACGAGTAGTACGACACCGCGAGCTTCCGCCCATTGTACACCAAGCCGTTTGTCTTGACTGAATCTTAGGTTAAGGAGATGTTGAACGGAAACACACAAAAAAGAGGACACAAGCCAATCAATCAACATAAAATAACTACCATATTAACTCGTGTATAAGACGCAATTATATGTCAATATTTTGATTCTGAAAACAGCCCTGCGTCTTATACACGCATACCAAGCTTTTTTCCCAGTAAATCCAAGGTGGATGTTTGTAAACAGAGCTGTGGTAGACTGCCACATGTTGTCTATCTCTGCCTTTCCCTCTCACTCTGTCTGGCTTACTCATACTGTGTCTAGACACAACACTATTAAGTATTAACATATTAAATTTGTGCAACAAAATGTTTTCCCTTGCATTTAGATCAGGAGACAAAATATATGTTTACGTCTGAAAAACATTGCTCTGACAGACATAAAATAGACTAAACACTGTTGAATGGCGATCTTAATGGAAGGGGAGGAGAGGAGTTGGGTTTGTTTTGGAATGCAGAGGAAAGGCAGGTGCATGCCTCTTAGAGCAAGCAACAGCTGCTGGGAAGAGACTCCCCTCCCCCCTTTCTCTGAAGCAGGAAATTACTGTTTGTTTACAACAAGTTGGCAGTGATATTCATTCAAATAGCTCAGTTAGCTGGAAAACCAACATTTAGATGGATATCATGTATACAAACACACAATGTTTTACATCATTTTACTGCGTCTTATACATGCATGCTAAGTGTTTTCTTAAAAAAGACTTCTCAAAACAAGGGTGCGTCTTATACACGAGTGCGTCTTATACACGAGTTAATACGGTACCTACTTAGGGTTGTGAAAACTGGTTCAGTTTGGTTACAAAACAGAACCGGATCGGAAGGTTCGAATTTCGAACCTCCTGGATTATTTTTGAGCCTTTTTCCAAACTTCTTTTTTGGATTTTTTGCACCAATGAGATACGATACTATTGAATTTAATACCGCTGGAATTGTAATCAATTCAGATCTAGTGTTGCCAACTTTATAAGAATTGAATTCAAGACAGTGCAGCTCTAAAATTCTCGGGGTTAAGGTCTCACATATATTGCGCTTTGGGGAAAACACGAATGCGTACAAGAAGGCGATCTTGCACGAAAACAATGGGGGGGGAGGGGGGCCCCTCAGTACCCAGCGGGTCTGGGCCGCGCAGGCCTGGGAAAATTTTGAATTTCGAGAATGCATTTGGGCCATTTTTTGTGTTCTGGACTAAAATCTTTGGCGATTAGATCCTTTTTTGATACTGAATTACCTATTGAATTATATGTAGATATAAGTTTCATATTTTCAACAATTCCGGACATTTTGCTTTCCGGAATGTGGTAATGTTGTCCAATTCTGGAGTGTCTGGATAAAATCTTGACGGTTGGCAACCCTATTCAGATCACTGATTCCATTTTGGTAAATTAAACATGACAAAATCAAGATAGTAAGAAGTTTAGAACGTAATTTTGGCAATTGAACAGTATTTTCAATAAACAGAAATCCCAATATGCTATAGTCGGTGACAGGCAAAGATGAACCCTGTTTAGCATTGCCAGGTATAGGCCGGCCCATGCTATTGCGGGTTCATATTTGCCTGTCACCGACCGTATGTTTATTTTCATATGTTAAAAAAGCATTATTTTTTAATAGAAATCGACAATTTCCGCAGGTTCGGCTTGGGTTTAAAAATCTACAGGTTAGGTTTGACTTCGAAATTGAAGGTTTGTACAACCAGTAATAACTACAATATATTTACCTATGTACCTACATACTAGAGGTCGGATTCGGGTAATGTTTTGTACCCGGGTACCCGCTTTAATTACCCGGGTAATAAATTACAAAAAAAATAAAAAATAATACCTAATTGTTTTTTTTTTGGAAAATGCATTTAATTCTTTTGCACTGAGTTTGCCGCATTATCCGTGTCCTTGGAGAGAGATACACAACGTCCATACAATGGAAGGTTGAAAACAAAGTATATCTTGCCTGCATCCCGTCCATCAATCCTTCACCAGCATTCTGATGAAATTACAAACAATGAATTTACAAACCAAGTATTGGTTGGGATTATTGAGATTTGGGAAATATGATTAAATATTACATTCAGTTTACATAACTATAAACAATGCAGCTGGTGATTAAGTGGCATGCAAAAATAATAATAAACGTTAAACGTAAACAAATAATAAATTATAATAAACGTGATACCTTTTGATACACGGGTACCCGCCATTAGTAGTAAGGGTCAGTTAGGGTACCCGGGTAATGGCGTACCCGGGTACTCGGTTTGTACCCGAGTACCCTAACTAACCTCTAAAGTTCATTCACGATTAGAATTGCAAGCTGTAATGGCGGCGTGTACTACCGTAGTCAAGTGAACGTATACCTAAACATGTAAATATCAATATAATAATCAAAAAATGTGTAGAATACGGCTGTAGATAAAAATAAATCAATTTTATTGAATTTTTATAATATTAACTAGGTACTATTAAAAATTGTGTATTTGACATAATTTATACAATTTCAATAATACAAAGAATAAAGTCTTGCCATTGACAGGGCAGTGTTCAAGTGACTGACCAATGAACGACGTGATCGACTAAAACGTCAGTGATATTCTTATCGTGAACGAACTTTACTACATACAAGTGACCAAAATTAAAAATAAAACGGCATTTGAATGAAACAGATTGCCTGTTAAGTAATCAGAAGGTCTAGTTTTAAACCGGACTGAACATTCAATGTGTTGTGAAGGATACCGAGTGCTAGATCAGCATCGTGGTCGTTAAAGAATCTGACGATGCCGACTTCTGGGCCTTGCTTCTCGGTGTAGCTGACCCGACCGAACTCGCCGTAGAGCTCCCGCAACGTCTCCATTGTCGTGTTCCTCGTCAGCTGGAAGCGTCACAAACAGTTATCAGATTCATTTTCACTCAACCTGCCTTCAATATTGGCCCAAGACAGTAAGTAAGTACAGTAAAACCTCCTTAAATCGAACAACCATTAGCCGAAATCCATCATAAATCGAAGTAAACTCAAGTCCCGTCCACAGTATAATCTGTTACATGTTAAAATAAATTATAAATCGAAATTTGCGTAAGTCGTAATTCGAAGTAATATTTGGCCCCAAGTTGAAATATAACATGTGATTTCAGTTTATAAATCGAAGTATTTATTTTTTATAATACAATTTTCGGAGAATACAGGATTATTTCTATCAAAAATGTCCTCTATTTTTGGAGCAGAGTGTCCGCCTGACTTCCCTCCCTTTTCCGCGGCACCCCAGCTGGCACTACCTGCTCTATCTCAAAGACAAGTGGGTCTCTCAACAAAAAAACAGACACGGGTGGAGGGTTGAATCCCTGTTTATAAGAATTAGAGCAAAAAGTCACTCTGAAAAGGGCTGTAAATAGTCAACAACTGACTGCCGGCATAAACATTGGACATTGAATTATTATTCTGCGTAATATTTAATCTTATGTTTACTTTTAATATGGATGTCCACATAAAATAAATATTCTGTCGACTGAAAAACAAACTGAAATCAGTGACTTTTTCAAGAAATCTTCCACCTATTTAATTTTTTTCTCAATCTTTTGATGATTCATAAATGACAGCGAACAATTATCTTTCCGTTTCTGTTCCATTATTGAGCGAGCGTAGCGAGCGTCTCCTTTCGGCTCATTTGGCACGGACCTCTGTTTTTTTGTTTTTTTTTCTGTTGGGTGAGGCTGTACAGGTCAGAGTTTTTCTTCGATCGATCTGAAATTTTGCACACATGTAGAGACAACCTTTTCTGTTTGCAGGCCCCAAATTTTTTTAAAATCCATTCATTGGTTAAAATTGAAATAAACATCTCCTGATAGGTTGTAAAATGAAAATGGTATTCGATAAATCTGATCAAATTCATATTTTGGCTATACAGGTCAGAGTTTTACTTTGATCTAGCTGAAATTTTGCACACATGTAAAACCAACCTTCTCTGTTTGCAGACCATAATTTTTTTGAAATCCATTAATTGGTTAAAATTTAAATAAATATCTCCTGATAGGCTGAAAAATGAAAACGGTCTTCGATAATTCAGATCAAACTCATATTTTGCATGATCATTAAGACCAACATTGTCTCTTATTTTACAAAATTTCATCCCAATCAGTTAAGAACGTATGAACTTATTAACATTTTTAATATCTGTCAGTAATGAAGTATCAAAATGAATGTTTTCCAGTGCCAATTGGATTGAATCTGATTTGTTTTATTTTAACCAGGGTTCTTAGATGCTTAGATGTTATTTTCAAGTTTCAATGAAAAGCATAATAATATGTTGTGTTGATTGAGTTATCATATTTCAATTCAATATGGATGTATATGTTTTCTGTGCTTGTGTACGCATTTCCGGTTCGAGAATTTGCATGTCCCCGTGCTCGCTCACCAACGCGTTACACTGAGCGTTTTCCTAGTTTATTTTTTCAATAACACCATACCTATACGCAGCGAGAGTTCATACCCGTGGCGCCACGAGTGAAAGAAATAAGCAATACTTACGGGAAAGATCGTCAACTGTTTTATTTCTCATTGGCCGTGACCTAGCAACCGATCAAATGTCAACAAATGTACTCAAAATATTTCGGAATCAGAACTAAGTCGCGCAAATTAATATAGTGATCAGATTCGGTGAAATTGTGAACACTTTATTATTCATATTTTGTTGGCGAATAAACATTTGATAAACTTGTGTAAATTTTAAGAAGTGATAATGCGTAATATGTGCAGCAACATAACGTATAACTGCAGCGACTTGGACGCCTTGCCAAAGGTAAGCTTCCTTCCCACAGATTAGGTGGCTCTGTCTGTACTTTTTGCAGCGCTATCTATAGTCTAAACACGGTGCCTATAGGCATCCTGCGTGAGAAAAGGTTGCCATAGTAACCTATACAAAAGTATAGGGAAAAACAAATCTGACAGCGGCAATCCAAATCTCATATTTTGAGTGATTACTTGTGAAAGAAAGATATTTAAGTAAGTACAAGCTAATAATAATACGCAATATTTATCTTTACACATGTTCAAGTTAAATATTCATCTGATAAATATGATTTATTGCTATTATTTAGATCTTTGACACATTTCCCTACCATAGCAGCCTCCATTTTTCTACCACTGTGACGTCACGAGCAGGATTCCTATAGGTAGTTGAATAAATAATAATTGTGAAATCGATTTATTGTCAAAAATTAAGTGTGTGATTAATTTGTTTAGTAGCCAGTCTGCAGATTATATATAAATATAATAATCTTCTTCTGGTTCCGACAATGCTGTCAGGTCAGACAGTGGGAGCTCCCACTGGGTCTAGGGCCTCGGATCTCTTCCAAACCGGCTGGCCAGGCCTGACGTTTCATCCTCCTCCTCCTCTTCTTCGTGTATCGTGTATATAAATAGTATAGAAGCATATGCCAAAAATCAAATGTACCTACCTAATTATATATAATATACCTATAATGCCCTTAAAAACGATGCGCCAAGTATATTTTGGTTTTTAAAATTAAGTTTTGACTTGGCTCATTTTTTGATATCACTACTTTTCAGTGCTGAATTTTTAGATTTATTCTATTTTTTTATAGTTGAAGAGACTTGGCTGGTATTTTTACACGGAGTGTTTTTTTATGGGGATATCACTTATTTTTTTAGTTTATTTACACAACTTGTAACACACATCGGAGCAACAATGACTAAATACTTTTAAAAAATACGCCATTTCCGAATTGGTTAATACGAAAAATTGTGTTTGGTGCTCAATATACCTAAGCTTAAAGTGATATTCCATGAAGAATTGCGAAAGCTTCGTTCCAATCAGTCCAGCCGTTTTCGAGATATGGTATCACTTTCGGTTTTCAAAATGGCGACTGAAATAACTGCCACCTAGAATTTATTTCTATAAATGTTATGTGGGCACATCCAGGAGAAAGTGTCCAAATGATAAAATTGTAAAATATTTTTGATAATTTTTCTGGGTAGCAATTACTAATGAAAAAGGTTCAAAGTTTCTAAAAATGATATTTGTTTTTATCTATTATAACGGCATCATTGAGAAAAATTACATCTACTTGAACCTTTGCCGAGTTTGAAAATTTTGGTTCAACGATATACACATTTTCTTTCTTTAATTGGATAATGATTCATCCACTTCTGCTGATGCTCCTTGGTGTTAAAATATTCCTCTACCCTTGCTCTTTATATTTGAGTATTAATAATTCATAAATCAATATGCATATAATGATATTATGCAAGATTGACCATTGTAACACACAATTATGTCCGAAGTATAACAGAAAACAATATTTTTTTCCTATAACTCTTTTACCTGTTGAGCTAATGCATTGAAACTTTTGGTGTTCTTAGTTGTTTGATAATGCTGCTAGATGGCGTTTGCGTTTCAATTTTACATTCACCACTAAAGGTTTTAAAATCCAAAGAAGTCATGTCCGAAGTGTAACAAAAGTGCCAAAGACAGTCTCCTAATCCCGCCATTTCTACCTAACCTCAAATTCATGATTTACTGTGTGTGAACTGTTTCATCTAGTTCTTCCCAAATAAACTGGCCATCATCTGCAAAATCCTGTAAGTAAATTTAAGCTATTTAAGAGTTTATATTATAAAAGTGAATTTAGTTTTATTTTCTGACAAGTGTTTTGTATTTTTAGGTTTGTATAATCTTCCTTCTACCACATGGCAAAGACTAATTTAGAAAGGCAGAAAGATTTTCAAAGAAGGCATGCAAATGATGCTGCCTTTAAAGCAAAGAGAAGTGTAATGAACAAAAGGTATAAGGCAAATAAGAGTGCTACAGAATCTAAAGCTGAAGCCAATCTTCGCAGAGCCAAAGATGCTCTACGAAAGAAGAAGGCACGAGATGCGGCTCGGCAAGGCCCTCAATCCCCACTAAAAGTTTCCCCATCAGTTCTTGGTAAAGACTTCAAGAAGGCAATGGGCTCATTACCAAAGTCCCCTCGTAGACAGCATGCCGTTATCAGTAAAATTGTACAGAAACTCCAGTACAAAGCCCCCAAGAGTCCTAAGAAAATTCAACGAAGACGGATTGCGTCGCAAGTAGTGGAACACGTCCACGGTTTTTATGAAGATGAGGAGATTTCTCGTGTTGATCCCGGCATAAAGAGTGCTCGCTTCCGAGCTTCATCTGCTGGCAAGACAATGGTTGCTCGTAGACACTTGCTTTACCCCCTGAATGAGGCGTATGCCTTATTCAAGGTGAAGTTTCCCTCCGATGCCATTGGTAAAAGCAAGTTTGCTGCATTGCGTCCCCCACACATCAAACCATACAAGAACATCCCACACAACGTATGCGTTTGCCGTTACCATGAGAACTTCGAGCTTTTGAGAGCCGTACTTGCCAACCACCTGGATGGCTTTGGAGGTTCATCCAAGGAGTTTGTGGAAGCACACGTGTGTAACATCCGAAGCTTTCATTGCATGAATGGTGATTGTGCTGATTGCAATTCCTCGGCTTCTCGTATTTCTGTTGGTGATGGAAATGACATTACTGTTACATACAAGCAATGGAAAATGATGAACAAACGATTTGAATTTATAACTCTGGAAGAAAAACTAAGCGTGGCCTTAAACGATTTTTCTCAACAATTGCCCGTTTTCCTGATGCACGAGTTCAACAGAAGAGAATCACAGGAAGCCTTCACGAAGGCGAGAGCAGAGGCCACAGCCGAAAACGTTACCCTTCAGTGTGACTTCGCTGAGAATTACACATGCAGCTACCAGGATGAGATTCAGTCTGCGCACTGGTCCAATCCTCAAGTTGCAATATTTACGGCCGTCATATGGTACGGTGAGGGCATCTGCGATAGTTACGCTGTTTGCTCTGACATCATCACACATGACCGCTATTGTGTCGACACATTTCTTAGAGTCATTTTGAACCACCACTTGACGAAGAACCCTGAAATGAAGAATCTGCACGTGTTTTCGGATGGGGCAGCATCCCAATTCAAGCAGAAGTACAACTTTGCAAATACAATTGTCTTAAAAGAAGACTTCAAGCTGGATGCACTCACATGGACATTCTTCGCGACTTCCCATGGGAAGGGGGCGGTCGACGGCATCGGAGCTGTTGTCAAGAAATGTATTTGGACTTCGGTACGATCTGGGAGACTGATAGTCCGCAATTCCGAGTCATTTGTTGCAGGATGCCAACAACTTAAAATAAATGTATTTCATGTGCCAAACAATAGCATCGAAGAGTCGAAGGAAAGTTTGGACCAAAAATGGATGAACGTAGAAACAATCAAGGGCACTCACAAAATTCATCAAATTCAAGCCATCGCCAGAAACATAATATCATTCAAGACGTATGCATCTCAAGAAGTCTCAATGCGAGCCGAGGTGTGCCCTGGTGAGAGTGCTTCTTTGATGGAGTGTGACGCAAACGTTGACGAGGAAGAAGATGACGCGCCGGTGGTCCAAGCAAGCTGCAAACTAGATACTTGGGTAGCCGTCATTTATGATGACGTTTGGGTACCTGGAATTGTAACAGCGATGACAGACTCAATGATAACTGTGAAATTTATGAGAAATGTTGGGCCCAACAAGTTCACATGGCCTGAAAAAGATGACATCGACGTCATTCATGAGTCCACAATTTTAACCAAAATTATGGAACAGCCGGAGCTCGTTACTTACAACCGACGGGGAATTTACTCTCTTTCGACGAAAGAGTTCAGCCGCGTACTTGATCTGTTCCTATCTAATTTATAATATCTTTGTCTCAGGGCCGGTATAACCAAAGTTAATCTGAGCCGGATTAACTAAATATTGGACTAAATTGGCGGCACAGCCAATCAGATACCTCAAAATGAGTGAAACAATTGAATTTAATCCAAAAGTTAGTTAATCCAGCACAATTTAACTTTGGTTATTCCGGGCCTCAATCAACTTTCTTTCTCAATAACTATATATTACCTAGGTAACTATGTTATTAATTATCTACATTCATTTCTGTAAGGAAATCATTCCCTAGCACTTAAAGAACTGCAGTTAATTCTCTTGTCCGCAGTATAACGTCCGGAGATTAACGCTCCGTCTATCCTTTAATATTATATTTGACAAGCAGTAATCACAATTATTGCTCTATACTTTATATTCTACATTGAAAATATGTTTTTAATGGAAATAAAATTATTATAATGTAAATGTGTATGTATTTGAGGAGAAATCACCATTTTGATTGTTGCCTTGCTTTACCTTAGCTTAATTTTGTCCGAAGTATAACGCACCTTTCAACACCTACTAATAAATTAGTAATAATATTTTCAGCACACTATGTTATGTCTTTTTGTCACTAAAGTACTTCTTACTGAAACTGAAGTGAAATTTTTGTCATCCATGCATAAATAAATAAGTTATATGGTCAAATTTGCTCTGAAGTCTACTCCTAATGTCCGGAGATTAACAGTGGATGTGCCCATGTATCATTATAAGCCTTCTGAATATGTAGCTATTGTAGTAAGAGGTCATTAAAATCTAGATCTTCATTTTCATGACGTCATTTCCGGTTTCGGTAATGGTATATCTCTACTTTAACTACTGATATTCCATATAGACGACCGTCTGAATCATTTGGCGCTAGTTTCATTCCGATCGGTTTAGCCGTTTTCGAGATATGACGTCACTTCCGGTTTCAAAATGGCGACTACCGGTTGGTTTTATAAAAAGGCACCTCAGACGCCAAAAGTGCACATGTGGTAAAAATTTCAGATCGATCGGCTAAGCCGTTTAGGCTGTGGCGGTGATAGCGGTGTTTCCTGATATCATCTGAATCATCATCTAAAGATCAAAGTGGTGTAATTTCACTGTTTTCTCGGCCCTCTAGCTCGCAAATGGTATAGCCTATTGTTCCCAAATTTGGTATATGTGGTGGGGTGGGATAGCTCAAAATTAAGATATTTTACAACAATGTGAGATTTTCCAATTTTATGATCCAGTAGGCCGAAAATGCCATGTTGTTGCTTACAGTAAAAGTAGTTGGTCTGGCTCCTCATTTTATTAGGCATTTACGGTATGTTGAGTGAGTGTGAGTGTACAGTACGACTTGGCTGGTTGGAGCGACCGCTCCACTAGATATGTAGGCACTTGTAGTACTTGCATTTGAGCTTGACTCAAGAATCATTGCAATGGATGCAATGGGCTTTCTGATTCTATTACCTAAATAGAAGTCACACAGTGGCAAGAACAGGTAAAAAATGTGACATGAATGTGACTAGTAAAATTATGTGATTCTATTCATAGTTTGCACGAGACTTTTTGTTTTATATGAGCAACGCAAACAAGTGAAGTTTTTCTCCGAGGACGGACATTGAACTTAATCGATGTATTTTTGTAAATCGAGTAATATCTTTTCGTACTAAAGATTAAGTAGGTATAAAATATTGCCAAAAAAGCACAGAAACACAGCTATTCAGAATGGTGCCATCAAAATGGTGACAATAAGATCATGTCACAATATACCAACATTATAAAAATGAATGGTGGAAAGCTTCCGGCACTAGTTTTAACCTTTTGACAACTGATTTGTTTACACTCTTCAAGTGTAACAAACAACAACAAGAAGACAGGAAGACAGAAAGTTCAAAGAAGACAGGCTTTAAACTCACATTCTTGATGAGGATAATATCCGACCGCATCCCTCGCTCTTCGGGATGGTTCGATCTCACATTGTTGTTGTTGTTGCGGCCACTCGGTCCTACTCGATCATTCCCAGAGTATCGTTGATGGTTGTTGTTTGCGACCAGTTCGTTTCTCTGCTCGCTGCGATGAGGTAAATCGCGATCGCTGACCCTCAGCTCATTGAACGGCGGTTCTTCGCGGCGGTTCACACTCGTTCTGAGCATCGGCGCTTCGTCGCGTCGGCTGTTGTACACCTGTCGGTCGTCGCGTCGGCTGTCGAAAGGCATAGGTTCGTCCCGGCGATCGTACGCTGGCTGTTCGCGGTGTCGTGCCCTCTCGGCGTCGTGGTACCGCTGCTCCACCAGATGGTCGATTGGGGTCATCCCGGGCAGCACGACGCTCGCGTTCGGCATAGGAGCGGGCCTGCTGAAGTCATTCCTGGAAACAACCATCGAGAATTTGACATGTATTTGGTTGAGTTGGGTACCGGTAAATTTTATTAAAATCATTTTTTTTAGGTCACTTGAAAGTTGAAATGCACATTTCATGTCCCCTTGGGAAGAGGGGAATTAGGTATACTCTGAACAATGGCAAAAGGGGGAAGCGAACAAAGAACCCATGGTTTAAAATTTAGCCAAATAGGGTCAATAATATTTTTTTTAAAAATGTGGAAGTTTACTTGTACTCCTAAGATACAATACAAACAATCAGAATTGGAATTATTATGTAAATTACATTACATATACATTACATATAAATTACACTTACATTTGAACATTTTGCGTTGGGTTAAAAGGAGGCAGAGAAGTCATCAGCGGTGGAACAGGGAAGAGACCGTCATTCACCCGAACTGGTACGCCGATTCCGGACTTCAATAGTTCTGCCGCGAGAGAGAGTAATGTTCACAGCTCGTAACAAGTAGAATTAATTAAATTTACCAATAAGTGTCTGGCACCTACAGTTGATTCCATTTCGAAAATGGACTAGAATTGATTTTTGTATGTGTACCAACTGGGTGTACCAGTATTAGATGTACTACCTAATTGTAATAACTTTGTGACCGAGCAAAAGAGCCCAAAACAATTTTAAATCGATTGGTAAATAAATTAAATAAATAGATTACATAGTCTACCACCACATACCACCACCAGAGTCACAATACCAACTCAGTATTGGCTGGTTGGTTGGAGGCAGGAAACCATTTCAAAGGAGGCAACGGAAAAGCCAGTACTACCAAATTAGCTGGAAAAGCTTCACATGTAATTAACAGACGTAAATTACATTGATGTTTTCATGGCAACGAGTGATTAATAATTTATTTTATGGCCGATTTAAAGATCTAGTGGTCGTTCCAACATCTTGAGTGATATTCACCATAGCAGAATTTTAATGGTAGTGGTAACATGAACTATGCCATCTGTGGGAGAATATATGAACATCTTGGAACCCCAGATCTTGTCCAGTCCCTTATTGAAATGGAATAAACTGTAGTCTATAGAAAAGAGTACAGACTATAGAGTGTCGTATCAAACACCACTTGCATTGACTTACCTAGCTGCAACTGTGTTTTGACGACTTCATTGATGGAAGGTGGCGGGACGGTGGCGGTGTTGGCAGCTCCCGCCAGAGAGTGCAGATTTCCTACGAGAACAGACAACCGCCATCGATACCTTTTCAAACACTACCAAGTCTTCAGCAAACTCGATACGTTTGGCGGATTTCCAACACCAAAATATTTTCAAATAATCACAAAATTGTTGTACACACGAACGCATAGTTTGATGATTGATTTCTGCGAGATCAGTTATATAGACAAAATGCGGAATTAACTGGACACTATTAAAATCCTGCTCATTGTTTTCTGTTTTTAACCTTTTCCTCAAGCTTGAATTTTATTAAGAAGTACCTACTAGTGACTAAAAATATTGATTAGCATAATTATTAATTAGTTGAACAACTAATTAAATGTCACCATCACAAATTGTTTGGGAGTAATGACGAATTCATCGAATTTGAATACGAATATGAAACTTGAGTAGCAAATGGCAATTGTGATTCTACTCGTATTGATGATTGATTATGGAACAATAGTGTCACTGTCGGTACATACTTTTAAACATGGAGTGGACCAATATAAACTCAACAGACTCATATCTTGAATAATCAAATATTTTTTTCTAAAAGGCAAATAATTTTATTTGATTCTAAAAAAACTAAAATCTCGGTTTTGAATGTCATTGGTTCGCCCTGCCTTAGAAAGAAAAAAAGATAAATGATCAGGAATTGTAGGCACGTATTCACTTCAATTCGGAAAACCAATCACCCTTTTGTAAACAAATCACCAAGAAAAGGATAGACAATTTGGAACCACCACTGAAAAACAAAACAGTCGTAAACTTGAATCAAGTCGCCTTCTAAGACATTTCTCAAGCAAATTTACAGCAAAAGTAGACATTCTAGCAAACCAAAACTGATTCCTCTTTATCATGCTGAAGGCCAATTCTTCAGATTCACGTTTTGAAACTGTTTTACGTTTACATGTTATAAAACTGGAAGCAGTTGACAACTATCGGTTAGCCTTCAACTTTTTTACGTTTTAAACAATGTAACCGTAACACGGTTTCAAAACGTGAATCTCAAGAATTGGCCTCCTGGTGGTCCAAAATGAAGCAAATGCAATGCCCTTTAAAATCCATGATAAATTGCAAGAGAAAATGATAAAATCAGGTAAATCACCAGGGAAACTCTTGAGAATGAACGCTATGAAACTGTTTTGGCTCAAGAATTGAATGAAGATTTTGATACTTAACAGTTCATGAATTACTAACTAGGAATGTCCGTATAGACACCAACTGCTTTAATAGATTTTTTTTTTTAAAAGTAAAAAATATTGCTACAGCATTGCATATTCTTTCAGAGGAGAAGGATGTTTTTGAAAGGTACAATGTCAGACATCCAATAATAATTTGTACTTCGATCATGATTGGATTATTTAATCTAACATTACGTAATAATTCATGAATCAAATGGTACAAATCAGAATTTAATTTACTTCAATTATCCGTACATTATAAGTAGGTTTGTAACACAAAATTTTGAAATCAAGGCTTCCAACAGATAAGAGTACGTTAACAGATACGTTATACACACTTCAATCCATTAGTCAGTTCACATCGGATCATTTCGAAATCAAATCATACATGCCCGGCAGTACCTAAACATATCTAAGTTGTCTTTGGTTGTAAAAAACAAAACTTATTGTTATCTGGCAATGAAGAAACCTTCCATTATTGCAAGTTTCATCTATTTTAGTTCAAGACAAAGAAATACGCGTGTATTTTGGTTAATTACCAAAGCCCATCAATGCACGTTCAATGTGCATTGAATAATATATTTGGCACATGAAGAATGGGACTACTACTTCCAGTTAGTTCCTTGCGTAAACCAATGAATCCATCGCGAACGGGGTTAAATATGATGTGTGTATCACAAGTTTAAACGTGATTAAACTAGATGCAAACTGAATAATGCAAATGAGTGATAAAAACAAAAACAAAATGCTGTTGCTTCTAACGCTAAAAAGCTGAAAATATGCTCTCCACCTAAATTAAATTCCTATGAGTTATTAATCAGATAATCACAGTAATTGAAATTTAACTGCCTAATCTATGCACGAAGCAGCATCTAGAGGATAAAATATCGCCTAAATAAGTGGATCGACTGCATTTGCCCAGCATGAAACATTTTTAGTGAAACCAGCAGCGCGATTGTGAAACTTTCATTTCTGATTGTACACGTACATCTCCCACTTGTAGTCATACATCTAAATGCTGATCGCATAACTCACTTTAAAGATGTAGTCCAACTCAAATGTCTCTGTCCAAAGTTAATGGCAAGTCAAGTAACCAGCCTTAAACAATAAATGCTGCCTGCAGCATACATAAATTATTAGGTACCTACACTAATATTTGCAATAGAGTACTTAAGACGGCTGGGTAGTGAGTTTGACCTTGAAGAGTTTTTTAATTGATTTTTATCAATATCTTTTACCAATGTATTTGTTAACAAAATAAGGCTTTGTACGAGTATTCAGAACAGTTCAATGAAAATAATTCCATAGCTTGTAATGGTTTATTAGATTTAGTCCTACAGATGTTAAGTGCCCGAAAATTAGTAAAATTTTGGCACTAAACATCTGTTGGACAAAATAAAACAAATAACTTATTCCAAACTAGGAAATTATTTTCATTGAACTGGCTGAATAGACGTACAAAGCCTTATTTTGTTAACAATAACATTGGTAAAAGATATTGATAAAAATCGATTAAAAAACTCTTCAAGGCCACGCTCACTACCCAGCCGTCTTAAAACATCTGTCAATATACTCATAATATTTAGTCGCCACTTATTTTCCATTTAAGTGTTACTTCATTGCGTTAAAACAAATCTTCAAAATATCCTTACAGTTGAAATTATAAAGCGTTTTCTAAACACACTATGTGACAACGTCAAACTATGTTGTTAAAGGTCATTTAAGGTTTAACTATCAAGGGGTAATCTTCCTCCCGGTTCCAAGAGTTGGGTCGGGGGGTGGCGAGGCCACCATTTACTAGGGGATAAACATATAAATATTTTAGGTTCTACCATCATTGTGGTTGGTAGGAAGTTTTAAATATTAATGAGATGAAATTTGGTAAGTTTAAAAAACACAAACTAGCTATTATTAAGTACACTATTTGATTTCGGTATTTGCGGCAGGGGAATATTTCTACATTTAATTTTGAACCGTTTGCTAGTGAAGTTTTACAATCGCACTAGATGTATGATCGAGTTGTATGCCATTAGGAAAATGAATTATGTAATCATTCAATTTAATCAATGAATTGCTCATGAGGTACGCGTTCATCTCGGGAAGTTACACAATCGCGCTGCGGGTCCGCATGGTATCAAATGCAGGCTTACATATCGAAATTATTACAAAATTAATCAAGGTAGAAAAATACAAAAGACCAAATCACATCATAGCTTATGCTCGTAAGCCTCACAACATTTCAATTGAAGAATTGAAGAATATCAATTTATTTTTGTAAGAATACCTATAGTTAGGGGGCATTCACAATTGTGTAAATCAAAAAGTGTTCCTTATACTAAAACACTCACCAATTTGTATTGTAATAATTGGTAAATAACTTAATATAAAAAACTTTTTCTGCGCTTATATGAGAACGTTGCTTTTAAGGAAGAATGCAATCAAATTTAAAACAGAAAATTTTGTATCCCACAAAAGGAAGTTAAAGGTATGTATTGTTATTATACGAAATGTTTAATATTTTCTATCAGCATTACGCACGTAATGGAGATAAATTTAAAAAAATATAATACTCCTGCTTGAACAAACCCCACCTTTAAAGTGTTACAGGTGCATCAAAATAAGTACAGGGCAAATACCTCATCAAGATCGTCAACTGTGGTGCGGTCTGGGATGAGAAACCTTATTGTAACAAATTAAAAGTGTGATTGATGAGTTTATTTTACTAAGAATATTTTACTAATCATTAAAAAATATATCTATTCAAAATTGTCGAAGATTCACTTTATATTTATTAATGAACTGCCCTAAATGCTGCTTTTTCTTATACGACTTGGTAACAAAGAAGACAAGAAATAAAGATCGTCTGCTTACACATTTTTAGTTTGATTAGTGAGTAACTACTGAGTTTTAATCATAAGGTCCCTTTTCTCAGACCGTATCCCAATGCGGTCTTACAAGGTCCTTGTAAGTTGTAAAAGTAAAGAGTGCCCATGCCGCAAGCTAAAAAACAACAACACAAGCAAAACCAGGGTGAAGATGCAGAATATGGCAGGAAAAGAAAGTTGAACATTCAAAAGAGTTTGAATGCTTGCACATGCATGGCCCACAAGGTCAGTGTAGTTAGGAACGTAAAATCACTGGCCGCGCATGGCATCAGGAAAGATCCAAGTCTGCCTCTTCACCCGTGTCAAGGAACAAAAGCCATCGCAGAAACATTGGTTATTTTTAGGGACACCTGAATTTTGCATTCACAAAATGCGCGAAATATGCAGAAAGTCGAGATATCATACTTCAAACTACTTTTCTCCATAAATCAATCACATGAAAAACAACCGGTTAAAATCTGAACGCGACAAAACGCAAAATTGTGATGTTTTAGGCCATAAAGCCGCGTTTACAACAACTCAATGTTCGGAAATTAAAGTTGCAAATTAAACGCAATTTCACTTTCGTTCCCAACCACTTAGGAAACATAACACACACGTAAAACAAGATGGCGCCGTCCAGCGCGATTTGAGGTGAGAGAGGTGTCCGTGCGTATGCGTCACTTTCTCCACTTAATGTTCGACTCAGAAGTTGAGAATATTTTTACTTTGAGGTGAAATTGGCATGTTAATTCGTTGTGAACGAATCCATAAGTTCACATGAGCTTGACAACTTAAATTGAGCGAATTTTAGAATTTTCGAACGTTAATTTTGTTGTAAACGCAGCTTAACACTGAAATCAACATCTTTGCTACATATTAGATCGAAATGTAATATTTTTGTACCTACCTACATTCCTTAATTTTCACAATTTTCAAGACAAAACATCACTTTTAACACTTAAAAATAAATAAAATATATGAAACTTAAAAGGACCAGCTGAGATTTTAAAGCAATGCACAGAAGTGACAAGACAGTTGTATACCAACTAAGAAAAAGTATACCTATTCGCGTTTTCGGGCTGACCAGATGGCAGCACTTTCCAGTCTGTTATAACCACCATGACACTTAAATGTCATGCGCCGTGACGCGGATTGGTTTGTTTACGTTGGTTTGGTGTCAATGCGGAATGAAGTGTCAGTGAAGGTGGAATAACTTGTGAGTTGTGTTGTTTACGTTATTATACTTTGTTATTACAGTAAAACCTCCTTAAATCGAACAACCATAAGCCGAAATTCCACATAAATCGAAGTAAACTCAAGTCCCGCCCTCAGTATAGGGTGTTCAATGTTAAAATAAATTATAACTCGAAATTTGGATAAGTCGTAATTCGAAGTAATATTTGGCCCCAAGTCGAAAAATAACATTGATTTTTAGTGTTTAAGTCGAAGTAATTATTTTGTAAAACACAATTTTCGTAATATAAAGTGTGATTTTACGTATAAAAATGGTATATACTTTTGGAGCAGAGGGTACAACGGCCTACTTTCACTATCCCCCCCTAGCTGGACAGACCAGCTGGCCTTATACCTGCTCTTAACAAAAGGACCCTGTGAGAGAGAGGGTCGTTTCGTGTGGTCTCTGGAGAGGGGTGGGAAGGAAATGAGGTCCATGACATGTTCAATAAATATTTGGGAAGTAAACATTCCGCAATACAAGTGTTCACTGTTATAAAGAGCAATGTGGTGAAGGGAAGGGCGTAAAAATTATTTTGTCTCGCGATCTAATGAATGGAATAATATTATATCACGCCCTAGTATGTAATATTTGGCCCAAGTCGGAATATAACATGTGATTTCAGTTTATAAATCGAAGTATTTTTTTGTATAATACAATTTTCGGAGAACACTTGATTATTTCTATCAAAAACACGACACCCCAGCTGCACTATCTGCTCTATCTCAAAGACAAGTGGGTCTCTTGAAACCAAACAAGAAAAAAAACAGCAGACAGGCGTGGAGGGTTGAATCCCCGTTTCTAAGAATTAGAGCAAACTGTTGTGACGCCAGTAAGTTTGTGTGAAGAGGGCTATAAATAGTCAACAACTGACCGACGGCAAAAACATTGGTCATTGAATTATTTCATTCTGTGTAATATTTAATCTTATGTTTACTTATTAATAGGGATGTCTACATAAAATAAATATTCTGCCGTCTGAAAAACAAACTGAAATCAGTGACTTTGTCAAGAAATCTTCTAGACCTTTTTAATTTTTTTCTCAATCTTTTGATGATGTATAAATGACAGCTAACAATTATCTTTCCGTTACTGTTACATAATTTATTTTTTATTATAACACCACACTTTATTTACACTTGATTTATTATAAATAATAATTTTGAAATCGATTCATTGTCAAAAATTAAGTGTGTGTTGAATTTTTTTGCAGATAAATGTAATTGCGTAAATAATAGGAGTCCTTTAAACCATTGGAGGCATTGACCCTTCACTAAACAGCTGTCTTCAAGTGGTTATAGACCCTTGCGCAGGGGGAGGGGGTAGGTTTACGAGGCTAATCTTTACTACACGTCTGGAAAACATCATTCCATGAAAATACTTATAACTCGAAAATTCATGAGTCGAAGTGCTTTTTTTTGGGTCCCTTCAATTTCGACTTAAAGAGGTTTTACTGTACTTCATTTTATCATTTCCACCAGATTCCTCACCATAATTGTGGTTCATTTCCGAAGATAATAAGTAGGTACAGCCTTTCTGATTAAAATTACATTGATAACATCAATGAAAATGGCGGCCGTGGCCGAAACGAAAACGATTGAGTCTACAGCACTTATATTTTCTCACACTAGAGTGTGCCCACTTTGCTCGAAAACGCGAATTACCTACCTCAGTAAAAGTGAAACTATGATTTTATGTTGGTAGGTCTGATTCTAGCTACTCCAACTCTCCTACTTCCTACCCTACACGAGTACAATAAAAAACATGCATCAAAGGGTGGAGAAACGAAATTGTATAACACCACGAAACACAAAATTTAATTATCTCAAAACGAAATTTTGATACTTAATAAGTAATAAACGAGCTATTTTCAGGTGTCCCTAGTTATCACCACACAAATACAACACACGTTATCAATTGAACAGGTGGTAAATTAGCTACCACACTAAATATTACAGTATGATGGTACAATAAACCAACATAGGGAGTGCAGAGTAAAGCCAAGGTCATCCAGTAATCAGCCACCTACTTCTCACATAAGTTGAACAGCATAGTACTGTATTATCTCATAACAAGCTACCTATATGTTAAATACTATAATTTTTTTTAAACATATTTTTGGCAACTGTAGGTAACAGGTGTATCAACTATTAATAATCAAAAACCAAAATAGTCCATAACTTCCGTTCAATGTAAGTAGCCTATTTGCACAAAAAGCATTACTATTTGAACAGAAACCCGCAGCTTCGGGTCAAGTCCTAGAAAATGCTTCAATTTCACTTTCAAAAACTCAAAAGCTATAGTCACCAATTGGAATCATATGAAAATTACGAAACCGAAAACAAAAAAATTCTGAAGATAGTTTGAAGCAAACTATATTATTTGGCCCTGAACTCAGTGTCAATTAATTTGACGCGGAACGACTACTCGCTAGCGTTCACCATCGGACCCGGGACCCAGGTGCAGTACCTAGAGTCACGCGATCTGAACGTACTTGCAACGTCGACGAGCGGGATGCCGTTCTCGCCGAGCCCCATGCCGATGCCACTGAGTCCCTCGGGCAGGCGCGGCGACTCGGTGGTCCGGTCCCGGCGGTCCATGCGCACGGTCATCTTGCGGCCCATCAGGTACTGGTTGTTGAACAGAGCTGAGCGGAGGGTCAAGGCGATAAGACGAGAACGCGTGCAAATGTCCTGACCCGTTGGGAAAGGGAAAGCTAATTCTCGAGATTCACGTTTTGAAACCGTTTTACGTTTGCATTGCATAAAACTTGAAAAAGTTGACAACTATTGCTTAGCTTTCAACATTTTAACATTTTAAACAGTGAAAACGTACACGGTTTCAAAATATGAATCTCAAGAACTAGCCCCCTGGAGATGTTCAATAGTAAGTTTAACTTTAGCATTTTTATGACTCAATAGTCAATACCTAGTTGCTTTTGGAAAATATGGAAATCGGAATGTTGCAAAGAAAATCAGAAATAATGTCCAGCAGTTTTCTTTAGATGAGATTATTTTGTTTAACGGCGAGTCGACAACTAGGTCATTTTGCGCACATTTATTATTATTACTTTTAACTTTGTTGATAATAAGTGGGGTCGACCCAACGGGCCTGATCCGGGGGAGTCTGATACTGGTGGGAAAGCCAGTTCCGAATGGGGACAGACTAGGGGGGGGGGGGGGAGGCTTTGGGCCTGTGGAACCCGATTTCAGGGGGATCACCATCTCGAGGGGGGAGGCCGGCCTGAGGGGCCCACGAATATGGGGAGGGCATGGGACTAGGTCGACCCTGAACTGCACTTAGTTGGGACCAACTCGTAGTAGTTTTCTATCATCAAACGGATCGAGTTTGGTTGGAGATGTTGTAGGCATCGGTATGGCTTATCAACGTGTCGTTTTCCTAGAAGGTATTCTAATAACAAAGGTAGGTATATTTTTAAATAAGCTATTAAGAAGAGCGTTAAGCAATTTGTTGCCAGCATCGGGAGGTTCGGAGCGGTTTTAGGGGGAAATACAAAAATAAATGTAGGTAGTATATTTGCCAAAAGTGAATACCGTATTAACTCGTGTATAAGACGCAATTATATGTCAATATTTTGATTCTGAAAACAGCCCTGCGTCTTATACACGCATACCAAGCTTTTTTCCTAGTAAATCCAAGGTGGATGTTTGTAAACAGAGCTGTGGTAGACTGCCACATGTTGTCTATCTCTGCCTTTCCCTCTCACTCTGTCTGGCCTACTCACACTGTGTAGACACAACATTATTAACATATTACATGTGTGCAATAAAATGTTTTCCCTTACATTTAGATCAGGAGACAAAATATATGTTTACATCTGAAAAACATTACTCTGACAGACATAAAATAGACTAAACACTGTTGAATGGCGATCTTAATGGAAGGGGAGGAGGGGAGTTTGGTTTGTTTTGGAATGCAGAGGAAAGGCAGGTGAGTGCTTGTTAGAGCAAACAACAGCTGCTGGGAAGAAGAGTCCCCCCCCCCCTTTCTCAGAAGCAGGAAATTACTGTTTGTTTACAACAAGTTGGCAGTGATTTTCATTCAAATAGCTCAGTTCGCTGGAAAACCAACATTTAGATGGATATCATGTATACAAACACACAATGTTTTTCATCATTTTACTGCGTCTTATACACGCATGCTAAGTGGTTTCTTAAAATAGACTTCTCAAAACAAGAGTGCGTCTTATACACGAGTGCGTCTTATACACGAGTTAATACGGTATAGAAAAAGCAAGAACAGCAACATGTGTATTGAACTACAATTGCTTACAGTCATAATTTAGCTCCCATCATGTGGTCAGAATTTGTCTGGAACGAAAAAGCTCCGTCGTTAGGAAGAACAGCTCTCGATGTTGTTCTTGCTTTCTCTATATTCTTAACTGTTTGGCAAATATAGACATTTATTTTTCGTATTTCCCTCTCAAACCGCTCCAAGCCTCCCTACGAGCTTGGACCGCCGCACGAGATATATCAAGGATACATATGGCCTGCACCGCCTCCACGGGATGCTCGTAGTCGATGGTGGCGAACCCCCGGCTCGTGTTGTCCGAGTTCACCGCCAGGTCGATGTCGAGCAGCCGGCCGGCCATCTTGAACACCTCCTTCAGCTTCTTGCGCGTCACCGTGTAGTCCAGCTGTAAGAGCACGCGCACATGCGTCAGTTGTGCAACCCAGCGGGCCCGGTCCATCCACATGGGGATTATGAAATGTTTCAAGAATGACGGCCATAAAACAAGGATGTTATGAAATTCGGAGGGGTGATAATTGTATTTTCTAAACTAGCCTCTAAACTCTGAACTCTCACTAGCTTTTCAAAAGTAAAGCGGAAAGCCTGTGAATAAACGATGAGAACATTAAAAATAAAGCTAATATTACTTATAAGCATTATATTGTATGATATGTATGATAACTTTGAATTTAATAGCATGTACAATTCCCTTCTTAAAAAACTTGGTAAGATCTTGTCATGTTGACAATATTATTAGGTAAATCCTAAAATCCAATAATTATTCACTCAGATAATGAGATCTGAACCCTTCTGAAATATATAATAAGACTATACAATCAGGATTATAACCAAGATCTTGCTAAGATTTTACCGTGAGATCTTTGTAAGATCCTGCAAATTATTTCCAAGTTTTTGGCAATATATTTCAGCACCAGCCACCGGCATGGTTCTCTAACTACAAATTCAGAAGAAAAAAAAATCCAACCAGCCAACAAGAAATTACAAAATAGATCTACTCAATCATACATTGAGCAAAACCAAACTCCATCTCTTCAACTCAATTCACGCTGACTGGTACAACGACACGACGCCGGAATGTCTTACGTTTGCAATGAACACCCTGGTCAATAGCGTGCCTCGGATGTCGAGGCCGGCGAGGAAGTTCTGGCTGAGGCCGTACGTCTCGCCCCAGACGATGCTCGTGTCCGGCTCGGGCTCGCGCGCGATCCGGTCGTCCAGGTCCAGCCGCCCCCACTGCTCCGGGACGACGCTTGGGGCGACGGGCAGCGGGCGCTCGCGCTCGCCGTCGTCCTGCGGCAACATCAAGACAGCGTGAGACATCGTAACCCTTTGGAGTCATATTTATTTTACACAGGTTAGCTCCACAGGTCATATTTAATTTGTGTAAATCAGGAAAAAGCACAATTTCAACTTCACTTTCATCACTCTCAGCATCCCCTACATCACTTTTTCAATCAAAACCATTATTTTCAACATCAGTAAATTTATATTGTCATTCATCCTCATTAATTGAATAATTAAGAGTCGGAGTAATCCAAAATCATAAAATGTCAACAAATAGGTCTCTCATAACATTTTCTCTGAGCTGGACGCCATCTTGGAAAAAAATGAAGGTGATTTCAAGAAGCTACTGTCTTCTTTAATGCCTTCTACTGTCTTCTTAAAGGTGGGCAACGGTCAGAAACTAAAACTAAAACTATCCTATGGTGCACTCACATATTTGACAACCAACTTCCGCCCCATAACGTCCACATGGTTCATTTTCTTGACCGCGAGTTGCGCAAGAACGGGGGTTTCAAACTCGATGATTCCGCAGCCGCGCGACTTGCCGCTCTCGTCCATCAAGACTTGCACAAAGCTGACCTCGCCGACTGAAACATAAACAGAGTACTAGCTGGATCGATTACCTACACATTTAAAATTATTAGGGTTGGGCGAACCGGTTCGAAATCCGAACCGAACCAGCTTTAGATGTTCGCAAACCGAACCTTAAAATGAAATATCTGAACCGAACCTTTGTACAGAATTATAATAATAATCTATCCGCTGGTTCCAATTTAATGGGTCAGGGGGTGGGTGTTCCCACCAACACTAGGGCCGCAGGACTACTGGAGACCGGCTGGCCACGCCTGGCATCTCCTCCTCGTCTTCTTCTTCTTCCTCCGCTTCCAATTGTTCCACAAATTGCCTCCACCTTGTTCTGTCCTCCCACTGTCTCTCAGCCTCCAACTCACTCCAACTTCCCCCTCTCTCCAAAACATCGTCCTTAATAACTCCAATCCACCTCTCTCTTGGTCTTCCTACTCTACGTGGTCCCGAAGTAGCCGACTCAAACACCCGCCGTGGCACTCGCCCTGTTCCCATCCTTTTCATGTGGCCAAACCACCGAAGCCTCTCTCTGCCCAATTTAAACCCCAATCTCTCTACCCCCAGCTCACTTCTTATCTTCTTACTTCGGATCTTGTCCATTCTTGTGACTCCCTTCACACTCCTCAAGAACTTCATCTCCGCTGCCTGAAGCTGATCCATTTCCTGTCCTCCCGCTGACCACGTCACTGCCCCGTATGTTAGAATTGGCAGGAAATACATTTTATACATTATCATTTTACACACTTTTGGAAACTTCTCGTGCCAAAGCAACTTCCTCACTGCCTGATAGAAACACTCCGCTTTCCTTCTTCTTTCCTGTACTTCTCTATCTACTTTTGCCTTGTTGGTGAGCAGGCTCCCCAGGTACTTAAATTCCTCTACTTCCTTCAACCATCCATCTCTCATCTTGATTCTGGCATGTCCTTGTCTTATCTTCTTCCGTTCCATTGTCATTACTTCACTCTTCTCTTCGCTTATTCTCAAACCTATCTTCTCTGTCTCTTCACTCCACTTATCAATCTTTAACTGCACTTCCTCCCTAGTTTCTCCCCACACCACCACATCATCCGCATAAATAAGTGTTCGTGTATCATCCCCCTCATTTGGCTCCACTTTCTTCAGTAACTCATCCATTACAATGATGAACCGTGTTGGTGACAACACACTCCCTTGCCGAAGCCCTTCACTAATACTAAACCATTCCGATCTCCCCACTCCCGACTGCACACAACTCACATACAATACAGAATTAATACAGAATTAATAATTTTAATTTTCTTTTACTTTTTTTTTTTACTTTTCTTTTTATTCAATGATGTGAATCAATTTTATCAAAAATAAAATGCACTAAAATGATGGGCATAAATTAGTTAATTGAGAGCAGAGTTGCACCAGGTGACAATTTTGCAAAAGTGTTGGTATTACAAAGGAAGGAACTATAAAATGCAAAATCCCCTCATGCAAACTATGCCAAACAATGTTTGATGCTATTTGCGTGTATACCTATCCTGACAAAGTAATAAGTGATAAAACCACTGTAGGTAAAAATGTCCAGAGGTTCGGTTCGGTTAGGAGGTTCGGTCAAATATTTGAAGTTCGGTTCGAGGTTTGGTTAAAAAATATGAGGTTCGCCCAACCCTAAAAATTATTTAACACAAAAAGTTGCAATACGCTATCTTGCATAAAAAATTAACACCTTGCTAGGTAAAATAGACCAGTGCTACAGCACTTTCATGGCAATGATCTAGTTTTTTCAAGAATATGAATGTGCTTTTAGGTACCGATTGTTTGATAGTACACTCGTAAACATCAATTTCTGTTATTTCGCAATAGAACTTTACTGTACCTACTCGTAACCAGTGACATGAAAGTGACGTGCCTACGAGATTTTCAAGGTACCTACCTATTAGTTTTGAACGCTAATTGGCATGCATGACTGTAACTTTTAGAGTCAAATATCGCATTTGTTTCGTGCTCCAAGGAGTTCAAGGTCAGTGCTACTTACATGGACAATTTAAGATGTAACATAGTTCTAAGAAGTACTGTGACACTATCAAAATGTGCGATTAGTTAAGGATCCAGGACCCTTAGGTACTACCTAATATCGCCATATTTCAGTAGCACCGTGTTACTGTAGAACAACTTTTGTTTTAAAAGTTTTAGCCATAAGAATTAACATTATCGCCATGGCAACTAGCCGATCGTGCTAGTAACACAGTGCTACTGAAATATTGGCGATATTAGGTAAGGGTCCAGGATAGGTACTTCGATTTTTTTTTTAATCTAACAAAGCTAACATTTCGTCTACTCTATAGCATTGTAAAGTTCGTTCACGTTTAGAATATCAAGGCCGTGTAGATACTACTGTAGTCAAATGAACAATTGTAGGTATTCCTACACATGAAAATATCAATATAATAATCCAAAAATATGTATAATACGACTGTAGATAAAAATAAATCACTTTTATTGAATTTTTCTAATATTTTCTACAATTAAAAATTGTGTATTTCACTTAATTTATGCAATTTCAATAATACAAAGAAGAAAATCTTGCCATTGACAGGGCAGTGTTTACGCGAACAACCAATGAACGATGGATCAACTAAAACGTCAGAAATATTCTTAATGTGAACGAACTTTAACAGAATACCGAGCATACCATTTTCGCGGAACAAATCTTTCAGTTCCTGCCAGCGGAACGCGTACGGAATGTTTGTGACGATCACGGACCTCACGTTGGGGTCCAAGGCGTGCGGACTGCTGAAGCGGTTCCCGGCACGGCGTTGCCTCCGTGGAGGACCGTCACCCGGGGATCTGGAGGGAGAGAGACTACTTTTGCTACACATCATCATGAAGATCAGCTGCTCAAATACAAGCTTGCCTGCAAGGTCTATAGGCACAGTGTGTTCAAACCCACAGCGCCACGAGCGAAAGAAATTTATAAGCAACATCTACGGGAAAAGATCTTCAATTGTTTTATTTCTCATTGGCCGTGACCTAGCAACCGATCAAATGTCAACAAATGTACTAAAAATAACTCGAAATTAGAACTAAGTCGCGCAAATTACTATTGTGATCAGATTCAGTGAAATTGTGAATACTTAATTATTAATATTTGTTGGCGAATATACATTGATAAACTTGTGTAAATTTTAAGAAGTGATAATACGTAATATGTGCAGCAACATAACGTATAACTGCAGCGACTTGGACGCCTTGCCAAAGGTAAGCATCCTTCTCACAGCCCAGGCGGCTCTGTCTGTACTTTTTGCAGCGCTAACTGTAGTCTAAACTTGCTGCCTATACTGAATGCCATTCTATGAAAGAGTACTTGATCTTCACCTCGACCTCCACTGTCCAGCCATAATCATTTATGGCGTTTTATGGCGTTAGTGGTGGCCTTGGCCACCCCCCGACCCAACTATGGAACCGGGCGAAGGATAATTATTTATTATTATTAATTAATAATCGGAGGATGAAGGACCAACAATCTAGGCAAACCAGGTTGGTATACCTAGACCGTGTTTTGATCAGGAGCCCCATTATATAATTTAACTCCCGTGGAAATCAGATTTTAACATACCTACCTACATTTGTCATGGAACGCATTAAGGGAAGTGACTAAATACCGGACAGCCGGGATTTTCAGGTTAAAAAAATAGTCCCGCCCGACTGGCCTTGTTTATTTATACTGGTTGAATAACGACTTCCAGTATCGCCGTCCCGGTGGCGCTATGGATAGAAAGCTGGAACACCCCAAGATAAGCCCATTCTGGGTTCGACGTGAATCATACTCGTTGTAATGTTTAACGGATTTTGGGTGAATAGACCAAAACAGAAACTAGTGGCGCCCTCAAAGCGAACTAAAAGGGGGCATGGCACTATGTGTGACCATTCTAAGCGCGCATGCGGGCATGGTGTTTTATGTCAATCTTAACGAGTTCAGTAAAAGTTAAAATTACATCGCGAAATAACAGTAGTTAGTTGATGCTTACAGTTGCACCTCAGTGTCAACAATCAAATACAATCAGCAATTTCATTTCAGCACATATTCATTCAAATTCTTGTGAAAACTAGACTTCTATTCACCAAAATCACCATTTGACATCTAGGTAGTAGTACTTACCTATCGCATTGTTTTTATCACGGCCTTCTGAACAATTTCTGAATGAGGCGTCTGACCCATTTTTCTTACGCCTCGTACAAAACAATTGCAATTGTCAAAAGCTGCTTTTGGTGAATAGACATCTAATTCTAGCAAGAATTTGAATGAATTTGTGCGGAAATGAAATATGCCGATTGTATTTGAATGTTGACTCTAAGGTAAGCATCAATTTCTGCTATTTTGCGATGTAGGTAGTTATAACTTTTACATGCTTTTACAGAACCATTGACATGAAAGTACAATTGCCCGCGCGCGCAGATTTAGTTTCGAATAGTTTAGTTCAAGGTCAAATGTCACACATAGCTTGAAGAGAAAATGGCGGATTGGGCATGCGCGTTTAGTTTATGTTTTGGTTTTGGTCTATTAGGAATTCTAAGGGAACAGGGCGGCTGTTCTAAATTTCCTTGTCGTCTCGTATCAATGGATATGGTGTCATACCTACCACGTTAAGGCTGCGTTTCACCAAGATTCCAAACCCGGGTTAGAGGCGGTAAACCTGGTTTAGGAGCCTCTAACCCAGGTTTACCGCCTCTAACCCGGGTTTGGAATCTTGGTGAAATGCAGCCTAAATAGAGCACTCCAGTGTGTGCAAACACTGCAGTGTTTGCAGTGTGTGCAAAGAGACGATAAGGAACTTTAGAATAACCCTCCAGGAGGCCAAGTCTTGAAAAAAGCGTTTTGGAACTGTCTGGCGTTTTAATTTTTGTAAAACGTAAAAAAGTTGAAGGCTAAGGTATACCTACCTAGTCGTCAACTTTTTTACGTTTTGATCAATGAAACGCCAGATGGTTTCAAAACGCTTTTTTCAAAACTTGACCTCCAGGGTCCCGTGGCATCCAGATTTTGTTCCTGGTATACGTACTTTCATATACTACCTATTAATTATAATAAATCAAATTTACCGCTAATCATGGGAGTCTGACCTTGGATTAAAACGTCCTGTAAAACTTGGCCTTATAATCCCGATCATAAGGCCCACAACGACGAACTTGGCCTAGTTATATTAACGTGTTAAATTACTTGTCCAAACCATCCATACCGGTAGGAACAACAATCCTAGTAACCGCTAGAATGTAACTTGAATGTCCTTTTTTAGTACTAACTCCAGGCAAAGCTTGGAGTGGAACCAAGCAGCATAAAAGCAAAATGAAAACACGTGTAATTATTACTTACCTGTCCCTTTCTCTCTTAATATTGTTTCTTATAGTTATATCCATGTTTTAACAGGTGCAAAACTGTTTTATGGGTACCAAAACAGTGGTAAAATACTTTAAAAAACACACTCCAATGTGCAAAACCGACACGACAAAACTCCGCAAACTCAGGTATCAACAACAAAAATGGACGAAAAGACACCGCTGCGCTAGCGCCGGCGCCGCCAAGTGCGGTAAAAATGGGAAACTCCTGAAATGGCGAACAATGCGGGAAATTTTAAACTCCTTCCGAGTTCCAATTATAATTCCTCCAGACAAAAAAACTGTTTTTCAAAACAAAAACTGTAAAAATGGGAAAACAACTGATTCAGCTATAATCCAATTCACGGTCATTAAAATATTGCATTGAATTGTGAATATTGAAGATTCAACCGAACGATATTAAATTTGCGCAACAACACCACTGAAACAAGAGTGGAAGTATATTCGAGAAAATAAGAAACAGGACTGACCTCTGGTGGATTCTTTGGTGGTACTAGAGATAGGGGGGATCATGGGGGAATGGGGATATCAGACTAGCAGCTAATCCTCTGGCAACTTTTCAAGATTTTGATCCCGCATGGCATTGTGAATATTGAAATATTTGCCTTTACGATACCCATACATGTATTATGTACTTGTCCACGGGATGATAATAAAATAAAATGCGCAGTACGATGCGCGCGTGTACATTACGCAGGTGTATTCAATATTCATTAGGCTGTAATAAATGCAAACCAGCATCGCTTCTAAAGCTCATCCGTGGTCATGTGGACAGCGCATTGGCTTGCGGTTCAAGGGGAAGCCAGCCGGCCCCTTGCACCGCGATATAAAGAAGTTCATACTTTAAAATTCTTCGCGAACAAACCTAATAAAAATAAAAATATATTTTGGACATACCTTTTATTTACACTTAAAGACAAGTACACATGTATTATATCATTACACACTGTAATTATATAATCAGCTCATTCATTTGCTACGATTGAATAGATAAAAATCATTATATAGAACATCAAGCAACAGAAATATAGATTAAAAAGGCTATAAGAAAATAAATATATAATTATCTACACATAATTAATTTAGGTAGGTATATAATGTAAAAGAAAAAAAATATAAAATTATTTCACTAGCATGAACAGAAAAGTTGCCTTTATTGCCCAAAATGCATCTACCATTGCATAGAAACATAATTCAAAATGTACACATGAAAGTTCTCCCTGAATTTGTAATATATTAATAATTTTTATTAAATTCATTTTAACACAATATTCCATTTTTATATACTCAAAACATTACCTACAGAACTGCGAGCATGGTTATTGGCCGCACTTTCTAAATTCCGAGCAAACTAATAGAAATTCTGCACGAAAAGCTAGCACCTACTCTTGTTGGTAATTTAACACTAATGGTATAGGTAGTAGGTACATTTATAGTTAGGTACTATAAGTAGTAATACAAAGTAACATTGCACGGCGACAGAAAAGCTAACGCGGCCGAGATTTGTGCGGAGAAGAATCTTTCATCGAACCCCAATGAAATCGTACCTACAGGGAGTGCAGTTTAGGTATGTCCCACCGCGTTAGCCTCTCCGCTACCGCACGCCCCTACAGATTTGACTTGTTTTGAGTTAATCCCGTCTCAGATCATCGATAGAATCCTGAGAAATAAAAAAATAAACCACGTAATTGAATCGCCGTGTAAAACTACACCGAATTTCATCTACAGAAAATAAAAGAATCACAAGTCCGTCAAAATGTCAACCCAATTCACTGAGAATTCCGGTGTATATAAGATCCATCTATCACGGTCATCTAAAGATTAATTAATATTTACACGTAGGTACCTAAGTACTCTGCCATTTCATCGATTCGCAACTAAAATTCAAGAAATTTCTCGTCTAATATTTGTTTTTGTGCTTTACATTATGCATTTCCTAGGTATCCTCTCCAAATATCTATTTAAGGTTCAATAAAAACACAGACACGTATTTGAACTATGTGTACATTCAATGACTTGGCAATGTCGCTTCTTGCCCTCGATTAGTCTATTACTAGTTATTTTGAAATTACTAGGTAGAGTTTCTTAAGTGAAGTTTAGTCGACAACAAACGTCTTCTACAGTTATACAGTTTTCATCGTTACAGATACATATCTACAGCTCAAAACACGACATTGTTCTCTTCAATTGTGAGAAAACAAGTTTTTTTTTACAGATTTCGAATCCCCAGTCAAAAAACTGCCGACACAGAAGGTTTTTGAAATTTATTGATAACTACAATTTTAAATCATAATGGCACAGCTCTACACAAATGAATCGCAATTGTTAAAATCTTTCACCTTCGACTTTCGACGTTATCACCGGCATCTGTACCACGCAAGAGCGCAGTCGAGTCCACATCTAGGTAATTTGTGGACTTATTTTATACAAGGCTTTTGGGATATGCATTTTAACTAGGGTTGTGCAAACCGGTTCGGTTTGTTCTTTGAACCATTTTCGAACATCATTTTTTGAATTATCGTGCATATTAAGGTATGGTTTATTGTTGAGTTTAATACTAAGAACTGTAATCGACTAAGGTCACGGATTTGATAGGTCACATATATGACATTAAGTCTTGACAGAGAGCTGAGAACATAATTGTGGCAATTGTGACAGGTGTTATTTCAATCATTAATAAACCGAAACCTCAATATTCCATTCATGCTCCGTGTTCTATTTAAGTAGACACTTCAAAATTGAAGGTTTGCACAACCTTAAAAACATGTTTTAAGTTTTGAAAAGTCTGCCTAAAGTGAAAAAAGCTCAACAAATTAGTTTTAAAATCTGACTTTAAGGTAGACTTTGACAACTTAAATCTATTGAATGTATATGTAATTTTATATCAAACAATAAGATGTACCTACACAATTTTCGGTTTTAGCAATTGACTTGTACTACGTTCCTACACCTTAAATTTGGAGAACTTTCAACTATTTGTCGGACAGCAAGGAATCACTCGTTTCAAAAGTTAATAACTAATAGGAAGCCTCAAAAGCAGACTTCATAACAATGGCCGTAACTCAAAATAGTCGACGAAGATCGATAGTGAAAGAAAGGAACAAATCCGTAGATATTTTAAAGGACATCTGGCATTTCTACAACTAAAACTTGACAGCATTTCAACATGAGTCGTGTCAAGAATTGTCATAGATTCTACCAAACAATATCCGTCATTCAGAATTGAAGATTAGAAAAATGTATACAAAAAAATCTTAAGCTAAAGCAAATAAATATATACGTACCTACACTCTCTAGATTAGCACAATCTCGTTTGGGGCACAAACTGTCCAAGATGGCCGTTAGTGTTTCATATCACAACGAGGACCTCAAATCACGTTAACAGCAACCTCAAGTCACTTCAACGAAACCTCAAATAAGAACTACTCTCGAAGACGAAACCATCACAATGTAGGATAAAACCCGAACTGAAACATCGTAGAGATGAAGAGATTACGAAGAAAAATACTTAGTCCGTAACAATAGTGAATTGTTGTCTACAACAAATTGTGTCTATTCCAAGTCGCCGCTCACTGTGGTGGCATTCCGGTGTTTTGCGGAGCTTGCGTGGGAGCACCCGGTATTCCCGGATAACCCTGGTGAGCCATCGACTGCGCCAGATGGGGACTCATGAAGGGATTAAATCCCGGCGCGGCGCCGTAACTGTATGCCGGATCGGTGGGATAGCCGGGTCGGGCGCCGTACGCCCCGGGATACATGTTCTGGGGGTAGTAGTTGGGTGGCTGGGGGGCCGGGGGGTTCGGGAACATGGGGTTGCGGAAGTGGGGATTGGGGTTGAACGGGGAGGCTAGTTCGCCGCCGGGGAAGTGGTGGGGCTCGGGACGATGGAAGGCCGAGTACATCGAGGCCCGGGCGTAGTCGGGTTCCGGATATCCCATGGGGTAGCCGGGCGGGGCGGGGTAGGGGTTGGCCGGGGGCCGGTTGAAGGGGTTCGCAGCGGGGTACATCATGTCGTATGGTGGATACGCCGGCGGGAAGGCTGGATAGTTGGGATCGACCTGCGTTGCGGCGCCGGGCGTCGACCTGGCGCTGTTGCTCCTCGAACTTCCGGGACTCGACTCGTCCTTCTTGTCCCCGACATCCGGCGTCTTGTCGGCCATGTCCTGTATCCGGTTCCCCTCCTGACTCTTGTCTGGCTCCGGGACCTTCTCCGGGAACGAGGGCGGGATCATCTGCTGCGGCGGATACTCCTGCTGCGCTGGGTACTGCCCGTTCCCGTAGCCGTAGCCGGGGAATCCCGGATAGCCGTAGCCCGGTGCCTGGAGGAACCCGGGGTAGAGTCCCGCGGGATCTACGGGGAAGCGAGGCGCCTGCTCGGGAGGCTTCACGGGACTCTCCTCGCCGAACGCCTGGTAGTTCACCGGCGCGGACTTGGACGAACTCTTGGGGGCCGAGCGTGGCTTCTTGTTGCTGCGCGGCGCGAGGTTGGGCGTGTAGTTGATGGGCGCGCGCGGCGCGGGCTCCGCCTGCTGCTTGTAAGCGTGGGTGAAGTTGTGTCGGTAGTTCTTCAGGGAGCTCTTGGCGGTCGGTACTTCGGGCCTCTTCTCGTCGTCGGAAGACTCCACAGGAAGTGTCGGAGATTCGGACTCCGTTAGACCGGATCTCTGATCCAACATAGCCGTCCGGTGATCCGGTATACCGTGCATACCGGTTCTCATGTCCTGCATACCGGCTCTCTCGTTCTGCAAGCTTGTCCTCCGGTCTGGTATATTAGTTCGTGTGTCTGGTGGCATACCGGTTCTTTGGTCCAACATACCCGACCGCTGGTCTGGCATCAAACCCATTCGTTGGTCTCCCATACCAGTTCTATGATCCAGCATTAAATTAGGCATACCCATTCTCTGCTCTGAAGCATGCATACCCGTTCTTTGCTCAGGCATTACCATACCAGTTCTTGTGTCAGGAATTTGCATACCAGTTCTTGTGTCAGGAATTTGCATACCAGATCTAGGGTCAGGAATTTGCAAACCTGATCTAGGGTCGGGAATTTGTAAACCAGATCTAGGGTCGGGAATTTGTAAACCAGATCTAGGGTCAGGAATTTGTAAACCAGATCTAGGGTCAGGAATTTGCATGCCAGGCCTTTGCTCTGGAATTTGCATACCAGTTCTTTGCTCTGGCATAACCATACTAGTTCTTTGCTCAGGAATTTGCATACCAGTTCTTTGTTCTGGCATAACCATACCAGTTCTCGGCTCTGGAATTTGCATGCCAGTTCTTTGTTCTGGAATAACCATACCAGTCCTAGTCTCTGGAATTTGCATACCAGATCTTGCTTCCGACTGCATACCGGGATTCTGGTTCCTCTGCTCGATCAGACCGGTTGCCCGGTTGAATTCGCCGACGGGGAAGCCGGGTCGACCTGGATATCCGGTCTGGGGCATGTTGGCGACCTGGGGCGGCCCGGGGAATGCCCCCGATTGTCTCCACTGCCCCATGTTGGTCGGAACCAAGCCGCTCTTCTGGAACGTCCGCTCCATCTGGAACTTCCGCCCCTCCACAGGGAACCTCTTCTCCTGCTTGTCCGGGAACGCCTTCGAGTCCGGTAAGATCCGGTCCACGTTGGCCTGGAGCTTCTCCACGTCGGACTGGAACTTGGAGTTGTCGGACGAGAGTTCGGAGTCGCCGTCCAACTCGTCGGACGGCCGAGCCTCGTCGGATGCGTTGGACGTGCCGAGGGGTGGACACGGGTCGGACGAAGGGTTGGACACACTGAGCGGTGGGCGGGGATCGGACGATGGGTCGGCCGGGCTCGCAGTGTCGGGGGTCTCGGTGGGAGTCGGCGTGGCATCGTCAGCAAGCTTAGAAGTCTCATCTGGAATATAACAGATAATACAAATTACTAATTAGATACAATGTAAACGGTGTAGAGTTCTATTATTCGACAGATTAGGGAAGAAAAGTTTGAATAAACCAATTGAATACTTTGCTTCATAAAAAAAAGGATTTAGAAGAAAATGAAGAAAAAATTACAAATCTACAAATAAAATTGGTAGGTACCCAACATAAAATGTGTTTACTGCGAGAGAAAACTAAAATCTTCGCAGCTAGGTATGTAAGTGAAATAACTCAGAAAAACAGCTTAATTCCAGATGTCATCAACAGCTAAATTTACAACATTATTGTCAGTTAAATAAATAATTGGAAAGTTTTCACGGCTTGTAGAACACAGCCTGTGCAAGAAAATCACTCACAAGCCACCTACATAGACGAGAAGAATATCGCTATAATGGCAGCCGCATTCTAAAAAATCATAAAAGTAATGAGATATTACATCACAATTTGATTCTAAAAACAAGATATGACAAAATAAAAATTAAAATAATTCCATCTATAAGAACAGCTACGGTAACGAGACAGGCAGTTTCGACTTGAACATGGCCAGCGATAGCCCGGACATTAACATATGTAAGGGTATTCTACCTTAAAATCCACTATCATGTGTTTTTATGAGTGTAAATATTTTCATATTGTTTTTAATAGATTGCTGAATGGCAATCTAATGGCTTGACTGTCAATTTCAAGGTCCAGTATTCCCACTTCTCGCACACACAACACGTCTAGATCTCGTCCCGTACCTGCGAGCGACTTGTCCTCCACCGTCTTGGTGACCGTCTCCTCCTGCGGCGGCTTGGTCTCCAGCATCTTGCCGAGCATGCGCTGCCTCGCCGCGCCGGGCCGCGCCCACGGCTTCACGTCCGGCTTCACCAGCTTGGTGGGGATGATGCCGCGCGCCACCGTCGACGCGGCATTCTTCGGGATGATCGTGATCGCGGAGTTGTTCTTCAGCGGCAGCACGCTGCCCACTTTGGTGCGCGTAATGGAGATGTTGCCTGGGAACAAGATGGTATTTCAAACTTCAGACACATTTGGAAGGCGAATAATTTTAAACTTAGAGGACCTGGTACCTAGGTACCGACAACTTACCAACGTACCTACTTTCAGTAACTGGTTCACAAATCAAGAAATATGTAGGCATCTAAACAGTTATTTTAAATTACCTATGCTTATTCTATTACAAATTGACCTCACTGATATTGTCAAATTTTCTAGGAATCTGGCTAATTAGGTACTAATAATATCAGTCAACTGACAAATCAAAAGGACCAACTAATATAAAATATAAAAGTAGGAGAACCTAATTCCTCTGCCCAAAGATTGTATAACTGTGCACTTCTCCCAGAATACCGTATTAACTCGTGTATAAGACGCACTCGTGTATAAGACGCACCCTTGTTTTGAGAAGTCTATTTTAAGAAAACACTTAACATGCGTGTATAAGACGCAGTAAATGATGAAAAACTGTGTGTGTTTGTATACATGATATCCATCTAAATGTTGGTTTTCCAGCTAACTGAGCTATTTGAATGAAAATCACTGCCAACTTGTTGTAAGCAAACATTAATGTCCTGCTTCTGAGAAAGGGGGAGGGGGAGTCTCTTCCCAGCAGCTGTTGTTTGCTCTAACAAGCACGCACCTGCCTCTCCTCTGCATTCCAAAACAAACCCAACTCCCCTCCACCCCTTCCATTAAGATCGCCATTCAACAGTGTTTAGTCTATTTTATACCTGTCAGAGCAATGTTTTTCAGACGTAAACATATATTTTGTCTCCTGACCTAAATGCAAGGGAAAACATTTTATTGCACAAATGTAATATGTTAATAGTGTTGTGTCTAGACACAGTATGAGTAGTCCAGACAGAGTGAGAGGGAAAGGCAGAGATAGACAACATGTGGCAGTCTACCACAGCTCTGTTTACAAACATCCACCTTGGATTTACTGGGAAAAAAGCTTGGTATGCGTGTATAAGACGCAGGGCTGTTTTCAGAATCAAAATATTGACATATAATTGCGTCTTATACACGAGTTAATACGGTATAGTGATGGAATATAAGTAATATTGTGTAACATTGCATGTTTGCTTGGTTCATCTTTGATCCATCAAACTTCTTTATTTAAGATCTCTTAATGTTTACCAAAAAACATTTTTGACAAAACAATTCCCATCCCCAGTTATTAAAACTGTTTCAAAAGAGGCTATTCTCATTTATTGAAGTAAAAAGCAACCTAAAAATAATTTGGGGTTCTACTCTGCCATAACCAACCAACCAACCAAAAACATTAGAATGTAACTTGGCTTGCTAACTGATTGGTTGCTAGGGCAGTATTCCCCTCTACATTCATAAAACACACAGTCCAAGATAAAACACTCCAGTCTAAGCAATCAACTCACCCTTCTTGAGATCATCCTTGTCTGTGTTGAGGAACGACGTGCCCTTCTGGTCGGCCTTGATGTCCTGCGCGCTGGCGCCCTTTCCCGCGCCGCCGACCTTGAACGCCGTGCGGATGGCGATGATCTTGCCGTTCTCCAGCTGCATGTAGATGCCTGCAAACACATCGCACGTTACTTCACATGTTCTCACGGAAAGTGTAACGCCAAGACATCAGATTCAAGGACAAACGTGTATCAACTTCATTTACCTAAATACAGTTTATTCCATTTAAAAAGGGGAATGGACATTCCAAGAAGTTCGCAATTCTTCCATAGATGGCATAGTTTGCAGTACCACTACCATAAAAATTTTGCTTTGGTGATTATCACTCGTGTTAAAACGACCACTAGATCTTTAAATCAGTCATAAAATAAATAATGTATCACCACCCATAAAATCATCTATTTAATAGCCTGGGCTAACAAAATACATTTAAAAAGTAATTTAAAACTGTTGAAATATGTTAGTACTTTCTCAGCTAAGTCGGCAGACATGTTTTTTCTCTTTTCCCACCTCCAACCAACCAACCAATAGCGTGGTAGATCCCATTCCCCTTTTAAAATGGAATAAACTGTAGTGAAGACAGCACTACCATTTGTATGATATGAGAACAGTTAAGATAGATTGACCTTTGAAACAACTTACCCTTCGGACTCTTGAGCACCATCACCCTCTGACCGGCCTTGAGCACGATGGATGCTCGGTCGGCAGAGTTGGTAGGGATCACGACATCTGAAACAAAACACATTAGGTTAGGAATTAGGGGTGTTCACGATTACGATTTAATCGAATCGATTAATCGATTATGACATTGAAAACGATTAATCGATGTTAGAAAAAGTAATCGAATTATCAATTTGAATTTGCTGCCTTGAAAATTGTTGCACTTTACAACATCTAAAATGGCTGGCTTCATTCTGTCAACATTTTTCTTTGTGTGCGTAATATTTTAGTGATAAATTCATGTTTGTGTGTATTTTCCCAAGTTTCAGTGTGTATTTCTCATTCGCATTACCAAGTGATGATAGAATTATGAATGAATTTGGCACTTTACAGCGTCTTTGACGTAAAAATGAATGACTTTCCGGACACATTTCATTGTTGAGGTTAATATTGCCGTATAAGATGATATGATGACCACCCTGAACATGATGACATATAGTTATATATCAAAACGATTTAATTCGATTATTTAATCGATTTAAATTACGAAAATCGAATTATTAATCGATTTACATAAAATAATTGTTAAACACCCCTATTAGGAATGTTTCATGTTTCAATCACCAGAGCTGGGTAAGTTACTAAAAAACAAGGAAAGCGTTAAAGTTACGTTCCTTTCCGTTTGTGAGGGTGACCGTTTCAATTGTAAAATGAATTGTTTCTTTGTATTCCATTTATTGTCCATTCCTTATTCAAGGTGGTTCTGATTAAGAATATGGCTGAGGAATGTTTAGATCCTTCTTGATTTGTAGTTTTTACGGTATCAACATTCAAAGGTATCGACATTAATGTATTCCATTGCACTGCATGTTGTAGTATGTCAAGTATGTTGCGTCGTCTTACCTAGCGGCAAGGTCATCTCCTGCGCGCTCATGCCCTGCCTCTGCCAGACCTCCGCGGGTATCCAGCGCGTCCTGCCGCCGGCGCCCACCGCGCTGCGTATCGAGCCGCCGGGTCCGCGCTCCACGCCCACCTCGGACTGCATCGGACGGACCGAGGCGACGGGCTTGCCGAGCACCCCGACAGTGCCGTCGGGCCGGATGGCTCTGCGCATGGGAACGGACAGGTCACTACGTGATGAATGATGATCGTTCTTACAGACACTTTGCAAACAACCCCTTGGAGCTGGAATATTGTACACACTTTTAATTACATCATCCACTTTCAAAACATCAAAACTGACGTCGATATCACTTCTCACATATCATTATCGAAATGAAAGATCGAATTATCATCAGATTACACAGTTCTAGAAACAGTTTTCGTGTCTGCCGGGCCGCTATTTTGGATTTGCTAGACGTAACAAACTCCCCCTGCCCTGCCCCAGCTCGTGCCCTACTTTCAGGGAAATCGATGATCACATATTGGAAATGATTTTACTCAACGTCAAGATAATCTAGGTATCTTACAACTGCAATAACAAAACAACAACAAAAAACGAGCACGGGACAATCAGCGAGCAGTGCCTGTCTTTGGACAGACGGACATTCAAAAAGTGGAAAGTTCAACTTGTCGAAAGACCAGAAGGGGTTCAACTAACAAACGAAAATTACCAAATGAAGATGTGAAGCAAGGATTTGCTTCTTGGATATTATTACTTTTCGACATCACCAAATATAAATCTTTTAGGGGTGTGCGAATATTCGACTTAGGCGAAGTATTCGGTCGAAGTCGAATACTTCGAGTTCGAAGTCGAATAGTGATTTTCTGATAAACGAATATTCGAAAAAGTCGAAGTTTATCACGTCAAAAGTTCCCGCGCATTTTTGCCGATAAAGTAGTTCGTCACCAAAGACATTTTATCGACGTGGACGCGGAAGACGGCAGCCAATCACTGCCTTCGACCCACGACCAATCACAGCCATCGTTGCCAAAAGTGACAATGGCTGGTTTTGTGTCACTCACTTCACGTGTTTTTACAGCGCCATTTTTTGTCTTTGTGTTGTTTGTGTTTACAAAATTCAATACGTCAATACGTTTGATCTGATTTTAATTTTTCTCCGATGGATGTAAGTGACAATGAAGATGATAATAATACAAATCCTCATCAAGATAGTGGGCCGTCACAGCCGTCACGAGACAGTGGTATCATGGCGGCCTATTGTGGAGACGCCGCGTCGAAAATGTGCCAATATTTTGACCTTTTTCAAAGCCAGCGACGGGTTTGGCACATGCCATCAATGCGGGAAGTCATTGAAAACCCCGTCAAGTAAGTTTAACAAGTCTAATTTAGTTATGGTTATTATATTAACTAAGGAATAGATACTATTGTTTCTTGAAATAAACATTTTTTAATGGTTTATTTTACGTCACTTTCAGGCACAAGTACTTTGAAAAATCACCTTCAAAGCAAACATCCTGTACGATACAAAAAGTACTTGGAACTTGAACTGAAGACTAAAAAAGATCGTCCTGCGGCCGCAACAGCAGGATCCAGGCAGACGTCATTAGAAAATTGGCCTCTCATTTCTAAGTCAAAGAGGGATGCAATTACAAGTACCATTTCAAGATAACCAAGGATCTGCGACCTTACAGTTGTGTAGATGTCCATTTCTAGTATTTTGTTGAAATTGAGTGATAATCAAATAAGTGGCTTCCTATCAGCCTACTATGTGAATCATAAGACTGGAAAAGACAAATAAAATAATGACTAATTAATGAATAATAATATGAATTATTTGAGAATATTTTAATTACGCTATTTATTGAACCTTCCTTTAACTTAAATTCATTGTTCAGATCAGGTTTATTTAGGTTCTAGTTGCATTTTTTTTATATAGTAGGGTGCTTATATAAAAGTATGATACTATTCGATTACTATTCGACAAAAACTACTATTCGATATTCGACTTCGATATTCGACTTTTTATGAGGGAACTATTCGACTTCGACTTCGACTTCAAAAATCACTATTCGCACACCTCTAAAATCTTTATTGGATAAATAAAATATATGAATAATTTCCAAGAGCGAACAGTATTGTTGTTCTTGTGAGTGAACCGACCTGATCTGCAGTCCCGGCTGCGTGCCGCCGACTGTGTTGGTCGGATAGTGCGGCCGGTTGTAGTTGATGTTGGCCTGCTTCTCCAGCTCGTAGCTCCGCTGCGCCAGCCGCTTCTCCGCTTGCGACAGCTTCTTCTCCTTGCGGTCCACAAGCAGAGACTCGTGCTGGAACGGCTCCTGAAGGACAGAAAAGATCGTGAGTGCATCGAATTCAAAACACAGTCGCATTAAAATGAACCAGCCAAAAAAATTTGGTTCGGTGTAGGGAAAATGCAAAGGTGTTCGTCTGATAGGTTGAAGAGAAAATGGCTTTCCAGCAAAATACAAAACCGCTAGAAGTACACAATCAATTATTTTTAGTATTAGGAGTGCTCACCCCTAAAGTGCCCCACACACGGTCAATCTTACTTGACGACTTGCATGACAAGCCCGGCATGACATGCTAATTTGATCGTGTGTGGAGCAGATTTGATGGCTTGTCAAGCCTGGAATTTGGCTTGAAGGAGTTCCAACAGAAACTGAAACCGAGCTTCATGCTCATGCAAGACGACAAGCAAGTTTGACGTGTGTGGAGTCATCAATCTTGCTTGAACATAAATAGCCAATCAGCATGCAGAGCCGGAGCACGTGACCTTTCAGCTCACTCAGCTGTTTTGCTGTTTTGTAGTTGTTTGGAAGTTGCGCAATAAAGTGCGCATGACCCCAAAGGTCTGAACTGTCAAACCTAAATTGAACGTGTGTGGGCGTTGTTCAGGTTTGTCATGCCGTCATGCCGGGCTTGTCAAGTAAGTTTGTCATGCAAGATTGACCGTGTATGGGCCACTTAATCGATAGTCGATTACGTAAAAATTTACCTACTTGATAAATCCATTTTTAGCTAACGGTTGAAGATTCAAATAACCAGCTGAAAAATTCAGGGGAAACAAAACTAAATCTAAAAGATAGGATTTTGATCAGTTTTCGAACCTTTTATCAAATTTTGCGCCAATAATGAGATGATTTACTGTTGATTTTACTGTATTGGAATCAATTTAGATCACCGAGTGATTTTGATTGGTAACATCGTTACATTAAGTTTGTTCATTTTAGTCCCAGAATCACTTTTAAGGTGTTGATATTCTAAAATACGCCCTGCGGGGCAACAATTGGAAGGTTATTTGATTCAATTTCTTCATCTGAGAGTCCCAGAATCACTTTTAAATTGTACATTCTAAAAAAAAAACGCTGTGTGGAGCAACAACAAAATATGCTTAGTTAAAATTTGAAAATACTCTACTACAGTAAAACCTCCTTAAATCGAACAACCATAAGCCGAAATTCATCATAAATCGAAGTAAACTCAAGTCCCGCCCACAGTATAGGCTGTTCAATGTTAAAAAAAATTATAACTCGAAATTTGGATAAGTCGTAATTCGAAGTAATATTTGGCCCCTAGTCGAAAAATAACATTGATTTTCAGTGTTTAAATCGAAGTAATTATTTTGTAAAACACAATTTTCGTAGTATAAAGTGTGATTTTACGTATAAAAATGGTCAATACTTTTGGAGCAGAGGGTACAACGGCGTAACTTTCACTTTCCCCCACCCCTAACTGGACCGACCAGCTGGCCTTATACCTGTTCTTAACAAAGGAGATTGTGAGAGAGGGTCGTTTCCTGTGGTCTCTGGAGAGTGGTGGGAAGGGAATGAGTCCCTGACATGTTCAATAAATATTTGGGAAGTAAACATTCCGCAAAACAAGTGTTCACTGTTATAAAGAGCAATGTGGTGAATAAAAGGGCGTAAAAATTATTTTGTCTCGCGATCTAATGAATGGAATAATATTATATCACGCCCTAGTACGGAATATAACATGTGATTTCAGTTTATAAATCGAAGTATTTTTTGTATAATACAATTTTTGGAGAATACTTGATTATTTTTTATCATAAATGTCCTCTATTTTTGGAGCAGAGTGTCGGCCTGACTTCACTTTCCCGCGACACCCCACCTGCTTTATCTCAAAGACAAGTGGGTCTCTTGAAACCAAGCAACAAAAAACCAGCAAGGGTTGAATCCCTGTTTCTAAGAATCAGAGCAAACTGCTGTGACGCCAGTAAGTTTGTGTGAAAAGGGCTATAAATAGTCAACAACAGACCAACGGCATAAACATTGGTCATTGATTTATTTCATTCTGCGTAATATTTAATCTTATGTTTACTTATTAATAGGGATGTCTACATAAAATAAATATTCTGCGGACATGAAAAACAAACTGAAATCAGTTACTTTTTCAAGAATTCTCAGACCTTTTTAATTTTTTCTCAATCTTTTGATGATTTATAAATGACAGCCAACAATTATTATCTTTCCGTTTACTGTTACATTATTTATTTTTTGATTATAACACCACACCTATAGGTACCTTAGTTGAATAAATAATAATTGTGAAATCGATTTATTGTCAAAAATTAAGTGTGTGTTTAATTTGTCTGCAGATAATATGTAATTGCGTAAATAATAGCAGTCCTTTAAACCATTGGAGGCATTGACCCTTCACTAAACAGCTGTCTTCAAGTGGTTATAGACCCTTGTGCAGGGGGAGGGGGTAGGTTTACGAGGCTTATCTTTACTACACGTCTGGAAAACATCATTCTATGAAAATACTTATAACTCGAAAATTCATGAGTCGAAGTGCTTTTTTTTGGGTCCCTTCAATTTCGACTTAAAGAGGTTTTACTGTAGTAGGTAATTCACTAATTCATAATTATTTCCGGTGTATTATATTGATTGCCTCTACTCCGGCTCCCATTATTATCTAATTTATTAATTTTTGGGAAATTTGCTCCATCACCAAAAAAGGTTTCCGTCCCCTGCCGTAAAGAATGAATCAGCCTCCGCACCTTGCTGAGATGCTTGCTGTGCCTCTGGACGAGCTTCTGCATGACGATGTCGTCGTACTTGTCCTCGGCGTCCTTGCTGAAGTCCTGGATGGCGGAGTCGAGCTCGTCGTCCCAGCACAGGTTGGTCACCTCCTTGATTGAGAGGTGCGCGTCGGGGTTGCACTCGTCCACGACGCGGTCGGCCATCCCCTGCTTGTTGATCTGGCGGTCGTAGATCTTCTTCTCCAGGCAGTTGTCCATCACCAGGCGGTACACGAAGCACGGCTTCTGCTGTCCGTACCTGCGCGGCAAACACTCCGGTCAAACGACGCTCGGGGGGTGCAAACAGTGACTTTTTACTTTGAATATGAATATTGAATACTGAATAATTGACAGAACTATTTTGAACATCGAATTGAAAACCAAACGGTTTGAACTTTATTCAAAGGACATAATTTCAGATTATATATTTTTTCTAGTCTATGAATAAGTAGGTATACAGTACACAAATAATGTCTCAAAATCAAAATGGCAACCATGCCTATTTTTGGTTAGACAGTTACACACTACAGTGACACTACAGTTGGATCATTGAAAAACACACCAATAAGAGAAGTGGCGGGATAATTTTGGATAAAAAACATCTATTCAAAAATTGTGGCTTTTACAAGTGGCAAGCAGAAATTGAAACACGTTGGGGCAATTTCAAAACACATTTTGTAAATTTACTAGTAACAGGTTTCATGTCAGTTGGGTGCTTCATGGTTGGTAAAGCACAATAAGCTATGACTGCCTCCTTCCCACCATCCATCCATCTGTTTTTCATCACAATCATTCATCCGTCGCCATGAGCCTAGCTGCACAACAGAGCGACGTTCACCCACCTGTAGACGCGACAGACCGCCTGAGTGTCGTGGCACGGATTCCACGACGCGTCGAACACGATGACCCTGTTCGCGCCGACCAGGTTGATGCCGAGCGAGCCGGCGCGCGTCGACACGAGGAACAGATGGATGCCGGGGTTCACGTTGTACTCGTTGATCAGCTTCTCGCGCTCTAGCGCCGTCGTGCTGCCATCCAGCCCTGCAGGACAGACACGAGGCTTGTTACGGGGCGGCTGCCGACTTCGGGGGCCGGGTGAGGCAACCGGATGCGTGCGATTCTTCAAGGTATTACTGTGGAATCTCAGTTATACGTTTCTCAGTTTTACGATTTTTCTGGTAAGTCCCAACCAACCCTCACATCTTAAATATGCTCACATGTTAAATAAACTAATTTATAGCACTTCCAATTATACGGATTATTCTGTTATTAGACTTAAATTCTTGAACCCTGAGTAAATATTATTCATTAATAAGACTAAAATGTGATTTTCTCACTAACATCCCTAGACAAAACAAGTATTTCTTCTGCATGCGCAAATGATTCATTTATTATAAGTGCACACTTGGTACATTTTATAAATTAAATTTCATATATTATTTCCTGCCAATTCTAACATACGGGGCAGTGACGTGGTCAGCGGGAGGACAGGAAATGGATCAGCTTCAGGCAGCGGAGATGAAGTTCTTGAGGAGTGTGAAGGGAGTCACAAGAATGGACAAGATCCGAAGTAAGAAGATAAGAAGTGAGCTGGGGGTAGAGAGATTGGGGTTTAAATTGGGCAGAGAGAGGCTTCGGTGGTTTGGCCACATGAAAAGGATGGGAACAGGGCGAGTGCCACGGCGGGTGTTTGAGTCGGCTACTTCGGGACCACGTAGAGTAGGAAGACCAAGAGAGAGGTGGATTGGAGTTATTAAGGACGATGTTTTGGAGAGAGGGGGAAGTTGGAGTGAGTTGGAGGCTGAGAGACAGTGGGAGGACAGAACATAGACATTTATACTCACTGCGTTTGAGATATGCATCTAGCATGGCGACGTGGGAACCTATGCTCGACCTCTATGCGGCAGCCATGTTGCGGTACTTACTATTTGTTTACATTCTGTCAGTGCGTCAAAACGTGGTAGACATCATGGCAGATTGCCAATTCTGCAAACCAATACCGCAACATGGCTGCTATTGCTTAGCATGATGTCACGGCCTAGGAACCACCTTGGGTACGCCTCTCCAACCCGTAGATGCATATCTCGAACGCAGTGAGTATAAATGTCTATGGACAGAACAAGGTGGAGGCAATTTGTGGAACAATTGGAAGCGGAGGAAGAAGAAGAAGACGAGGAGGAGATGCCAGGCGTGGCCAGCCGGTCTCCAGTATCCTGCGGCCCTATTGTTGGTGGGAACACCCACCCCCTGACCCATTAAATTGGAACCAGCGGATAGATTATTATTATATTTCCCCGCGAGAGGAGAAAATATTCAATTTTTCACCACAAATCAACTAATTATTACTAATTAACAAAGAAAAAAATTAAAAATGTAGCAAGTGATTTAACCATAAGTTTGTCTATAATCTAATCATGTTTAAAAATTCAAATCATTTGGTCAACCCATTTTGTCTCCAATCGTATCCAAAAAAGTGCCTCAACAAGCAGCAAAATCGCTCGCTTGCACCACCTTTGACAGACTTCGCCACCCCCCAACCCAACTTTTGGAACCGGGAGCAGGAATATTATCGTCCTGCATGGAGGATGTGAACGGCGGCACTCACTGTAGTAGTTGACGTTCCGCGCCCACCGCTCCTCCTTGCCGGGCACCAAGTTGCTCTGCAGGAAGTCCTCGATGAGGTTCAACGTGAAGAGGGACTGGCTGAAGACGAGCATGCGGTCGCCGAGCGACATCGACTCCGTCAGGATCAGGAAGAACACGTCCATCTTGGCCGAGTTCTCGATGTTGCCCGGGATGTAGTTCTTCAGCAGCTCCACAGCCTGGCGGAGACAATCGGAATTAGAGAGTGCTAATTGAAAACTTGACGGCCTTAAGGGGGTAACAGGGTTCCGTAATAAATTTGAAATTTGTTGTTACATAATTCATACCAAAGATTAGTGAAACCATATAACATAATACAGTAAACCCTCGTTATTACGAACTTCAATAATTCGAATTTAGGGGTAAATTCGAACTAGGTGCATGGTCCCAGTGGACAGGATAGGTTTTTACATGTTAAATCATTTTTATAAATCGAATTTTAGGTTAATTCGAAATTCGAACTGAATTTTGGTCCCAGCCCATGTTATTCCTTGCATACAGTTGTTTTAATTCGAACTTTGCAGAAGGATTGATAAAATAATCGCGAACAAACTACGAAAAAACAACACTCAAAACAAAACACAACCTTCAATGGCGTCAAAATGAGATAATCTGGCTTGCGAGGTTGGCCAAACTGCTGTTACAGGTTTGCCAACCCCACTTTTTTGCAATGGCGGGAATATTCCACAGGCGGGAATATTCAAACTTCATGAAAATGCACACAAATTTTTTTGCATTAATTATATATTTCGAACTTTTTTAATTCGAACTGGGATTTTTTGGGTCCCTTTGAATTCGAATTAACGAGGGTTTACTGTACATACCTACAACTAGCAAAAAATATTTGCCCCCTACCATATGATATAATTAGATATTCTTGATTGAAAAACACATTTCCTCCATAAGATAACACAGGGAGACTTGAAATCGTCCAGTTGGTCTTAAATTGCTCCTAAAACCGCAAGAGGAATGACAAAATATTGAAAATAGTCTCAAATTAAAGATACCTAATAATTTTTGGAATAAGACTGCCGTTTGAAAATATAGGGTCACCGGCCAAATAAGAAAGAAAATGTGTATGAGAAATTTACCATAAATTTGACAATGTTGCACTTCAAATGATTTATTTTGGTTAGTTTTTGGTTAGTTTAGTTGGAACTTCAATTAAGAACACATAATTGGAGCATATCTAAGGTAGACATATTGGTTTTATGGTGTTGTTCGAGGTATATTTACATGAGAAATTTGTATGAATTACAGCGAATTCTAAGCACAATGGCTGGAGCCCTGGGTCCACTTTAAGGTGGCTGGAGCCATCAACCATTTTTCATATACCTAGTTTTAATATTATTATTATTTATTAATTCTCATGCAACACGGTAGATCGCAGAGTTTTCTAGTATTCAATTGTATGCAGCTGATTGCTAACTGTGATGACCGGTACTCACCCAGTCGTACGGAATGCCGGGGTCCTCCCGGCCGCCGTTCTTCCCCGAGCCTGGGGGGAAGTCGCTGGGATGTTTGCCGTCGTTGAGCAGCTTGGGCGGCTCCTCCTTGGCCTCCCCCTCCTTGGCGGTCTCCTTGTTGGCGCAGTCCGTGTCCTTCAGCAGGCTCTCCAAGTCCTTCACCTCCTCCTGCAAGTCACAACAGAGTTGGTATTGCCATGCACAAAATTATCTGTTAGGCCTACCTATTAACGTTATACAAGTGCTAGGCCGTTTTAGAAAATTGAGTAAGAATAATTGTTTCATAAGTGGGTGTAACTTTTATAGGATGTTCACATGATCAGTCTGATTGTATATTAGAAGCACTTTTTCGTTCTTGCTTCATGCCTTGTTAATAGGCGCGGGTTATTCAGTAAAACCGCTTAAAACTATGAAATTTCCGATACGATTGGAGACTAAACCCGTGAACTAATTGATCCCAAATTTTAATAGTGATTAGATAAAAGAGAAACTTAGGGTTATCACTTGGCCCATTTTTTAAAATAAATTTCATACGGCACCCATCGAGACAAGAAAATAGACCATTTTTCACCAAAAATCAATTAATTATTACTATTTAAAATAGCAAAAAATGAAAAATGTACCAGTGATAACCCTAAGTTTGTCTTTTATCTAATCATGACTAAAATTTCAAACTATTTTCTTTAACAGAAGTTGTCTCCAATTGTACCCAAAAAGTGCCTGTCACAAGTGGCAAAATTGCGCACGCTTGTGGTGCCACCTTAAGCGGTTGGATTTAGCAGTGGAAACCCTGGCAACAAGCCATCTAGACCGATCTAGTCCACTTTTAGACTAAAGTGAACTTGATCCAAATGATGAAGACCAAACGACACTGCAACTTTTGTTTGCTCAACTTGGTTCTGCTTGTTCGCAGAGTCACTTTGGTGACGATAATGTGACTAGATGCACATGTGCAGAAGTCAGAACCAAGTTGATCAACCAAAAGTTGCTAGAGTAGAATCACTTTATTCTTCCACTGGTCGCACTGACACCAGCGCATAGTCAATGAACGAATCTTCCCGACTCCACTGGAATGTTTCCATACTCAAATTCTTCAATATTGTCACCTTAGCTTCCTTCACTATCTCCGTCTCCTTGCCACTCTCCTCGTCCTTGGCTTTCTCCTTGTCGGTGTCGGGTGAACCGGTTGCGGGGACCGGCTTCGCATCCGGCTCGGCTGCGGGAGGATCCGGCTTCTTGTCGAACTCGTCTTTCAAGAGGTCAAGCGGAGATTTCTGCAGGTCGGTGTCGACTTTCGGTTTCTCCTCGCCGAAGTCCTCTTTATCGTCTTTCGTCTGGATGAATCAAATTAATACATTAAATAAAAACCACTATAATAGTTTCACTTAATAAAATGAGGAGATATATTCCAGGATTATGTTTAAACGTATAGGTACCTACACTAATCTTGGATAAAACTCTGGTATTAAGAGTTGGTATAAAACTCGGGCATAAAAATCAAATAATATGGTGAGTTATATTTCGCCGACTCTTTTGGTCGGCTACCTCAAGCCAGACTGATTTTGAGTTTCACTTGCAAGCTAAAAAAGTGTTATTTTATCATTTTTACTACCCACCTTTGTCTTCGCATCGAATGAATCACTGGCCCAGGGGTTGAGGTTCGAGTCCTTCATCTCGAACCCTTGCGAGGCCCCCTGGAACCCGCCGTCGCAGTCCATCCCGAGCAGGTTCTCGATCTTGATATTGCTCGTGTCCGCGAACTTGCTGTCGAGGTCGTCGCTGCTGAACGAGCCGCCCGAGAGCTGCGGGAAGCCCGGCTGGTTGCCGCCGTCCTGAGACGGAAACGTCCCGATGGGGTTCGAGAACGGGTTCGTGGCGTCCATCCCGAACGGCTGTACGTTCGACATCGGACCTCGAGACGAGTGGTTCTGCAACATGAGGTTGCGGTTCTGGGGATTCGTCGACGACTGGCCGCTCGGATTGTTCATCATCAGATTCTGGCTGGACTGCGTCGAGTTCAGGGCGTTGATGATCGCGCTCTGACCCGAGTTCTGGGAGTTCATCGGATTCTGGGAGCCGATCATCGAGCTCTGGCTTGTATTCTGTGAGCTCATGTGGGTACTTTGATTGGAGCTTTGTGAACCCAGCATGGAGTTTGATGTATTTTGAGATCCGACCATTGAATTCTGGGATGAATTTTGAGAACCCATCATAGAATTTTGAGCTGAATTCTGAGCTCCCAACATAGAATTTTGAGCTGAATTCTGAGCTCCCATCATAGAATTTTGGGCTGAATTCTGAGCTCCCATCATTGAACTTTGTGCTGAATTATTCTGATTTCCCATCATAGAATTCTGAGCGCCCATCATCGGGTTCTGAGAAGAGTTTTGGCTGAGATTCTGCGAGTCCGACTTCTGGTACGGGCCCATGCTGTACGGATCCCGGCCCTCCATCCCGGAAGCGCCGTATCCGGGATAACTGGGATGACCCGGGAAGAAGTTGTTCCCGAATCCCGTGTTCCCGCCGTCGTAATACTGATTCCCGGCCCCGGACGCCTGGAAGCCGCCGGGGTAGGTGTCCGAGGTCTGTGTGGCCGGCGCAGCGTTGGCGGGGAAGCCGGACGATCCCGACGGGTAGCCGGAGGTGCCAGAGTTCTGAGTGTAGCTGCCGCCAGATTGCGTGGCGGGGTTCGACTAAAACAAGTAGACACTCGTCATGAATATTATTCAAACCCTTAAATCCAGTGGTTAATTTGGGGGCGGACGAGGGCGGACGCGTCCCCCCAATCTTTTTTCAGGGTGGACGCCGTCCGCCCACTTATTTTTCATAGAAGTAAAAATTCTCTTAAAATTGTGTACAAATCGCGTAAAAAGGCACCAAATTCGGTCCTGAAATTCAAAATTTTCCCGGGGCTATGCGCCCCGGACCCGCATTGTGTTGGGGGGCCCTCCCCCCAAACCCCCCATTGTTTTCATAAACAAATATGTTTCCCTGACATCGCCGAGCATTCGCCCACTTATTATTTTACAAATTAACCACTGCTTAAATTACATTAATACGTGCAAAAGAGCATCATCAAGTTTTGGTCTTAATTATTAACAAAGCACTGGAAATTACATATCCAACAATTCTTCTATGTTGAATTATGAGTTATTACAAAACACTTACATTTAAAATGAATAAATTAAATGATTGGTACAGTATTGAAAATTATTTATCTACAGTTTTTAAGAGTTCAATGAAGTAAAATGTTTTAAAAATCTTTTAAAATGTGGTACCTAATAACTTATTCCAAACTATGAAATTATTTTCATTGAACTGTTCTGAATTCACGTCCATAGCCCTATTTTGCTAACAATTACACTGGTAAAAGATATTGATAAAAATCGATTTAAAAACTCTTCAAGGTCAAACTCACTACCAAGCCGTCTTAATGTTAATATATTTTTTCAAAACAGTCATAGCAAAGTTATAGTTTTGCTAACAAGTCTTAATACCGTATTAACTCGTGTATAAGACGCAATTATATGTCAATATTTTGATTCTGAAAACAGCCCTGCGTCTTATACATGCATACCAAGCTTTTTTCCCAGTAAATCCAAGGTGGATGTTTGTAAACAGAGCTGTGGTAGACTGCCACATGTTGTCTATCTCTGCCTTTCCCTCTCACTCTGTCTGGCCTACTCACACTGTGTAGACACAACATTATTAACATATTACATTTGTGCAATAAAATGTTTTCCCTTACATTTAGATCAGGAGACAAAATATATGTTGCCATCTGAAAAACATTGCTCTGACAGGCATAAAATAGACAAAACACTGTTGAATGGCGATCAAAATGGAAGGGGAGGAGGGGGGTTGGGTTTGTTTTGGAATGCAGAGGAAAGGCAGGTGAGTGCTTGTTAGAGCAAACAACAGCTGCTGGGAAGAAGAGTCTCCCCCCCCCCCCCCCCCTTTCTCAGAAGCAGGAAATTGCTGTTTGTTTACAACAAGTTGGCAGTGATTTTCATTCAAATAGCTCAGTTAGCTGGAAAACCAACATTTAGATGGATATCATGTTTACAAACACACACTGTTTTTTCATCATTAACTGCGTCTTATACACGCATGCTAAGTGTTTTCTTAAAATAGACTTCTCAAAACAAGGGTGCGTCTTATACACGAGTGCGTCTTATACACGAGTTAATACGGTAAGTGTTATAAATTTCTTGACATTTGAAATGAAATCACACCTGATAATTTCCAGTAGCGCCTCCCGTCGTCGGGAAGTTAGCGCCGCTCCCGCCCTGATAGTTGGCGCCTCCCTGATCCTGCGCTCCCTGGTAATACCCCTGGTTCCCCCAGTACCCGCTTCCGCTCTGCGTGGAATTCCCGTCGAAGTTGTATCCGAACCCGGAGCCGTTCGACGAGTAGGGATAGTTGTTTCCGGCGGCATTCCCGTAGCCCCCGGTCCCCTCCCCGCACTCCGGATAGCTCCCCTGGCTCCCCTGGAACCCGTACGAACTCGAGTCCGGGTTGTAGCTGTTGGGCGTGTTGAACGACGACGAGAACTGGCTCGACGAGTTCGAGTTGGAGTAGTCGAAGTTGGGGTTGCTGGACGGGTTGTTGGGGTAGTTGTAGTTACTGTGCGGGTTGTTGGGCAGCTGGCTCATGGAGGGGAGGGGCGTGGTGGGCGACGCGGAGGGGAGGGAGGAGTTGGGGGGGATGGAGGCGGCGGGTTTCGTCGGGTCGCTCGGCGGGAACGGCGTCTGCAAACAGAATTACAAGAAATGTATCGGGTTTGTTACCGCCTCAACAAGATTTATTATGTATCTAGTGGAGCGGTCGCTCCACCCAGCCAAGTCGTACTGTACACTCACACTCACTCAACATACCGTAAATGCCTAATAAACTGAGGAGCAGACCAAACACTTTTACTGTAAGCAACAGCATGGCATTTTCGGCCTACTGGATCTCAAAATTGGAAAATCTCACATTGTTGTGAAATGTCTTAATTTCGAGCTATGGCCCACCCCACCCCATATACCAAATTTGGGAACAACAGATTTTGCCATTTGCGAGCTAGAGGGCCATGAAAACAGTGAAATTATACCCCTTCTTAAAGCTATCTGATGATGATGATGATGATGATTCAGATATCAGGAAACATTGTTGACAGGGCCACAGCCTAAACGGCTAAACCGATCGATCTGAAATTTTTACCACATGTGCACTTTTGGCGTCTGATGATACCTTTGTTCTTATAATTTTTTTGTGCCGCCATTTTTAATCCGGAAGTGACGTCATATATCAAAAACGGCTGGACCGATTAGAACGAAATTAGCGCCATTCGATTTAGAAGGTCATCTATATGGAATATCAATAGTGAAAGAAGAAATGTTCTATAACCTAAACCGGAAATGACGTCATAAAAATGACAAATCTGACTAAAATCATCTCTTATATCAATAACTACATATTCAGAAGGCTTATAATGTTACATAACATTTATAGATACAAATTGTAGGTGGCAGTGATGTCAACCGCCATTTTGAAAACCGGAAGTGATGCCGTAACTCGAGAACGGCTGGACCGATTGGAACGAAACTTTTGCTATACTTTGTAACATATTATTTATAGCATTAACACAGTAACAAGCACAACTTTTCTTAGCAACCAAATCACAAAATCTTATTTTTTAAAAGAATTATAATCTTTGGTGCCACAATATGTTACAAGTTGTAATAATAAACTGAAAAAAGGAGTGATATCCCCATAAAAAAACCTCTGTGTAAAAATACCAGCCAAGTCTCTTAATTAAAAAAAAATAGAAGAAATCTAAAAATTCAGCACTGAAAAGTAGTGATATCAAAAAATTTGCCAAGTCAAAACTTTTCAAAAAATACTTGGCGCATCGTTTTTTTAGGACATGTGTAGATGAGTACATTTCATTTCCTGCCTACTTCTATACTATTTATATGAACGATGCGCCAAGTATTTTTAGAAAAGTTTTGACTTGGCAAATTTTTTGATATCACTACTTTTCAGTGCTGAATTTTTAGATTTCTTCTATTTTTTTTTAATTAAGAGACTTGGCTGGTATTTTTACACGGAGGTTTTTTATGGGGATTTACTATTACACTGTACTCAATTCGTTTTTCAATAAAATAGTGCACATTTTTGTAAATGACTCATCATATAAAATTACATTACATTGCATACTAAAAGTAAACAATAGTGGCCCAAGATAGAGAAAACATGACAAGAACTGGTAAAAAGAACTAAGAAGTAGGTACCTAATATGAAAGTCCTAAATTTAAGAATCAATTGATTTTTTATTGTAAATTAGGTATGCTTGTGTTGACCATTTATTGAAATCAGGATCCAATACTGAGGTCTAAATACTGAGCAAAAATTAATTTTCTTATAAAGAGTACACACACACTCCTGCTCAGAATCTAAAGATATTTAAAAATGTAGGTATCAAAGTAAGTAAGCAGTCTACTGGATTCCATTCATGTATTACTTGTGGTGTCGAGGACTGCGTATTCAATTTCTTTTAGACATGATCCTTATTTATTGAAAAAAGTGGCACATAGTGTCAACATCATCTTCCTCACCTTCCTGTCCCTCCTGGTAGCGCCGGCACCCCTGGCCCCCCTGCCCCGGCCACGCTTGCCGGCGCCCCTGCCGGCCACGGCCGCGGGGGGCGTGAAGGCGGCGGTGGCGGCCGTCGCCTCTTCCAGGTCCAGGTCCACCGCCTCGCCGCCCGCACGCTTCTTCAGGAAGTTGTAGAGCACGTCCGGGTGGTTCCAGATCTGCAGCAGAACAAGAAGATTACTTCGCGCTCCCAATTAGTTGACAATAACCATGCATATTGGTCGAGTGAGAGAAATAAAATACCTACATCAATCGTTAGAGCCAGTTTTAAATGGTGATGCGCGAATTCGCGAATTGTTCTGATTGCACTATTTTCTTCTACTAAAATCCATTTCATTGTGTATAGATCCCAAATCTACCATTTTTACATCGCGAAAAAAAACGAAATCCAACCCTGATCGCGATATTCAACATTTTCCGCGAAATGACCACGAAATGAAGGTTTTCTATTAAAATTACTGCTTTTATTCCCCTAACAGGTCACACAACAACAAACGAAACCAGTTTCTTTCCATGTGCTACTCACTCATCCCCCTCCCCCTCGCCAGACACTTTGCTACCCACCCTCAAAGTGAACCAGACCAGACCAGTCTAACCAGTTGATGATGCCTCCAGGCTGCTTTGTTTTGCGCCCCCATCTGTTCTAGGTCGACCGGTTTTCCCAACCCCCCCTTCCACACTCAACCAGTCGCAACTATTCATCAATAGTCTACTTACACAGAAGGATATTTTGGAACAATTACTGCACTGAAAATTGTTGGATTGGGAAAGAAAATATCTTGTCAAACTATACATTTTGCGTCATGAAATTTTAAATATTATGTATCATCTATACTAGTACAGATAAAATGTGCGTTGGGGAAAAGACAGTACAGAGCATTAAAGACGCCATTCTAGACAAGCCTATTTCAGTGCTAATAGTGCATGACCAATCCATTCCAATCCCTCCTCAAAAGTGGCATACATGTTTTTCATCAAATTATGGTTTCTGGGGGCTATTACAATGTGTTTTATAACCGATTTAATTTCACCACAAAATCGCGAAATCCCTCTTCCAGAAAAAACACAAAAAACGAAATTGATGATTTAAAAACGAATTTTAAGAAATAAAATCACCATTTAAAACTGGCTCTATCAATCGTAGTATGTACTTTCAATATTTTGTAAACCCAAGCAAAACTTTTGTAATTGAAATTCTTGTAATAAAAGTGTACATTCACACATTCACATATATACTAGAGATAAGCCGATACCGATACCGATACTCGCGATACCACCGATACCCATGGTATCGGTATCGGTCAATTTTAATGCCATATTTTCGATACTATGATACTTATTCTTTTTTAGTTGAAATTTTGAATTGTGGCCTTTTTCCCGCCATTGGTGCTGATTGGCATCACGTCAGTGAGCTGTATCACCATTGGTAGATGCCTCAACCAATCAGAGCCAAGGTTGCAAGTGACATAATCTCCAAAAAAAAATCTCTAGTTTTGTGAATTTTGATTGGATTGAGACTTTGGTGGACAGGAACTACAGAAATATAAAGAAACAAAAGTATCGGCGATACTATTGGTATTGCTAATCATTAATTGAGTATCGGTATCGGTTAAAAAGTGGTATCGACCCATCTCTAATATATTTTTTTTTGCTATGGCGTTACAGGACTGGTAGTCCTACTGCCGCCTCAACAACTCTACTCCTTTGACGATGCGCCATTATATCGGAGGTGAAGTTGGTTGAGGATTCATAACTAGGGATGTCAAGCGAGTGAGTCGTTAGCTCCCTGTGCCTCTAATATATACTAATTAGAAATGTAAGGCAGTATTGCCGAATACAGTAGAAAGAAACTTATTATCATAAATACATTTTACTTTAGTGGTGTTGAATGTCAAATACTGTTCGTCAACTAGGATAATGGTGACGGATGAATGATTATGATTATGATGATTGGGAGAAAAATAGGTAGGTAAGGATGAATGGTGAGAAAAGGCGGTTGTGGTCTATTAGTTGCCTCTAATTGCCTCTCAACTGAAGGAAATCACTAAAATACCTCATTCAAATCTTCCTCCTTTTGGTGACACCATATAATAAAAGTAATAAATGTAATACCGACTAAATATTTCATAAAATCATGGAACTAAAGTATACTTGATTGTCATTTATAACTTCACCAAAATGCAATTAAAATATTCAACAATGAACAATTTCGAAATCAAATGCAACGGACCTTGCAGCAGACGGCGAACGCCTTGAGCGGATTGGGCACTGCCTTGGTGCGCACCACCTCGTTCATGAACACGTCGTAGAGCTTGCGCTGGAACGGCATCATGCGCAGCAGCAGCACGTACTCCTCCTTCTGCGGCAGCGACAGCTGCAGCACCTGCTGGCTACGTCTGCAAACACACACAACGTTCACGACTGCAAGCCGGACAGTACACTATTCAAAACTATTCTAATCTAATACATTCTGACAAGCAACTACAACTCTAGTCATCACAAGAATCAATCAATTCTGGTGCTATTTGAACAAATATTATTCTTCCTATTTTCCCAGTTAAATTAGCTACTAGGTTTGGGTGAGCCTCATATTTTTAAGCCGAACCGAACCTCAAATATTTGACCCAACCTCCGAGCCGAACCTCTTGCCTCTTTTACTTGCATTAGTTTTATCACTTATTACTTAGACATGGCACACAAAAAAACTTCAAACATTATTTGGCATAGTTTGCACAAGGAGTTTGCACAGTGATTGTATTTTTGATAGAAATTAATTCACTTTTGTGAATTTATGCCCTAAAGAGGTAAGAAAAGTACCTAAAATAAACTGAACAATTTGCATAATTTCTTCTTTGGCTTCTTTGTCACACAGCCTTCTATCTAGAACACCACACTGGAACGAAATCTTTCAAATTTCAAATTGGTGCAGCGTTGGCAGTTCGGTTCAGATATTTCATTTTAAGGTTTCGAACCGGTTCGCCCAACCCTATTAGCTACACTTTCAATGGCTTATATTTGCTAACCAATCACCTTGGTGTTTGTTTACTTTTCGCCCTACTGCTTGAATAAAAATGAAATTGATGCCGTTTAGTGTTTATGTACAAGAGAGATTGTACAAAGAATCACTTCAACGATAAGTAAAGAAGTCTTAATAAATTAGAATCGTCAAAGACTAATAATTAGGGCTGTGCGAGTTTGATATTTTAAGGTCGAGTCGAGTCAGTGAGATGAATCGAGTTTTCGAGTCGAGTTCGAGTCATGTTCAGGAAATGTTCAACTACGTACTATTAGGTCATAAAATTATTATTCGACCATCACAAAATGAATTGAAATATTTACATTAATCATACATCATCTATACATTGTAGGGCTGCTAATTCATGTCATTTCTTATTATAAGATAAGATGTGTATTAGGTAAATCATTTTGATTCTCATACTACAGGGGTTTGAAGTGTGCTACTAGAAATTCGTAGCTTGGAATGACAAGTAAAGATCTAACTTCCTAGGATCTAAGCTTTAACAGCTGCTGTATCTTGGGGGAAAAAAAATTCATTCAATCTGCTACTAGAAATACTACTAGGTAGGTACTACATAGAATGTAAAGGCCAAAGACCCTAGAACTTCCTTAGGCCAAGAATTCTGGGTTATTGCATTCCTAGAAGTATTGTCAGAAGCACTTAGACCTGCAGTTGAGTTATGTCACTTTATCAGCAGGAATATCATATTTCCTAAATCTCAACAATTTCGTCCAACAATACTTTGTTATTATTTCATTGTGTCATTTTAACAGAAATGCATGTGTTCTTGTGAGTTGAGGAGTGGATTATTGATAGGAAGAGGTAGGTAGGGGACTGTTAAGGATGTAAGCAGTATAAATATTGTCAATAATTTTTTTTTTTTTTTTTTTTTTTTTAATTTGAAAAAGTTGACTTTAACCCTTTTTGACTCGATTCACCCCCCAAACTCGACTCGAACTCGAAATTTCGAGTACTCGCACACCCCTACTAATTATTAACAACCGTCGAAGTGCGTTTCCGGCTCACCTCTGCACGAACCCCTCGAGCAGCGAGTGCAGCACGTGGGCGCGGTATCTCATGAGGCGGACGTCCTGCGGCGTGCTGTCATAGCACTGGCCGTTCTGTATTGGACGCTCGAACATGTTGCAGAACTCCGTCTTGGTGCCGAGGTAGTTGGGTCGGACAAAGTCCACCATGCACCTGGGAGAGAGAAGAACACGTCAGCGTCTACGCAGGGCTTCACGCTACTTACTTTACTCACAAGGTAGCAGTGGATAATTTGGGGGCGGATGAGGGCGGGCGCTTCCCCTCACTCTTTTTTTTAGGGTGGACGCCGTCTGCCCACTTATTTTTCATAGAAGTAAAAATTGGCTTAAATTTGTGTACAAATCGCAAAGAAAGGCAACAAATTTAGTCATGAAATTCAAAACTTTCCCGGGGTTATGCACCCCGGACCCGCATTGTGTTGGGGGTTTGTTTTCGTAGTCAAATATGTTTTCCTGACATCACCCGGCATCCGCCCACTTCTTATTTTAGAAATTAGCCACTGCAACAAGAATTGAAAATAAAGTGGCATGAAAATTACAAAAATAATGCGATTCTTTTGATCTTTCGATACGCTACAGTGTTTCCGTTCAGTTTGCCAACAAAAACGAGACGAAAAACTGCCGTTATTAAGACTAGGAAAACGCTCTGTATAACGCGTTGATGAGCGAGCACGGACACGCGCAACACCTCGAACTGAAAATATGTCGATCGAAAATATCATTAAAAGCCAATAATTCTTGAAATTCGTCTGACTTGTAGGTATAAAAATCTCCAAATATTCCTAAAGTATTAGTTCCAATAGCTATGCAAAGTTTTAAGTTGATCGATTGAAACTTTATGATTAAAATGTTCCTTGTTAAAATTCAAAAATCATAGGATATATTTTAAAAAATATACCTGGGACCACTCATATGATAAAAGTGTGTGTACTTACACAATATTAGACGATCTGTTGAACGGTCATATCAGTTTCATACGTTTGAAAGTTTCTGCTCTAACTACCTTGGAACTATAAAGAGTCGAAGAAGCCGTGATCAACATTTTCGAGAAATTTGACAGATAAGATAACACGCAAAATGTCAGTAAAATGTCAATAACTTTTGGATTTAAACACAGATAAGTCTGAAAATTGTCAAAAATACAGATAATGTTGGTCCCAATGACCATGCAAAGTTTTAAGTTGATCGGTCGTACGGTTCTAGTTTAAATTTCAAAAATCATATGAAAGATTTTTTTAAATTTTAACCAATGGGAAGATTTGGCTGAAACTTTGTATGATTAGGTAAAATGTTAGTGGTAATGACTTGTCAAAATTTCAAACTGATAAAACAAACCAATCGAAAGATAATTTTTTTTAAATTTGAACCAATCACGGGATCCCGTTCAAAAACGATCCCAGGGACCGCATAGAGTACGTTAGTATGTGTACAAAATTTCAGATTCATTGCTTGAGCGGTTTGACCTGGAGTGTGACCACAAAAAAATACAAACAAAAAAAAAACACACAGAGAAAGTGCTATAAGAGTACTGTAGTGACGCTCGCTACGCTCGCTTAAAAAGTATGAAAAAGATCACTCTCAAATATAACTCAAAACATAACCCAATAGCTTTTACGAGTGGAAGTACTTCACACAAAAGCATCATCCTCATCCACTTCCAATAAATATTGAATCTGATCTGATTGAATCAAACAAAAACGAGAATGATTTCAGCTTTTGCAGTTATGTTTTGGGATAATTGCAGGCAAAGAATGGAACAGAATGAATAAAAAATTCTAAATCATTCGGGATTCCCGGGATTTAAGGTGGACTTAAAAAAACTCGTGGATGAATGACGAGAAACGCTCGCTCACTCCCCTTCCCTCCTACCAAGAGCGTTGTTCACTGACCAGTACTCCAGCAGGTTGTTCTGCAGCGGATATCCGGTGAGCACGATGCGCCGCTTGGAGCGGATCTGCTTGAGCGCCTGCGAGATGGACGCGTGACTGTTCTTGATGCGATGGCCCTCGTCGCAGATCACCAGGTCCGGCCCGGGCTTCACCAGCGCCGACAGGATGTCTGCGCGCAACACAACCAGCCATTAGGAGCGGCTCCATCACATTGTAACACCTTTCCATACAGTCATTAGGAGGGCTCCATCATCACACACACCTTTCCACAGAGTCGAGTTTTATTTTTTATTTTTTTAAGTGGTGTTTTATGTTGCACTGTTTTGCAGCGAGGCTAATGGCGACGGATGAATGATTATGATGATTATTGGGAGATGATGGTGAAGAGTAGGCAAGGTTGGAAGGTGGGAAGGAAACGGTTGTGACCTACTAGTAGGGTACCTTCCCAACATTTGCCTGTCGACTGAGGAAATACCACGAACAGGAAACCCGGCCGCAGGAATCAAACCCCCGCCTCCGGAATACAAGTTCAGAGCGCTACCTCTGAGCCAAACCTGTTCCATAGTTCACTTTTTGAAAATGTGACTAAGATGGATAAAATCAGGAGTAGAAGATAAGACAAGAGCTGGGAGTAGAAAAGTGTAGTCTGAAGATAGGACGAGAGAGATTGAGGTGGTTCGGGCACATGAAAAGAATGCCCGAGAGGAGAATTCCTAGAAGAGAATATAAAAGGGAAGACAAGTGTAGAAAAAGAAGGCTGGGCATCCAAAGATAAACTGGAGAGACAGCATTGATATAATGTTGAGGTGAGAAGCGAAGATTGGGAGAGAGTAAGAAGAGAGAAATGGTGGGAGGACAGAGAAAGAAGGAATTGGTGGAGCGGCAGGTGGAAGAATCAGAGGAGAGTGAAGACGATGAGGAAGGAGACAATGGGGAAGAAGTCGGACTGGCCAATCGGCTTCAAGAATTGAAGAAGGTGAAAGAATAAGAAGAGAGTAAAGACAATGAGGAAGGAGACAACGGGGAAGAAGTCGGACAGGCCAACCGGCTTCGGCATCCCAGGAGGCCTTGTTGGATGAGGAAATGGTCTATATCCTCGCCTCTCTCCACTCTCAATGTTCACAACGGAAGAGTCTCACCGTCGAGCATCTCCTTGGTCTTGTCATCGTCCTCCACTTCCGGCTCCGCAGGCTTGTGTCTCGGCCGCTTCTTCACCCTGTGCGACCGCTTCAGACTGAACTGGCGGTAGAGCTCGTAGCCAATGAGCAGCACGCCGCCGTCCTTGTGCCACTCGCGAATCACCTGCGAGGTTACACAGTCATCAGCACACACGGAGTAGTTCAAAATGATAATAATGCAACACATCCTTATAACAAGAATTGAGCCCTTTTGTATACATGGGTCATTCTCCACTAAATGGAATATTGAAGAAGCTAAATATTTTTTTAAATAATATGATTTTTTCTGCTTTTTATTTCATGGGGTCTTTGAACATACTTGTTGATTGAAGTATTATTAATTGCTCATCTGAGATCAAAATGAAATAATATAATTTACTGTGTTAATTAGATTAGTGAAACATAGGGGAATGACGAAATTTTGGAGCTAGGGGAATGACGTACTGAGTTTAAATATGCTGCCAAATCTCTAGTAATACATTTTATGAGCTGAAATTTTGAGGTTATGTTTTGGTCACTATTATTATCACGTTTTAATTGCCAAAAAGTATGATTTCAACATAAGTACATCATTATAATTGAATAGGGGAATGATGGAGAGAAAACATACGCCCCTGAAAATTGTAGCATTTTTGCTATTATAGCTACAATTATCATTCAAATCAAATATTTCGAGTGTTCCTGGCTTGTCAGCACCATCAAGCTAGTTGCTACACTTTGACACATGTTAAATACCAACTGCAAATAATAATAAAAAAATATATTAAAATGGCTTCAGAAAGATGCCAAAACTCGGGACACGTTTTAATTACAGTTAAAACATAAAATTGTATAAATATATGAATGTGAATTTGTTACATATGTCAAGATACACTATTAATAAGCTAAACATTTATTTTTGGTACATTTAATTAATGTACTTTAAGATATATGGCTAAAGCAATGCTGGAAAACAGGGTGAGGGACAAGATAGGGGAATGACTTTTGGGGGGTATTTTGGGCTGTAGCTCTTAGATGTGCATGATAATAACCTTACACTATGGCTGTAATTGTCAAGTAGCATCTATATAAAAATAAAAAAATAAAGGCATTAATATTTTCTTTAATATCTATATTAAAAATGGACAGGACAAGAATATTCCATTTAGTGGAGAATGACCCACATTCTACTCCCCTCTCTCAAGGTGCAGAAAGTACACATTTATAAATAAATAAGTGTTATTAAAACAATATTCTGCTAACTTTTAAATGGCTGATTAGAACTGGATTGTCATGGCAACAACCAGAATGACTTGTATTAACCTAATTACTGGTTTTAGCAGAGTATTGAAAAACTGGACCATTGACTTTAGTTTATCTGATTTTGAGGGTACATTTAATATTCTAGATATGATTTGAGATGAACATTAGCAATGCATATCTGTACAACATAGGGAGAAGGCCCGATCTCCATTTTCAAGCTCTATCAATTGCTATTTGTTAGATTGAATACCCTAACAAATACAGTTATATTAAGTAGGGTCAGCGTCAAAAGAAGCCGGCCAAATCCTCATGTTGGTATATGGGAAACCGGCATAGGAACTATTGGAACTAGGTGTACAGTCAGGGAAATTAGATGGTTCATACTCTGCCTCTCTCTGACCCATATCATAAACATGTTTTTATATGGAGCAGAGAGAGATAGAGTGTAACCATCTAATTTCCTTGACTGTACCTACCTCCTCTCAAAAATTAACTGGTATCCCTATTACAAATATGATTGAATGAAGACAGAATAACTGGTTTTTGAGCTCCCCTCAAAGAAACAATATAATGGACATGGACATCGGGCGGTCTGCCTCTGAGTTAATTCGTAAACTGTCTTGGAAGCGAGACGATGACGCTACCTTGGCCCTGGCCCCGATGGACTTGTGCGAGTCATTGAGCACGTGCAGCGAGAAGTCGCGCACGCGGGTCTCGCCGGCGGGACTGGCCGGGTCCTTGTCGGGCAGCCACATGTTGAACTCCGCCAGCCAGTTCTGCAGCGTGTTGATCGGCAGGATGCACAGCACCGTGCGGCCGGGCGTGTGCCGCAGGAACACGTCGCAGAACGACACCACCTGCGTTCACATCGCATTCACACTCAGTCCACACTTCAAAAACATTTGCGCAGAATGCTCATTTTCTTTTGTAATGTTCGATGTTGCATTTTTCTGCAGCTAGGCTGATTGCGACGGATGAATAATTATGATGATGATTGGGAGATGACGGTGAAGAGTAGGTAAAAATGGACAGTGAGAGAGCGGTGGTTGTGGCATATTAGTAGAAGGGTACCTTCCCAGCATTTGCCTGTCAACGAAGAGAATACCACGAAAAAACACCAGTCAGGAAGGTCGGCCGAGGGGATTGAACCCCGGACCTCCGGAATACAAGTTCAGAGTTTTACCTCTGAGACAAACCTGTTCCGTTCCAAAATTTAGGATTTGAGAAAAATCTACTAAGTGACTATCCTTTAAAAGAAGGTGTAAAACAGAGGCCAAGGATGGATAACAAAATAGTGATCATATAATGGTATGATAGAACTGGGTAACACTTGCATGAAAGTAATAATCAATAAGGCTGTGCGGAACACGCAATTCACGGGGCCAGGGATGGAATTTTTTTGTCCTGGTCCCGTCCCGAAAAGTATTTTTGTCCCGAAATCAACCGGGATGTGACTGGAATCGGGACATTGTCCCGTACAGCCCTAATAATCAATTACTTGGTTCTATCTATTTTCAATGATAAATCATTGTTAATGATGAGTGGGGATTATGATTTACGCAGAGCTGGGTAGTAACTTAACGAAAGTAACGCGTAACCGGTAACGCGTTACTTTTTTGTAACTTTTACAGTAACGCGTTCCTGCTATGATAGAAGTAACTTAGTACAGTAAAACCTCCTTAAATCGAACAACCATTAGCCGAAATCCATCATAAATCGAAGTAAACTCAAGTCCCGTCCACAGTATAATCTGTTACATGTTAAAATAAATTATAAACCGAAATTTGCGTAAGTCGTAATTCGAAGTAATATTTGGCCCCAAGTTGAAATATAACATGTGATTTCAGTTTATAAATCGAAGTATTTATTTTGTATAATACAATTTTCGGAGAATACAGGATTATTTCTATCAAAAATGTCCTCTATTTTTGGAGCAGAGTGTCCGCCTGACTTCCCTCCCTTTCCTGTGGCACCCCAGCTGGCACTACCTGCTCTATCTCAAAGACAAGTGGGTCTCTCAACAAAAAAACAGACACGGGTGGAGGGTTGAATCCCTGTTTCTAAGAATTAGAGCAAAAAGTCACTCTGAAAAGGGCTGTAAATAGTCAACAACTGACTGCCGGCATAAACATTGGTCATTGAATTATTATTCTGCGTAATATTTAATCTTATGTTTACTTTTAATATGGATGTCCACATAAAATAAATATTCTGTCGACTGAAAAACAAACTGAAATCAGTGACTTTTTCAAGAAATCTTCCACCTATTTAATTTTTTTCCCAATCTTTTGATGATTCATAAATGACAGCGAACAATTATCTTCCCGTTTCTGTTCCATTATTTATTTTTTCAATAACACCACACCTATAGGTAGTTGAATAAATAATAATTGTGAAATCGATTTATTGTCAAAAATTAAGTGTGTGATTAATTTGTTTAGTATCCAGTCTGCAAATTATATATAATTGCGTAAATAATAAGAGTCCTTTAAACCATTGGAGGCATTGACCCTTCACTAAACAGCTGTCTTCAAGTGGTCTCTAGACCCTTGCGCAGTGGGAGGGGGTAGGTTTACGAGGCTTATCTTTACTACACGTCTGGAAAACATCATTCTATGAAAATACTTATAAATCGAAAAATCATGAGTCGAAGTGCTTTTTTTTGGGTCCCTTCAATTTCGACTTAACGAGGTTTTACTGTAACGTGGAAAGTTCCTTTTTGTTGTGGAACTTTCACATTTATAAAAGTTGCTTTTGCAGTTACTTTTAGAGCAGAATGTATCTTCCCTCAACATTCAAAACTACACCATTTCCGCCCTCAAATATGTACCTGATTTTCTCTGATAAGGAATTTTAGGCCACCTGCACAAAACCGCATTCCAATCACGCCGTTCATGCTTAGTGCGTAAACAACATGAAAATGTTGTTTTCCACAGAGAAAAATTACAGCCTGAATTTGTGTTTTAGCAAATTGGCTGCATTCCGGAAAAAAATGGTCAAGTAACTTTCAAAGTAACTTTTCATTGAAAAGGAACTTCCAGTTTGTCTGATTAGTTGAGGAACTTTAACTTTAACTAGTTCCTTTTTTCAGAAAGTAACGTAACTTTAATGCGTTCCTATTTTTTTGGTAACTTACCCAGCTCTGGATTAACGATGTAAAACCTTATTGATTATCATCTGAAACTGCAACGCTACGACTTGCTACGCCTGACGATGATGATCGATGCTCACCTGTAAGGTCTTCCCGAGCCCCATGGAGTGAGCCAGGATGCAGCCGAAGCCGGTCGACGACTCGAACCGGTCCACCGACTCAACCACGTTGTCGAAGAGGAAACGAACACCGCCGATCTGTGGGCCAATCATAGACAAGCGTCAGACACTGATCAAACAATTCCCATTTAGAAGAGAATGTGTTTAAATAAACATTATAAGAAGCACCAACTATCTGCAAAAGGACAGCTGCAATAGGGAAGTTGCATGGTTTTATTAAAAACTAAGTATAAAAATAACATCATGGTGGTAAAACACACTATTTTCGCACTCGAAAGTGTAAATATTCATTAATTCTGGAATTTAAACTCAGTGGACGTTTTGGCAGGAAAACGGAAGTTTTCCTTCGAGTGATATCTAGTGGAGCGGTCGCTCCACCCAGCCAAGTCGTACTGTACTCTCACAATCACTCAACATACCATAAATGCCTAATTAACTGAGGAGCAGACCAAACACTTTTACTGTAAGCAACAACATGGCATTTTCGGCCTACTGGATCATAAAATTGGAAAATCTCACATTGTTGCGAAATATCTTAATTTCGAGCTATGGTCCACCCCACTACATAAACCAAATTTGGGAACAATAGGTTATGCCATTAGCGAGCTAGAGGGCCGTGAAATACATAAAATTACACCACTTTCTGATTCTGATTCTGATGATGATGATGATATCAGGAAAAGTTGCTGTCACCGCCACAGCCTAAACGGCTAAACCGATCAACCTGAAACTTTTACCACATGTGCACTTTTGGCGTCTGATGATACCTTGCCTCTTGTGATTTTTTGTGCCGCCATTTTTAAACCGGAAGTGACGTCATATCTCAAAAACGTCTGGGCCGATTAGAACGAAATTAGCGCCATTCGATTTAGATGGTCAAATATATGAAGTATCAAATAATAAATATTATTTTCTTATTTTCTAAACCGGAAGTGACGTAATAAATACGCAATATTTAACTTATTTCAACAAATTATACTTAAAATACATACATAATTAAATTACATTGTAACATAGACAATATAATTTATAAATTCAAGGTTGCAGTGTTCTCAACCGCCATTCCTGAAACCGGAAGTGACGTCATATATCTAAAACGCCTGTACCGATTCCAACTGAACTAGCTCCTGCGTATTCATTCTGCTATTTATTTGAAAAATCAATTATGAAAAATGAATAAACAAATTAACGGTACCGGAAATGGCGGCAGGAACCACTAAATGAAACCGGAAGTGACGTCATATATTACAAACGGCATGACCGATTTTACGGAAATATAGGGATAATGAATTCAGATGGTCGTTCATGAAGTATCAACTAGATAAAACTAGATTGTTTTCTTATTACCCTACCGGAAATAACGTCATAAATATGCTAAATTACGTCATAAATATGCTAAATGACACTAAATTCATCACTTTATACTTTTAAATAGATATTAGTAAACGTACATTGTAAATAACTATAAATTCAAGGTTGCAGTGTTCTCGGCCGCCATTTTTAAAACCGGAAGTGACGTCATATATCGAAAACGGTTGTACTGATTGCAACCAAATTTAGGAAATGTGTAGGTCTAATAATTATGAATTAAAGACGACATTATTTTCGGCTGCCATTGTTAAAACCGGAAGTGACGTCATATATCGAAAACGGCTGTACCGATTGCAACTAAATTATGTACCTAAATATGTGGGACATATGATTATTGATTATGAATTCAAGACGACATTATTTTCGGCCGCCATTTTTAAAACCGGAAGTGACGTCATATATCGAAAACGGCTGTACCAATTGCAACCAAGTTTTGGAAAAATGTAGGACTAATAATTATGAATTCAAGAAGACATTATTTTCGGCCGCCATTTCAAACCGGAAGTGACGTTATATATCGAAAACGGCTGTGCCGATTGCAATCAAATTATGTAATTTTGTAGGACTTATAATTATGAATTCAAGACGACAATTTTTTCGGCCGCTATTTCAAAACCGGAAGTGGCGTCATATATCGAAATCGGCTGGACCGATTGGTACGAAACCTTAGCTTTTCTTCTTGGATTTTAAATCCTTGGATTTCTTGCATTTTAATCCTATACCAAACGCAACTTTTCTTAGTACCTATCAAAATCGTTTGAGGCGTATTTTTTTAAAGAAATTAGTCCTTGCTCGGACATGTGCTACAAGCAGTATGAATAAACTAACAAAAGAAGTGATATCCCAGAAAAAAACACTCCGTGTAAAAAAGGCAGCCAAGTCACTTTACTTTAAAAAAATTCAACACCGAAAAGGAGTGATATCAAAAAAGGAGCCAAGTCAATGACATTTCCAAATATTTAATCGTATTTTTGAAATAAAAGAATAAACACCGAGAAATACTTTACAAAAGGACTTGGCACATCGTTTTTTTAAAGACATTTTTCTATTCATAAGCATATGCCATTTATATACAATCGTAGGGAAACATCTTAGGAAAACATCTTTCAATTACATATTATACATACCTACTGTAAAATATTTTCTATTTGAATATATACGCGATTAATAGAGCCAGTTTTAAATGGTGATGCGCGAATTCGCGAATTGTTCTGATTGCACTATTTTCTTCTACTAAAATCCATTTCATTGTGTATAGATCCCAAATCTACCATTTTTACATCGCGAAAAAAAACGAAATCTTACACTGATCGCGATATTCAACATTTTCCGCGAAATGACCACGAAATAAAGGTTTTCTATTAAAATTACTGCTTTTATCCCCCTAACAGGTCACACAACAACAAACGAAACCAGTTTCTTTCCATGTGCTACTCACTCAACCCCTCCCCCTCGCCAGACACTTTGCTACCCACCCTCAAAGTGAACCAGACCAGTCTAACCAGTTGATGATGCCTCCAGGCTGCTTTGTTTTGAGCCCCCATCTGTTCAAGGTCGACCAGTTTCCCCCCCCCCCCCCCCCCCCCCTTCCACCCTCAACCAGTCGCAACTATTCAGAAGGATATTTTGGAACAATTTCTGCACTGAAAATTGTTGGATTGGGAAAGAAAATATCTTTTCAAACTATACATTTTGCGTCATGAAATTTTAAATATTATGTATCATCTATACAGAGAAAATGTGGGTTGGGGAAAAGACAGTACAGAGCATTAAAGACGCCATTCTAGACAAGCCTATTTCAGTGCTAATAGTGCATGACCAATCCATTCCAATCCCTACTCCAAAGTGGCATACATGTTTTTCATCAAATTATGGTTTCTGGGGGCTATTACAATGTGTTTTATAACCAATTTAATATCACCACAAAATCGCGCAATCCCTCTTCCAGAAAAAACACAAAAAACGAAATTGATGATTTTAAAAACGAATTTTATGAAATAAAATCACCATTTAAAACTGGCTCTAGCGATTAAACTTGTTGCCTATGTTTTCTATAAATACACAATAGTTATCTTCGTAATATTGTTTCGTGGTCAACATAATTAAGTCTCATGCGTTATACCTTCGCATCATGAAATACATTTCAATTATTCCACATTTTATAACAATACATTTCACAAAGTACACAGTGACGTCACATTGAATTTATATTAAAAAAATTATCTTAATACACTTGACACTTCAAAAATATATCATAGTGTTCCATAGATAGTTAATAATTATTTGACAACGTTTCATGATTTCCTTCAGTCAAGATCAAATTATGAAAAGATACCCTTCTAATATCACCATATTAACAGTACTGCAAGAACATGTATGAGCCCACTTCCAATTGTTATTTAATTCTTCCACCCTTATATTACTTATCTAATAAAGCATGACATCTTTCTTCTATCGCTATTGACAAAACTATAAAATAGCCATTACTAATAAAATTGATATTGATATTCATAGATTCTGGCTCTTATAGAAAGAGGAAAATGTTCCTTCTTGTAAATTTCTGTTCACTTTTAGGATAGAATGATGTCTTTAAAAAAACGATGCGCCAAGTCCTTTTGTAAAGTATTTCTCGGTGTTTATTCTTTTATTTCAAAAATACGATTAAATATTTGGAAATGTCATTGACTTGGCTCCTTTTTTGATATCACTCCTTTTCGGTGTTGAATTTTTTTAAAGTAAAGTGACTTGGCTGCCTTTTTTACACGGAGTGTTTTTTTCTGGGTTACATTTTACTGTAACCATGGAAACATAATTGTTGGTAAAAATGACATCACCCGACAGGATTACTGTTTTCCTGCCAAAATGTCCGTAGAAATTAAATTTTATTAACGAAAATTTACACTATTGAGTGAGAAAATCATGTGTTTAACGATGTTTAACAAACAATATACTTTTATTGTGAAATGTATTTTTTAATGCTTAACTATTATCCCCCGTAATGGAGCCATTTCATGTATCTTATAACCCCTTCTACTCCTAACAAAGACGTACCTGATGGGGCTTGATGATCCTGGCGATCTGCGGCGCGAGGAATATGTCCGCCTCCTCGGGCGGATGTCCCACGTTGACCAGCACCCTGCCCTGCTCGTCGGCGACGTTGTAGGCGTCGTTGGTGTGCATGCCGCTGTTGGTGGGGTCGTCCACGGGGTCGGCCTCGTCGCTGCTCGACGGCTCGGACAGCAGGATGCAGTCGTCTTCGCTGCTGCTGCTGATCGTCACCACGTCTACGAGACAAACTCGGTTCAACATTCGCTCGCTGTTGGGATTCAAGTTGTTAAATATTCAATGTTGGGATTCAAGTTGTAAAATATTCACATTTGTATGCATATTTTTTTTTTTTTACTCAAATTTCATTACAAATTCTCAAACCTACAGTCAACTACCTAGTAAATTTATCAGTGGAATTTTACGGTTAAAGAATCAGGGCTCACAATAGTAGTATCTGGAAAGTTAAAATGCTTTGGCACAGAAGATATTTTTATCAGCCAAGACAATTTGATTGATTGATCGATTGACATGAGATACAATGACATGAGATTGACATGAGACATGAATGGCAAAACATGCTAACTGAAATTCAAGCAAAGCAACTTCAATTGCCTTAGATTTAGGGAATGCGTACCTACCTCCTAACTTTACAACAAGAGAAGCGGTACAGAATCTACATAAATTTAAATACCCAAATGTAATGTCTTCCTCTTATGGTATGTAGAGAGTAGGTAGAACAAAAACTAAATCTAGGTATGGCTGTTATGGCTGTAATGTGGGATATAATTGTAACTAATATCACTAGTGTGGGATAAATTCTAGAAAAAGGTAACCTTAATAGAAAAAATAATCAATCTAAAGATAAACGTGAAGCTATTTCTCCATGTACAAGTGGCCCACAGTGGCATGACATTGTATCGTAACATAGATAATAACCAACCACCTTCTTCATGCACCAGCACTCCATTCATTCCCTACTGATCTTCGACAGGCGAACCTATTTATTTTTGTTAAAAAATACAAGTTCTGCAACAAATTCTGCTTTGAAAAAGATGAAAGTAGAATAACATGCTACCAACCCTCTACTTAACTTAAACAATCTCGACTACTTCCGATAGGAATGGGAATGATAAATGAGATTAGTTATCGATAAGATAATCTTAGGAAAAGCAAGGATTTTGTTATCGTAAATTATAGAAAAACCTAATGACAATATTTGACATTTCCGGCGAGACACTGACTTCATCGAATAGTTAATAGAAAAATAATGTACCTCTTCATATTTTACAAGTAGGTAGCAGTTGTATAAAAGTCTACAAATAATTCTATTTCACATTGAATAGTAGAATTTACTTTGCGAGTTTTACCTCGTTAAATTTCCTTGTCTTTGAATTTGTCAAAATAGGTGGTAGAGAAGTAGAAGTTACTTTTTTGCAGAAATTAAAAAAATTTAGGTATATGAAATTTGATTATCGATAACGAATAAATCATCATTTCCCATCGCTAGCGCCTAACATGGAATCACGACACCGACCAAGCTTATAGTCGAGGCCCCTCCACCCCGTGACACCACCTACTTTTCCCTTTACCCTTGGTCTTCGGCTTGCCGGCCACCTTCCTGAGCGCCTCCCTGGCCATGCGGTCCTCGTCGTCCTCGTCCTCGTCGGAGTCCGTCGGCTCGTCCCTCTCGCGAGGAAGCAGCGGCTGCGGCGGCTTGACGACGGGCGCGATCGAGACCGACGGCGTCATCATGTGCACGCCGGCGCGCGGCTTCTGCAGCAGCGTGCGCGTCATGCCGGGACGGGGCGCGACGCCGCGCGACAGGATGGTCGAGCCGGACTTCTGCACGCGCAGCAGCTCGAATACCTGGACGAGATCATGTGAAAGTTTAATTTGGTGGCCACTTCTTGCAATTTACACACGCAGATATTTGACACTTACTAAAGCTGTCCAAGAAGATACATAAATCTTAAACTGAGCCATTTCTGAGCATTCAATTGCATTTTCCTCGAGGTACAATCAGTGATTCTTCATACAGGGGCCCTATTCTAGAACGTTTTCCCAATTCCATTCTGATGGATTCCAGTCCCGGCCATAAGGATTAACATTGCCTGAAATCGATTATTCCAGCAGAATTGGGAATATTTAAGACCTAGAATAGGGCCCCAGCACAGCAAATCACATGCAATGTACATGTAATTAAAGATCAAGTTTTATAACTTCACAATTAAATAAATCTTAATAAATTAAAATTAAATTGATTTTGAGATTTAAGCTGAATGGGTTTCAATGACTTCCCATTTCTGATTTTCTAATGTCAAATCCACCTCGTAAATAAAGAACTCAAAATATATTGAGAAATAAAACAGCCCCGAATTATAGCACCGCTCTAAGCTTACACACACTAAGCTCCAGACATTTCAAGTCTTAACTGCATAAAAAGCCCTCAATGGGCTTCCACGCTGCCATTTGCTCTCACTACTCAGCGCTAGGGAGAATTGTTCCTTTTTCCTTCCACGCATGTCTGTACAAAATGACAGCTAGATGACAGCTCACTTATAACTTCTTGTATTTGAAATATAATGCCAAACTGTTGTGTTCGGAGTGAAGGTAATTGTTTTAAAATGTAATATATACTTATTAAATAAAGAAATAGTTTCAATTACTTACTTTTTATACTGGAAGATCACTTTACGTTAAACAACTTCTTTTGTTTTCAATTCTGACAAAGTAGCAACCTGTCAACAAACATTTAACTGTTGCCATGGCAACCAGGTATGGTCGTCGGTGGCGCGCTCTATTCTAGCTTGGAGTTTGGAAGCCCATAGTAAGCCTACCACCAAAGACCAAAAATTTTCTTAAAAAATTGAATGCTTGGTAAGCTGAATTGTAAAAACATAAATAGAAATCTAAATTTGCATTTTAGAAACTAAAAAAGAAAAATAATGAATAAAATCCAATCCACTTTTGGTGTACTGATGCAGGGCTGCCACTGACCAAGATCCTCCAAAAAAGTGATTTAAGTGACTAAAATTAAGGAAAAGTGGGAAAAAGTGACAAAAATGTACAGAAAAAGTAACTGAAAAGTGACTAATTTTCTATAATTTCACGGCAGAATTGTCAATAGTCGTAAACTCTTTAACAAGCTGCATGTTCATAACTCGGAAGACCTTTTTGTTGACATTTGGACCCATCAGTGGTCGAATTGGAAGTCAGTCCATGGGGGGATTGTGTAGCTACTGGCAGGATTTCTGCCAGGGGGGCAAGTGAAGGAACAAAATTTGCAACGCGTTAATGCGCGCCCCCCACGGTGCCCCGCAGGGCGTTTTTTGGTTTTTGACACTCAATTTTGAGACGTTCTGAGGTGTATTTTAGTTTTAAAATTTTTCACAGTTTTCACTCCATTTAAGGTGTGGGGGGCATGCCCCAAAAACCTTGCCCTGCATGCCGTTTTTGGTTTTTTGTCACTCTGAAATCAATTTTGAGATGTTCTGAGGTGTATGTTGATTTGATTTTAATTTTTTTTAAATATATTTCCCAGTTTTCACTCCAATAAGGTGTGGGGGGCATGCCCCAAAAACCTTACCCCGCAGGGAGTTTTTTGGTTTTGTGACACTTTGAAATCAATTTTAAGGCGTTCTGAGGTGTATTTTGATTTTTAACTTTATTTAAAAATATATCCCAGTTTTCACTCTAGATATCCGAAAAAAGGGAGAAAAGTGACTAATCTTGTAAAAAAGTAAATAAAAGTGACTGGAGACCAAAAAAGTAACTTTAAGTGATAAAAGTGACTAGGTGGCAGCCCTGTGATGCACTGACATGGTATTACTCGACCTCGAGCGTCTCGTTTGTCCTGATCCACTGACCTTCTTCCCCGCCTGCTGCCCGGCCGCCTGTCCTGCGCCTTGCTGCAGCTTGACCAGCACGGTGTTGGGCAGCCGCGCGGCCGCCCCGTGCACCGAGCAGCCGGCAGCGCTGGTCGACAGTGCCGGCAGCTTCGTCAGCGAGGAGTTGCCGGTCAGCAGCGAGATCACGCGCGTCTGCGTCTTCGTGTTCTGCTTGTTGAGCGCCATCTGTCGCTGGACCTGAAAACATTTTTTATTGTATTCCGAGATAGAATTAACAGCTATTCGTACCTGGCCAAAGTCAGCCAGATTTTAAAGTTTTTTGGCAAGATCACACATTTATTATTTATCACAAAAACTGAAGCAAACAGAAGCTATACCAAAACTGAATAATGATTTCAACAGTACTGCCAACAGTAACACAAGAAAAAATTATGAGACTCAGAGTGGAAATTTTACTGGCACCTTCAAGACAAATGAAAGTGTCTGGAGGTCAAAATTTTTGAATTTCATTGAAGTAGATATATATTTTTTTTATATTCCAAATAATGGATGAACAATGTTGCACTTGCCCGGTTGTACGATGTCCAGATAAGTAAGATAAAGTTCACTTTAGCCTAAAGTGGACTTTCGCGGTCTAGATGGTTGTGTTTCATTGTCTGTTGCCATGGTTTCAGCCGATAAATCATACCGCTAATTTTATCGGGACTTAGTACAACCGGGCCTTAGTAAAGCATAAGCATTAAATAAGTACCTAGGTAAAGCAAAATAATGGAAGAACACACAACAATCAGACAATTGATTATCACCAGAGCCTCTACAAAGCTAATGTAATTAATCCTGGCTACACACTTTTGTTAGGTATTAGTAGTTAACATAGTATAGGTAATATTAATCAGTGTAAAATTGAAGTGTCACCGACCTCTCTTAGTATCTTCTGTTGATCCTGAACGCGACGCAGCCTCTCCATCTCGCGTCGTTGCGCGGCGAGCGTCTCCTCGTCGAGCTGGTTCTCGCTCATCACCTCGCGTATGTTGCGCCGCATGTTGGACAGCTTGCGCTCGGCGGCCGACGACTTCTTGTCTCCGCTCTCGTCACCGCTGTCGCCCGAGTCGTTGGCCGACGAGGCGGAGCCGTTGGACGATGTCGGCTCTCGGCTGCCCTCGCTGTCACCTGGTGGAGGGAAGAGGTATTAGAGCTTGTCCTTGTTTTGGGCAAAACGCTAATTTAAAAAGAAAGGTCCACAGAAATATGTGTTTCACCAGTCTATCTAATCGGAGAAATGTAAGTTATACATTGCGTATGTGGGTGGGTGGTGTAGTACAACATTACAAAAAAATTTACCTATACCTAAGTCTAACAAAAGACTGAAAATTTTCATCATTTTCTGCAAACCTCATCAGAAAAAGGTTCTGCTTGATAGGTACTTTTTATTTTTAGAATGTCTACCTTAATTGACAAAGATTAAGTTAGCAGGTTCGTAGGTAATACCCTGTTCCCACTACAAGTTTCAACTGCAGTTGAAAATCTCAATCGCAGTTGAACATCAGTGTGAACGCAACGCAATAGAGTTCAAGAACTAAGTTGAGATCTGAACTGCAGTTGGCCAAAGCAGTTCACAGGAAATATGCGCGCACCACTATAAAATCTTTGGACATTTGACACCTAACCTAGTCCTACCTGACATTTTCGTCATTGCCGACATTCCCGTAGGTATTGTAAGTTTACTACTGTGTTTACTTAGTAATTTGTTGATTATATTGGCGTTGATAATTTGCGTCAAAGCAAATAAATAAATAATTTCACTTTCGGTGAGCGCCATGTTGTTGATTGTTCAAAAACAGCTGGGTGTCAGGCGGGTTGCATAGATTACAGGGTTCAACTGCAGTTGAGCTATAGATTCTGTGTGAACGCAAGTGTCAGTTTTGGTTGATCAATACCACTTATATTTGAACTGCAGTTGAAGTCAACTGCGGTTGAAACAGTAGTGAGAACGGGGTATAAGGACCGTGGAACATCCCTTCACAAATGTAAATCGCTAGGTACCAATAGTGACTCAGGCTTTACCTACCTATAACATACTACCTAAAACAATATTGCAGTACCTAGACCTACTTGGCTCTGACTAGCAGAATGCTAAATTTCAATGCGGAAGTAAAAGCGCATAGCGTATGATGAAGCTTTTTAGCTAACATACCATAAGCTAAAAGCTATTCGAGAAAATAAGGAACACGACTGACCTCTGGTGGATTCTTGGGTACCTACTAGCCATAAGGGGAATAATGGAGAATATCATGGGGATATTTATAATAAATAAATTATATTAAATTTGCTTTAGTTGTTTGTTATGGCTAAAAAAAGTAAACTTGTAACAAAATCTAAATTTCAATTATTTCTCCTTTTTCACTGCCCCTTTGGAAACACGAACTCAAAATAAAAAAGTGCATCTAAAAAGTTTCCTGCCAGAAGTGGCTCCATCACGTATCGCTTATTTGTTCGAATAGGCATAGCTTACTCTACGTAGGTAATACCTACACTACCAGAAACTTTACAGTTCCTTTTTCCTATGCTTGAACTCTCTACAGACCGAGACACCGTCAGTTGTTCTGTTAGGCCGAGAAAGACAACATAGCAAGGTGAGCACGCAATGAAGTCTTTCTCGGCCAAGCAGAACAACTGACTGTGGCTCCATCTGGTGAGAGTTCATACAGTAAAAAAACAGACTGTATATTAGAACTCAATCTTTGTCCTAGCAAGAGTTGTGTGTGTTTGTGAGGGTCATTGGATCTTGGAAATTATGTCCAAATAAATGCTTGATATGAAGAGGTTCTTCAATCATTGGCAGTGAAATTAAGTTAACCTACCCAACTGTCTAGGTAAGACTAGTAGAATTTAATAGGAGGACCCTACTAACGTATACCTAACCCTACTATGAGCATACCCCCTGGATTGCATATATTTCTGTCATTGGAATGTTAGGATAAAGCTCAACGAAATGATATTTCTCTTCCACAGTGTCTAAAAGTAGTAGCAAGAAGGGTACCTAAATGTGAGGTACCTACCTACTACCTCTTTTGGGTACCTAGTTAAGTCCTACATCAAGTAGGTACAGTAGGTAAGTGAAGTGTAGGTCCCAAAAGACACATGGACTCACCTGACTTCTTCCGCTTCTTCCTCTTCTTTTTCTTCAGTTTGCTACTCTCCGAAGGGCTGCCATCGCCACTCTCGTCCTCTCCTTTCCGTTTACTCCGCTCCTCTCCTCGATCTTCCTCTTCATCATCACCGTCATCTTCATTTTTATCACCACTGTCTTCCTCCTCCTTCACTACCGCTTCCTTCTCCACAATTGCTTCTTCGGCCACATCTTTATCAACTTTAGGATCAGTCGTAGGTGTCACATCGTTGCTTATATCGTCTGTCCGTTGTAAACTGTCCACAACATCACTCGCTTTTGTTTCGGTCAGGCTTTCGGCATTTTCGATTGGATTTTGTTCACTTTCCTTAGGTTTATCCGCACTCGCAAGAGTTCTGCTCTTCAAATTACTAAGTTTTTCGTTGTCTGAATCGGAATCACTAAACTCGCTTTCCTCACCATCCGTTAGCATTTGTTCATCGCTTTCAGTTTCATGAAGCACTTCGATCTGCTGCCGCAATTCCTTCAGCGTTTTACTCGATTCGAGAAAGTCCTTGTTCTTCTTCTCCGAGCCACGCAGGAAGATCTTCAAGTCTTTGTTAACGCTCACCCCTTCGTCTTCGTCCTTGTCCGCATCTTCGAGGACCCGCTTCTTTGTTGCGACTTCCTCGACTTTGGCCGTCTTCGGGACGACTCGTTCAATCGTAACATCGCCGATTCGGAATGGTTCCATCGTAGTGGCCCCTCACCTTGGGGCAAGAACCCCGAGGTTCCAAACAGCTCTGGAAAGTTATCCAGATTCTAACGATTTATCTGCGAAAAGGAAAAGAAACGTCATACACTAAAAACAGAGATCAAAATTCAACAGCCTTCACTTTCCATGTCCGCCATTTTGACGCTAAAGCCCAATCAAACAAAGTAATAGAGAACAAACCGTCAAGTTCTAGTACCTATTCAATCGTAATCGGAGTGTAATATCAGTAAAATGTGTAGTTACATTGATACTCAGTATCTGCTAATGACAAAAGAAGCCATACCTTTCCATCATCACGCAAAATTCTTGCCGCACGGGGAACAAGCTGCACTGTACCCTTCCTTCGTACAGTGTTGCCATATGTACCAACCTAACATTGACAAACAAAGTATTGAGCAGCATAGCAATGCTGACGATGATCTCAATATTTTACCTTTACCGATTTTCAATAAATAAATAGCACTTGATGTAGGGAATGTTTGTCTCTGATGATATTTGAAACGATTGAATGTTGAAAGGGCGTGGCCGAATCAATCTGATAATTAATTACAGTCATCGATTTCAACTGGAGTTCGAAGTGAAATGGAAGGTTTTGCTGATTACGCCGTTTAAATTTAGAGACGTAAAACACTTGTCATTTTCATAATTCAATCCTTAAAATCAAAAGTCCACGAAACGAAATTAATACCGAACATAACGAGAGAATAAAGCAAAACAATAATAAATATTGATTGTTTTACACGTTGACGAATTGGCATTATCGCGAAAAAGATTATGTTTGTTTTGATGATAAACTAACCACCATTATTTACTAACAGTACACAGTCCTTCGACTTCAGATTTTAATCAAAATAAGGTGATTCTTAAAGTCGTGATTTTTGAGAGAAATTAAAATGTTTTATACTTTTAGGGCCGGAATTACAAATAAAATAACAGATAGAAGTAAGAAAATCATCAAAAAGTTCCAAATAAGAATAATCATTTTATTGTGAATTTATTAATGCAGCATCGATTTACGCAACAATGGCACAACAATACAGTTCCACAACAATGACAACAATGACAATGATAATAAGTCACAGACGTGAGAGTAACATTTGGCAACAATGACACAGCTACAGACATCACTCCGCACAAGAGTCGGCAGTGGGCATCATCAATAACTATGTACTATTCTTTTCAATAATTACAGGCGCGCCGGAAAACCAATATAGTATGTATTCATAAAGCGCACGGTGTGATTGAATAAACAATGCATATGGATGCAAGTTCACGTATGCAGACCACAGTATTATCAGAGAGAAGACAATATCAAATTAAAATAATTTATATTGAGATTACAATTTCGTTAAAATCATTGTCAATTACATTACAAGTTTTATAAAACGTATTTGAAATTAAGGGTAATAAATTGTGTTACTACTTCTACTTATAAATGCTATTTATAAATGTGGCACAACACCTGTTAAAAACTAAATCGTTTTCCGTTTAATTTTAAAATACTACTAGGTAGGTAGGTCTTGCCTTTTACTTTACCCAACATTTATTTATAAATTAGATTAAAAAATATTTATAACTTTAAATATATTATTGATATTATTATTTATAATCTATAATACAATTAGTATAATGTAAACCAAAGATAAGTAGGCTAACCATCACGAACCATCGCGAAAGTTCCGATGAATGAACTGTCAAAAAATTGACAGACTGTTATATATTTTAACTTGCATTTGTGGCCCTGTGTGCAGACAAAAGGCCGGTTTACATAGTAAACCGTTATAAACGTCACGATCTTTGAAATGATACCAAATTCAATGAAATACGTAATAAAACTACATAAAAAACACTATCAAAACCATAATAACATCACAAATATTAGATTAAATCATCACCATTCACGAAGTGGTAAACTTAACCTTCAATTTGTATATTTTCTTTCGGGAATAAGAAGCTTTGGTATTAAATTCAAGTAAATTAACTAATGTTCATTAATTAACGGGTAATTTACGACAAAAACACCGGTCCAAATCAATGGAAATAAATAATTATTATGAAGCAAAATCTAATTTTCAACCCTTACCTTTGTGTAGCAGGTGGCTGTCATTGTTTGCAAAGCATAACAATATGGCGCTTCACAACAAATGAGAATAAAGAAAAATAACACAATTTTTCAGTCCATATTATAATTTCTCTTACGATGAATATATACAAATAAATTACAAGAAATTTAACCAATCAATCAATCTCAATCACAAATCTTTCACTTTCAGTACAAGCGAAAGTGATCGTATCTATCGAAAGATGCCGCCACTATCATAGGGCAATTCTACCAACATAATCAGTTTGTAATGTTGGTTGCATTTTACGCGGTAGAATTTTAAATCGTTGCTTGTTGTATTTTACACTGAATGGCAACTGAAATGAGTGTATCAGAAGAGGGGTTAATCCAATTTCAATCTACAAAAAAAATAATATGATAGAAAAAAGAGTTGTGAACATATTTATATTAGGTAATATTTATAATGATGCTTGAATGCGCCAAGGGGCCATTAAACATCAATCATCATATAACATTTATACTTTCCATACACCCCCATTGGAGGGTCTCTATGTATTAACTATGTATCATACATGTACTTCATTTTGTGGAAATAAAACTGATTATTATTATCTAGTGGAGCGGTCGCTCCACCCAGCCAAGTCGTACTCACTCACTCAACATACCGTAATTGCCTAATAAACTGAGGAGCAGACCAAACACTTTTACTGTTAGCAACAACATGGCATTTTCGGCCTACGGGATCATAAAATTGGAAAATCTCACATTGTTGTGAAATATCTTAATTTTGAGCTATGGCCCACCCCACCACATATACCAAATTTGGGAACAATAGGCTATACCATTTGCGAGCTAGAGGGCCGTGAAAATAGTGAAATTACATCACTTTCATCTAGTGGAGCGGTCGCTCCACCCAGCCAAGTCGTACTGTACACTCACACTCACTCAACATACCGTAAATGCCTAATAAAATGAGGAGCAGACCAACTACTTTTACTGTAAGCAACAACATGGCATTTTCGGCCTACTGGATCATAAAATTGGAAAATCTCACATTGTTGTGAAATATCTTAATTTTGAGCTATGGCCCACCCCACCACATATACCAAATTTGGGAACAATAGGCTATACCATTTGCGAGCTAGAGGGCCGTGAAAATAGTGAAATTACATCACTTTCATCTTCTTTAGATGATGATTCAGAGGGTCAGGAAATACCGCAATCACCGCCACAACCTAAACGGCTTAGCCGATCGATCTGAAATTTTTACCACATGTGCACTTTTGGCGTCTGAGGTGCCTTTTTATAAAACCAACCGGTAGTCGCCATTTTGAAACCGGAAGTGACGTCATATCTCGAAAACGGCTAAACCGATCGGAATGAAACTAGCGCCAAATGATTCAGACGGTCGTCTTTATGGAATATCAATAGTTAAAGTAGAGATGTACTATTACCGAAACCGGAAATGACGTCATGAAAATGAAGATCTAGATTTTAATGACCTCTTACTACAATAACTACATATTCAGAAGGCTTATAATGATACATAACATTTATAGAAATAAATTCTAGGTGGCAGTTATTTCAGTCGCCATTTTGAAAACCGGAAGTGATACCATATCTCGAAAACGGCTGGACTGATTGGAACGAAGCTTTCGCAATTCTTCATGGAATATCACTTTAAGCTTAGGTATATTGAGCACCAAACACAATTTTTCGTATTAACCAATTCGGAAATGGCGTATTTTTTAAAAGTATTTAGTCATTGTTGCTCCGATGTGTGTTACAAGTTGTGAAAATAAACTAAAAAAATAAGTGATATCCCCATAAAAAAACACTCCGTGTAAAAATACCAGCCAAGTCTCTTCAACTATAAAAAAAATAGAATAAATCTAAAAATTCAGCACTGAAAAGTAGTGATATCAAAAAATGAGCCAAGTCAAAACTTAATTTTAAAAACCAAAATATACTTGGCGCATCGTTTTTAAGGGCATTATAGGTATATTATATATATTTAGGTAGGTACATTTGATTTTTGGCATATGCTTCTATACTATTTATATACACGATGCGCCAAGTATATTTTGGTTGTTAAAATTAAGTTTTGACTTGGCTCATTTTTTGATATCTCTACTTTTCAGTGCTGAATTTTTAGATTTATTCTATTTTTTTATAGTTGAAGAGACTTGGCTGGTATTTTTACACGGAGTGTTTTTTTAATGGTTATTATTACATTAACAAAATAAAAAAAAATTAGTAGCTAATATTGTATGTTGTACCATACACGGTGCACAAAGTTTTTTTTATTGTGTTATAATTGTATTTTGTATTATTGTCACTTTAGTTGACGTAGCCCATTTTGTGATCATAATTTCTAGAATTCAATGTAATTTATTCAGTAGGTAAGTAACTATATTTTTTTACACGGAGTGCGTTTTATGGCTTACCTTATTCAACGTTCAGTAAGAAAGAAAGGGTTGCAATAAAAGGTAACTACCTATAGTGATTAGTTATTTCTGGGCGTTGAAGGCCCTAATTTTTTTGAAATCCACTGATTGGTTCAAATTTTATAAAATTATCTTTCGATTGGTTTGGTCCGATCAATTTGAAATTTTGGCAAGTCATTACGACCAACATTGTCCCCAATCTTAGAAAGTTTCAGCCAAGTCCTCATATTGGTTAAAATTTAAAACCGCATCTTTCCTGTGATTTTTTGAAATTTAAACTATAGAACCGATTGACCGATCAACTTAAAACTGCGCATGGTCATTGGGACCATCATTAGAGGAACTTTTTGACAATTTGAAGACAATCTGTCGTAATTTTGAAAAGTTACTGGAATTTTAAGGGGCTGTGCATAAAGACACGCTTCAGGGGCGAAGGGGGGGTGCACCAGTATATGACGCAGTGTGATAGGGGGGAGGGGGGGGGGGGTACTGGTGGCAGTAGGACGTCACGTTTTGATATAGATATTTTCAAGCATTTTAAATTTCAGTTGATATGTCGCTACCTGAAATTTCAATAAAAACGAGAAATTCTGATACATTTTACAGTCAAAAATATTCTAGAGATAGAGAGGATTCTATTCCCCCTCTAGATTCTAGGGGTAGAGATAGATTTGTGACGTCCTTTTGGGGGGGGGGGTCTCGAAATGTGTGACACAGCGTGACAGGGGGGAAGGGGGGGGGGTGTGTGTCAAAATATCCCATTTTTAGCGTGACGTCCTTTAGGTATGCACAGCCCCTAAGGACATTTTATTCTAAAATTATATTTGACAAATACCTACCTATACTAAATTTTCATCCCTGCCTTCTACATGCTTCAGCTCCAACGTCTGTAGAGCAGCTGATACTTGCAAACGCATATCAAATCGGATGCAGTACGAAGGCTCGCTCATCAACGCGTTATACACTGAGCGTTTTCCAAGTGTAACGGGTGGCGCAAAAATATCCCCCTGTTTGAGAGCTCCGACAGAACTATATAACTATAATAATGAGCTGAAACTTTCACACATTATAGAAAACGTATGAAAATTTAATGGGTGCAATTTCAGTAATTTTTTATTAATGGGGAAAAAGTTACCTACAGATGTTTGAATGGTATGTGGAATATGTATAAATAGATTCAGAAATCTATATTACAATGGAATCATCGTTTGCACATAGTCCACAAGAAAAATGGTGGACCAAATAACAAAAATTCACATTATTTCCACTACCAAAGTAACTCCAAATCAAATCTTCAAACAAAATCCAATTATCTGGTTTATTCTGGTTTTTCAACCGTAACTTCAATAATTTATATAACTTTTTCCGTTTCATCAATATGTTTGAAACTTGCACATATTACTTTTTGGTATGTTTTCTAACATGCGTAAAAATTTCAGAACCTTATCTTTAATAGTTTCGACATTGTGACCTCTCAAACAGGGGGATTTTTTACGCCACCCGGTATTTGATGGATTATGGAAGATATAGATTATAATCTTATCAAGATAGGACCTAAAGAAGTTTACAAGCTTTTTTAAAGTTATCTGTTGCAACAAGGTTAAAAAACTTATTAATGATTGTTATGTTGATGAAGAATAAGTAAGGTTGGACGGTGGAAAGGAAGCGGTCGGAGCCTATTAGTAGGGAACCTCCCCATCATTTGCCTGTCGACTGAGGGAAACCACGATGAACCCTAAGGAATTATGACTGCGAGAATCGAGCCCGGATCGATTCCTTCCCTTTCCATCATTTACGTTAGTTTATGTTCCTCCACCTCGACACTTATCATTGGAAAAGTTGTTTGAATGTGGTGGGTGGGGGGGGGGGGAGGGGTGAAGAGGAGAATGACAGCTTCTTATTGCCGCGACTGTACGTCCGGAGTGCAAGTTCAGGCATTAGCAACTATAACTATAGATACCTGAACCAACTTGTGTCAGAATAATTCACATTTCAGGGATTAACAAAAGTTGACTGTTATCCACTTTTTAAGCGGGCTGAGTAGTGACTAGTGAGCGTGGCCTTAAAGAGTTTTTTTATATCGATTTTTATCAATATCTTTTACCAATGTAATTGTTAACCAAATAGGGCTTTGTACGAGTTTTCAGAACAGTTCAATGAAAATAATTTCATAGTTTAGAATAAGTTATTATTATTTTGTCCAACAGTTGTTTAGTACCATATTTTTACTAATTTTCGGGCACTATAAACGTCTGTAGGACAAAGTAAATCTAATAAACCATTACAAGCTATGGAATTATTTTCATTGAACTGTTCTGAATACTCGTACAAACCCTTATTTTGTTAACAATTACTTTGGTAAAAGATATTGATAAGGTGATCCGTATAGTACAAAAATAATATTTTAATACACTTCAGGAAACTGGAAACCTTTTCCGTTTCTTTATTGAACTTCAAACAACAACTACATAACTGCACCAATAGAGTCAGGAGCCATTGCACTATTGCAACACACAATATCAAAACTAGACTTATGCGGTTACCACAACAATTAATTGAATGATTTCACCATCATTCAAATTGCAACATACAATACAAACAGGAACGCATGAATAATTCTTTATTAGATAAGTATGATCAATTTGGCCTGATATAGGAGTGACACATTTTCATACTATGTCTAGCCCCCTCATTATAAACTCTGCTTCGATCCAGTACAGTTTGCAGTGAGGTAGCTAGCCAATATGTATATCACTTTGATATTATTCTGTGCTCTAACTACAATAATATCAGCAAGGCCACAGACTATCTTAGATGGACATTCTACAGGTAAAGATATCTACGGAGCAACTCCTTTAGAGATGGAAATCTTTGTACCTCATGATGCTGACACTGTTCAAGTTGAAGAGGAAGAAGATGTTTCGTTATCGAGTGAAGATGAGACGGAAGCGAATACGACGGAGGTTGTGACGAGGTTGCCGGACACGACGATAGCGACGACGACGAAGAGGGCGACGACGACGACAAAGATCCCGGAGAAGAGGGTCACGACGGAGGCGCCGAAGAAGGAGGAGGTGAAAGAGGAGGTTGAAGAGGAGGAGGAGGATGAAGATGATGTTGAGAAGATGGCTGTCGCGTATTTTAGCAAGATTAATTTGAATATTATGGTTGGGGAAGCGAGTGAGGCGACTGGTAAGTGATTTATGGTTTTATTTATCCCCGGTTGTACAATGTCATGATACTTTTCGGGACATTGTACAACCGGGCCTTAGTGAACTAAAATACCTATGAATATTATTTATATTGAATTTTAATTAGTATAGTAGGAAAACTTCGCGCTACTTCATATTGCATGCGAATTAATATTAGTGTGAAAGTAGCTGCTCTATAATAGACCTTGGAAACGGGTATGGTATGATAACAATGTAATAGAAGTGATAATTTCTTTGAAATGCTGTCAATAAATTTCATAGATACTATTTCATAAAACGGCATAAAATCAAAATGTCCACAAAATGTAAATAAATTCTTGTCAGATTTGTCTGGAATATGACAAAACAGCCTAAAATGTTAGTTCCAATGACCATGCACTAATTGGTCCCGCCGGAACTCCTTGGCAACTACCTGGTGACAGAGGGTGACGTGTACCATGATCCTTGTCCTAGGAGTGGCTGTACAGAACGAGATCGTCTGAACTCCTTGGCAACTACCTGGTGACAGAGGGTGACGTGTACCATAATCCTTGTCCTAGGAGTGGCTGTACAGAACGAGGTCGTCTGAACTCCTTGGCAACTACCTGGTGACAGAGGGTGACGTGTCCATGATCCTTGTTCTAGGAGTGGCTGTACTGAACGAGGTCGTCTGAACTCCTTGGCAACTACCTGGTGACAGAGGGTGACGTGTACCATGATCCTTGTCCTAGGAGTGGCTGTACTGAACGAGGTCGTCTGAACTCCTTGGCAACTACCTGGTGACAGAGGGTGACGTGTACCATGATCCTTGTCCTAGGAGTGGCTGTACAGAACGAGGTCGTCTGAACTCCTTGGCAACTACCTGGTGACAGAGGGTGACGTGCACCATGATCCTTGTCCTAGGAGTGGCTGTACAGAACGAGGTCGTCTGAACTCCTTGGCAACTACCTGGTGACAGAGGGTGACGTGTACCATGATCCTTGTCCTAGGAGTGGCTGTACTGAACGAGGTCGTCTGAACTCCTTGGCAACTACCTGGTGACAGAGGGTGACGTGTACCATGATCCTTGTCCTAGGAGTGGCTGTACAGAACGAGGTCGTCTGAACTCCTTGGCAACTACCTGGTGACAGAGGGTGACGTGCACCATGATCCTTGTCCTAGGAGTGGCTGTACAGAACGAGGTCGTCTGAACTCCTTGGCAACTACCTGGTGACAGAGGGTGACGTGCACCATGATCCTTGTCCTAGGAGTGGCTGTACAGAACGAGGTCGTCTGAACTCCTTGGCAACTACCTGGTGACAGAGGGTGACGTGTACCATGATCCTTGTCCTAGGAATTGCTGTACAGAACGCGCTACTGAACGAGGTCGTCTGAACTCCTTGGCAACTACATGGTGACAGAGGGTGACGTGTACCATGATCCTTGTCCTAGGAATTGCTGTACAGAACGCGCTACTGAACGAGGTCGTCTGAACTCCTTGGCAACTACATGGTGACAGAGGGTGACGTGTACCATGATCCTTGTCCTAGGAATTGCTGTACAGAACGCGCTACTGAACGAGGTCGTCTGAACTCCTTGGCAACTACATGGTGACAGAGGGTGACGTGTACCATGATCCTTGTCCTAGGAATTGCTGTACAGAACGCGCTACTGAACGAGGTCGACGGCCCGCCGGAACTGTTGGGCAACTACCTGGAAGGTGACCTGTTGATACCGACGTCGAGTCAGTCCAGGCCAGGGGGGGTGATGACGTCATCAAGATGGCCGATGGGGATCGTGCCCTTCATCATCTCGAACAACTACAGTAAGAATAGTTTTACAGTCAATGTTCAGGGACGATTTTGAATCTGAAAAATACGTCGGTGATATTGTAATAGAACTTGAGCTGGGAGATACTTTTGGCTACGAAGACAAGGGGGCTTTAGCGTATAGCCCCCCGGGGCCCCCAGTGACATGAGGGTCTGGGGCGCACAGCCCCGGAAATATTTTGAATGTGACATGAATTTCATGCATTTCTACGCGATTTTAAGACATATTTTTATGTCGATAAAAATATGTCGATAAGCATGACGAGAAGTTTTCCTATACTCTGTAATAGACCACGGCCGCCTCCTTTCCCGTACATCTATACCCATTCATCATATTCATAAACTCCCTATCACCATCATTCATTCATCCGTCGCCATTAACTTAGTTGCAGAACCTCACCAAAAACATTGATAACACGATGAATTACGAAGTGTCTCTTGTAATATGTTTAAAATTATTTGACCAAGTAGATCTCCTCCCCCTACGTACGACGTCATCAACAGAGACCATAATCAAAAATGGCTGACAAGTGTGTACCAATGGTGTGTATACACTGCCATTCTTAGAATTAAGTTGAATTCTTACAGTAAGCCTGTTCAATTCTTACAGGTTTACTATCTACTAATTGTCATTTAATAATAGTAATGCATCAAACTATCTACTCTTAAATAGAGGTCTCTCCACAGACAGACGGTCGGCATTGCCAAAGAGGTCAAAATATAGGTACCCACTTTGTTTCTTTGTATCGCTCTAACAATTGTCCAGCATATCATCAAACATGATTTATACGAGTTTATAATAAAAATAGAATGATTTTACTGTTTTAAGTGATTATTAAATAAGTGTGAGCTAACTTCCTGAATTTCATTTGTCAGAAATACAAATGGTTATTTTGCAAGAACTCTAGAACTCTTGGCAAAATTTTTGTTATTTATAACATAAGGCCACCTTCATTGGTCAATAAGGAAGTCTCGCGAAATTTTATTGCAGTAAATTTGTAAATATCAACATAAGTAATAATGATGAACACTCAGAACCCTCGAGAAATGTAAAATTTTCATTCATAAAAATCAATTTGAAATTGCACGGGATATTTTGGTGGGAAAATCGGCATGTTACTAAAATCAGGATAGTGATGTCATTTCCAAGTCCACAACAATGTGTTACCATGGTGATACACTTTGTTACCATGACAATTGAAGGATTGTGATGTGATGTCTATGTCAATTGATTCTGTTTTAAATTTAGAAGAAATCTATCAAACTTTGTAACAAAATTTCCCGAAAACTATTCGTCCCACAATAAAAATAATATTTTTTCTGTGTTCAGCAACATCTAAACTCTAATAAAACTAGAGGGTCCCGTCATGTATAACATTACCAATGCGCACCAGTGAGGTATGCATAAATATAAAACGACAGCAATATTTGTCAGCAGATTGTGCTTCGTTAATACACACGTTACGTAATTAACAGACCAAATGCCCAACAAAATACGTAAATGAGGTACGAAGGAAGGCAATTTAATCATACCTATTATGGTAAATTAATTACATACGTCTTCAAATGTAAACCATGACCATGAGTATTAGTAAGAAAAATTAAGAAAATGTATGGTGTCATAATGCGCCGTTAAAATATAGGTGAAGTTGATATCGTGACCCGATACACACGACACATTCTTTATTTCTGATACCAATTCCTAGTTTGCACGTGACATCATCTCATTGTTAAGAGGCCTTATTGGTGTAATGTGTCAGAACGGCTGTCAATATGTGTTTCGATATTGTGGTGATATAATGGTTACCTGTGCAATAAACTGCAGAAGAAATTCTTATGGGTATAAAACCACCTCATATACCAAATATCTTTGATTAACTGCTTATAATTAGCTTAAATCTACTTGACATCTGTAAAATGGTTGAAATTTACTTTTGTACATTGTTGATGAAAAACAAATGAAGCTCGTGCAAACTATGAATACATGGTGAGCTTCATTATATCCGTTTCTCTGAGGTCAGAGGTAGGTATAAGAGCGGAAGGCCATATGTTTTGGATATCTCAGTGCACACTTTTGGAATGGTAATCAAGCACTATAAGTACCTACCATTTGACTGATGTTAACAAATACAGTTATATTGAAGTATAGGTACCCTTACAGGAGGCCCATGTCACCATTACAAATATGATTGGATGAAGAATTCAGCTCAGAATTACTGGTTTTTGAGATCACTTTAAGAATCATTGAAATTGACTTCCGCCCATCTGCCTCTAAGGTACCTATCAGTATGCAATGTAAAAATTTAAGCATTGATGTTTAAAACATTACCAACAGTAACTTGACGTCGTTTACATGACTCAATACACACTACTCGCCATGGCATTCCTTTAAAAACTAGCCCTATTAATCCCACAACGCTCTATTGTATAATAAAAGAAGGAAAATTATTTCCCAAGAAAATGTATAAACTCCATCGGCTTTGGTTTAATCATGTTCACGGCCTACGAAATTCAGAGCAAGAGAAAATAAGAAAAATAACGTTTGAAGTTTCTTGCTGAGATGACGTTTTTAATGTAGGTAATGTGCTGGTTTAGACCGTATTAGTATCTTATAATGAATTTATTATAATTACAAAAGGATAAGGTGCTCGTCTTAGGTGAGTTTCGGTTATTAATTTATTCACAAAAGGCAGAAGATGTAATTTTAGACCTGATGGCAATAAAACGCCTCCATCTTAGTTATAGTTTCAATAAATACCAATGCCAAATCGAAGCGCGCAACCGTTCCTGACACACACACACACACACACAGACAGACAGAACTGGGTAACTATAAGTAAGATAACAATTATTCTGAAATCTAATTGACACGAGACTTCCCTATTGATGGTCTTCCAAAGGCTTCTTGTTCTTGTTGATTCCAGGTGTGTCACAACTGGCGCCCATCTACACCGCCATGGTGAAGATCCAGGAAGCCACTTGCGTTCAGTTCGTGCAGCGCCAACAGCAAGACGACTACGTCCACATCGTCAACACAAACACTGGCTGCTGGTCGGCTGTGGGTCGCATAGGAGGTACAGTATTTATCTCGGCTAGTATTAGGCCAGGAGTCGGCAACCTGCAGCTCCTTGGTGGTTCTTCAATGGCTCTTTATAATTTAAATAAAAATATGGAATCGAAACATTTGAAAATTAGAAAAAAACCCTGCGGGGCATCATTTGGAAGGTTATTTGATTCAGTTTGTTCATTTTAGAGTCCCAGAATCACTTTTAAGGTGGCTGGGTCGATCGACCATTTTTTCAGATAGTGTTCAATTTTGCTGTACTCACTCATTGGTATCCCCTAAACAACATTTCAAAAAATAAAATACTTCCCGTGTCTAGTTTTCGAGGTAGGGGAATAAGAAAGCAGTATTTTCCCCATGTAATCTTATGGCAGGTTTGAAAAATTTTATACAAATGAAGATTTTATTTAATTGGCCCGAATGATTTTCAAAAAACGCATATAATTAGAATCTTTGATCTATTTACTTTTATAAAAAAAATTGTTGGGTTATAAAATTATAACCCAATATCATCGTGTGCCAAATAAAATGTCATAGGCGATTCAATTCAAATTGCGAATCAAGTCAAAATACTTTTGGCAACATGGGAGTGCTCAAGGTAGTTAGAAGGCACTAAATGTATACTAAAGATACCTTGACTTTCATGAAAGTAAACTCTAGGTGTAAGCTCTGCAAACTCAGCCATCATGATTCCACACAAATTCAAATTTCCAAAAGACGATGTTGCCATATTGTACCGTGTTAAAATTACAGAAAAATCTTCAATATCCAATTCAAAACTAACTTCTTTGTGGCGTTAATCCTGCTCTTAATAATAAGATAACGTATAAATACCATTTAATGTTGTCTATTTCAACTACCCAGTATATTATAAAAGTAAATTATGTGCTAAAAGAATTTATAAATGTCATTTATTACACTTAATAAATTAGTGAAAGCTCTCCAATACTTCAGAAAACCGATCGATACTTGATCGATACTTGAAAGCACAAAATGGCGGCCCCTACTTATTTCTAAACGGCTTTACAGATTGTCTTCAAATTTTTACAGGTTATAGATAAAGAGTAGATCTGAGTCTCTAGTAGCCCCAAAGTTTTATTTTTTGTTTAGTTATTTTAGGGCAGAGGTGCCAAAAATACTCATATATTGCCCATGTTGGCACTTCCTCAAAACGAGAAAAAACATTTTTTATATTTTTTTTTTTTTGATTACTAGAGACACCAATTTACTCTTTATCTCTTTGCTGTTAAATTTTGTAAACAATCGGTCAAGCCGTTTGGAAAAAATAGGGACCGCCTTTTTATGTTATTTATTTGGTGGTTTTCAATATTTGAATTAAAATAACTTACTTCACGGCAGTATATGCAACATGCAACACACGATTAAATGTCACAAATGTCACGTACAACCCAGAGCAAATGCATTTTCATGCATTTCTAGGATTTTTTTACAACGAAATCGAAATTTAAAGCGAGTATTATCGACTCTTAAATGGTTGAAATTCAAAAATTTCTTGCAATTCTTTAAAAAAAAACGCCATGCCGGGCAACACTCAACATTTCAACATTTTCAACATGTCCAATTTTTATAATTTAAAACCAGATTGAATTGAAATGCATGTACCTTTGTTCCATGATTTGTTGGGAATAACGGGCAGTGATGTTTCAGAAGTGAGATGTTATCATTTATCAATTGTTGAATTAAACAATGAAATTGTAGTATTTTTTATACGGTGATTTTGAAGCATAGGCCTTTGCTGGAAATCTCAAGCTATTTCTAGCTATCTTTACAAGTGTAGCACCCCACCGACGGGGCCACCTTATCGCGATGGTAGGGTCTGTGTTGGCCAACGATCCATTGCAGCTACGCCGGCGAGCATATGCTCATGTGTAAGGGCTACCCATGCCGGACAGGTCAGTGGTGAGGTCCAGACAAAGAGCAGCCAGGGTCGGCCTAACCATGTCCTCCCTTGAATTTGCGGTCCCCTCCCCTCCCCTCGGGCCGGCCTTCCCCCTCGAGATGGTGATCCCCCTGAAATCGGGTTCCGCCGGCCCGAATCCTCACACCCCCCGATCCGTCCCCATTCCGGCCTGGCCTTCCCACCAGTGCTGGACTCCCCCGGATCGGACCCGTTAGGTCAACCCCCTCCCAATGTCCTCCACTTAATTCAACACAGTTTAAAGTAAAATAATTAATGTGCGCAAAATAACCTCGTCGTTGACGCGCCGTTAAACCCTATTAATCTATCTATCCAATTCTAGCAACTTCTAGCAAATACTAGCATACTTAGGCCTTTGCTAGCAATCTCTAGCTATTTCCAGCTATTCTTGCCAAGTCTAGCAACTTCTAGCAAATACTAGCATAAGCCTTTGCTAGCAATCTCTAGCTATTCCCAGCTATCTTTCCAAGTCTAGCAACTTCTAGCAAATGCTAGCATAAGCATTTGCAATCAATCTCTAGCTATTCCCAGCTATCTTTCCAAGTCTAGCAACTTTTTTTTTTTTTTTTTTTTTTTTTATTGCACACAATTATACACAATACAATAAATACACAAATCTACAAACTATCCCACATAGCCAAAAGGCTAGTCTGTGGGAGACAAAATAATGTAAATAAACAATAAGCATACAGAAACAATAAAAATGACCAAGTGCGTAAACAATAAAGTAACATCAGATTTAACAGCCTAGTAGAAATAAGGAAGTAATACATATTGAAACAATCCATATTCAAAAATTAGTCATCATTAGGTAACTGGATCAATACCCGTTCAACCAAAAACATTCCTAGTAAATAACCACATCTTAATTTCTTTTTTTATACAATTGTATGTATCGAAATTTCTTAAATTTTGAGGTAAATTATTAAAAATTGTGGGTACTTCATAATTAAGCTGTCTTTGTCCATACTTATTAATACATTAAGGTATTCTAAATTTTCCTTGCGATTTAGCCCGTATTTGTACTTCACAGTCATATAGAATTTTGAACTCTGAGCTAAAATATTGTTTAAGAATTAATTTATATTCAAAAAGATCCGAAATATCTAATAATTGTAAATACGAAAAATACATACTCTTCGATAAATTTTTATTCTGTATAGTAGCTGGAGATATAATAATTTTCAAAATCTTACACTGCAACTGATATATTTTATTCAGGTGCACAGCAGATGCATTTCCCCATGCTAAAATTCCGTAAGCTAAAATAGCCTCGACCAACGCTGAATATAGTAACTTCATGAGACTCATCGGTAAAAAAGAACATAAATTATAAAAATTATAACTGCATAAGCGCAATCTGTTACATAAATTATTAATGTGATCACTCCAAGAGAAATGCCTATCAATAATTAATCCTAGATACACATGTGAGTTCACTACCTGAATTTTGGTTGAACACGTATTACACATCCCATTACCCAATGAATGCAAACACTGTACACTGTGGCATAAAATATCTACTGTTAAATTCTTATTAATGTTATAAGGAGAACAGATATGAATAATTTTGGTTTTATCAGCATTAATTACTAATCCATTATCATGTGTCCAACGTAGCAAAGTATTAAAATTATTTTGAAGTTCTATCTGTGCTTTATCCAAATTCCTATTTGCGGCTAATATTACAGTATCATCAGCATACATGTACACTTTACCTTTATGAAATAAATTGAAAACATGGTTAACATAAATAATATACAATAAGGGACCCAAATTTGAACCCTGCGGCACTCCGCTGAATAATTCTCTTGAGCAACTATATACATTTGAAATTTTTACTATGATTTTACGAGATTGTAAATAACTACGAAACCAATTTAACAAAGAGCCACCAATACCTATGCAACTTAATGAATCTATGAGTATACTGTAGTTAATAGTATCAAAAGCTTTTGAAAAATCTATAAATAATGCAATTATGTGAAAATTTTCATTGAGTTTTGAATTAATGTAATCAGAAAAATTAGTTAAAAGTTCCCCAGTACTTTTACCCTTCTGGAAACCGTATTGTGATGCATTAATTATGTTGAAAACTTGAATGTATTCCGATATCCTTCTCACAATAACCTTCTCCATAATTTTCTCAATTATGGGAAGTAATGATATAGGTCTATAATTATTGTATGCTAAATGATCCCCTTTCTTGTAAATGGGACGTACTATAGAAATTTTTAAATTATCCGGTACTATCCCTGACTTTATTGACAAATTAATAAGTCTTGCTATTGTTACACTGATATCATTGCATAGATATTGTAGATCTTTGGTCCGTATGTTATCCCATCCTGGTTGTTTATTTACATTCAATTTCGTTATCACATCTTCGACCTCAGCACTAGATATTGTAGGCATATACATTGATTGAGCAGCCACGTAATTACCTCTGACATCAGGCAACGTTCGGATAATACACTCATGTTGAATATCTTTAATGTCGTTTATGAAAGAATTCACAAATGAATTCGCAATGTGTTCAATTGAATGAACCTTCCCCATATAACGAGCTATAACCTCATCAACAGAATTCTTATTACTTCTTCCAGAAATTTCGTTTACAATTTTCCATGTCTCTTTCATATCATTTTTAGCATTTAAAATTTTATTTTTATAATAATTAATTTTAGCATTTTTTATTTCAGCAGCAACTAAATTTCTTCGTCTCTTATATTCGACCATGAAATTACTTCTCAACGTAGATTTGCAATTTTTCCATTTATGATATAGCCTATCCCTACTTTGAATTGCCTCTAAAAGTTTGTAAGACATCCATTCCTTCCGCGGAGCCCTTATCTTTCGCTGCTCTCTAATGTACGTAGCTCTATCATAGCATGAGGTGAAAGAAGAAACAATCTCATCATATAGTTCATTGCAATCATTACTCGGTGACAAATCCGACCAATTCACTTCACTGAAATAGTGCTTTAATGCATCCTCACATATAACAGATCTATAAGTAATACCCGGAGCCTGCTTAACACTATTACACTTACTCTCAATATCAACTCCAACCATGTAATGATCTGAGATTTTACACTGAATAATAATTGAACTGACATTACAATGTCTCATACGCACATAAATATGATCAATGCAACTACTAGTTTCCTTATCCATCACAATCTCTTGTCTAGTTGCTCCATATATACACCTATACATTCCATTCGAAGACATTACATTTTCATACAAATTTATAATAAACTCATCCTCATTAAGAATATTTAAATTGATATCTCCTACATAAATAATACTTTTTCCTCTATTTTGCAATAATAAACTTTCCAATTCTTCTATAAATGACTTCTTATTATTATCCGGAGGCCGATAAACCGTGATCAATGAAATAATCCTCTTATCAGGTAACCTAATGATCCCCAAAATTCCTTCAAAAAAATTGAAAGTACTCTGTACCACTTCAAACTGCAATCCATCCTTAAGGAATATAACAATTCCACCCCCTTTCCTGTACTTCCTTACTTGAAAAAAAACATTATATCCAGGTATGCCATACCGATCAATGACCTCTATAAATGACACTTCAGTCAGAACTAATACATCAAATTTACCTATCTGATCCTGCAAAACAATCAACAGCTCATCCCAATGTTTACGTATTGATCGAACATTTAAGTGCAATACTATGAACCCTTTCCGATCTATAAACCATTCATCAACAGTTGGTACATAATTAGTAAATTGACCATCATCGACGACATCTGAACACTCAATCATTAACGTCTACAGTTTTTCGTTCCTCAACTTTTCGCACTTCTTCAAGATCTTCAAAGTTTTCGAACCTGAGAACACGTTTGGAATTCTCGTCTTTTCTGACGAGTACTCGACCGTTCCGAAACCACACCTACTTATAACCAGCGAAACGCGCCCACTGCTTCGTCTTCCACAAAAGCTCTCGATAGTAAGGAGCTAAGTTTTCATTGACGTAAACTCGCAGATCTTTGTTCCCACCGGACACCTCGCTTCTAGCAAATACTAGCATAAGTCTTTGCTTGCAATCTCTAGCTATTCCGAGCTATCTTGCCAAGTCTAGCAACTTCTAGCAAATACTAGCATAAGCCTTTGCACTTAATCTCTAGCTATTTCCAGCTATCTTTCCAAGTCTAGCAACTTCTAGCAAATACTAGCATAAAACTTTGCTTTCAATCTCTAGCTATTGCCAGCTATCTTTCCAAGTCTAGCAACTTCTAGCAAATACTAGCATAAGCCTTTGCACTTAATCTCTAGCTATTTCCAGCTATCTTTCCAAGTCTAGCAACTTCTAGCAAATACTAGCATAAGCCTTTGCGCTTAATCTCTAGCTATTCCCAGCTATCTTGCCAAGTCTAGCAACTTCTAGCAAATACTAGCATAAGCCTTTGCACTTAATCTCTAGCTATTTCCAGCTATCTTTCCAAGTCTAGCAACTTCTAGCAAATACTAGCATAAAACTTTGCTTTCAATCTCTAGCTATTGCCAGCTATCTTTCCAAGTCTAGCAACTTCTAGCAAATACTAGCATAAGACTTTGCTTTCAATCTCTAGCTATTCCCAGCCAGTGTTGTGACTTATCTAGATAAAATTATCTAGATAATTATCTAGATAATTATTTTTTATCTTTATCTTTATCTAGATAAATAATTTTCATGTTATCTTTATCTTTATCTAGATAAAAAAAAATCGTTATCTTTTGTTTTTATCTAGATAAAAATTATTTATCTATTTTAATTTTAAAATACCATGTAATGTAAATCCACATAAAAAACACTCCGTGTAAAAATACCAGCTAACTCTCTTCAACTATAAAAAAATATAAGAAATCTAAAAATTTAGCACTTAAAAGTAGTGATATCAAAAAATGGGCCAAGTCAAAACTTAATTTTAAAAACCAAAATATACTTGGCGCATCGTGTATATTATAGAAGTGCCAAAAATCATTGTGCCTAAATATATATAATATACCTATAATGCCTTAAAAAACGATGGCCAAGTATATTTTAGTTTTTAAAATTAAGTTTTGACTTGGCCCATTTTTTGATATCACTACTTTTCAGTGCTGAATTTTTAGATTTCTTCTATTTTTTATAGTTGAAGAGACTTGGCTGGTATTTTTACATGGAGTGTTTTTTATGGGGATATCACTCCTTTTTTAGATTATTCTCACAACGTGTAACACTTATCGGGGCAACAATGACTAATTTCTTTAAAAATAATAAGCAATCCGATTTGGTAACTAAGAAAAGTTGCGTTTGGTACTAAATAATGCTATTAATGATAGTACATGAAGTATAGCGAAAGCTTCGATCGAATCGGTTCAGCCGTTTTTGAGATATGGCATCTTTTCCGGTTTTCAAAATGGCGGCTGAAATAACTGCCACCTAGAATTTATTTGTATAAATGATATGCATCATTATAAGCCTTCTAAATATGTAGTTATTCTAGTAAAAGATTATGAAAGTCTGATTCTTCATTATTATGACGTCATTTCCGGTTTCAGTTATAGTAGATTTCTATATATGACGTCACTTCCGGTTTCAAAATGGCGGCTTCCGGTTGGTTTTATAAAAAGGCACCTCAGACGCCGAAAGTGCTTATGTGGTAAAAATTTCAGATCGATCGGCACAGCCGTTTAGGCTGCGGTGGTGACAGCGGTGTTTGTTTCCTGACATCTGAATCAAGCTCGAAATTAAGATATTTCGCAACAATGTGATATTTTTCAATTTTGAGATCCAGTAGGCCGAAAATGCTATGTTGTTGCTTACAGTAAAAGTGGTTGGTCTGCTCCTCAGTTTATATAGGCATTTACGGTATGTTGAGTAACTGTGAGTGTACAGTACGACTTGGCTGGGTGGAGCGACCGCTCCACTAGATTAGAATTCATAATACCGGGTGGCGCAAAAAATAATCACCCTGATTGAGACGGTTTTATATCGAAACTATTTTAGATAGGATATTGACATTTGTACACATACCTATTAGAAAACATACCAAAATGTAATATGTGAAAGTTTCAAAAACATTACTATTGTAGGAAAAAAATTACAGCTGTTCAAATTTGGTTGCCAAAATATTGATTATACGGAGCTCTAATAGCGCGCGTCCAGAAAACTTCCAATGGCCGGGATGCTGTTTCTCAAAACATACGTAAGATATCAAGCTGAAAATTTCAAATTAAATTCAAAATAGATTAAGATCAATTGTGTAAAAATTTTAATCAATATCAATTTATGTAACGAAAGTTATTGTATCTTGAAGTTGAGCATGAAAACAGAATAGTGGGGGAAAAATCACTTTTATAACGTGTGTAAAATTTAGAAATAATCTACATTATTCTGATTTTACGCTCAACTTCAAGATCACATAACTTTCGTTCAATTCATTTAAATTGATTGACATTTGTACACAATTGATCTTATATTTTCGATATATTTTGAAATTTTCAGCTAGATATCGTACGTAGTTTTGAAGAAACAGCGTCCCGGCCATTGGAAGTTTTCTGGACGCGAGCTATTTGAGCTCCGTATAATTAATTTTTTGACAACCAAAATTTGAACAGCTGTAACTTTTTTCCTACTATAGAAATGTTTTTGAAACTTGCACATATTACATTTTGGTATGTTTTCTAATATGTGTACAAATTTCAGAATCCTATTTATAATAGTTTTGACTTCTCAAACAGGGTGATTTTTTTTTTGCGCAACCCGGTATATTAAGGAAAGAAGCTTAACTTAATATTATGTCTTACATTCTATCTAGTCGGGCGCTAGCTCGACGCTGCCAAGCACCGCTCTAATACAACGTGCGAGCTACTACCAGACTTATACTGCAAGCGCTTCGGGCCCGATTTCGGGGTGTCAGTACGCATGCAAGCATTTAGAAATGAAAGTTGAAAACCATGGTTATCGGGTATATTTAGCCACCTGACAACACCTAACCAAATATCAAAGTGCTGCGATCATCCCTTCGGGGTGAATTTTGGGCCTCAAACATGCAAGGATTGACTTTCATGTTAGTTAGTTAGTTAGTTAGGCACGGTCAATTTGTTTGCCCCTCTCCACAGGTTGAACGGTTTGTCCTAGAGAGTTGAAATTTGGCAGAGACATAGAGTCATATTTATAGCAGTGCCCTTTGAAAGAAAATCTAAAAAATTTTGACCGGAAGTGAAGTTATTACAATTTTAAATTTTAAATATTTTAAAAGTCAAACGGGTCCATCGAGAGTTTTGAAATTTGGCAACAATAAAGACAATGTATTGCTAGACACTCCACTTCAAGAAAAATCAATAAATTTAAACCGGAAGTGGGAAAATTATCAATATTTACGTTCCGCCCTTCTTCTTTGATACACTAAACAGCGGCTCTAATTCCCATCGGACTGATAGCTCATGTAAGGAAGGCAGCTGGCTTCGACATCTGCATAACACGTTCGATTCCCGATCCCGGAAAACTTTTTTTTTCATATATTATTTTTTAATTTGTATAAGCGATGATACCTTCATGGATATATATTCAAATGAGAGGTCCAGGGATGCTGTGAAGATCATCAATAGACCGAAACATCGCAATCGCGGTACGCCAGTTGCCATCGTGAACACTGAAGATATCAGGGAATCAGGAATTGCGCACGTCGTTTTACGCTCCACCTTTCTTCTTTGATATACTACACAGGTTTATATTTCAGTGTGGCGAATTGGCTCGGTCACATGAGGCAAGTGACTTCGATCACGGCGTTGCCGGGTTCGATCCCCGTAACAAACGTTTTATTTTTTATATTTTTATTTACTTAAAAAATGTTTAACCTTCTTGTGTATATATTCAAAATGTTAATCCGAATACATTCAACGATTACATAGCTACTCTTTTTAATATTATACTCATTGGACTCTAGTAATGATTGTCAATGTACACGTTGTACGTAAAGTTGTGCAATAAAACAATTCGTGGTCATGCTAATCAACAGAATCTTGGTGGCTCAGTTACTAAACTAGAAACCACACAAAAAAGGTTCCATTACTGAGTGCATAAGGTTGTCACAGCTTTTAATTTATCCGAATTATTTAATTATGTAAAATTCAGTTAATTAAGTAAATAGTAAAATTCAGTGAAGGCTCCATAACTAATATTCAGAGAATTAGGTGTTTACAACTTTTCATTTGTCACACTTATTTAATTATTTAAAATAGAGTTAATTTGTCAATATTGGTGGCTCAACAAGAAACAAGAACAACACGAAACAAGAAACCACACAAAAAGGCTCCATTACGTGCATCCATTACGTGCATTAGATTCTAAAATTAATTTAATTATTTTAATTATGCTAATTTGTCAATCTTGATGGCTCAGTTACGAAACAATAAACCACACAAAAAGGCTCCATTACTAGGTATATTAGGTGCTCTTTGCTCCTAATACTCTAAGAGACTAATGCTCTGGTGCTCTGGTACATTTTTAATAAATGAGACTACCAATGGATGCTGTGAAGATCATCAATAGACAGAAACATCGCCATCGCGGCACGCCGGTTGCCATCGTGAACAGTGAAGATATCAGGGAAACAGGAATTGCGCACGTCGTTTTACGCTCCACCTTTCTTCTTTGATATACTACACAGGTTTAATTTCAGTGTGGCGAATTGGCTCGGTCACATGAGGCAAGTGACTTCGATCACGGCGTTGCCGGGTTCGATCCCCGTAACAAATGTTTTATTTTTTTATCTCTTTCTTTACTTAAAAAATGTTTAACCTTCTTGTGTATATATTCAAAATGTTAATCCGAATACGGAATACATTCAACGATTACATAGCAACTCTTTTTAATATTATACTCATTGGACTCTAATAATGATTGTCAATGTACACGTTGTACGTAAAGTTGTGCAATAAAACAATTCGTGGTCATGCTAATCAACAGAATCTTGGTGGCTCAGTTACTAAACTAGAAACCACACAAAAAAGGCTCCATTACTGGGTGCATAAGGTTGTCACAGCTTTTAATTTATCCGAATTATTTAATTATGTAAAATTCAGGTAATTTAGTAAATAGTAAAATTCAGTAAAGGCTCCATTACTACTTAATATTCAGTGTATTACGTGTTTACAACTTTTCATTTGTCACACTTATATATTATTTAAAATAGAGTTAATTTGTCAATATTGGTGGCTCAACAAGAAACAAGAACAACACGAAACAAGAAACCACACAAAAAGGCTCCATTACGTGCATCCATTACGTGATCACAACTTTAAGTTTCTAAAATAAATTTAATTATTTTAATTATGCAAATTTGTCGATCTTGATGGTTCAGATACGAAACAAGAAACCACACAAAATGGCTCCATTACTAGGTTTATTAGGTGTTTACAACTTAGTAAAAATTATTTCATTATTTCAGATGTTGTAATCTGTCAATCTTAGAAGCTCGGTTACAATAAACAAGAAACTACACTAAATGGTCCATGATAATTAATGGAAATCTGTGGGTATGAGAGATTTAAATTTCATTTCATCATCCAACAATGCTTACGTTAAAAAGTTAGAATAATAAAACGCTTTTAAATTGTCATGATTTATTTCCAAACTGTGAGTCAAAGTCTCATCAAGTGACATTGTTTAATGGAAATAAATGAAACTGAAACTGATGTTCCTCCTAATCTGACACTAATAAAATAAACATTGGTTTTGATGCGAACGTTATATACGAAAGTGGTCTGGCTTGTTTACATCGGCAATACAATAATATTCTTCAAGCATAAGCTTCAAGCTTCAAGCATACTAGCATAAGACTTTGCAATTAATCTCTTGCTATTCCAGGTATATTTCCAAGTCTAGCAACTTCTAGCAAATACTAGCATAAGACTTTGCTATCAATCTCTAGCTATTTCCAGGTATCTTCCAAGTCTAGCAACTTCTAGCAAAAACTAGCATAAGACTTTGCTATCAATCTCTAGCTATTTCCAGATATCTTTCAAAGTCTAGCAACTTCTAGCAAATACTAACATAAGCCTTTGCTTTCAATCTCTAGCTATACCCAGCTATCTTTCCAAGTCTAGCAACTTCTAGCAAATACTAGCATAAGACTTTGCAATCAATCTCTAGCTATTCCAGGTATCTTTCCAAGTCTAGCAACTTCTAGCAACAACTAGCATAAGACTTTGCTTTCAATCTCTAGCTATTTCCAGATATCTTTCCAAGTCTAGCAACTTCTAGCAAATACTAGCATAAGACTTTGCAATTAATCTCTAGCTATTCCAGGTATATTCCCAAGTCTAGCAACTTCTAGCAAATACCAGCATAAGACTTTGCTATCAATCTCTAGCTATTTCCAGATATCTTTCCAAGTCTAGCAACTTCTAGCAAATACTAGCATAAGACTTTGCAATCAATCACTAGCTATTCCAGGTATCTTCCAAGTCTAGCAACTTCTAGCAAAAACTAGCATAAGACTTTGCTATCAATCTCTAGCTATTTCCAGATATCTTTCAAAGTCTAGCAACTTCTAGCAAATACTAGCAATTCGATTTAGATGGTCATCTTTATGAAGTATCAATAAAAAAAATATTATTTTCTTATTTTCTAAACCGGAAGTGACGTCATAAATACGCAATATTTAACTTATTTCAACAAATTATACTTAAAATACATACATAATTAACTTACATTGTAACATAGACAATATTATTTATAAATTTAAGGTTGCAGTGTTCTTGGCCGCCATTCCTGAAACCGGAAGTGACGTCATATATCTAAAACGCCTGTACCGATTCCAACTGAACTAGCTCCTGCGTATTCATTCTGCTATTTATTTGAAATATCAATTGTGAAAAATGAATAAACAAATTAACGGTACCGGAAATGGCGGCAGGAACCACTAAATGAAACCGGAAGTGACGTCATATATTACAAACGGCATGACCGATTTTACGGAAATATAGGGATTATGAATTCAGATGGTCGTTCATGAAGTATCAACTAGATAAAATTAGATTGTTTTCTTATTACCTATACCGGAAATAACGTCATAAATATGCTAAATGACACTAAATTCACCACTTTATACTTTTAAATAGATATTAGTAAACGTACATTGTAAATAATTATAAATTCATGGTTGCAGTGTTCTCGGCCGCCATTTTTAAAACCGGAAGTGACGTCATATATCGAAAACGGTTGTACTGATTGCAACCAAATTTAGGAAATGTGTAGGTCTAATAATTATGAATTAAAGACGACATTATTTTCGGCCGCCATTGTTAAAACCGGAAGTGACGTCATATATCGAAAACGGCTGTACCGATTGCAACTAAATTATGTAAATATGTAGGACATATGATTATTGATTATGAATTCAAGACGACATTATTTTCGGCCGCCATTTTTAAAACCGGAAGTGACGTCATATATCGAAAACGGCTGTACCAATTGCAACCAAGTTTTGGAAATGTGTAGGACTAATAATTATGAATTAAAGACGACATTATTTTCGGCCGCCATTGTTAAAACCGGAATTGACGTCATGTATCGAAAACGGCTGTACCGATTGCAACCAAATTTTGGAAATATGTAGGACTAATAATTATGAATTCAAGACGACATTATTTTCGGCCGCCATTTCAAAACCGTAAGTGACGTTATATATCGAAAACGGCTGGACCGATTGCAATCAAATTATGTAATTTTGTAGAACTTATAATTATGAATTCAAGACGACATTATTTTCGGCCGCTATTTCAAAACCGGAAGTGGCGTCATATATCGAAAACGGCTGGACCGATTGGTACGAAACCTAAGCTATTCTTCTTGGATAATCATTTTAATCTTTTACCAAACGCAACTTTTCTTAGTACCTATCCAAATCGGTTGAGGCGTATTTTTTTAAAGAAATTAGTCCTTGCTCGGACATGTGCTACAAGCTGTATGAATAAACTAACAAAAGAAGTGATATCCCAGAAAAAAACACTTCGTGTAAAAAAGGCAGCCAAGTCACTTTACTTTAAAAAAAAATTCAACACCGAAAAGGAGTGATATCAAAAAAGGAGCCAAGTCAATGACATTTCCAAATATTTAATCGTATTTTTGAAATAAAAGAATAAACACCGAGAAATACTTTACAAAAGGACTTGGCGCATCGTTTTTTTAAAGAAATTTTTCTATTCATAAGCATTATGCCATTTATATACAACCGTAGGGAAACATCTTAGGGAAACATCTTTTAATTACATATTATACATACCTACTGTAAAATATTTTCTATTTGAATATATACGCGATAAAACTTGTTGCCTATGTTTTCTATAAATACACAATAGTTATCTTCGTAATATTGTTTCGTGGTCAACATAATTAAGTCTCATGCGTTATACCTTCGCATCATGAAATACATTTCAATTAATCCACATTTTATAACAATACATTTCACAAAGTACACAGTCACATTGTATTTCTATTAAAAAATTTAACTTTATACACTTGACACTTCAAAAATATATAATAGTGTTCCATAGATAGTTAGTAATTATTTGACAACGTTTCATGATTTCCTTCAGTCAAGATCAAATTATGAAAAGATACCCTTCTAATATCACCATATTAACAGTACTGCAAGAACATGTATGAGCCCACTTCCAATTGTTATTTAATTCTTCCACCCTTATATTACTTATCTAATAAAGCATGACATCTTTCTTCTATCGCTATTGACAAAACTATAAAATAGCCATTACTAAAAAGTAGCTTGATTCATAGATTCTGGCTCTAATAGAAAGAGGAAAATTTACCAACTTATAAAATTCTTTCCACTTTTAGGATAGAATGATGTCTTTAAAAAAACGATGCGCCAAGTCCTTTTGTAAAGTATTTCTCGGTGTTTATTCTTTTATTTCAAAAATACGATTAAATATTTGGAAATGTCATTGACTTGGCTCCTTTTTTGATATCACTCCTTTTCGGTGCTGAATTTTTTTTTAAAGTAAAGTGACTTGGCTGCCTTTTTTACACGAAGTGTTTTTTTCTGGGATGTTATTTACGCTAGGTACACTGAAACCAATAAAAAACGGTACCATAAACAAAACGGATTAGCTGCTGGTCTGGTTCTATGTCACTCAATCGTTGATAATGATATTATCACTGAAATAAAAGCTCACCAACTAGATTTAGATTATGCTTTAGCAAAGACTTCATGGGATGATGCCATCAAACCTTTAGAGCCAACCCTTTTCTTCTGAATAACGTTTATTTTGTTCGAGTGTACCTATGTTTTCCAACACTTGCGGTTACTGTTAGTGAGGACCAAAGATCAGACTACTACAGTACGTTCTACAAGGACCTTTCAGCGCCTGAGGGCAAATGCCAAAATACAAACGCCAATAAAATGGTGCTATACACCTCAGAAATGTGGATTATCTTTGGTCATCTATTGTTATGAGGTGAGGAAGAGGTAGTGTCAGAAAACTTGACAAAATTAGTGTGGAAAATAGGAATTCTAAATAGAAAATAGATTTTTCGCTGTTGCAAATTCCTTGTAGAACGTACTGTACAGTCCGTGTCACACGGAGTTGTCCGCCAGACTTGGCCCCTGTTGCAAATAACCGTTTTTTTGTCCATCCCTCAGTCGCTGTGTGCGATCGCGCGGTCTTCCGAGACTCTCGGACAAGGGGTATTCAAAATATCTTGCGGACAATTCCGTGTGACACGGACTGTAGTCACAGTACTGATTTGTGTCGCCAGGAGAACAGCTGCTGAGTCTGCAAGGTGACGGCTGTCTGCGCAGCTACAGTTCCGCCCTGCACGTGTTCTTGCACATGTTGGGATTCCTGCACGAGCACAACCGACCCGAGAGAGACGACCACGTGACCGTGCACTGGGAGAACGTCCGCATAGGTGAGCCCAGTTCGTTGTTTTCAAATACCGTTTTTACTTTGGCCAAGTGTAGTGGAAGTACAGAAGCCTGTTCGCGCCCCGCAATGTAAGATTCCACTCCATCGTAAGATATTTAAAACTCCATGATGTGATGCTTCTCCCGCAGGATCGAGACTGAACTTTCAGAAGAACTGTGCATCGAGCGGGTTCGGCGTTGAGTACGACCTCAGGAGCATCATGCACTTCCCGACGTCATCCTACTCTACCAACGGCAACGCCACCATTACAGCCAAGGTAGTACAATTGTTTAGCTGTTTACCACATATGTTGTGTCTCGCACCCCAACTGCCATTCCATTGGTCCTCCAGCAGCTCCCTCTTCCTCATCGCCTCAACCACCTCCTCTTGGTATCACGGGACGACCACGCTTTCTCCTCCCGCCAGGTACCACATTCCCTCCGGATCCATCCGTCGCATATGTCCATACAGCAACATCTTCTTTTCAATATCATGGAGAACTGTTTTTGTCACTTCCATAATCCTACTGTAGGACCTGACTTGTCATCTACTGTACCGATAGCGCACAGGTGGTCATAACTTTTTGATTAATTGAAATACGTCGTTCAAATTGCACAATATTGATAGAGTAACTCTTCGTCTATACAACGGTGCCTCACTCAAAATTGTATAAATCACAAAAGCTGCGTTTGCGCAATGCGTAATATCTTCGGGTAAAATCAGGTTTGCGTTGCCATGGCAACAAATAAGGCGATACGCAGATTGAACCGGTCAAAGGGCCCATCCACGAAAATTTTGATTACTATGATAAGTATTGGCGGTGAAGAAGAAATACAAGAAAACACAGCCCCCATCTGTTTTAGTTTCAAGTTGATAGGAAAATTTAGTTCATTTTTGATTGGGTCTCTTGTGACTGAGAAATGTTGAGTGGTGGAGGATTTGACTCGATCTCATCTGACTTCTATTTAGACAGCTCGGACAGATGCTTTCAGATGCTTTCTGACAGATGTATTTAAATTTAAAATACGATCAACTAGGTATTGAAAAATTGTCTGTCACCCAGCCAAATCAACAAGCTTGAGGTCTGTCACCACAGCGCAACCAGAGTGTTGAATGTTTGATTTCCTTCCAGGAGGACACGACTGCCGACAAGATGACCGCGGACAGAACTGATCTGAGTCAAGGAGACATCCTCAAGATCAACCGACTATACGACTGTAAGGACTTCCTCAACGCCGACAATCAACTATGAGGACAATCAGCTATGAGGACAATCAGCTATGAGGACAATCAGCTATGAGGACAATCAACTTACATGTTATAATATAGAACCCAACGTCTTGTCCCCCATCGTCACATTCTCATCAAGACATCGGATGCATTCTCGGGATTCATGGGCGTCCCCAGGATTATGCCACCCTGCCCCGCAGGGCGTTCTTTTTGGTTTTTGACAACTTTGAAATCAAAGTGAAGGGCAGACCGCCACCTTGCCCCGCAGGGTGTTTGTAGTTTTTGGACACTTTGAAATGTTTGTACGTAACACACCATACAAGTTTTATGTTTTCCTAAAATCCCGGATGGGGGGGGGGGGGGGGGGGGCTGTGGACGCCCATATCGTGATTATAGTCTATTAATAAATAAAGTCATGTATTAACCAATTAAAAGTTTCACATATTTACTAATTTAAATAATTGACAAACGCTATCTTGTAGGGATTTGAAACTCTGAATAATGGCAAAGCGCGCCGTCTCGAGGGAACGTAATGCATCAAGGTCAAATGTTCCGCTGCAAGATCGTCTTATATTTTACCAGATTGCAGGGAAACCTGACACAGTGTAACAATATGTGACTCATGTGGTCGCATGGTATTCGAGTTCGACCTTCACATCGACGAAAACATTCAGAGCAGCCGTTATAGAAGTTGCCAATCCCAACATAGAGCGAATGTCAATAAAGCAGATTATTTCACGATGTACTCACGGCTGTGTAGTGAGCGTGGCCTTGAAGAGTTTTTTAATAATTTATTTTCAATATCTTTTAGTTTTACCAAAGTAATTGTAAAATTAGGCTTTGTACGAATCTTCAGAACCGTTCAATGAAAATAATTTCATAGTTTGGAATGGGTTATTAGTTTTATTTTGTCCTATACAGACGTTTAGTGCCATATTTTTACTAATTTTCAGGCACTAAACGTCTGTAGGACAAAGTAAATCTAATAAACCATTCCAAGGTATGGAATTATTTTCATTGAACAGTTCTGAAGACGCGTACAAAGCCTTATTTTATTAACAATTACATTGGTAAAAGATATTGATAAAAATCGATCAAAAACTCTTTAAGGTCAAACTCACTACTCAGCCGTCTTAAATGACGTAGACAAAGAATTTACTGAGTGTACTGACTGATTGTATTATATTGTTACAAGAGCTCTAATTTAATGCAATTTAACATGTTTTACACTTACATATAGACCATGAATTTCTCACAAAGATCAACTATTGAAATAAAGTTTTGAAGGAAGCGTTGATGTGATGGAGTTGAATGATTTATCTACCCAGTATCAAAACGTTGACAGCTGATGAAAAAGTTTTTTTTCGCAATATTTGACAGCTTATAGAGGTTGGTCCACTTTCCTTGTAGCAATTCTATATAGCTGTAAATACATTCGTGAAGTTACCGTTTCATTTATTAGTAGTATCTGAATATTTAAATGTACTTTTACTCTTTAGTGACCACATAATTGACTACTGTGTGTTTTATTTCTTTTGTGATGTCAAATTCAAAAATTCAAAAATTAAATAACGTGGCTCAACCGATCGAAAACTATTTTTTGAAATTACCATAATTAATTACTTTTTCCAATCAAAAAATAGCATTTAACTTACAACTCCTGTCTGATAATGAGGTTTCAATTTACCTTCGAGAGGTCTAGGAAAATCATTTCGTTTATGGTTTATAACTTTTAAAATAGCACACGTTGGTAGTGTTTAAAATTTTTCCCTACCAAATCTACCAGAAAATAAGTTTTTTGATCAATGTTGGGAATACATAAATAATTAGATCTTCATTATGCCTAAATGTGTCACGATTTTACGTTGCAGCCATCAGATAACATGGGGGAGAAAACTCAATTTATCTTAGAAACTAGACAAGAGATGTGTTTAATATTTTCAGATATTGTGTATGGCATGATTATCAACTAGGAAAACGCTCTGTGTAACGCGTTGATGAGCGAGCACGGATACACGCAACACCTCGAACCGAAATTATGTCTATCGAATGTCATTAAAAGCCAACAATTCTTTAGTTTCGTCACAGACTTGTATAAAAATCTCCAAAATCTCCACAAATATTGGTGCCAATCCAATCCTTGCTAAGTTTTAAGTTGATCGATTAAACCTTTATGATTGAACGGTTCCTTGTTAATTTTCAAAAATCACAGGATCTCGTTCAAAAAATATACCTGGGACCACCCATATGATATGATATTAGTGTGTACACAATATCAGATCAATCTGTTGAACGGTCATTATTAGTTTCATTTCGTTTGGAACTTTCTGCTCTAACTACCTTGCCTTGAACTGAAGATTCGAAGTCACCGTGAATTTGACAGCCAACACGCAAAATGTCCCTAAAATGACAAAAACTTTTGAAATAACGACAGATTAGAGTGAAAATTGGCAAAAATACCTTAAATGTTGGTACAAATGACCATGCGAAGTTTTTAGTTGGTCGGTCAATCGGTTCCAGTTTAAATTTCAAAAATCACAGGAAAAATGGTTTCAAATTTGAACCAATTGGAGGATTTGGCTGAATTTTTTTTTGATTGGGTACAATGTTGGTTGCAATGACTTTGCTAAATTTCAAATTGATCGAACCAACCAATCGAAAGATAATTTTTATAAAATTTGAACCAATCACAGGATCTCGTTCAGAAAAGATCCCAGGGATCGCATAGATTACGTTAGTATGTGTACAAAATTTCAGATCGATTGGTTGTGCGGTTTGACCTGGGCAGTAAACACAAAAAAAAAAAAAAAAAAAAAAAAAAAAAAAAAAAACACACAGAGAAAGTGCCATAAGTGTACCGTGGTGACGCTCGCTACGCTCGTTCAATAAGTAGAAAAAAATATGAAGATCTGAGACCATCAACCTTAAATATTGAAATTTGTTATTGCCAACAATGTCTTCGGATTCAGCGTTTTCGGATTCGTTTTCGGATTCAGCGTTTCTTGACTATTCCCACAAATAAGTGATACGTGATGGAACCACTTCTGGCAAGATTGCTACTATCAGGTCCACATATTAATTTGATTGTTTTTACATTTCGTGTTTCCATTAAGCAGTGAAAAAACAAAAAACAAATGAAATTGATATTTAGCTATAAATTTACTTTTTTGGCCATAACAAACAACTGTATCAAATATTTGTATTTATATTTATGCAAATGCGCCCTTGAAAGCCGCCATTTACCTAGTACCACAAAATCCATCAGAGGTCAGTTGTGTTCCTTATTTTCTCGAATAGTTTATTATCGTCCCCTATTGAAATAAAACAGTCATGATATCTCAACACATGATTTATTTTCACTTAATTTTTCTACAAATCATAATGGTAAGTATGTATATAGATATATATTTCTTAAAGTACGGTATAGGTATACAAAAAATTACCATTTCACAATATTATTATTAAAACTATTCTAAAAAAAATTCTAACACAGTATACAACTTCATGCTTTACCCAGTCCAGCATAAAATTGAATGGCAATGCAGGGACAAACGTAACCTAAGAAATAGAATATTTTAACGCATTGAGCGTCAATTTGATAACATTCTTTTCAATATGGTACATTCATGCTTATTTCCGGTTTGGCGAAACCAAACTGAATTATGTAAGCTTTTGAATCGAACCCGATATTTTTTAAGTAATTAATACACAACCATAGTAAATTGCACCGATTACGTAAACATACAATTAAAATTACATCAATTTTAAATAATTTTAATACTAATTACCTACATTAAGGATACATAGTAATATTATTTTATGTTGTGTAAAATATTGAGCTTAACATTATCAATACTTTGAAGAAATATCACGAAAAGTACTAACAATATTTATGAAAATTACAACATTGTACCCAAATCTGTATGATTAGCGAAGGGGAATTAAATATACATAGAATTGCTAAATTCCTTGGAGTATTTTTTCGTTTTACTGGTTTATAGTTGTGAAAAAGCTCACCCATTCAAGTAAATATGACTTAAAAGTTGACTTTCGTAAGTTTATTATTGCAGAAATTAAGACTTTATATGTATATTCATTCCCAGTTTATTGTGGTATAAAATTATGTAACAGAAATTGTGTCAAAATATATTTGAGACATTTTGATGTCAAAATATTTAATCGGAGGATTTCAACTATTAAAAATCTTAGTAACAAATAATAAACATAATTATGTATGGGGTTTTGGGCATGTACATTAACAATCAAGTACAAAAGTCTTTTAAAAAAACATGTTGTACAGAGTTCATGGAAGGTTGGTCCACTTTTGATATAGAGTAATACACAGGTATTTGTCCAGCAAAGTTAACGGTAACTTAGTGGGAAGGTGGAAGGTCCACCTGAAGTGGAGAAGAAGATCTACAGATGACACATAGGTAACTAAATAATACCAACATATAAATGCAAATTATAAAGAAACCTATCCACATTTTTACTACATCGATGTCCATTCGTTTTAACCAAATTGTTGCTTTCTGAATTACTTAGCTCAACGCACATGATAATTATTCGAATTTATTGAGAATGTCAATGCTTATTAACGATTAATTATTTTGAATCATAGCAGTTGCATAATAAATAAAACATAATATATAGGTACGAAATTCCTCAACAAGTTACATTTATTTATTCAGTTATGTTTTTAATTTGTTATATTATCTTTAGACTTTTGAAAACATTGGTCCATGAATTCATGCCCCACTAATAAGTTTCACATTAAAAAAAAACATAATAATTTTTTAAATAAATGTTTGAAAGCATTACTGTAAGTCATAAATATATTTGTATATCAACATTATATCATTATCATTGTAGTAATTTTCGCCAACCAATTTGAGATTCGAAGCATTAATAAATATGGTAATATCTAGTAAGGTGTATGTGATTGGTTATTTTATGTTAAATACATCTCCATTTAGCTGCTGCTTAGCAAATAGTTTCAACTTTTTCCACAATATTATGGTCATTACGAAAATTGAATGATGTATTTGAAGAAACAGCATCTAAAAGTGATTCTTAAAAGGAATCAACTACTAAACTTAAACCTAACCCTCATCATAAAACTATAAACAGACATGTAACTAATCTCATAATAACATTACTAAAGTACGAGAAAAGAAGAAGAATAAAATCTACATAAAAGAGTTCTATTATTGGGCTAATTATAAGTATTAAAATATGTCAAAATTCCATTGAGTAGCAAAAATGCTCAAGCACTTAGTTGACAAGATTTACCCCAAATGGAAACCATTTATGAAGTTTCTATTGCTCTTCCATATTTAATTATAATTTGCATTTATACGAACTAGATAATTACTGGCTATCGTAACTTGCGAGCGACATCGTTGTTGCCCGACCATAAGACACGTATGTGGAGAATTGTTCTGCTATCGGCTACTTAAGAACTAATTGCGGTTAGGATTCCAACTAAGGCTAGTGAGTGCCGTTTGAGATTTTCACCGCCGTCCTCTGGTGAAGATCGGGCACCATCGCGTTGACGTAATAGTCGGCGGCGGCTTTCGGACCCGCGGCGCCCGGCGTCGGCCCGTTGGCTTGCGCGCGCGACTTGTCTTGCTCAAGTAGCTGGAACAGAAGTACACAAGATGGAAATAATGCTCATTTGATAATAAAGAAATCAGTCGAAAATATTTGGTTTTTACCAAAGTTAAGTTATGTCGGATTAATAAAATATTGGACTAAATTTGTGGCATAGCCAATTAGGTACCTCAAAATTATTGATCAGTTGAATTTAATACTAGGTTAGATAATCTGGCACAAATTAACTTTGGTAATACCGGGCCTAATAATAATTAGTTATTTCTAATATATTAGATTTTATGGAAATCTAAAAAACTTACAATTTACTATATTTTATGTACGAAAGTCACATTGTAACATGGGAACAAACACTAATAATAAATTAAGAACTTTCATAAATTTTTATGTCCCAACAAAGTTAGCGGTAGGATTTATTGGCAGAAACCACGGCAACTGCCAATGAAACACAGCCATCTAGACCGCTAAAGTCCACTTTAGGCTAAAGTGAACTTTATCTTACTTAAGGAACATTGTACAACCGGGCTTTTGTGGACTTTCCTACATAAAATATAGTAAATTATTAGTTTTGTAGATTTCCATAAAATCATTTTTATTGAACTTCCATCATATTAGTCTTTGTTTCCACTTTACAATTTTAAGGATATGAGGATAAAGTCTTTTCAAATTAGGTTATTCTGCCCAATGATTGTGCAATTATTTAAATAATTAATATTAATACATGCATTTTCAAATTTTTAGTGGGTGTTATTTTTTTGCCCCTTATATTTTAATATTCGAAAAAAAAATTAAATTAACTATTTATAATAATATTTTAACAAACTTTAACATTCGTCCGAAATCTTAAGCACTTGAGCACAATCTTGAGAAACTTCAACACTGAATATTTGTGCCGAGGTAACCCACATTCTACTTATCCCACATCTTGTACCAGACTAACCTACACTCTACTGAATTTGAATCTTTCGTAATTGTCTTACTCAGGGACGACGCTAAAGGGGGGGCCTGGGGGGGGGGGGGGGGGGGGAACGGCCCCCCCAAAAAAAATTTGCGCGGCTCCCCCTTGTGCCCCCCAAACAAAATGTGGGAAAATAAATATCTTGAAATGCAGTGGGGCTATAAATTTGTTCAATTGTTTTCACTGTTCAAACTATCAAATAAAACTTCAGCTGACATTGTTTTGCAAATAGGCGACATTCGTCTGCCAGACAGGTCACAGACATAATGAAGTTCCTAAAAGTTTAGCAGGATTTACAAAAATGGATAAGATAAGGAGCTCAAAGATAAGGAAAGATTTTGGAATGAAGACTCTAAGTTTCAAATTAGGAAAAGAGAGATTGAAATGGTTTGGTCGATTGAAAGGGGTGGGACAAGAGAGGATACCGAGAAGGCAGGCAGATAGAGCAGCAATGGGAGGGAAAAGAAAGGCAGGGAGACCGCGAACGAAGTGGTAAGGGACGAAAAATTGTGCGAGGACAGTTCATAAAAATTATTGTAGGGATAAGTTTTTGAAGGTTTCAGTTTATTTAATTATCCCCATGCCACAATATGAAAATATACATGTGAAAATACGTTTGCCCCCCCCCCCCCCACAAAGTGTATTGCCCTACCAAGGCCCCCCCCCCCTGTATAAAAATCCTAGCGTCGTCACTGGTCTTACTCAAATTCACACAGCAATCTAACCGAAGAATTTATCAAGCGACCGGAGCGAGTGACTCCACTTGAAACTTATGGCTCGAATCTCTTTTTTTTGTGTGTGTGTTTATTTGTGCTTTTCGCGTTACATTTTAAACAAAGTAACGGATCTGGCCAATTTTTTTTTACAAAAGATGCATTACTATTCGTAGCAGAAGGTTATTGATTTCCAGCAAAATCGATCCATTAATTTCATCGCAAACTTGATTAGTAGTTAGTAGTACTTGGCTTGGCAATATGAAAGAAACGTCAACTCTGTGTGCCAATAAAACTGGAAACGGTTGACCGATCACCACCAAATTTTGCATTGTCATTGGCACCAGCATTATTAGTGCATTTTGACAAATCTTTAATGAACTTCAAGAGTTCAAGAGTTTACTGATATGTGTATGCTTAATTTAAAATGGCCTGTAGCTACACCACCATTTGACTTATCAAAAAGTCTTCTATAAATCTGATTAAACTCATATTTTGCATGGTCGTTCAGACCAACATTATCTCTTATTTTACAAATTTTCAGCGCAACCAGTCAAGAACACAATGCACTTATTGACAGTTTTATTATCTGTCAGAAATGACGTATCAAATGAATGTTTCCACTGCCAAATGGATCTGACTTGCTTTATATACCAGGGTGCTTAGATGCTATTTTCAAGTTTTGATGAAAAGCATATACCTACTTTTATGTTGCATAATTCAATTCAATATAGATGTTTATGTTTTTGTGCGTTGTGTACGCATTTCCGGTTCGAGAATTTGCACGTACCCGTGCTCGCTCATCAACGCAGTACTCTGAGCGTTTTCCTAGTTATATAGATAGGGGTAGAAGATTGTAATGAGCATTATTATATTACTATTTATTAGGGCTAGGATGTTTAGGACATATAGGTTTTTTAATATTTTGTTCAGACACGTCTGAAAATGACATACGACATAAATGACAAATGACATAAAATATGTGTTTTATTTTGCCTGAAAATGCCATTTTCTCTTTTTTTTATGAATTCTGTCCCTTTCTTGCTATTTCAAGGTCTTTTTGTATTTTTTTTTTGAATTATTGGGGAAAATAATATCAAATATTTGTTTCAAGTTACAATTGTCGTCTTCACAAAATGTCCATCCACCACTTGGATGTCCAGCCACGATACTTGACACATTAATACAATAATTTAAGTTCATTTTAATATCGTACTCCAAATTCAATTCATAAACCAATAAATCGAATAATATGTTGACGAATATTACAAAGCATTATAATTTCATTGGTCCTTTTCAGGATTTGATGGTCCTCTTTTAATAGTTTTAAAAGTCCTGGAGACCGCAATGGAAATTGACGGATTGTGTCAAATTTTCCGAAAATACCGAAGTCTCCCCAAGGCTTATTATTTACTCCACTGTTATGCAACTTTGGGAGGTATTTTTCATACCCATTATCTCGTAATACTATTGAAAATTTGTAAGAAATACTTGAAACAATAAAAGCTTTTTTTTCGGTATTTTTTCACGAAATATGTGAAAAATAAAACTTTTTTTATCTTTAAATATTTCTTAAAAATTTTCAATAGTATAACGAGAAAATGGGTATCAAAACTACCTCCCAAAGTTGCATAACAGTGGAGTAAATAACGAGCCTTGGGGAGACTGAGGTATTTAGGGGAAAATTTGACACAATCCGTCAGTTTCCTTTACGGTCCCCAGGACTTTTAAGTTTTAAGGTACTATTTTTGCCTGCATTTTTTGAAGTTTAATAAGTCCTAAACATCACTATGCTACGTTCCTCCCGCACTCACCAGCGCCTCCGACTTCCTCTTCTCCAGCTTCCTCTGCTGCTTGTTGTACGACTGGTTGTAGAACTCCTTGAAGAGGAAGAAGAACATGACGGCGTGCATCCCGATCCACCAGACGAACGCGCGCGGGTAGTTGCAGTCGATGAAGAGCAGCTGGAAGGCGTGCACCATGATGGCGACGAACTGTACCTGGGGGGGGGGGAGGAGAACAGAATCAGTAGGAGGTACAACATTTCCCCATGCACTGGCTATGGGTTGCTCAATCATGGAAATATATTCGGGAAACGCTCCTTCTCCCTTTCCATGCGTTTAGGCTTTTACCCCTCGACCCGTAACATTGGTAAAGTTGTTTAAATGTGGTGGGGGGTAAAATGAGCGTTTATGGAATATATTTCCATGACTGTAAGTGACATATGTGACATTAAGGGCCAGTTTTCAATACTCGGACAAATTTTAAACAGTTTATTAGCATTATAATGCCATGGCAACAACCGAAATGACTTTCCTTGAATGACCGTTTAAAACTTAACTACTGGTTTAGCAGGCCATTGAAAAACCGGTCCTTAAGTGTTGCATGTTGCATACTGCTGCGAAGTAGGTAAGTAATTTAAATTCAATATCGAAAACCACAAAAAAAACTATCAACAGGTGGTCCCTACATTTTATAAAACGGTGTGTTCAATTGTCTTCAACTTCTTTTACTGGTTATAATAAATAAGGAATATTAGCCTTTTTATGCGCGCAGTACAACTTGGCTGAGTAGGGGGGGGGGGGGGGGAGCTAACAATGCGATATATCGAAGTCTTAGCAAAGTCAGCCAAGTCGAATCTGTGTCTCCATGATTTTAAAAATTAAAAAAAAAATTGCTTCAGAGGGTCAAACTGGAGTACTTTGCAGTACACTTCCTTCATCAACCGTTTTATTAGTATTCTCTTGGTAGGGGGTCGAATATGCGGAGATGTGAGATGATCTTATGAAGGACATAGTTACCATCTGCAGAGTGGTGAGGTACTTCTTCCACCACAAGTACTTCTGCACACTGGGTCCAAGGGCAGAGAGCAGATAGTAGGAGTACATGATGATGTGCACGAACGTGTTCAGTACAGAGATGTGAGATGATCTTATGAAGGACATAGTTACCATCTGCAGAGTGGTGAGGTACTTCTTCCACCACAAGTACTTCTGCACACTGGGTCCAAGGGCAGAGAGCAGGTAGTAGGAGTACATGATGATGTGCACGAACGTGTTCAGTACAGAGATGTGAGATGATCTTATGAAGGACATAGTTACCATCTGCAGAGTGGTGAGGTACTTCTTCCACCACAAGTACTTCTGCACACTGGGTCCAAGGGCAGAGAGCAGGTAGTAGGAGTACATGATGATGTGCACGAACGTGTTCAGTACAGAGATGTGAGATGATCTTATGAAGGACATAGTTACCATCTGCAGAGTGGTGAGGTACTTCTTCCACCACAAGTACTTCTGCACACTGGGTCCAAGGGCAGAGAGCAGGTAGTAGGAGTACATGATGATGTGCACGAACGTGTTCAGAAAGCCGAAGAAGGTGCTGTGACCGCCTGGAAGCAAGATATACATGTTGTAACCACATACATACATACAAAACATATGTACATACAGACAGACATTTCTACTTTATAGGTTTATATTACTTATCAGCGAAAAGCTAAATTAATTGTGAAGTAGGAGTGTGTTAACAAGTGTAAAATTTTGAGTGATATGATGAACTAAAACTCTTTGTAAATACTTTATAATTTCCTTACCCGAACTTTCAAAACGTCACTTTGCAATAAGTATGTGTGAACAGAAATTTCAAAAAGTTTAATTATTCTACGAACACGAGTATTTAAAAGTTTAATTATTCTACGAGCACGAATAATGTATAAGTCCATTATTCTACGAACGCGAACATTTAAATTTCCATTATTCTACGAAAGCGAACATTTAAGTTCCATTATTCTTTGATAACGAACTTTTTAAAGTTAAAATACTCAAAAATAAATATGCAAAATAAAATAAATACGTATAAAATACGTTTTCGAAACGTCGCCAACGGTCCTTATCAGGGCCAACAGCACAGACATCGGAACAAGCCGTCATGACCACTGCGTTCCTTTTTTAAGTTCAATGGAATTTTTATTCTACGAACGCGAACATTAAAGTTCCATTATTCTTTGACAACGAACTTTTTTAAATTCCATGGAATTTGTATTCTACAAACACGAATATTAAAAAGTTCCATTATTCTACAAACTCGATCTTTTAACATTACCATTATTCTACGATATCGAACTCTAAAAGTTCCACAAAACTTTTAATAATTCCATTATTCTACAAACGCGAAGTATTAAAAGTCTACAATTAAGTTGCTAGAAGAAGATGGCTTCCCACCGACCTGGAGTGAACTTGACGCCGAACCACACGGACATCGGCATGCAGCCATGATGAACCACGTGCAGGGTCGACACGTGCTGGTTCTTCTTGCGCAGCACGAAGAAGATCTGGCAACATAGCACACGTTAGCACGAACAAGATCTGGCAACATAGCAACACGTTAGTACGAACAAGATCTGGCAACATAGCAACACGTTAGCTCTGACGTCATCACTAAGTGCTTTGTCCAAGATATCGGCACAGAACTGGGCAATTCATACAAAAAATAATCAAAGCGACTCCATTCTGCACTTTTGGCCACTTGTTGCGCGTTTCGGTGCTCGCTCATCAACGCGTTACACAAAGCGTTTTCCAAGTTAAGTTAGTTAAATGATAATCAAATGTAATCCGATCTGAACTCTGTTTTCAATCAGGTTTACATGGGAGAATGTATCTTCAGCCTTTTGTGTGATGATGAGAAGTGGCTAGAAATGTTTTTAGACGCTGCAGTGGGTGGAAAAAAGTATTCATAGTTTGCACGAGCTTTCTGTTATATATCAATGCAAAAAATATCAGTTTCCCCCCCGATGACGGATATTACTATGTTGGGACGTTGACGGGTCAGTTTAACTTATAAATGGAGGCAAATATGTGTATTTTTGTAAAGTGAGCGATTCCTATTCGTTTTAAAAATTTCTCATGAGCCTAGGTAACAATGGGGTTGTTCACTGCCATTTGCTCTCACTCGCAGCGCTAGCGGCATTGGAGTAGTCTCTCTCTGATTGGTTGGTCTCTGAATCCAAGATCTCTGAATCAAACTCCCGCCAAGGTTTAAAAATATTCCATTCCGCTCTGCATTTTGATTGGTTCTTATTACGGTTAGGACAGGAGGGCCATCTACAATAGTTTTGCGTGAGCAGCCCCATTAAAACTATCATATTTCGCAAAAAAAGCACAGAATAACAGCTATTCTGTATGGTGCCATCAAGATGGCGGCAACAATGAGATGGTGTCACGTGCAAACTATGAATTGTTTTTATTCGTTGTTTATTTGTTTATCTCGTGAATTTCTAGCGACATTGTGTATCTTTGAGATCATTATTGAATGGATTTTAAGAATCATCTAGAAGGTCAAACTAATAAGCAACAGAATGTGCCAGAACGATTAGGAACCAAATGAGATGCTTACACAAGATTTTGAAATGTTCAGACAAGACGAGTTTAAACATTATTAACGAATAAGACACAGAGATTGTTGCACATAATAAATTATTTGTTGGGTTCGTTCTAAAGAGAATGAACCGAAAGACATGGCAAAATACTTTCACGGCCATTGCACGAAATCTTTTATGAATTCAGATGCAAATGTCGATCTTATAGATGAGTAATACCGGTACAATATTCACACAATCACTATTTCGGATGTGATAAATCATGTTGAATATAATATGTTGAATACATGGTGATATTTGTTAGGTGAACACTAGAGCCTCTGAGTAAGTCATGAGAAAGTTATTTTCCTCAGTTCAAATTAACCTCAGGCTACATCGACTGCAGTTTATTTAAGCTATGCCGCAATAATAGCAATACATTTGCCAAGTGGAGCTTAAACTAGCCGAAGCTTAAACTAATGGTAATACCGGCTCTTAGGGGCCAAATTACCATTAGTTTAATCTTCAGTTTAGTAAAACGGTGTATTACCATTATACACTGCGGCATAGAAAGCCAGTCGGGATTGCTGGCAGTCGCCTGAGGTTAGTATAAAACTGAGCAAATAAGCTCCGGAAATTACAGTATATACTGGTCAAGCACCAAGTTTTCTGAAGTGGAATTAAAGCTAAATTTGGCTTAAGGTAGAACCACAATAACCTCCATTTTACGACTTACTTGAAATTTTGGTGATTTATTGATAATCGTGCAAAACTCAATCCCTGAAAAAATTAAACAATTCGCGTGTCCAGTTTTTGAGATAAATTGATTTGTCTCCACCATGTTATCTTATGGCGGAAAATGAGAATCGTGTCATTTTTAGGCTATAATGAAGATTTTTTTGGCGTCGATAGATTTGAATGAAATTTTTTATTATGGTAGACATATGAACATACTTTCAGAAAAAAATGAAAACAATAGCAACGTGAGCTTTTTTAAAAGCTATAAGCCAAATTCGAAATTATTTTCCTATACCTCCCATGTAAAAGTTTTGTTCATCCTCTGATGACCTAAAATTGAAAACTCTTTGTTGGACTGGAGTTGCAAGCTACAGGACATTAAATGAGTCTGTTATACTTTAATATAATTGAAATGTAGAAAAACGTTTTTTGAACTTGTAATTTCAAGAAAAAATATTTTTGTATAGGTATAGCTATCGATCGATTGCTCTACCTTAAGCTAATTTAAACTGTGGTTTAAGCCCTTAGCCAACTAGCGCCTACCGGGCGGCAAACATGGCAGTTCGGCTAGCAACTCCACCAGAGTCACAGAAACACCTCCGTGCCTCCACCTAACTAACATCACCATGGTTGATGGGAAATGGTTCGCAACTCGTTTGACTTACCGTGTCGAAGAACTCCGTGAACTTGGAGAAGTAGTACCACCAACACGCGTGCACCATCTGCAAAGCGCGGCAAAACACTGCTGATTACTTAGATACTGATTAGAAGTCAACTCTTCATGCAGTCACTAATCTTAGAGCAGCTACACAGATTTTAAGACGGCTAGGTAGTGAGTTTGACCTTGAAGAGTTTTTAATCGATTTTTATCAATATCTTTTACCAATGTAATTGTTAACAAAATAAGGCTTTGTACGAGTATTCAGAACAGTTCAATGAAAATAATTCCATAGCTTGTAATAGTTTATTAGATTAACTTTGTCCTACAGACGTTTAGTGTCCGAAAATTAGTAAAATTATGGCACTAAACATCTGTTGGACAAAATAAAACTAATAACTTATTCCAAACTATGGAATTATTTTCATTGAACTGTTCTAAATACGCGTACAAAGCCCTATTTTGTTAACAATTACATTGGTAAAAGATATTGATAAAAATTGAATGAAAAACTCTTCAAGGTCACACTCACTACTCAGCCCTCTTAATCTCTGTGTTGAGCTTTTGGAAATGGAAGGTACACTTGGCGAACGAGAAAATTATCGTTGAACAAATTTGAATATAAATGGAATATAACTGTTAGTGGACTTCAGTCAATATGAAATTGAAGAGCATAATTATAGGAATATGATTTTAAATGCAATAAAAAATCGAGAAAATATACTGGGGTTCTGAGGTCAGATATAATATACTCGTATTTGAGATGTCCATAGGCCACACTCGAATATTTACAATACCTAAATTTTGATGGCAATTCTTTGTGACTAAAGGTACATATTCTAAGAGTATTGTTAATGATGATCTATACTACATGGTTGAGAGTGCATGATGGTGCGTAATGAAGATCTGATTAACATATCACGTCTAAATATCACGTATGATACGTACACTTGGTCATAAACGGTATTTGAACGAAACTGATTGGCTGCTGGTCAGGTTCCTTGACAATCAATCCTTGTTATTATCAATGAAATCAGAGCTCACCTACTAGAGTTAGATGAGGATAATCCCGGAATAATCCCATCAAAACATGTTACTTTCGAATACCGTTTTTACTTTAGGCAAGTGTACGTGATACGTGATACATGAGCGATGCATGATACTGAAGGGATGTTCTCTACTACTAGAGGTAATAAGAATTGGTTACGTGATGTGGTAGAAGTAAGTGAGATGGTGACACTCTTTTAAATATCGCAATTCAACTGTCGTTTTACAAAAAGTTCCAACTTGCGTCCAAATTGTAAATCGCCACCTTTTTCACGCATTCTCCCTTCCCATGCGGTTCTATGGAAAATGTGTAATACCAAAATTACTAACAAAGTGCTCGCTAACCGAATTCCCAAAGAATACCAGCAACGAAGACAATATCAGACTGCTTTACCGACCATCTAACTTCTTTGCTTTAGGCCGATGCACAATTGACGCAGACGGACGACGCGGACGGACGACGGAGACGGATACGATGTTTAGGTACGACATATTCACTCTGACTGTTCAAGTCGGACGCGGATGGACGACGACTTTAACATTGTATCCGTCTCCGTCGTCCGTCCGCGTCGTCCGTCCGCGTCAATTGTGCATCGACCTTGATGGTTTAACTACTTAGTACATATTTCCGTCGATCGCAACAGTAAATAATTTGTCAATGAACATCTAGTTTTGTAGACGGAAGACCGTGATTTTGCTTCCATTGGAACGAAGAGATGCTTGAATAAGGTGGTGTTTTAAATGACATGATTGAGAAGATAGTTGGAATGTTTTGAGAGACGGCGTGTGAAAGACGATATGGAAGCTCAACACTATTTTGCTTGAAGTTGAGAAGATCAGCAGCGCGATTGTGTAAGCTTCACTTCCGAGTTAATCTAATCCGTCTAATCTCGTCCATCGTCCATCTCCTAGACGCTGAGTGTGTTAATCACTTTAGAGATGTAGTCCGTCTAACTCTGGCTAGAGGTGTAGTAATCCATCTCTAAAGTGAGTTACACACTCAGCATCTAGGAGATGGACGATGGATTAGACGATGCTCGTCCAACTCGCAAGTGAAACTTACCACAATCGCGCTGCAGGATAAGGTGTGTGGAGTGCAAGGATCGTAAACAAACCGGAGAGAAAATCATCCACAACATTACACTAAATAGTACAGACGATCGTGGTTCTAAGACAAGACATCACACGCAAAACTTCAAAATAATCATAAATATAATATTTTAGAATAGTAGATTCAAAAAATTTAAAAAGAGTTATTTGTAAATTAAGGGATGATTCCTGTACGCATTTTCACTCTCATATCGTACATTTTATGACAGTAGCAACCGTTGTTATGGACGTTAACATTGGAGTAAACAAAATGTACGATACGATAGCTAATTTAAGAGACTAAAACGTACAGGAATTACACCCCTGTATATAAAAATTATTCTTGAATATTTCAAAAAAGCAATAAAACCAATTGATATTTTTCTAAAAATTATATATTAGAAATTTAGGTTTGCAATTAAATTTGGGTAGGTTAGGTTTCAACGTTCTGATTTAAATGAAATGATAAACGCTCTATTTTAAAGCTTCAATTTCATGTGATTACTTCTGAAATCAGTGCTGCATGCGTCATCGCTACACTTTGCATTCGTAAATACACATCCCACACAGTGTCATTTCGGAACAAATACGCTCCAGGCACAACTCAAGCAACGAAAACACACCGTGCTACACACACTACACACACACGAATCCCCTCAAGTCAGATGCACACGCAACCACAGAGGTAATATTCATGGCAACTGGCATCTCACAGTGTCATTGGAAACAAAAACCAATACAAAGCTGTCATGAAATCGTGGAATTTAGCTGAAAAAGTCATGTTGTGATTTAAGAGGGCTGAGTAGTGAGCGTGGCCTTGAAGAGTTTTTTGATCGATTTTTATCAATATCTTTTACGAATCTAACTGTTAAAAAAATAGGGCTTTGTACGAGTATTCAGAATAGTTCAATGAAAATTATTTCATAGTTTGGAATAAGTTATTAGTTTTATTTTGTCCAACAGATGTTTAGTGATATAATTTTACTAATTTTCAGGCACTAAGCGTCTGTAGGACAAAGGAAATCTAATAAACCATTACAAGCTATGGAATTATTTTCATTGAACAGTTCTGAATACGCGTACAAAGCCTTATTTTGTTAACAATTACATTGGTAAAAGATATTGATAAAAATCGATTAAAAAACTCTTCTAGATCCAACTCAATACTCAGCCGTCTTAAGGGCACCATTCATTCTTGAACCATTCAAATTATGAAAAACTTGATTTTTTTGTCTACCCTAATTAATAAATACAATATATGTGCACTAAATCGATTCCAAGCTGAAGAGTAGGGCCCAATTTAAATTGAAGTCGAATTTGGACCAATATTTTGCTAAAAGTTAATGTGAGGTTTGTTTGTTTGCTCGGCCAAAAGCTAGAGCAAACTCCCACAAGCACAAAACCTCCCCGAGGATGTGTGCTAGTGGGAGTTTGCTCTAGCTTTTGGCAGGGTAAACGAACAGACCTAAAGTCACAAATTAGCTATGTTGATTAATATAAAATTATTCATAATTTAAATGGTTCAAAAGTTTGACGATAGTTAGGAAATAATGTTTACCCATTGTGTCCAATGTTTGCATTCGAATTCCTAAAAGTATAGGAATTTATTCTTTATACTTTTAAATTTTTTCGTAATTCTCCAAAACATCAAAATACTTTTATCAGTCTATGTCAGTATAACCAGAATATAACCTCCACCCTTAAAGGTAAAATAACGTCATACAAAAAAATCACACAGTTTGTACGGGACGACAAAATCAACACTCCAGTGCACTTGGTCGCAATTAAAAATCACTCTCTAGAAGGCAGTGAGGGTTTTAAACAGAACGCCGTGACGTCACAAACTCACCCTCATCGTGCGCGGCTTGTTCGAGTAATCGACCGGCTCGCATTGTAAGCTATAGCCTCCTGACACCCACCCTGACACACTGATCTGTGAACACAATCGAGGCCGATGCTACACTCATACCGCTACTTAAAGGAGGGACGAAATAATCACGGCCTTCTTGAAATTTCCACCAAACTGAAAAGAAATGCGAATTTCTAGAAGACCGTTTCACCATGGCAACACAGTTTTAGATGGAAAACTGCACTTTGTATAATAAGGATAAACGCCGAAATAATGCAGTAAACCCCTCATAGCTCAGTAAATCATCTATGAACGTGTACATAAAAACTGTTATAGTAAAATATTGTACCTGATACACGAGATAGTACAGTTCGTTTTTCCTTTGTTTGAACTCTCAACAGACGGAGCCACCGTCAGTTGTTCTGTTAGGCCGAGAAAGACAACATTGCAAGGTGAGCGCGCAATGAAGTCTTTCTCGGCCTTACAGAACAACTGACTGTGGCTCCATCTGTTGAGAGTTTAAACAAAGGAAAAACGAACTGTAGTTTTTCAAAGAAATTGATGGGAAAGCAGCTTAAAACACTTATGAAAATATCAGCATATCTTTTTCTCTTTGGTCGCAATGTTTAATTGATAGAGAAGCTGTAACTTTAAAGAAATGTCTCGAAAATAAGTTCAGCTCGCCTACTTTTTCTTTGCATATTGTGCAGCGGAAGCGTGAACGATTTCAAAACGTGAAATCTCAAGAATCTAAGCCGTTGTAACTTTGTATTTAACTCGGACCGATCAGCAGTTTCTTTCAAGACTTCTTCTGCAATTCATGGATCTCACTTCATTCTCCAGTTACACCGGTCGTATTGCACCCTTCAAGTCTCTTTCACACTTACGCTAAGATTAATTACACATGACAACTCATTCCATTGGCATCCAATACACAGTTAAATATCGAATTTATCACATGCACACAAGCCACAACACATTTGGCCTGGTCTGGGCACAGACAGGCGCGTAGGAAGGAGGGGAATCCCCCCTCTGATTCAATTCCACTCCCTATGTTCTTATACTTATGTATGTCAATATGAAAATGCTTGAAAGTGTTACAATCGGGTAGAAATACACCAAATTCATGCTTGTAATTGAATACTTTCCGGGGCTGTGCGCCCCGGACCCGTATTCCGCTGGGTGGGGGGGGGGGGGGCTCCCCTCCAGCCCCCCCTATTGTCTTCGTAGACACTGGTACTTAAAAGCATTGTGATAAAACTATTGTCGAACTCGAAACTTAGCTCTGTTTAAATGGTACATTATATTTCCTTCAGCTATACTGTAGAGGGTGCTGAAATGTAACCCCATATTTGTCATTTCTACTGTTTAAAACAAGAGTTGTAGCATACAACTTCTTACTGATATAATATTTTATCGTTCACTAAAATATTATTTGTATCTCAAATTTTACCAGATAAAAATATTTGTATAATAAAAAAACGCCCTTTGCATAACCCAAATTTAATACCTAAAACCGAAAATACATCAATTACAAATTGGAAAAGAATTCTAGTAATTTCAAATTTACCAATGAGTGTCTGCTAGCCAATAGCGCAATTGTAGGTATACATCCAATATGACCGTTACAATCGCGAAAGCACGCTAAACGAATATTAAATAAATCATTTTCATCACTTATAATAGAACTAAATTTTAAATAATTATTGACATAGTTCAAGTTCCAAGTTCCAAGTTAAAACACTGGTAACAAGTTGATCTGGAAACAAACAACGAACCTCATAATACAACTTCTTGATAAATAAAATCAGATTAGAAGGACACAAGCAACACCAACGCAAATGAAAAACAATTAATTTAGTTACCACACATACCCAACTGTTAACCACTTCAACTTCACCACAAATAACATGAGAAAATAGTCACAAAGGAAACACAAACATTCGTAAATCAAATCTAAAGTCTAATATTTACACGTTTCGCCGGTTTGTCAAAGAAGTAATAAGAAATCGTTTACAGTTAGATATTTTGACCGTACATCGGTTGACGGGAAGTTTATCTAATTGTGGACACTTACAGGTCAATATTCTTGACACTTACAGGTCAATATTCTTGACACTTACAGGTCAATATTCTTGACACTTACAGGTCAATATTCTTGACACTTACAGGTCAATATTCTTGACACTTACAGGTCAATATTCTTGACACTTACAGGTCAAGATTCTTGACACTTACAGGTCAAGATTCTTGACGACGTTTTTGTACATGAAACAAACTAATACCTTAAGACGGCTGAGTAGTGAGCGTGGCCTTGAAGAGATTATACCGATTTTTATCAATATCTTTTACCAATTTACAATTAGTTATATTTCGTCCTACATAGTACGTTTAGTGCAATTTTTTTTACAAAACCTTATTTGTAAAAGATATTGATAAAAATCAATGAAAAAACTCTTCAAGATCTTAAGTTTTAAATTTCGCAAATTGTAAAGAAATAATTCAATCTGAGGGGGTCTCGTCAGCTATCCATAAAAAGGTTTGTCCTATCTCTCAACATGTTATTATTATGACTTTTCGTCATATTATAACTTATGACGTGATAACTGTTTCGAGAATAACTATATAACTCCGAGCTAGTGGGAATAAATCTGTATTATCAGGATTTAATTGGTATTTATATACACTTTAACAAATTCGTATTTGTCCAAAGTCCTATTAGAGACTTTGACTTCATAAAAACTGATGAAACGCATACATTTACAAAGAAATGAATCCTTTTGCTCAGATTATGTTCCCCATCTCTTTTAGTGGGCTTGTTACGTCAATACACGCGTAATCAAATTACCTACCTAGAATACGGCGAGTCTGTGTAAATAGTTAATGAATTCGTTACAATTTGATTGATTATAATCGATGAAAGGTGGGTTTTGCACTTCGCTAGCAGCTGGCTAAAGCAAGGTCAATGTTTTCATCACTCGCCGACTGTTAATTTGTGAAACCTTGGCCGTGAAAAATGTAAATTACATCTTTTGCGCTTTTGATTCTTAATCTTTTAAGTGATGAGGATAGATCAGTTTCGTTTAATGAGTTTTGTAATCATGTGCGTATATTTTACTAGAAGGTTTGTTAATATTAGAATTATTCAAATAAGCGACCATCTTGGAAATTAAGGATAAAGTGAATTTCAATTCGAATTCAAGATAGCCGCCGATTTGATACATCCCTTGAAATGACGTTATGATTCGAGAACATTTTTGAAAAACAAATTTGATTTTAGGTAATCTATTTCAGCATTATTAACACATCAAAAAGTTCGAGAAATTACAGATTTTAAATTCAACGACAAACTACAAATCTATATAAAACGACTGTATACAAATTAAAAAGTTTCGCCAAACCAAAAGAAAACGTCTTGAGATCTTACGAAGACCTTGCGAACATGTATGCGCATCATATCGATAATAAAAAAGGTCTTGAAAGTGATCACACAAGGTACATAGAGAATGGTCCATCCATCTTACACTCCACAAAAAAAACACACAACACTTCAACTCCTTTTGGTGAATGCCCAAGAGGCAATTACGTATCGAGTGACGTCAACAACAAGCTACGTCTCGACCTTCAACATGGCGATGAGAATGGTACCTGCCATGCGGCACGCTAAAGAATACACCGAGAAGAGAATAAAAGGTTAATTGTAGTGGAAAAAGCGGCCTCTAAATTAACAACAAGGTCAATATACATTTTAGTGGATATTTAAATAATTGTGTTTATGAGACAATTAATCAAGGTTTCACTGAATAGCGTTCAAATCGCACGCAGGACGTGAATATTGTTTCCATAAATCGTGACAAGATTTGATTTGACACCAGTAGAGCCATCTACCACAATTATGAGTAGGTGTTGAGGATATATCCTTTTTTAGTTTCTTTTTCAGACACATATAAAATTTATTTATAAATATTTTTCATGTGTTCCTGATTTCAAAATACGATGTATTTAATTTTGCCCGAAAATGCCTTTTTCCTTTTTTTTGGTATGAATTCAGTAATTTTTTTTGTTGTTGCTATTTTAAGGCCTTGTTGTTCTTTTTTTAAATTATTTTGGAAAATAATGTGAAATGTTTGCTGAAAGTTACAACAATTTTATGAATTTTGGTCTAGAACACAATTCAAAAAATTTCCATCCACCATTTGGATGGCCATTAACAATTGACACTTGATACATTAATTTAAGTTAATTTTAATATATTTCTCCAAGTTAACTCCTAAAACAATAAATCGAATAGGTAAATATGTTGACGAATATTACATTTCATAAAATTTCATTGGTCCTTTTTCGGGATTTTGTGACCTTTTTTAAAAGAAATTGCACTATTTTGCGAACATTTTCTTGCGTTCTCCCTTGTCACTGATATCTTCACGCAATAAGGAAACAATTGTGAAACCATAATAATCTCCAAGCGATTTGCTCTTCAACTTGTCGTGACCGGTTCGTTATTAGCTCTGCGGTTTAGTTTGCTGGCTGATCACAACAAATTGCTCAGGTAAATTGAAACGATTGCCAAGTGTCAATCATGTTTCATGACTGTCCATTTCCTTCCAATGCCAAGGAAAATAAACAAGTATGTCACGAAACATCACGGGAATTGGAAATATTGAGCGATGATTCATATACTCTCAAATAGCGATGACATTTTGTTAAGAGTTCTGGGGACCGCTATGGAAACTGACGGATTGGGTCAAATTTTCCCAAATACCTAAGTCTCCCCAAGGCTCATTATTAGCTCCACTGTCATGCAACTTTGGGAGGTAGTTTTGATACTCATTATCTCGGAATACTATTTAGAAAATTTAAGAAATATCTAAAGAAAAAAGTTTTATTTTTCACATATTTCATGAAAAATACGAAAAAAACTGTTTTTGTTTCAAGTATTTGTTAAAATTTCTCAATAGTATTACGAGAAAATGGGTATCAAAACTACCTCCCAAAGTTGCATAACAGTGGAGTAAATAATGAGCCTTGGGGAGACTTAGTTATTTTGGGAAAATTTGACGCAATCCGTCAGTTTCCATAGCGGTCCCAGGACTCTTAATGTGTAATTCTTAAGGCCAGTTTTTTAATACTCTCCTAAAACCAGGAATTAAGTTTAAACGGTCATTCAAGGAATGTCATTGGTTGATGCCATGGCTATATAGTAATAATCTACTGTTTAAAATCAGAGTATTGGAAAACTGACCTATACCTATTTTTGCCTGCACTGCCCAGGTCATTACCGACCAACCATGTTTAATTAAGTATTTAACATAAAATCCTATTTAAAAATATTAGGAAAGTCTCGTGAAAATTAGATTTCAGAATAATATCAGTTTTATACCTAATGGTTGAGACGCTTTAAATTAACATTTAAAAAAAATCATATATAATATGTATATTGATAGGTACTCATTTACTGGTATTCCAATAAGAACGATACAAATATATTGTTCAAATATACAACAGGACTGCCAAAATTAACTATATTTTCACGGCAAATATCACTAAAATTATTGCCACAAAACTTTGGAATATTTTAAAACATGAACCAATCCCAATTCCCAAACTTATGTATTCACTTGTATTGAGATTGATGCTTTCATCGCAATGATCTGCCCCCCCAAGCGGACGAGTTGGTAACCATGGTAACTAGGGTGCAAACATATTCGGGCCCACGTGCGAAATTGATTACGCGAGCTTCTGGAGTTTTCACCCGGTAAGAGTTGAAGGACGCTTTTCATTGATTTCAGCAGACATAAACACAAATATACGCGCGACAGTTGGAGGTCCTTAAAGTGACAGACTATGTCAAGTTGCGAACTAGAAATCAACTACAATAGGTAATTGAGAGAAGTATACATGTGCTCGTTGAGGATCTGGTGAATGTTGATCATTTTTTAATACAGACATGGAAGTTTCGAATAATATTGGTAACTACATTGTTTATAAAAATTATATAATTTTTTTTGTATAAAAAAATTACAAAAAAAATTATATCATATTTTTGGAAAAAAATTGCAAAAAAATTATATAATTTTTTTAAATTAAAATATATATTTATAGTTTGGTATTGAAATTAAGAAAAAATTTGCTCCAAATTTTTTTTTTACCAAGTGTTTCTATGAAATTTTAATTAAATTTAGACAAAATAAATGTAATATCTCTAAAATTACGTATAAACAAGAGACTTTCTATTAAAATTGTTTATCTTGAAGTAAACATAGAATTTTAAGAAAAATTTAATGAATTGCATCCTCAAACGGAACGGCATATATTTCATGAACTATAGGAAAACGCTCAATAAACACGTTGATAAGGAGCCTTTTGAAATGTATAGAAATAAAAATAATATGCATACTCTTTCATAAAACGTATTTTAACACCTACCATCGGACATTTTATTCAATTTTCCGGTAAAACCAAGATACCGATCTGGATCGAAATTAATAGGTAACCAAACATTATAGTAATAAATCTTTTTTGAAAAAAAAAAATCAGAGATTCCTAAATTTGGAACGAAAGCTCGCACACACATCGACCCACGCATGCTTGTACTTGAGAGTGTGCAAGTCATGGTTAGTTGCACATGTGTTCGCACACGACGCCATGACTAGCTGGTGCTGTTTTCACAACATCTCGAGTGATATGCCGAGGTTACCAGTCGGTTGGTATTGACTCACTAGAAGCTGGAGGACCTGTCACACCAAACACGTGTTCGTTCAGAGGAGACTGTTGGTGATGTGAGATTATAAGACATTCTTCTCATTTCACATCACTAAATTATACCAAAATTATACAATACTGATTGATACTAAATTATAAATTAGACCAAATTATATGAACTTCATATCATCCTGACTCCATGGAAGTTTTCCATAGAAACCTACATTCTCGAAATTCTTAGAATTTCACATCACGAACTCCTCTGAACAAAATGGCCATATTGAATGAAGAATCTCTTATTTTTTTAAATTAATATTCTTAAGAATATTAATAAAAAATTAAGAATATTAATACATGACATTTTGTTTTTGTTTTTCAAATTACAGGTCAAAAAAGGAAAGGATCAGACCAATTCTTTCACAAAATATTAATTGCTATCCCGTTCTCCTCTCTTCTTATTTCTAGCAAGATTGGTATCTTGATTTCACCGGAAAATTGATTTAAAGTGTCTACTCCGTTTTATTGACGGACAACGTGAAAGAGAAACTGAGCTGAAGGTCATCCATAGATTTTAAAGTAGAATAAACAGTTTGTACAATCGCGCGCGTTACGAACAATCAAAACAATTAAAAACGGTATTTGAACAAAACGGACTGACTGCTGGCAGGTTCCTTGACAACCAATCCTTGTTATTATCAATGAAATCAGAGCTCACCTTCTAAAGTTAAATGACAAGTTAGCGTAGACTTCATGGGATGATGCCATCAAACCTTTAGCAGCCAATCCTTTTCTTTCGAATATAGTTTATTTTGTTCAAAGTACTGGGTTCAAAGTACTAAGGTGTATAAGAGCTGAAATAACGTGTAATTATCCACAAAATGGAACCTTTCTATGTACATTCAATTTGTCTTCTCTCACACATACAGGACGAAGAGCCACACTTTTTAAAGGTATTTCAAATTCCAGGAACCACCCTAACAATTCCATTGGTAACTATGAGGACAACAAGCATAGGCGCTGTCGCTCATTTCAGGCGACATGAAAATCCAGCGGCAGAAGCAAAATATACGCACACTTTCAAGACCACCATGGCATTTCTGTCATTTCTGAATCTAAGCGAGTATACATTGGCGAAAAACAAATACAAATGTGAAAAGGTATATGTTTTAATGAAAAGAACAGAGAAGTACCTATAAAACTGATATTTGTTTGCATTTTTATTTCAAATAAGTTTGATTACTACAGACAAAGATCTAGACTCGAGGCTACAGAGAATATGTGTGTAAATAGCCTTTATTGCTGCATTGTTGTTGAATGTTTTATATATCCATTTATATATCCAATACATGTACACACGGCCAAACAAAACTTGAGCGTTGACCAAATTTTAATGACTGCTGGTAATGTCCCATAACTAATCAAAGCTTGTTATTATCATTGAAATGTGAGGTCACCTACTAGAGTGAGACAATGAGATCGCTTAGACTGACTTCTGATGGTGCAATCTTACTTTTATCAGCCTATCAGATTTATTGAACGTTCAAGTTTTGTTTGGCCAAGTGTACATAGATTCCATACCAAATTATGTAGACACATATAGAAGCAAAAGCGTGATACCTCTAACCAACACAAATAAAGTAATTGTTTCGTATTTATTAAGATATTGAAGATTAAAATACCATATACCTTCTTTATAAAAAGTTCGCTTTTCCTGCCGTTGTCCACGAACATTTCAAAATATAAGCGTACCATAGAATATAGACAACAGCGTAGATGTGTAACCGCAGTGCTCTTTCCGCCTTTACCTGGTGTATAGTACTTGTTTCCGCCGCCACCAGCAGCACATTGAACTGATCGTATGCTTCGTACACAGAAGACCGCGACCGATGTTAATAAACACACCGGAATGTGGGCGGGAGGAGGAATAGGATTGTATACGTCTTGTCGTGGTGTACTTTTCTCTCCGGTTACGATTTAGATATAAAAAAAGGTGTCAAAAAGAAATGTTATGTTGATTTAGAGTCGGTTTTACCCCGAGATATATTCATGGAAAAATATTTCTTACACTCGCATAACCTTTGAACAATTTCAAAATTCGAAGATGTGAAAAACAGTTTTTGTAATTTCTGAAATCTAACTATGAAAATTATAAATGTCAAAACTCTACTCTAAAGCCCGTCTTCCATCATTGCGATGTTTTCGCCGCGACGTAGCTTTGCGGCACGATTTTTCAGTCACCGTCTTCCATGGTTGCGATGATTTCGCCGTCGCGTCATGTATTTCCGACTCCCCCATTTGTCCAGAGGTGGTTCAGCGGTAACCGCGCATGCGCACAACGCTGCGATAGAAATTCGCTGCGTTATTATTGAAGTTGGCTCTACTTTCAGCGACGATCCGCAGCGATTCGCGTGACGTCATGCGATGCTGCGATTCGAGCGCTGATTGGCTGAGAAGCCACGGTGCGGCTGCGAATTCGCATTGCGATGAAAAAACGCAATGATGGAAGACGGGCTTAAGGTGTCAAACTGCTTTAGCGCCTAGTTTGTGGAGACATTTGTGTGTATCTTAGTTCGACTCAAGAAATAGCGCAAACCAATTCTCCACAATGGAAAAATTTGAAATGTTCAATAGTTCTATCGATGATTATAAGAATTAACCTTGGGGTATACCTGGCTCTTAATTCTGACAATAGTATGAGTTCAACGATGGATGTTGTTAAGATGGTATATGTCATAATCTAATGTTATTGTTAGTGGTGAAAACAGTATAAAAATCTATATGGTTTGTATGAGATTCTAATCTAACAGAGATTGTTAAAATGTGACTAACACAAAAATGATCTAATGAGCTGACGAACATCAACTATTTGAGATGCGATGATCTCAACTCACCCTGGTGGCTAATTCCGAATCAGAGTAATCTACCGGCTCACATTGGAAGCTATAGTCTCCTTTCCATCCGCCCATGAGACACTAAACCAATCATATCATGTGGTCAAAACATCATCAAGAATTATAAAAAAAAAACATAAATTTATTAGGAAATCAGCAGGCAATAATAAAAACAAAAAAGTTTTTAAAATTGTTGAATAATACAATGTAAATGCTTTAGAAGTTAGAGTAATATGTTGACATGAGTATAAGTAAGTAATAAAGTAGAATGGCGGCGCTCCGTAATTGAATGTTTTCTTCGTTCAATACACAATAATTAAATATTCGAAAAAAGTCGGCTGTACGTATAATTTTATTCCGAATTATCTAAATAATGCCACACATGGAATAATTTGACATCTGGCAAGATGTCGATACTTTAAAAAGTTATAAACGTCTTACGGACGTCACAGAGGACGTAATGTATACACAACTGTGTGGCTTTAAGAGGTCGTAATATAATCAACTGTGTTGCTTTAAGAGGTCGTAATGTACTCAATTGTATGGCTTTAAGAGGTCGTAATGTACTCAACTCTGTGGCTTTAAGAGGTCGTAATGTACTCAACTGTGTTGCTTTAAGAGGTCGTAATATACTCAATTGTATGGCTTTAAGAGGTCGTAATGTACTCAACTGTGTGGTTTTAAGAGGTCGTAATGTACTCAACTGTGTGGTTTTAAGAGGTCGTTCTGTACTCAACTGTGTGGCTTTAAGAGGTCGTAATGTACTCAATATTGTGGTTTTAAGTGGTCGTTATGTACTCAACTGTGAGCTTTAAGAGGTCGTAATGTACTCAATATTGTGGTTTTAAGTGGTCGTAATGTACTCAACTGAGTTGAGTGTGGCTTTAAGAGGTCGTAATGTACTCAACTGAGTTGAGTGTGGCTTTAAGAGGTCGTAATGTACTCAAGTGTGTGGCTTTCTTTTAGTTTGGTGAAAAACAATTATACGTACGAAGAGCTTTTTTGGAAAATGTAATAACTATACCGACAAAGTAGCTTTTAATAACAGAGATCATTGCCTTTCAACTGAATAGACCACGGATGTTTACCAAATAGTTCTTCTACCATAGAGTACTTACTCTATGCCTTAATACGTTGGTAGACATTAGTATTTTATTATGTACTTAGATGAGTTTCATGTATACAAAAATACCATCGAATGTTTTTGTGACTTGTTTTTGACCGATGTAGTTTTATGGGGGCAAGTTATTCTGGATCTATTATAGGAGCACACAAAGAGCGTAAACGAATAAAACACAAAAAGCAGTTTGCTAAAGTAATGTGCTAATGTGCTAGTTTAACACAAAGTGGGCATTATTTCGTGAAGATTGAGAATACAATAAGATGGAAAATAATGTCGGGAAGAAAGTTTATAGAAAAGAGAAGTATAGAGTACAAAATGAAACGCAGTCACATTGGTAGGGTTATTGGTAGTATAATTGGAGTTGTTTGTATAAGGAAAAATCAGCACACAATTAGACGGAATAATTTGATTATTTTTAAAGAATAAAGCGCTTCGTGGCCAAATAATAAATATTTAACATATTTCAAAAGCTTTTTGAGCTGAGAAGAAATTAAAGTGAAGTTAAATAGTATTTCTTGATTTTGCTAAATCAATTGAATAAGGTCACAGTGTGTTATAAAAGTATGAATATTTTCAAAGTAAACTTCCCTCATTTATTAATTGACACACATAGCAACACACGCGTATAGTTATGTTTGTACGCAAAAAGTACAAATTCCAAGTGAACAAGATTGCATAGGAAAGCGCGATTTTGTATGTTGTCAGGTGTACTTGTGTTGCCATCCTAACAACACATCAAGGGAACATTAAAAAAGAGTTAAGGAATATATATTTGTAAAGTATTTTGTAGAATGAAGTAGGATAATAGGATACATTAGTAGGTAATAGGTGCACACAAAAAGCACAAACTAAAAGCACACAACTAAAAGTAAAATGCAACAAAGAATAAAGAGAAATAATGAAGAAAGTGGGAAAAAAGAAAGTGAAAACTGTGGACAAATAAATCACTTAGCAGATTCAAATAAAATCAGGGTTCAATTCGTCGTTCACTACCCTGTGGAGAGAAAAAGATTAAACAAATCTGAAAGATAAATTAAATATTTGGAGAGCAACACAATACAAAAACGTCAAAAACAATACAAAATGTAAAATGTAAAGTCATGAGTTTATAAATTAAATGTGTCTATACTATAATAACTGAGGAAAGATTGCCGAAATTGGACCATTCTTATCTTCTGCATTGTCACTACATTATGTAATTTAGTCATCTAATAACGTTCTTCGGAATACTTGGTAGCACTGTACATTCGTTTTAATTTAATACATGACAAGAATGAAGGTGATCTATAACGACGCGTGCACAAAGACCATTCGCGCTTTGTTTTCTTTTCTTTTAATTAACCAATCATAAATCTGCCGTGGGCGGTTCCTAGACTTGCAATTGGTTATAAGAAAATTACGCCAAACCAAAAAAAACGGATGAAGTTAACAGTCATGTCCATTTGCGTGCAACAAGTTTCATTTTATAGTTAATTTTTTACAACTATAATAATCATACAAAAATTAAATCTACCATAATTGATTACAAGTACGTCATAGACATTCCTTTATTTTCCTACCGATCCGACAAATAAACGATTAGACAGACACGTCGGAGTAGTAATTGCCATGATGGCGAGCAAAAAGCGAATGAGTCTGTGTAGCAGGTTTGGCGGCGAACATTCTGTAACCTTGAGATTCAGCAAGTGGGAGATTGTGTCGAGATCCTGGTTGCTGTTCGCTGGAGGTGTAAGATGGAATGGCAAGCAATGCCCTGTGTCACAGAGAACAAGTTCTAGCTTGACCCATGAATCTGTGGTACACGTGTTCTGATACCATGATTGTGGTTTTTAGATGGAAACAGTCAGGGGTCTTATTCTTTACAGAAAACGATAAATTGTTTCGTGAAATTTCAAGGCCAAGAGAAGAACATCGATCTTGCACAATTTCACTCAAATTAGCCACATTAAAACTTAAAAAACATAACATAATTTGTCTTAGGAATGGTATTTCTTTATATTTTTACTTGCAGGTTTTTGTGTGATTTGTTTTCTTAATTTTAGCTTGCACGAACTTCTTATATTTTATATCAGCAATGCAAATTTATTGAATTTTCCACCAGAGGACGGCCATTTTGTTGGCACGTTGACGGGTCAGATTTATGCGTTTTTTGAGTTAAATCGATGTATTTTTGTAATGTGAGTGATTCCTCTTCGTACTATAGATATTTCCGGAGCCTATACAATTTCCCAGGTGCCCATTAACTATAAAATATAGTAAAAAAGAAGAGAATCACAACCTATTCTGCGTGCCATCAATATGGTAGCAGGCAACAATGAGATGACATCACGTGCAAACTATTGTACAGTATTGACAATCAAAACTGGTGTTAGTCAATGGTATATGTTTACAGTGTTGTGGCTGGGATTTAGTATGTATGTTTATATTCATGTGTACAAAATGAATGATTTCGTTTTCGTTATAGAATAAAGCCCCAGGGACCCTATTCTAGAACTTTTAAATTCCCAATTCCACTAGAATTCAATTCCATACAATGTTAATCCTAATGGCCGTGACTAAATTCCATCAGAATAGAATTGGAAAATCGTTCTAGAATAGACCTCCTGGACGGGTATCTAAAAAATATCACATTTTAGGATACAATATTGGAATGGAAAGATACGGTGCTGCCCAAACACAATCTCCTTGATTAAAATAGGGGTCTTCTTTGGATTTTTAAGATGATTAGATTTAATTTGTCCTGGCAAAATACCACTTTTGGGGTAAGAATTTATAATGTAAATTTACAAGTTAAGAGGGCTGAGTAGTGAGCAGGGCCTTAAAGAGTTTTTTAATCGATTTTTATCAATATCTTTTACCAGTGTAATTGTTAACAAAATAGGGCTTTGTAAGAGTATTCAGAACAGTTAAATGAAAATAATTTCATAGTTTGGAATAAGTTATTAGTTTTATTTTGTCCAACATATGTTAAGTGCCATAATTTTACTAATTTACGGGCACTAAACGTCTGTGGGACAAAGTAAATCAAATAAACCATTACAAGCTATGAAATTATTATCATTGAACTCTTCTGAATACTCGTACAAAGCCTTATTTTGTTAACAAATACAGTGGTAAAAGATATTGATAAAAATCGACCAAAAAACCCTTCAAAGTCAAACTCACTACCCAGCCGTCAATTTTGTACGAGATACAAAATAAAATTGCCTCTGTTTTATTGCAGCCCCAAATAATGTTGTGAAAACTGTATAATTTCATAAAATATCAAGTTCTGGTAAAACTCTCGATTAAAACTTGATCCGCTAAAATATCCCTTTATAATAAGACCAGACGAATTCAACCGCGTTCGCAACATTTCGGACCTGATTGCAACCTTGTGTGTCGGAAACTGTGCAAGTGTTATGACGCGTGGAAAGTGTTGGACTCAAGGTGAAGTGCAGGGCTCGGAATCACGGCCTTCTGCATGCCACGGGAAGTGGGATGTGGCGATTACACCAACCAGAGTGTGATCTCAACGAGAATGGTACCTGCCACAACACCCCAAGGCTTCAGCGGTCAGTCAAGTCATGGACATTACATTGCTGATGGACTCGGAAGTAAGCATTCGAGATTATGTTTACTAAATATCGTCATAATAATTATAGCAATGCTATTTTTTAGTCGACTAGGGCCGTTATAACCATTAGTTTAAGCTACAGTTTAAGAAGGCTGGGTAGTGAGTTTGACCTTAAAGAAAAATTTTAATCGATTTTTTTTTATCAATATCTTTTACCAATGTAATTGTTAACAAAAAAAGGCTTTGTACGAGTCTTCAGAACAGTTCAATGAAAATAATTTCCTAGCTTCTAATGGTTTATTAGATTTACTTTGTCCTACAGACGTTTAGTGTCCGAAAATTAGTAAAATTATGGCACTAAACATCTGTTGGACAAAATGAAACTAATAACTTATTCCAAACTATGAAATTATTTTCATTGAACTGTCCTGAATGCACGTACAAAACCCTATTTTGTTAACAATTATATTGGTAAAAGATATTGATAAAAATCGATTAAGAAACTCTTCAAGGTCAAACTCACTACTCAGCCGTCTTAAAAAACTGTCTCAATGGGAATTCACGACAATGAGATCTCATTGTCTACGATAATAAAAGACAATGCAGTCGAGTAGTTTTCGATAACTTTATTATGATTTTATTTTAACTTCATTGGCCCTAGTCACCACAAATGAGGGTTTTATGGATGAAATTAATCTGGGATGTAAATATTTTTATAGAATGATTGCAATAAAATTACACACAAAATTAAAAATATGTGACGTTATTGTCTTCATACCCATAACGAAGACAATTACCTTGCATGTCTGTAGAATGATAAATGCGGGACTTATAAGATTCCCACTATTCCGGCGGGGAAAAATCGAAACGATAATTTTGGATGTGAAAATGGTGATTTATAGATCATATACTATCGTAGTTTGTATTGATACAAAATGATACGATAGTTACGTGATACACTACACACCCAATCAATTTCCCATAATTTGAAATTATGAATCAAGCTTTTTATGGCATACCTACGTAGAAATAAGAAATTCCCTGACAACTAAAAAATACATACAAATGGTAAAATCCACTGTACAATTAAAAACCTATTACAATTACAATTTTTAAACAATTTTACTTGAAAGAGTAATTAATAGATTTTTAATGATGTATAATATTGCACTGTAGGTATTTTTTTTTATAATGTGTTATATAAAATTATTAATCATTGTAAATTACGGTTGGTTGTCTGAACTAATGTATTTAACCATAATAACTAACTATTAATATAGTTTTTGCTTTCAAACAACTCTTACTACAAAAACTTGAAAAACTCACAAGAAATTCACTTTTAGTGATTTGAACTAAATGACGTTGTAATAAAAACGAAAAAGAACATTGTTCGTGAACATTTTTCAGAACGGCAAAACGATATTTCTGAAGAAGACATGATATCTACTAATTCCAATGTATATTTTGATCATTTTTGACTTAGAATACTTAGAATATACAATAATTAGTATAATTAAAATGTGTGAAAGTAGATTACTCCATGGATGTAGAAGAAGATGACAGCTGCGACGGTGGGGTCATTTTACCCGCACTCGCTTACGTTTCGTTCGAACTCACACAAAGTTCTCATGCGAGTGGCTCGAACGAACACAAAGTAGGGGTCAATACGGAAGACGTAGGGAAAGAAATGTCATACGAAGGAAACGTATTAAAATGTCTGCTACACATATCTAAATTCCTAAAGAGATGTTGATTACTTAGTTTTAAGACTTATTCAGAATGCAATGTAAACATAATAGTGTCTTTAAACACAAGACTTAAACACTTATACTTATTTAAACTTATTTAAACACTTAAATAACACTTTAAACACTTTAAACACTTATTTAAACACTTATACAGTTTGGACACTGCTACCTGAAGGCTCTCGCCTTCCGGTAAGATAATGAGGTGCGCGCGGTTCCTCAAAGTGTTTTTGTGCTTTTTCTTCACCAACAGAATTTTCAAAAATCAATGCGCTCATTAAAACTCACTAACCGAAATAATGGTACACACTGGAGTACTTTATGACTTCTGGTGTGACTTCAAAGTGTTAAATACGATATTTATCGGAATATCATTGTATAAACACTTTGAGGTCATAAAGTACTCCACTTTGTGGCAATATTTAGTCTATTAGGCTGTAATGGGTCGCTACTATCTGATTTTTAAAAATTATTAAGTGGGAAGACGAATGATAAAAAAAACACTTTGAAGAACAGTGCGTTTTCCGTTCGCGTTTGGAGCGGTTTTAGAGCGAAATACGAAATATAAATTGCCATGTTCGGCAAACGGTTATGAATATCGAAAAAGCAAGCCAGAGGTGACATATTGTATTGAACCTTTTTCTACATTTTCATCGCTTACTGTCATAACTTTGCTCCTACTATGTGGTCAGCATTTGTCGGGCACGAAAACGCTCCGTGTGATGACGGACAAGGGACAGACGAGCGAAATATGCTGACCACAGTAAGCGATGAAAATGTAGATAAAGGTTCAATACATATCACCTTTGGCTTGCTTTTGCCAGTAAATGCATGTATAATATGTATCTCATGTATGTGTTATATATGTGTTTTAAAATAAATAATAATAAATAATAATAATAATAATAATATTCATAACAGTTTGCCAAATATGGCAATTTATATTTTGTATTTCGCTCTAAAACCGCTCCAAACCGACCGTTGGCGGGAAAAAATAAACGACATCCTTAAATCTACGACAAAGTTGCATTGCGAATGTCTCTACAAACGACGGCGCTAGTGAGTGAGAAGTGTTGCTTTACCTCGTAGAAGAGCCAACTGCTGAAGATGACTTGGAAGAGGTTGTAGGCGATGAGCACGTTGCGCAGCTCGTAGGGTTTTCTGTTCTCCATGAACTTGGGCCCGGCCACCTTGACCAGGTAGACGTAGCCGAGGCAGATGCAGAGAGTCGGCAGTGGACTAGACATTAGGAACCAGTTGGTGGTGCGAGAGTCTGAAAATAACCACGTACTCATGTTGATAAGAGTATGTCACCTCGGCTATCCCAAATCATTTTATTTTATTAAAAAATATCCAACAATTATGTCGGGTAACGAGGGTATCACACTGAGTTGCAACCCGTGGCTGGAACCCTAGTATGGAAACTTTTGTTGCAAACAGAGGCAAGAGCCTATCACACGCAACGGTATGGGTTGATGTTGGTTGGTTCACAAATTAACACTCTTGAATTGCGCAGAAAGCACTGTTTTCGGTTCAGGCTGCTCACCATTGGTCAGTTCACGTCACGTGGTACCACAACAAATTGTTGGAACTGTCAGAATAAAGAATAGGGAATTCTCCTCTAAATTAAATTTCCAAAAAATTGTGTTATTATGGTAGGGGGGACATTGCTGAATACAGATATGTTATTAATTTTGTTGTGGGTTCAATAGTTCTCTCGGAATTGATTTACAAAGTTTTATATTTTTCTTCTAACTTTAAAACAGGAAAATTGACATTGACGTCATACCCTATATGTTGCCATGGCAACAAAGCATATCACCATGGTAACACATTGTTGTGGACTTAGAAATGACATCACAACCCAGATTCTCATTACATGCCGTTTTTCCCGCCAAAATGTCCCATGACATTTGAAATTGATTTTTATGAATGAAAATGTTCTATTTTTCAAGTGATAAGTGTGTTTGTGATTATTATTTGTGTTGTTATTTTTGAATTTAAGTTAATAAAATTAGAGGAGAATTCCCTATTATTTATTTTTCAAACCATGCCGTGGGTTGACCAACTTCAGTATGCACATGCGCGGCCAACTTCGGTTTGCAGCCGCGGGTTCCATACACGGGTTGCAACACAGTGTGATAGGGCTTTAAGGGTTTACAGATTCAAATTGTAATCATTAGCGCATGTTTGACAGACTCGACGCATCATGTTTCTTCAATCAATTCTCCTTCCCCTCCAGCATCTGTCTCCACTTCTCTCCATCTTGACACTACTTCTCGCGCCAGGGTTGCCAACTCGCAAAAATGAAAAAGAGCTAAACCCAGACGAAAACTCTGAAAATGGGGCTAAATTTCGTCAAATAGGGCTGACTTCACAAAAATTAAAATAAACTCGATATTTTGTGATAAAAGCAAAACACAGCGGTTCCCATTAATAGTATCAACTCTAATAATGCTATTGAAATTAATAGAACTATAGCTATAGGCCGCTGTGAAGAAAACAATTATAATGCATTATATTTATGTTACTCCATAATCAAATTATGGCCAATATTATGGCACAATTCCATAAAAATTAATTAACTGATTTAGGTAAACATAACTTTTGTTTTAAAATCAAAAATGTCAGTCTCAAATTAATAATTATAGTATAGATTTGGTATAGATTAGGCGATTTGAAAAGAAAAATTCTTCGTTAATTGAAGAAATTAATAAAGCTGACTATTAAACGAAATTTTTATTCAGCCCTGAATTTTTTTGAAAAAAGCTGACAGGCTCTTTAAAAAGGGCTACTTTTGCCCGCCCGGGCAAAACAATAATTTCAGGTCTAGGCGTACTCTTTAAAAGGCCAGATCTAGCCCCAAACGCGCACGACTTCTCATATTTATCCACTCTCGTCTACATCCCTTTAAACGATTCCATAAAGTATCTCAGTGGCTCTGGTTTCTAAGAAAGTTTCTCTTGCTGTTTGATTTCCACGTCCCTATTGTTGTGTGTCAACAATGAGTTACACACTCCAAAAGGTATCTGGAAATCAAACTGCATGTGAATTATTTCAGAAACCAGAGCCACTCAGATATTTTATGGAATCGTCTTTTCGAAGGATATTTCCACATCTGTAGTGCACTGATTCCTTCATGCCGATGAATCAATGAAAAGGTCGATCAATGTCGAAAACTTTCCTGACCATAAATACATACATTTGACTACCCCCTAGGTCATATTTGTCTGGAGTACTGGCATAGCATCCATCCAGTATACAGAAAATTAGATTCGGTCAACTCTACAGTCTGTTTTTTTTACTGTATGAACTCTAACCAGATGGAGCCACAGTCAGTTGTTCTGCTAGGCCGAGAAAGACTTCATTCCGCGCCCACCTTGCAATGTTGTCTTTCTCGGCCTAGCAGAACAACTGACGGTGGCACGGTCTGTAGAGAGTTCAAGAATAGGAAAAACGAACTGTAGAGCTATGGATAATGGAAATTCTTTCTTTTCCAGTTAGAATTAAATTTCAATCATGTCCTTCACTATAGTCTTCCCAACGTAGAACGATTTGAATCATCCAGTTATGGAAATTCTCCCGATCTTCGTTACAGTTCTAGGCCCAAAGCTTATCACTTTATACACAATATCATCAGTATCACAAACCGAGCTTGTACAGCCACATTCAGAAGCTACTTGCCAGATCCCCGTGCTGGATGTGATTCAAAGTTTGCCTGAATAATGACGGTCATGTAACGCTGTCCTAACACTTGACACGGCATGCACAACGGTCTTGGGCATGTTTCCATGCACAGTGTTGCCAACTCACCTGCGTTCTTCTCGAAGATCTCGTGGATGTTGTCGAACATCTCCATGATCAGCGCCATCCTGGATGATCACCGGTCACACCTGGAACAAGAAGAGGAGACGATCAGTGATGATCAAAACAAAATGGCAGATTTACATGAGAACTCGCTCTCAGGAGCTTTTATGATGCACAGTTTAAGCGGCGTGCTACATTTGGTTATACATCGGCATTTTATTGCTCTTCCATTTAGCAACATTTTTAAGAAATACATTTAAGATTTGGAAAAATGTTGCTGAAGCTGTGAAATCGTTAATTAGTAATTATACGAATAGTCTTGTGAGTCATTCCAAGTCTTCAACTTTTGATAATTATTTTATTCTGTATTTTCCTTGTAACGATCACTTTATCGTAAATCACTTTATTCGTATCACTTTTATCACTTTTTTTAATCACTTTATTCGTAATCCACAGATTAGTAAATACGTTATTAGAGATCATTTCCATCGTGTTGTGTAGCTTTGTATCCATTAATAACATGTCATTAAATAAATAAATATAAATAATTATTTAGATTTATAAAATACAACTATTATCTGGTACTTAATTCTTCAGATTATGTTTAATACGGTTCGATTGATCAATTTTGTTTTATTGAGAAAATATCATGTACCGAACCTTGATGAAAATAATTACATATTTTTGATTTGAAAGATGTCTTCCACACAGCATAATAATTTTTCATGCAATACGAAAGAGCGTTTTCCAAGTATTTCACTGCATACAGAACGTGCATGATTTCATTATTCTATTCACACTCCGATTTATTGTCAATTAATTTGCTTTTGACCCATTTACTTCTACAATGTCAAGTCGCCAAGAGATAAACCAGATGACACATGAATCACTTCAAGTGCGATCAAGATTGTGTTATCAGAAGATGATAAGAAGCTGGCCGATGCAGTCAGTGGTCGTCTTTGTACAAGACACAATGGGTCAATACATGGCCAAGCGGCCGATACAGCAGATAGAGAGCGAGGTAAGAGACAACTCCAACCAAATAGGTAGATAGTAGCTTTTTGACAATTCTCTTTTTGAGATTTATCTATTAAAAATAGATAATGCCGGTCCACTGTTACGTGGGGGCTGGATGATATCTCGCACTTGCCTACAAATTGTTTTGATAACTTTCAAACTTGTTCGTATTTTTTTTTCTTAATATCGAAAAATTATATGGGGTTCCTGAACTAAATTCTGAGATATCCATAGTCAAAAGATCATAAGGGGTTCTAAGGGAAGGAAAGTCTGAAGTTTATAAAAACGTTATTTTAAATTTGGTCTTCACAACTATAGAATTTGAGAAATTCAAAAAATTAACGCACATTTCAAGCATACTAAAGTAAATAATGCCACACACTGGAGAATACATTATGGACCTCAAAGTGTTAAATGCGATTAATTTAAATTTCTTATTTAGGACTTTGATGGCGTATCAGAGGTAAAGATTGGGCTCCAGTGTGATAGCAATATTTAGTCAAGTAAGCTGGAAATGTGCGTTCATTTTTTTTTTTTTTTTTTTTTAATTCTGTATTGTGAAGACACAATTCAAAATAATGCTTTTATAAATACGCGCTTTTCCTTTCTCTTAGACAATAGATGCATTCATACATAAAGATTCACTGAGATTTGAAAGCAAACCGGCATAGCTTTAGGCTGACATAATGATTATAGATTAGATTAATGCTTTTTAAAGGCGTGCCGACAGCTACCTACCTACGTCATTTTGCACACTTTTACGCAAATATTTATATGATCGAATGTCATGGGGAGGGTCGGCCCAGGGGGCACCGGTCTGGGGGAGACCTACACTGGTGAAGGGCAGTCCGGTAAGGCCCTGAGGTCAGAAGGGTTTGTGACGAGGGGCCCAGATTCAGGGAGGAGGTTGTCGGTCAGTGAAAGAAGGAGGACAAGGGACTAGGACCAAACAGTTATTTACAAAGACAATAAAATTAAATACAATTTTGTTCATTCAAGTTATAGCTAATATTGTGTAATGTCTGCGCTCATGATTTATCTTCTGCAGCTAAGGTCCCTACAAGTGGAGTTAAGGACGCAAGGGCACGAGGTACCGACGACTAGAAGTGAACTGCAAGAGCTGAAAGACATCAACGCAGCCTCCATCAACACTCTAAGGTAAGCGCAACAGTTGTCCTCTCTTTCTACTTCTAATCTCCATAAAACATTACAACACACTTTAAACGAATCTAATATATTCACAAGATCGTGTATTTTGGGAAAAAGAACTTCCCATATTATTACAATTTTCGTTTCTGCGTTTCATCTATAACGACTAGTTTTAGAGATTGCCCACCCTCCCCACACACACAAGATCCTGAAGATTCATACCTATTAGGTATTCAAGAGTTGAAAAACTTTGATCTTCTTCACAGAAAGTCGTTGGAATCATGTCGACGATCACTCGAACTTCTTCAGAATATCAGACCAGAAGAATTCAAACTCAGAGAAGTAAGTTACGAAATCCCAATAAATATTTGTAGGCGGGCAAATACATTTACCAGGGAAAAGCTTTTTGTAACAGCCTTCGTATACTGCATGCGTTTGTAAGTCTTTGCTCTACTGGCCTTGAAACTGAAGCATCAAGAAGGTATAGGGATGAAAATGTAGTATATATTTTTCAAATATTACAAGATTAAAGAATAAAATGTCCATAAAATGACAATAACTTTTGAAAATTACGGCAGATTAGTCTTCAAATTGGAAAAAATAATGTTCGTCCCAATGAACATGTAAAGTTTTAATCGGTCAAAAGGTTCTAGTTTAAATTTCGAAAATCACAGGAAAGGGTTTAAATTTTAACCATTGGGAGGATTTGGCTGAAACTTTGTAAGATTGGGAACAATTGGTCGGATAGACTAGTCAACATTTCAAATTGAGGGACCAAACCAAACAAAAGGAGTCGCTCGCTCAATTAAAGCTTCAACCACTTCAACCAACATGGCGGCGGCGTTTTGACCTTGACATTTGAGAGTCATTACATGGACGATCTCGAAAGGTCCTCGCAGTTAGTCTGTCAGTAAAGTACGCATGTTGTGTTTAGGGATACGCAGCTATGGAGGACATCATCGCCGAAGCCAACATGAAGGTGGCTCAGATAGAAGACACAGTCGCGGCTGACCTTGAGAGATTAACAGAACAGCAGCAGATGTTGGTGAAGTACGACAACATATTCAGCTTGGTCGAGAGTAGAGGGTGAGTCCAAATACTTGTAGCTCGAAAGCTTTATATTAACTTGAAGTCCAATAGACCATTAAGGCCCGGTATTACCAAAGTTAAATTTGCTGGATTAACTAACTTTTGGATTAAATTCAGCTGTTTCTATCATTTGGAGGTATCTGATTGGCTGTGCCGCCAATTTAATCCAATATTTAGTTAATCCGGCTCAGATTAACTTTGGTAATACGGGCCCTAAGTCAACATTTAGTTAACTTTATTTTTACATGCAAAGCGCTCGGCGGCTTTAGAAAATTTAGAGGAAAATATAGTTTCATAAGTGGGTGTAACTTTGATAGGATGTTCACATGATCAGTCTGATTGTATATTAGTAGCACTTTTTCATTTTTGCTTATTGCATCGTTAATTAGGCACCGGTTATTCAACAAAACCGCGCAAAACTATGAATTTCCGATACGATTGGAGACCAAACCCGTAACCAATTGATCTCAAATTTTCATCATGATTAGATAAAAGACAAACTTAGGGTTATCACTTGGCACATTTTTAAAATTAAATTTCATACGGCGCAGCGAGACAAGAAAATATAAAATTTTTCACCAAAAATCAACTCATTATTACCAATTAACAAAGCAGAATATTAAAAAAATTACCAAGTAATAACACTAAGGCCCGGTCTTTCAATGCTCTGCTAAAGTCTCAATTAGCTCTTAACAGTTAGTTAGTGGTCATTCTAGGAATGTCATTGGTTGTTGCCATGACAATATAGTCCTAATTGACTGTATAAAAGTTAGCAAGGCATTGAAAGACCGGGCCTAAGGGCCGGTCTTTCAATACACTGCTAAAGACTCAATTAGCTGTTAACAGTTAGCACAAAACTCTGTCTTTCAATTGGTCGTTGCCATGACAATGCAGTCATAGTCAACAGTTTAAAGTTAGCAGAGTATTGAAAGCCCTAAGTTTTTCTTTTATCTAATCATGATTAAAATTTCAAATCAATTCGTCAACAAATTTTGTCTCCAATCGTATCCAAAAAAGTGCCTGCAACAAGAAGCATCGCTCCCGCTTGCACCACCTTAAGAAAATCGTAGATACAGCATGAAACAAGATCCTACGAATCATATCGTGTCACTGATTGATTGTCTGTTATCGACAGCTGTCAGTCAACACATCACGCTGCGATGTCACGTGACCTTGCTAATGTGTATGTGATGATGTTTGTCAGGGGGACGCTCGTGGATCGCTCGGAGCCATTAGAAGACGACGAGAAACCGTCATGATAGTCCAGCAGCTCCAGACGACACGAGGTAACATACCAGATCGTTTGAGACAAATTTCATACGGTTTCACGGCCGCCTGACATCAGACCAAACAAAATAGTATACAGATTTGACAGCTTCAACCCAGAAAGAGAAGTGAGAGAATTCGCGTTTTCGAGCAAAGGGGGCACACTCTAGTGTGAGAAAGTATAAGTGCTGTAGACGTAATCTAAAGAGACTAGACCTACACTTCCCCCGCACCACCACTGGGAAGAGCGTCATCTTTCAAATTTTCGTGGTCTGAAAATGCGTCGGAAATCGGGAGCCTAAAACCGCAGCGCTCCTGATACGCTGTGGTAGTGGGGACTGAGAGAACTATTCGCTACAAAATAAACTAAAAACGTAAATGTTTATGTAAAATATATACGTATATATTTATAAATAAATATATAAATGCATAAATAAAAATATTTTTTATTACATTTTACGTATTTAATGCGTTTACTATACGAATCATGACGATAATGTATCGACTGAGCCATCGACTGTTTAGTTACTTCCATTGTCATGTGGAAAATGGCGCTGGGAATTTGCTTCAAGGATTAGCATTGGCAGCATTGGAAGATGACGCTCATTCCATGTGGTAGGGCGGGGGAAGTGTAGGTCTAGTCTCTTTAAAGCAATCGTTTTCGTTTCGGCCACGGCCGCCATTTTAATCAGAAAGGCAGTACCTACTTATTATCTTCGGAAATGAACCACAATTATGGTGAGGACACGCTATGATGACGCCATGACACCAAACCAACGTAAACAAACCAATCCGAGTCACGGCGCATGACACTTAAGTGTCATGGTGGTTATAACAGACTGGAAAGTGCTGCCATCTGGTCAGCCCGAAAACGCGAATCGAGGCCTCGGGACGGCATAGTACCCCCTACCAATACAGTAAACGACCTGTGGTTTTCACTGTTAAGTCAAATGATGCATATAGTGTTCCGATAAAACAGATATTTTCAAAGTTAAATATACTGTTAACTACTGAGACTTAAATTATGCCCTAATTGCCACAAATGAACAACCAACTCTTCATCAACCGTTTTGAGCCGATTTGTTTCAATATTCTAAACGTCTTCCATTTGTGAGGGAAAAATTTAATTCGAAGTAAAGACGAACATTGCCCCTCATCCCATTCTCCTCACTGTAGATTGTCATAGTTAGTATGCAGCTTGTTCTGTGTGTGGGCAAACTAACTTGAAGTTGGGTTGAGGATAATTTGAAAATATTTGATATGTTTGTTGCAGAGATTTCACATGAACGAAGGATCAACTGCCTAAGAAGATCCTGAACAAGAGAGTGGATTAAGAACTTGAAGATATGAAGAGGCAGATTATTTAATGACATTACATGCTAGCTAATCAATGTATCACTAATCTTGATCTACTATACCTACTACGAATTTAGATAGGTGCCTGCCATGACAATATGCCTATACGTCAATGTTAGAAATGGAACAGAAAGACTGAAGATAAAATATAAATTAAGTTGCGTATGCTGTGATAGTTACAATAATTCACTCCTTCCCAAAACACAGATAAAACACATGTTTCGGTTATATGATCATCCTTACCATTATACGGCTGAGTAGTGAGCGTGGGCCTTTAAGAGTTTTTTTAATCAGATTTTTATTAATATCTTTTACTAGTGAAATTGTTAATAAAACAAGGCTTTGAACGAGCCTTCAGAACAGGTAAATGAAATATTTTATTGTTTGGAATGGGTTATTAGTTTTATTACGTCCTACAGACGTTAAGTGCCACATTTTTACTATTTTTCAGGCACTAAAAGTTTGAAGGACAGAATAAAAATATAAACTCAAAGATATGAAATTATTTTCATTGAACTGTTCTGAAGGTTCATACAAAGTCATATTTTTATTAACAATTACAAAGTAAAACATATTGATAAAAATCGATAGAAAACTCTTATCAACTTTTCCCCTTCCTAAAAATTCGTTCAAATTCTACATACATAGAAAATGTAATTCTGCACCATAATATGCCAAGAAAAGTAGGCAAGCTGCACTAATTTTCGAGATTACTTCAATGTTACAGCTTTTCTATCAATTTAACAATTGCGACCATAGAGAAAAAGATGCTGACATTTTCAAATGTTTATTAAGCTGCTTTCCCACCATTAGATTCCTTTGAAAAACTACTAAATCGTGTATCAGATACAATATTTGATTCTAACAGTTTTAAATGTACACGTTCCTGGATGATTTGCTGAGCTTTTACTGCTTTTTGACGTTTTTTTTAATAAAAAGTGCAGTTTTACATGTAAAATTGTGTTGCCATGGTGAAACAGTCTTCTAGAAATTCGCTTTTATTTTCAAATTTGTGTAAATTTCAAGAAGACCGTGATTATTTTGCTAGCCCCCCCTTAAGGTCAAACTCACTACTCAGCCGTCTTAAATAATCAAACTGATATTGGAAGCTGCTGGCAAGGCCTCTGGAAAGCCCAGGAAATACTTCAATGGTCATTTCATCATACAACTTCACAACAGAAATGCGAAATGTTATATCTGCGTTGTCTACACATAACGACACGTGATCTTGTAAACATTCTTTCATTCACCGCCAAGAAAAGCAGTTACTTTAATTCCGAAGTGGCTGAAAGGTTTTACGCAGATAAATTAACACTAACGCAAACACAGGATAAACTGTCAATATCCAATACAAACATCAATTAAAATCAGTGAGAATTCAATGTTTGCGTCGTATACTTTTCTGTACACTGAGGTTACTCGCGCAAATAAGCGATAGGAGCCACTTCTGGCTAGATGGCTACTCATAGTTTGCACGTGACGTCATCTCATTGTTGCGCGGCCATCTTGGTGGTACATGTCAGAACGACTGTCAATCTGTTTTTCAGTATTTTTTGATATTATTTATGGTTTACCTGTGCAATTGTAGGCTGCAGAAGAAGTTCTTATAGGTATAAAACCACTCATTAACAAACTATCTTCGACTATAATCGATAATAATTAGTTTAAATCGACTTGACAACTATCACCAATATGGCCGAAAATATATATTTTTTTACATTGTTGATGTAAAACAAAAGACGCTCGTGCAAACTATGAACTGACAAGTGAAATAGGAGAAACAATTGCAATTTATAGTTATAAAATTCCATTTTATAACCGTAACAAACAACTAAAGCAAATATTTGTATTTAGGTATGTGCCCCTGTTATCCGCCATTTACCTAGTACCACAATAGCCACCAGAGTGCAGTCGTGTTTCTTTCTTTCTCGAACAGTGATTGTTAGGACGGTGATTCAAATGTGCTCTGGGGGCTTATTCTCCAAAAAGTTACCACGTCATAACTCCCAAGTTATGATTCATAAGAAGGTTTGTCCTATCTCTCACCATGTTAATATTATGACTTTTTTATGATTCATAACTTATGACGTGATAACTTTTTCGAGAATAAGCCCCCAGGTTTCATTTCGAAATTTCGTCAATTTTCAGTCCGTCATTCCCCCGTCATTTTTTGAAATCTTGTTGAAGGTAGACTAAGGATAAAGTTGTAGAGTGCATCATTGACTACATTTATAAATAAATCCTAAAGTAATGAAACTTAAGTGCATCCACGACGTTTTATTTTTATTACAGAACGTTGGCAGAATTTTAATTCTATGCAACTGACGTCAACATATAAAAAAGTAGTTTATTTACAACTCCAAAGCTGTGACCTTTCTGCCCTTCAGTGAGATTTCTACGGGTTTCGATGGCGTCAACAACATTACCAAAGCAACCATGCTGTGAAGAAACTACCCGAAGTACAGCTAACGCGTGAAACCAGAGCTTTGCACTTCATAGAAATTATTAATGAAACCATACCTCACACTACAGCATACAACCAGTATACCTTATACCGTATGATGCAAAATGATATGTTCTTATAAGTTGATAAGTTGGTATACCACCTACTATACCGAAATAATTCATATTTGCAATGCAGCGTTGCCAAATTTATTGTAAATTTTTAATATTTATTTCTAATTTGGCCGGTGACCCTATATTTTGGAACGGCAGTCTTATTCTAGTATCTTTAAATTGATACTACATTTTGAAATCTTCAATATTCAGCATTTTGAAGTTTTAGGGCCCAATATCGAGGGCCGATTTCATGGCTCCATGTGTTATCTTATGGGGTGTAAAGTTTCAATCAAAAATATTAATTGTATCATATACGGTAAGGGGCAAATGAAGGTGACAAGGGATGAACGTTATATTAGGTCACATTCGGATGAAACTGAGATAAACGAAGTTTTATGTTGAAACTTTTATATATCTTCCATACAGATCGATATTTTAAATGCGTTTTTCAAGACTTTGTGGCAACATTTTCTAAAACCCGAGGGTATATTCTGAAATCCTTAAACTATTTTTTTCAAAATATTGACGTACAGCGTTCTTTCCCTACCCTCAAATATTTTTGTTAGTTGTATGTAAAATGGTTTCATTATGCTATGAATTTTAACAAATTCTCTTTCATATGATAAAAACGCATCAATACCTACAAAACATCCTTGTCACATTCAATTCCCTTCACTTGTGGTACAAATCATCCAATAATCTTGACACTATTCCATTGACACGACGTCATATCTATCACATGATATGACACCTGTACTTATGGACAAAGACAAAGATAAGATAAACTGGTCTTAATCGGATTCGCACAAATCATTATAGTAAGTGACAACAAGAGTGTCAACAACAAGTTCCGTGAAGTTGTTGTGTATTTTTCACATTGCACGTCGTGGTTTGGTAATTAATACGAATCAATTTGACAGGAAATATCAAGTAAGTCTGTTTTACGCTGTATTTTGACTTTGACCTAAGCTCAACCCTTCCCATTCCACTTCATTGCTTTGCTTCTTGTTCCGAACTTCAATCCAATATGAATGGTTTCATAAATAATACTCTGGCGTAATATAACACATTTTAAAATTTAGCGATCATCATGGCTGTCAACAAGGTTTTATGGAATATCATCATGGTTTTATGGAAGATCATCATGGTTTTGAGGAATATCATCACAATTTTATGGAAGATCATCATGGTTTTATGGAATATCATCATGGTTCTATGGAAGTCCGCTTTATATTTGTTAAATATTAATGTATTTATTTGAATTACATTATAAAAAATTTACTTATAAAATAAAGATACATAAGATTGAACAAAATATACTGTGTAACCTCCAGAAAGGGGTGAAAGAGCTTATATTCATATTAAGGTAGTGCAAGCCCGAGCGATTTTGCTGCAATTTGTAGTACACACTTTTTTGGATACGATTGGAGACAAAATGGGTTGACCAAATGATTTGAAATTTTAATCATGATTAGATAAATGACAAACTTTGGGTTATCACTTGGTACATTTGTAATTTTTTGCTTCGTAATTAGTAATAACTAGTTGACTTTTGGTGAAAAATGTTCTACTTTCTTGTCTCGCTGGATGCCGTATGAATTTAATTTAAAAAATGTACCAAGTGATAACCCTTATAGTTTGTCTTTTATCTAATCATGATTAAAATTAGAGAACAATTTGGTCTCCAATCGTATCGGAAATTTCACAGTTTTGCGCGGTTTTGTTGAATAACCATGAAAAAGGGCTACTAATATACAATCAGACTGATCATGTGAACATCCTATCAAAGCACACCCACTTATGAAACAATTTGTCTCTCTTAATTTTCTAAAACGGCAGAGCGCTTGCACCTCCAAGTATTTCTCGATAGATTTTACCTCCCTGTAAAGATGTCCAACTGCTGAGTGACTGCAAACAGAACACGTGCGTAAAATGACACCACATCGTATCGGTCGTAAGCGCAGCATAGAAGTGTAATCAAATGAGCTGCGCTTGTGAAATATGCGCTATAAAAACAAGGATTGTGGAAAGAATGCGCGGCACGGCCAAGAACTTATGTGACGTCATATGCCACTGCGTCCTACATCCATGCGGAGAATAATAGCAGATGCAAGATGAGGATTTACAAGATGTTTTGTCATTATATTGGCGATTATTGAACGATTAGTAATGAATTTAATTTTTAAGACGGTTGAGTAGTGTGTTTGACCTTGAAGAGTTTTTTAATCAATTTTTATCAATATCTCTTACCAATGTAATTGTTAATATAATAAGGCTTTGTACGAGTATTCAGAACAGTTCAATGAAAATAATTCCATAGCTTGGAATTAAAACTCAAGAGTATTCATAATATTTTTGCCCCGTTACCATATTTTTGTCCGCACTGCCCAGGGCAGGTATTCTATAACTTTAAAATTTCGGATTCGGCCCGAATACGATTCACGGCCATATGGATTAACATGCACCGAATCGTATTCGGGCTGAATTCGTAATTTTAAAGTAATAGAATAACTATGACAAGGAGCTACTCCAGAGTGTGACATTATTTAGTCTAAGTTTGAAAGGGTCGCTTCTATCTTTTTAAAAAAAATCTGTTAGTGTGAAGGCAAAACTACTCTGACGAACCGTGCGTTTCCCGCTTAAAATGTTCTGTATTCTCAACGACAGATCCCTCCATGTCCGACGCCGACGCCGACGCCGAGCGTCTCCGCTACGTCACGACGCTCTACCGCGCGACGCTGGAGGTCGACGCCGTGACGCGCCACGTGACATCGCGCCTCGACGCCGCGCGACGCCTGCAACAGCGGCTGGCGGAGCGCGACCGACTGTCGCGGCTGTTGGCGGAGCAGCAACAGCAACAGCGCCACTTGCAGGTGGAGCAGGAGGCGCTGGAGAGGAGGTTCCGCGAGGGGGAGGCGGACTGGTGGGAGAGGGTCAGGGGGCTGGAGCAGATCATCGGGGACGTCAAGGTGAGGGGCAGCGAGGGGGATGAGGAGGGGTGGGAGAGGGTCAGGGGGCTGGAGCAGATCATCGGGGACGTCAAGGTGAGAGGCAGAGAGGGGGAGGCGGACTGGTGGGAAAGGGTCAGGGGGCTGGAGCAGATCATCGGGGACGTCAAGGTGAGGGGCAGCGAGGGGGAGGCGGACTGGTGGGAGAGGGTCAGGGGGCTGGAGCAGATCATCGGGGACGTCAAGGTGAGAGGCAGAGAGAGGGAGGCGGACTGGTGGGAAAGGGTCAGGGGGCTGGAGCAGATCATCGGGGACGTCAAGGTGAGGGGCAGCGAGGGGGAGGCGGACTGGTGGGAGTGGGTCAGGGGGCTGGAGCAGATCATCGGGAACGTCAAGGTGAGGGGCAGCGAGGGGGAGGCGGACTGGTGGGAGTGGGTTAGGGGGCTGGAGCAGATCATCGGGGACGTCAAGGTGAGGGGCAGCGAGGGGGAGGCGGACTGGTGGGAGAGGGTCTGGGGGCTGGAGCAGATCATCGGGGACGTCAAGGTGAGGGGCAGCGAGGGGGAGGCGGACTGGTGGGAGAGGGTCAGGGGGCTGGAGCAGATCATCGGGGACGTCAAGGTGAGGGGCAGCGAGGGGGATGAGGAGGGGTGGGAGAGGGTCAGGGGGCTGGAGCAGATCATCGGGGACGTCAAGGTGAGAGGCAGAGAGGGGGAGGCGGACTGGTGGGAGAGGGTCAGGGGGCTGGAGCAGATCATCGGGGACGTCAAGGTGAGGGGCAGCGAGGGGGATGCGGAGGGGTGGGAGAGGGTCAGGGGGCTGGAGCAGATCATCAGGGACGTCAAGGTGAGGGGCAGCGACGATAAGGGTGACAATTCTATCTTATTACACACAATTTTCGACCTTTCTAAATTTGATCTTGCATCGATTTCAAGATTGGAGTCGATAAGTGTGAAAATTCTATCTTCTTTCACACAATTTTCGAATCTATGAAAACGCTCCACGTGTAACGCGTTGTTACGCGCTCCATCGTGTTGCATGCGTATTAATATTCGCTTGCAAGTTTCTGCCCTCTATAGGCCTTGGAAACCTGAATTTCTCAATCGATTTGTCTGCAAATCAATCACCATGCACAATTTGAAGTTGACGGTCAAACGGTTATATTTTAAATTTCGAACCAATCACAGGATTTCGTTCAAAAATACATGTGACCTCGCGTAGTATATAAACGTGTGTGCAAAATTTCAGATCTGTTAGTGAAACCAGGGCATTGCCCGTCATAAGTTTAATTATAAAGTCTCTATTTTGCTCCTGAGTTGAGTTTTGAAAAATTACAAGATATGAAAGAGTGTACGTACCTCAAGAAAGGGTGGTGCAGATAGAACCGACCACTAGTGTATTGTAATAGAGTATTAATAAAGATACATATGCTCCAAATTCAACTAACCCTGACCTTGAAATCGCATTAGCACAGATCACACATCGAGTCACCTACTGAAAGATGCAATTTCACAACCGAACTAATCTCGCACGTAACTCTATTGGTATTTCAGATGACACTGCCAACTGACAGCAAACACGCCGCCGTCTGCGGTTCAGAAACACCGAGAAAAAACACCGAACATGACGACGAACCGAACAAGAAGTCAAACAATACCTCAGTTCAAGGAGAAGAGGAGCTTGACACTGAGCATGTATTGATGAGGAGTGTTTGTGATGTTCAGGAAGTAGACGAGTATGGGAATACGGCACTACATTTAGCGGCCGAGGCTGGTAGGCTGGAGCTTGTAGAAGAATTCTATAACAAAGCGTATGTAGATGTAACCAATAACGATGGTGATACTCCAATACATTTGGCTTGTAAATCCGGTCATCTGGAGGTCGTGAGATATTTAGTGAATCACGGAGCGGATCTAAAGGTAGTTAATAATAACGAGGACACTCTGACGCATTGGCCTGCATGGGGTGGGAAGTATGACGTACTCAAGTTCTTGATAGATTCCGGAGTGGAGTACAAGGAAGCGAACAAAGGAGGGAACACGCCGCTGCATTGGGCTGCCAGTACAGGGCGTCTGGATGTAGTCAAGATGTTGCTCGACTTGGGCTGCGATGCGTCAGCCGTCAACAAGGCACGGAGGTCTCCACTTCAGTTAGCCGCCGTCAACGGGAGTGTGGACGTTGTACGGTATTTAGTGGAGCGCGGTGTGGAGGTGGGGGCGGACGAAGACGGGATACCGCTGCTCCATCTGTCGGCAGGTTGCGGACAGTTGGAAGTCGTCAGGTATCTTGTGGAGATCGGCGAGGATGTCAAGGGAGAAAGCAGGGATGGGAAGACGGTGCTGTATTGGGCCACCTGGAGCGGGCAGGTGGAGGTACTAAGGTTCTTGGTGGAGAGAGGGGTGGTTGTCAAAGAAGGGGAGGGGAAGGAGATGTTGGAGTTGGCGACCAAGATGGATATGGTGGAGTATTTAAGGAGTATTGGGATTGAGGATGGGGAAGAGGATGGGGATGCGATCTGGAGTTGAGCCGGTGGGGAATGATGGGAAGATAATGTCTGGAGGGTTCATATGGGAACTGGATGAAGGTCAAGGAAGGGGAAGGAAGTGATGACACTGAACACGATTGTGATGATGAGGGCGAATACTGTGTTGATTTGGAATTATTGTTAAAGGAGTCGGGAATCGAGTGCTAGGTTCTGTGGGAACGTTGTTGTGCAGAGGGAAGATGATATTTGGCAGGTTCGTATACGCTGATACACTTGTAATTTGTATTTCTTTTGTTCAGTTTAAAATAAAATGAAAACGTAATTCTCAACTATTGGCAACTCCAAGATTGTGTAAATTCTTTTTGTTACCAAATATCCTCAATCGTCGTTACGGAGTAAGCTGGTATGGCAATCATTTGAATCTTCCTCGGTCGAGCGGCAAATGACGGGAAGGTTCTCTGCTAATAGGCCACGACCGTCTCATCCCACCGTTCATTCTGAGGTCATCATTATCCTATTTGTTATAATCATCTCAATATCGCCATCATAATCACTCATCCAACCCAAGGCAATCACCATTATAAACCGTGTGCGTTGTGTCTAATGTCCGTCCGTCCGACCGGGTAGCTCAGTAGGTAGAGCTCTCGCCGGGCAAGGGAGAGGTCCCGGGTTCGAGCCCCGGTTCGGTCGGATATTTTTCACAACACACATCCCTTCCTTACATCCTGACTCCATGGAAGTTTTCCACAGAACCCTACATTCTCATTATAAACCGTCATCGTATGAGTAATACCCACTCGCAACATAAAAGCAAAGATGTTACTATATTTAACACCCATGAATAATGTAAATGAATATGCGATTACATATCTTTACTGTGTATTGTTTTATCTAAGGTATATGATTATGAAGCCGGCGAATCAAGACAAAGCCATTGTAAAAAGATATGCGTTCATAAATTAAATTAGATTCAAGAGGCCTGACTTTTGCATGCACAAACCTTGTCAGATAGATGCTTTTCCCCCCCGAACATTTCAGCTAATCTTCATCTGATCCCATTAACGAAGTTGCAGAACAGTAAGACGTTAAAACACTGATAATTCTGTACATCAGAGGTAGAAGGCCGGAAGTCTCAATTTTTCGTTGCTGTTATCAAGCTCTATCATTTGGATGCCAAGAAATACAGTTATATCCCTTACTGAAAAATATAGTTGCAAACTAGTCGGAAAATAGTATTAAAATAGTCACAATAGTCGCGAAATAGTCACAAAGTGTAAACAGGTGTAAACAGAGCAAAACTCGTTGTTAGAAGCAAATTTGAAAATAGTGGAGAATTGCAAACAAAATGATCGTAAAATGCAAACAGATATCTCCTTCACACAAAATGCACACAAAATAGTCGGAAAAGATTGTGTGCGTATTGCGACTATTTTGTTTCCATTTTGTTCATATAAACATATTGCAAACAAAATAGTCGAAAAGTATGTACATACATGTGTGCATTTAGCGACTATTCTGTGTGCATTTTGTTTATATAAACATAATGTAAGCTTTATGGGATTCCTGGGTGTTTATAATGACTCGACATAATATGAGCAAAGATTTCTTTATTTGTTAATTAATGGTCATAGTTAAAATGATATGAATACATTCACAAAATAAACTAGTAGGTACTAAGTAAAAGTATTATTTTCTTCAGCGATCAAAATATTAGAACATTGCAATAAAGTTTATTAAATTATACCACCATTCATTCATATTAATGTTAGACATTCAGAGCAAAGTCGATTTAAAAATAAATAAATAATTATTGTTTGAATTTGATTTAACCGATTGCAACCCTTATGGAACCGGAACCTGAACCGTTATTTTATTTTTTTCCAATTTTCATAAGTAAATATACAATACCTAGGAAAGTATTACAGGAACAACAATTACGATTCTCACAACGACAATAAAAAATCAAGATTTTGTGATCGATCAATCAAGCGATGGTGCACAATCAATTAAAACATTGTTGAAAACTTATCTTAAATAAACTAAGACTTGCTACACAGTCATACTGAAGGGAAAATTTAGAGTCTTTTAGTTCGCTTCGGTTTAGAACATCCTATTGCAGTTTCAATGTTGCAAAACACATCTGCCTCCTTGGCTCAGATCGTACGCTTCCAGATCGTCACGTGGAGGACCCGACTACATATCTTCATCGGAGCAAAATAATTTAACTTCGCACACTTATTACAATTGTCCATTTCTCTACAGATATGTGGTTTAAAATTGATTATGTGTGTTAATTAAGTTGTAGTAATTAATTAAAGTTTTGAATTTGTTAGGACGTTTGAATTTGTTCGTAACGGTCATTTCGTTTTCACTTGACGACTATATTGTTTGCATTTTGTAACTATTCCGCGACCATTTAGCGACCATAATGTTTGCATTTTGATACTATATTGCGAACATAATGTTTTTATTTTTGGATCAGTTTCCGACTAGAATGTTTACATAAAGTTTGTATATCCATAGCATATTTCGACTATATTGATGGTATTCATTTTCCTGTATGCAAACAAAATGTAAACCAAAAGTGGTAAATGTTTGTATTTTACGATTAGTTTACGATCATTTCTAGTCACAAAATAGTCGCTCAATGAAACAAAACGACTATTTTTCGACTATTTTGCGACTAGTTGATGTTTGCATTTTGTTTGCAATTTGCAAACGTTGTGATTATAAAACGACTATTTTGTGACCATGGATTTTTCAGTAAGGGATTGAAGTACTCTCTTACACAATACTCATGTCACCATTACAAATATGATTGGATGAAGGCAGAATTATACTGGTTTTTGAGCTCAACTCAAGAATCATTGAAATGGACTTCTGGCCTTCTACCTTTTATGTTCAGATATAACAAAAAGTATGTACACAGGGGATTTTCATAATTTTTTGTAAAAATCGTTTATAGTGTAATTCTGATTGCTAAAAATATTGGCAAGAATTTCAGGATAATTATGGTTAATTTCGTTGATGATTTGTCAGTCTTGCACATTTTATATTCCCATGAATTTCCATGACAAAACGAAGTCAAATCCATGAGAGCAGAATCTTGATGACTGAAAGCCGTGTTGGTGACACAATCATTAATATCTTTACAATTGGAACTCGCAACACAATGGCGTGCTAATTATTGTCAATTACACACGCGATAAGTGGCAAAAAGTCTGGCGATGAATGCGGAATGGAACGATTTCGACGCGATTCGACCCTGTACTTTGAATGTCTCAACTCAATGTCTTTTCGTGTCGGCCACGCGATGTTTCTCAATCACTTCCACAATTCAATTAGTTCTTTGCCTCTTCCCACATTGGAGCGAGCATTCGTACTGCATCCGATTTCATATGCAATTGCAAGTATCAGCTGCTCTACAGGCCTTGGAACTGATGCATCACGAAGACAGGGTAGGGTTGCCAACTGTCCGGAATTTCTCCGGACACTCCGGAATTGGACAACATTGTCCGGATGTCGGAATTACCTCATTCCGGACAGCAAAATGTCCGGAATTGTTCAATTGTTACATGAAACTAACGCTATAATTCAATAATCAATTATACATCATAACTTTTGCAAAGTAAGTTTTGTAGGTAGGGTTGGTAGACAGACACTTAGTTCACTTTCGCCCATTAGTTTAAATTTTTACTACATATTTTATCAATATATTATATTATGAGAACAATCTAATTATTATAGAGTTAAATTCAAGTCTGTTTGCTAAAATTTAAAAGACATTTTCAAAGTTCCCAAATATCAAATCGCCGAATACTGTAGACCAGAACGTATGAAAATGACCAAAATACACTTTCGTAATTCAAAATTTTCCCGGGCCTGTGCGGCCCGGACCCGCGTGATGCTGGTGGACCCTCCCCCCAGACCTCCCATTGATTTCCTGTGAGATCGTCTTTTCGGGCATACGAATTTCCCCATAATACCGTATTGTGAGGATATTTTATTCACAGAGAATTTTAGAACTACATTGTCCGGAATTCAATTCTTGTAAAGTTGGCAACCCTAAGACAGGGATGAATATTTAGTATACATTTTGAAAATAACGACAGATTTGTCTTCAAACTGGCAAAAATACTTAAAATGTTGGTCCCAATGACCATGCGAAGATTTAAGTTGATCGGACAATCGGTTCTAGTTTAAATTTAAAAAAATCACATGAAGGATGGTTTTTAATTTTAATCAATGGGAGGATTTAACTGAAACTTTGTATGATAAGGGACAAAGTTGGTTGGATCAATTGCAAATTAATCAGACCAACCAATCGAAAAATATTTTTTTTTAAATCTAAGCCCTAAACCAATCACAGGATCCCGTTCAAAAACGATCCCAGAGACCGCATAGATTATGTCAGTATGTGTGCAAAATTTCAGATCGATTGGTTGTGCGGTTTGACCTGGGCAGTCAATGCAGGGAAAAAAAACAGAAAGTGCCATAAGAGTACCGTGGTGATGCTCGCTACGCTCGCTCAATAAAAAATATGTGACAAATAATGAGTACCCTATAGCTAATTGTTTAGTCGATCATAGCGATATAAACAAAACTCGTGGAAAATATAAAAAATAGAGAAATTTCAGATTAAAACCCAAATTTTTTAAATATTTCAAAATCTGCTGTGAAGTTTTTGACAGTAGACTGAAACGTGTAGAATCTAATGAAATCATCCTAATGATAATGCAAAACTTGAACTTGATCTTATACAAACGGTTTATTTTCAGTTCTCACTCTTCAACCAGCTCAGAATGTTAGCAACTAGACGTCGCTTTTATGGCATAGTTTTCACTCTTTCAGATCGAAATGTTGACCTGTGTGACCTGGGCAGTGCAGGCAAAAAACAATAGAAAACAAATAGAGAAAGTGCATACGAAATCACGCTTAATTAACGTTGAGTATCAAAATCAACAAAAAATAACCCGAATTAATTAATTACATAAATAATCAGATTATATTGTGTTGAATTATGATTCATGATCAGGCACAATTTAACAATTGTAATTACATCTCTAACGTTCATTCCTAATTAAGTATCTACTAATTATTCCAAATGAACTGACACCCAATTTCATTCCTTATTCATAACTTCAACAAACCATTCGCGATGTAATTACCATATCGAACAAAACAAGTATCACAGAGGAATCACCAACTCTAAGGCCGTTGCTCTCGTTGATGCAAACTCCAAGCAATGTTGCGTGGACCCTGTACCGCGGGGCGATATTTGGTTATTGGACAGTTTTAAATCAATTTTGAAATATTCAATATTTTTACAAAATTAACTTTATGGGGTGGTGGATGGCATGCCTAACTTTGCCCCGCAGGGTATTTTTTTGTTTCTTTGATACTTTGGAACGATTTTTTTGAGTTTTCTGTTTTTAAAATTCAACTGGATACGTACAACATCACAAAAATGTATATTATCCCCCCATGGACACCCATCACCAGAGACCAAATTTCAGAAGATCATGATGCTATTTGATATAATAACTGTAATACTAGTTCAAGAGGCGGCTGTAAGGGGCATATTTGTATGTAAATCTGCTTATAGGTAGTTGTTTTTTTATGCTAAAAAAGTAAACTAACTAAATTTCAATTTCAATTGTTTCTCCTTTTTCACTGCCCTATGGAAACACGAACTTCAAAATAAAAAAGTGCATCTAAAAAGTTTCCTGCCAGAAGTGGCTCCATCACGTATCTATCATTTATTTGTTCGAATAAAGTTTCCAAGCAAATTTAACTGCAAAACACGACTGCCCTCTGGTGGCTGTGATACTATAGGTTAAGACGGCTGGGTAGTGAGTTTGACCTTGAAGAGTTTTTTAATCGATTTTTATCAATATCTTTTACCAATGTAATTGTTAATTAAATAAGGCTTTGTACGAGTATTCAGAACTGTTCAATGATAATAATTCCATAGCTTGTAATGGTTTATTAGATTTACTTCGTCCTACAGACGTTTAGTACCCGAAAATTAGTAAAATTATGGCACTAAACATCTGTTGGACAAAATAAAACTAATAACTTATTCCAAACTATGAAATTATTTTCATTGAACTGTTCTGAATACTCGTACAAAGCCATATTTTGTTAACAATTACATTGGTAAAAGATATTGATAAAAATCGATTAAAAAACTCTTCATGGCAACGCTCACTACTCAGCCCTCTTAATGGCGGATGACAGGGGCACACATATATAAACATATTTGTTTCAGTTGTTTGGTATGGCTATAAAAGCAAATTAATAACAAAATTTCGAATGTGTCTCCTTTTTCACCGTACTTATAACACAAACTGTAAAAATAAAAAAGTGCGTCTAAGTTTCCAAAAGCCATCTCGCCAGAAGTGGCTCCATCACGTATCACATTTGCACGGAGATCTCACGTCTGCCTGCGTCGTAGTGTTACACAATTCCAACCCGGATTTCTCGTGGTTGATATTGCCCGTGAAAAACTGCTAACCGGTATTCGCAAGATGATGTACGTCACGTCGGGGGTCAACATTCTCGCGCTTATTTTCCTGCTTGGAAATTACGAACTGTGTTTTGGTGGCATTGCGAAATGGAGGTGGTGATCCTGACATAGTTAACCAGAATACGTGCATGAAGGCATAGAATCATTTGATAGGTAATAGACTTAGAGCATCTTTATAGATAACTATAGGCGGAAGTTTAGTATTAAGACGGCTGGGTAGTGAGTTTGACCTTGAAGAGTTTTTTGATCGATTTTTATCAATATCTTTTACCCATGTAATTGTTAATAAAATAAGGCTTCGTACGCGTCTTCAGAACAGTTCAATGAAAATAATTTCATAGCTTGGAGTGGTGTATTATTTTTATTTTGTCCTACAGATGTTAAGTGCCTGAAAATTAGTAAAAATATGGTACTAAACATCTGTAGGACAAAATAAAACTAATTAACCATTCCAACTATCAAATTAATTTCATTAATCTGTTCTGAAAACTCGTACAAAGCCTTATTTTGTTAACAATTACATTGGTAAAATATAATTATAAAATCTATTAAAATTCTATTCAATGCCACGCTTACTCTCAGCCGTCTTTAACTGAAAGATACAGTTATCAATATTTTATTGGCAAGTATTGTAGGGGCCCTTATTTCCCGAAATGATTTTCGGGATTTATCTAATTAATGCGGTATCATTTCGGTTTGCAATCATTTCCCGAAATTATTTCGTTTTCGTTATAGAATAAGAATAAGACGAAAAACATGGGAGGTTCCTATAAGTTGGTAGTAGCATGCCTCGCAGAGCAATTTTCGATTTATAATAGGTGCTCCCCACCAATGGACTGCCACCTTGACGTGGTGGTGGGGCTTAAGGGGCCGGCTCACATACGAGTTGGCCCCAACCAAGTGCAGTCCAGGGTCGACCTAGTCCCATGCCCTCCCCAAATTCGCGGGTCCCTCGGGCCGGCCTCCCCCCTCGAGATGGTGATCCCCCTGAAATCGAGTCCCACCGGCCCGAAGCTCTCCTCCCCCCGGTCTGACCCCATTCTGACCTGGCTTTCCCACCAGTTTCAGACTCCCCCAGATCGGGCCCGTTAGGTCGACCCCTCCCGATGTCCTCCACTTAGTTCAACAAAGTTAAAAGTTAAAATTAATGTGCGCAATATAACCTCGTCGTTGACGCGCCGTTAAACTCTAATAATCAATCAATCAATCAATAGGTGCTTAAAAAACTATAACTATAGCTATATAACTTAACTATAGTTATACTAAAGTTTACTATATTTCCTGTTTTGGATAGATTCGAATGCTACAAGTGAAGTAATTTTAAAGAATTCGTTACTAAAAACATGAAAATCATCATACCTATTTGAAAAATCCTTGATTCGCTAGGGAGGGAAACGTCTACACAAAAAGCTCGTTTCTTGAGGTGTTTAACGGTTTTTTAAAGCTTTTAAGCTCGCAAAAGTCCAGCTTGAAGCAAAAAGCCCAATCATTCATGTTTATAAGACTCAAAATACACCAATCAATGGAGCCTATTTGCATAGATTATATTCCATACCTCTAGAGGTAAAACAGTACTTTAACACCTCCGTTTCTTACAGACACGTTTCTGAGTTGCTAACCACTTAAACGATAAAATTCAAACGCCTTTTGGAATAAATTTACCCATCTTCCACATCCTCGCCAGCGCCCGCTCACAAAAGGGTCTTTAAACTCGGTTTGTGCAAAACACACTTTTCATACTCGTGGTTGTATATTAAGTAAGTAAATAGTCGTTTTCAACCATCGCAAATAAAATACCTGCTTTTATATCCATAAAGTTGGAATCGTAAAACTATAAAAGTGTCTAGTATAGCAATGTTTGATGTAGGATTCAGGTTCAATGGTACATATTACTAAAAAAACGCTCTGTGTAACGCGTTATGATAAGCGAGCATGCTGCTCGATAGACTTTAGAGACCTTGGGAAGGGCTGAACACACATTTTTCAGAGAAACAGTCATTGATATACCATTGAACAAATTTTGAAAAATTTCAAAACAAGCATAAAATGTCAATATATTGTAAATAACTCTTAAAATTCCCGACAGATGTGTCTGAAAATTTTCAAAAACACCTATAAAGTGTTCGTCCCAATGACCATGCAAAGTTAAAAGTTGATCGGTCAAACGATTCCCTTGTCAATTTTCAAAGAGCCTCGCTCAAAGACAATTCCTGCGACCGCATTTGTGACATTAGGAATTTTCGGGCATTGCCAACAGTGGGGCGATGCCAAGCTTGGTCACTAGTTGGCGCCAGCGTCGAGTGGGGATTTTACGAATCAAAATATTTCTTAAGCCACAGTCCATATTTTCATGTTATATTATAAGAATTGATGTTGATATTTGGTTCTTTACCGAAAGAGTGGAATTATTAGAAATTATAGTGTAATAATGATAATTTGAATATATAATGACAGCTCTCAGAACGATTTTTGTTTACAGGGCTCTCTTGAACTGACTCACTGCTTAATGGAATTTGGTATCTTACAATTGAAACAATGAAGAGGGTGTCGCCTCAGATTGAAATAGAATTTGCTTTAGATATTGCACTATCTTACACATTTTATTAAACGAGAGTGAAAAATAGATGTATCTAAACAGTGAGTACATCTTCTTACGCCGGTCAAAATAAAGTTTCGCGAGTTTTAATTTTGAGTGGCACGAACAGCTTACTTCACACTTATACCCAAACGCCATGGAGCATCCTAGCGGGAGATAGTTTGGTTATACTTTTGCAGCCAAAACAAACAACTCATGCAGTTTTATGCAACATGTGCCCATGGGCTTCCGCAGGTTTTCAGCCAGGGGAGGCAAATCAAGAACAATTTGCCTCGGGTTGAAGGGGGGGGGGGGGTGGTTGGCGCGCTCCCCACCCAGCCCCGCAGGGCGGTTTTTGGTTTTTGAACCTTTAAAATCAATTTTGAGCCGTTATGAGGTGTATTTGGTTAAAAAAAATAAACAATATTTTTTTAGTTTGACACTTTGGGGTGGTGGAGGGCATGCTCAACTTGCCCCGCACGACTTTTTTTGTTTTTGACCCTTTGAAATTAATGTATTTGAAATTTTTTGCATACGAAATGAAACTATACGTAAAACACCACAAAAATTTTAAGTTTTCCTGACATCCAAGGGGGGGGGGGGGGGGGGCAAGCCCCTTCCTGCGGACGCCCATGAATGTGCCCCTGTCATCCGCCATTTACCTAGTACTACAATAGCCACCAGAGTGCAGTCGTGTTCCTTGTTTCCTCGCTCCCTTCCTCGTATTGTCTGTATTGTCACGAACAAAAACGTCTAAGGACGGCCGCGTACCCGAAAAGGCGGACTCTACTTTTTTCTAAACGGCTTTACTGATTGTTTTCAAATTTTCACAGGTTATAGATAAAGATAAGATCTGTGTCTCTAGTGGCCCAAAAGTTTTATTTTTTGTTTAGTTATTTCAGGGCAGATGTGCCAAAAATACTCATATATTGCCCATGTTAGCACTTCCTCAAAACGAGAAAAAACAATTCTTATTATTTTTTTTGGATCACTAGAGACACAGATTTACTCTTTATTGTATGAACAATCGGTCAAACCGTTAAGAAAAAAGTAGGGGCCGCCTTTTTATGTTTTTTTTGTGGTTTTCAATTCTTAAATTAAAATAACTTACTTCACTGCAGTATATAATGCAACATGCAACACAATTTATTAAATGTCACAAATGTCATACAACCCAGAGCTAATGAATTACCATGCATTTTTAGGATTTTTTTCTACATCCGAATCGGAAATGTCTGCGAGTACTGTCGACTCTTAAGGACGGCCACACATTAACTCCCATTAACCCCGGGATACGAACTGGTCCTGGCCGAAGGTAAACCGTGATGAAAGGACAAGGCGATACACTGCGGAGTCTGGGCCGGACCATGGATGGACCAATGTCATCACGGAACCGGTCCGAACTGTCGCTTTCGCTGGGTCGTGTCGTCATCGGATGAAGATGATCGCAGGAGGCCGTTCATTGTCCTCGTTATCATCGTACAATTAGCACGCGGCTAAAGAGATTGAGATGTGCATCGATATTCATGGGTCCGGGGCGAGTGGGCGTGGCATAGAGTTCAGATTATCTCCTTCCTTCCAGACAAGCTCCGTTCCATGGTGTCCTAGATAGCATGGGCAATAGGACTACTCTCAAGACTGTATGAAATGAAGTTTATATCGTTTCCTCCCTCTCGGATTTCCCAAAGACGACAAATTAAGGAAAATACTCGAAAAAAAATATTTTTAAGAGTTTTGAAAGATTCAGGATTAGAATAATTAAATTCATCTTGATTGATGATCAATCTACAGGTTCAATCTCAATCTTTCAAAACTTTCGAATCTTTCAAAATCTTTCAAAAATCTTTTTTGAAGATTCAAAAATCTTCAAAATCTTTCGAATCTTTCAAAACTCTTAAAAATATTTTTTCGAGTATTTTACTCAATTTGTCGTCTAGCCTACATGATGAAATATCCCAATCAAGATGATTTTAATATATATTTTGTTGACGTTTTCAGAGGAATAAGAATGCTTTGCTTCTTGCTTCTGATATATTTTGTAAGTTCTGAAATAACGTATGTTGATGATTCTCGAAACGTTGATAAATTGCTCAAATCGGAATTTCCGTCGATTGGAGACCAAACCCGATAACCAATTGATCTCAAATTTTAAACATGATTAAAACTTAGGGTTATCCCTGCGCACATTTTTAAAATTAAATTCATACGGCATCCAGCGAGACAAGAGAAATACAATTTTTCACCAAATAACAACTAATTAGGTTATAATTTCAAATAATTTCGTCAACCCATTTTATCTCCAATCGTATCCAAAAAAAGTGCCTGCAACAAGCGGCAAAATAGCTCGCGCTTGTAGCACCTTAAAACACCTAGTTGCATAGAAACAATGCACTTCCATTACAGTTCATGACATGACTCAATAAACACACAACTTTCAACCTCTGCATCAGCCATGACTGCACCACTCACTGCATTTCTATCTTATACAACACTTGCACAACCATTCGCAATACCTGTCCGGCGAAGTTTGTCGAAATGTGACGCAATCTCGGCGCAAGAGCGCGACCTTCGCCCCCGTACCCTCCAAAACCTCCACGTGCTCTTGAATCTATTGACATTGCGCACGAAACGCAAGACCTTCGAGTGGAGAGGAGTTTAGAGTTTCATGCTCTTGGGCGATTTGCTAATGTTTATCATTGGCCGAAATTAGCACTTGGACCAATGGAATTGAGAAATTAGCAGTAGCAAATGATGCGCAGAATAAATAATGTGTCATGATTATTAATCATTCGACAGGCAGGTAGTTTCGCGTCTGTACTTGAGAAGAAGAAGGCCCGATGTCCGTTGTCTCGATTTCGCGCTGTACACTTTTCGAATCGTGTAATTAAGCTCTATCAATTGACATTTGACTGATTTGAACAAATACAGTTATATTGAAGTATTCTCTTACACAATGACTCATGTCAACATTACAAATATGATTGCATGAAGGCAGATTAATGGTTTTTCATCGAAATCGACATAATTTTTCGGGTTTCTTGGATTTAAAAAAGTTTGAAATGGCTTTTTGATGGATTACAAATGTATTTTGTAATAGTTGCCGCCAATAGTTTAAACAAAATTACTTTTCTTAATAATAGTTCTTATCAGTTATCAAATTCAACATAGGTAGTATTTGACCGGTCTTTCCATACCTATTTAGTCTAGGGAACCTTCCCATCATTTGTTTTCGACTGAGGAAAACCAGGTCAGGAAGAAGATCGTGGGAATCGCCATAGTTCATGTTGAATTTTGTAGCTGTACTAACTTGCTTGGTCAGTGGATGATGATGATGATGATTGGGTGATGATGATGATGATGATGATGATGATGATGATGATGAAGAAAAGGTTCTCTACTTAGGGAATCCCAAGCAGCATGGTCAGGAAGGTCGGCGTAGGAAGTTGAACCCGGACCTTCAGCAACTATCTCGTCTCGATATGAATGTCGTTACCAATTACGTACGGAATCACTTTTTCGGGTTTCTTGGATTTAAAAATAGTTTGTAAATGGCTTTTTGATTGATTATTATGTATTATGTAATGTGACGCCTGCAGTAAAGAAGAACGATGAGCAATAGATACAAAAAAAAACTCTTGCAGGTTTCAACAAATAACTTACCAAATCGAAAAATACGAACATTTTAACTAAGTGCAGCATAGGAAGATTACGTAATCTACACAATTGACGAATCACCAAAGAATAAAAGAATAGGTTTAACATAAACCAAAATAAAAAATAATCGTAAGACTTTATAAATTATAAAAGATTACGTTGCAGAGAGGTTAAAAGAAAAGAAAAGAGAAAGAGTAATTTGGGACATAATTCACACAAAAAAGTATAATAACTTAAAGTCCGATTTCAGTTTTTCAATGCGCTGTTTAATTTAAAAGTTGATTAGGACTATATTGCCATGACGCAAGCAGCCAATGATATTCCTAGAATTACTACAGAGTAAAACTTGACAACTAATTTAACAGAGCATTGGTCAAAGAACGATATAATGAAGCCTCTTTGTGTGTATTGATGCTCGTCTTTCTAGACTAGATGATAAAGATCGCAAGTGTCGTCATGTAATACACAGTATGGCAACTAGACACAGTATGACGGTATGGATGCGTCATAACGAAGCCTCTTTGTTGAGCGAGCGTAGCGAGCGTCTCCTTTCGGCTCTTTTGGACACTTTCTGTTTGTTTTTTTTTGTTTTTTTTGTTTTTGTTTTTCCGGACGCTCTCTAGGTCACATTGTTTTCCGACAGAGCTGAAATACATGCTAACATTATTCTAATTCAGTCTGGGATTGTTTTTGGGCGCTGCCATCTGATTGGCTTTAGTTTTAAAAAAAATCTTCTGATTGGTCGAATATCAAAATGGTCAGTTCAACTTCAAATTTTGCATAGCTATCAAAACTAACATTTTCCATTCTAATGGAAATTTCACAAATGGACTAATTTCACATAACTTATACCAAGTAGTCAAAGAGCCAACACGTATTATGAAAGACAGCAGCACGTTACTGGATGTCATAATAACCAATAACCCTTCAATTTTGTCCAATATAGGAGTTATAGCCATGTGTGGGATTTCCGACCACCACTTAGTTTCGTGCACGCTCAAATATGAAAAAGAGCGGTGTCCTCAACGATTCATAACCCGACGCGATCTAAAAATGATAGATACAGACAAATTTAAATCAGATGCTTTAAACACGCACTGGGATACCATATATTCATTAGATGACATTGATGACAAGATAAACTCTCTCAATAGCATGATTATCCAACTTTTTGACACACATGCCCCTATTAAAACTATTAGAGTAAAAAAGAAGAAGGCACCTTGGCTCACGTATAACCTCAAGGAAATGATGAAAAGTAGGGACAAAGCCTACCAGAAGTGGAAAAAATCAAAGAATGCTGACGAATGGACGTATTTCAAATCTCTGCGTAATGCGGTCACTACAGCAATACGTGCTGAGAAAAAAGCATTTTTAGAGACCCAAGCAAACGATCCGAGGTATAATGATGTATGGAAAAAACTGTCAAAGCTTAATATTCACAGTGGAAGTAACAATATTGAGATACCCAAACAACTATCCGATGTCAATGAAGTAAACAACTACTTTCTCAGTTCAATTGTTGCAACTACTCCGGACAAAGACTTGATCCAGTTTTACTCGTCTAATCGATCTCCATTAGTATCGGATTCTCTACTATCATTCCATGAAATTTCAGTTAAAGAGATGTGTACTTACTTGAGCGATATTAAGACAAATGCGACGGGGGAAGATGGGATTTCACTACTAATGCTAAGGATGTGCCTTGGAAATATCTCATTTCATCTAACTCATATAATTAATTGCTGTCTAAATGAAGGCTACTACCCAAATATATGGAAAGTAGCTACTGTTAAACCTTTTCCAAAAGTAACCAACCCTATTGAATTTAAGGATCTGCGACCCATCAGTGTACTCCCGCTTATCTCAAAACTTGCTGAAAAAGCCATCTGTGAACAACTAAACAGACACTGCAATTCTAATAAAATCATACCTGCTTGGCAATCTGGCTTACGGAAAAATTTCAGCACAACAACAGCACTAGCAAATATAGCTGATGATATTCTACGAGCCTCGGACAAAGGACTTATCACGACCATGGTATTATTAGATTATTCCAAGGCCTTCGATACCCTTAACCACACTTTACTCATTTCTAAATTGCACTACTTTGGACTGAACGAGAGGGCATTGGAGCTTTTCAAATCTTTTATCACAAACAGGTTGCAGAAAGTCAACATAGGGCCTAACAATTCCGACTATAAATTAATCAAAACAGGTGTGCCGCAGGGCTCAGTACTCTCGTCCTTGCTGTATTCCATTTATACATGTGACATCGCATTAGTTAATCACTGTACTGCACATTGCTTTGCCGATGATACTCAGCTATATTATTCTTATAAACCATCAGAAAAGATTACAGCAGTGGAAAGAATCAACAGTGACCTTAAGCTAATAGAGTCTGCCTCACAGAAACATGCCTTGCACTTAAATCCATCCAAGTCTATGGTAATCCACTTTAGCAATCGCAGTGGACTTAATTTCATTCAAAATGAGAACACAGATATCCTGGTGGATCAAAAGGTGTTACCTATTGTAGAAAATGTAAGAAATTTGGGTCTACACTTCGACTCTACCCTACGTTTTAAAAAGCATACGTCAACCCTTCTGCAATCATGCTATTCCAAATTAAAACACTTGTACCAATTTAAAAATATTTTGTCACGAAAAGTTAAATTCCTGCTTGTTGAATCATTAATAATCTCAAAATTTGATTACGGCGACGTTATCTATGGAAACTGTCTTGATAGTGTGAGCGCTAAAAGACTCCAAACTGCGCAAAACTCTTGCCTGCGTTTCGCATTAAACATTAGACGCTACGATCCTGTCTTAAAGAGACCAAATCATATTTCCTGCCATTATGCAGAAGTTGGCTGGATCAAACTCCAGGAAAGACGTAATTTACATATATGCAACCTAGTCAATAAAATCCTAGAAACTGGACAACCAGAATACCTCCATAGCAAACTCACTAAAAGAAAAGACATTCATTCAGTAAACACACGTGGTAAAAATAAACTCTCTTCACATTCACACTCTACGAATTTATTCCAAAGATCGTTTTCATTTAATGCAGTGAAATATTATAATGAGATCCCAAACTCTATGCACAGCGTACAGCACAAGCTATTTAAACCACTTCTTAAAAAAAAGTTCCTGGAGAGAAATAGAGCTAATAAATAATATATTGTAGATAAGTACCTAGCCAGATGTTACTGCAGACGCACATCACATTACATACATACCTTGTAATTTAATTAATCATGAAGTTTTCAGTTCCTTCAAGTATCTGTTACTATTGTCTTTGTTATTATTACTCTAATTATCCATATGTTTTTTGTTCCTTAATGTCAATCAATAACTTATCCATAGTCGAATTATACATTGTAAAATTTTCCTTTTATTCACATATTTACTTGACACTGTACCACTTATGTTAACAAAAGAGTTAAGTGGAAGAGAAGCCACTGGCTTAACTTCGCTCTAAAAATAAAGATATTTATTATTATTATTATTATTACAAATTTTCAGCCCAATCGGTCAAGAAAGTTTACACTTATTGAAATTTTTAAATGTTTGAAATTGACAGAATTGTGATTATCAAAATGAATTGGAATTATTCCATAATGCAACTTGGATCTGATTTTCCTTGTGTAATAGAGTGTATAGGTAGATGAATAATCTCAGTTTCAATAAAAAGAAGAACTTTTATGTTGATTGAGTGTATCATATTTCAATTCAATATGGTTGTTCCATATATTAGTGCGTTACAAAATGACGGTTCGAGAAGTTGAGCGTTCGGGTGCTCGCTCATCAACGCGTTACACCTAGATGATCAGATCGCAAGTGTCACGTCATGCAACACGGTATGGCAACTAAGACGCGGTATGACGGTATGGAAGCGGGCCAAATGGGTCATAGAGCGACATACGAGCACCATGTTGACTCCAGCGCGTTGAATGGAGGAGCACGTAGCACTTGCCATTCACACAGGTTGCTTCACGAGATCACTTTCCATCAGCTGGGCATAGACGTTGTTGTCAGTAGACATGCAATGGTACACGAAATTTGACAAATTATTAGTTTTTTTTTTAATTTCTTAACTTCTTTTTTTCCAACAATGATTTTTTTATTATTTTAATATCCGTTTATGAAAAGATTTTTTTTAAACGCTTTAATTTTGTGTTTTTTATTTTCTCATTTTTATTTCATGCTTTTTAACTGTATTTTTATTTGATGTTAGATTTTCAAGTGACTTAGAGTCTTTATTATATTTCATTATTTTCTCTATTATATTTTCACTTCGAGACTATTTGTATCGATTTTGATTCGTCTTCAAAGATATCATCAACATAATCATTCATCCGTCGTCATTAGCTTTGTTGCAGAGCAGTACGGCTTTAATCAAAGCTAAAATGTATATGAAAACTATAGGCTAAAATGATGATTAATAATATGTACAAGGTCATACGTTAGGAAGAAGGCGGTCGTGGCCTTATATTATATGGAAACCTCCAAACACTTTCCTTCCGACTAGGAAAACTTGTCTCGTCAAATTTAACCCGCGCACCACCAACTTGTTTCGTGTGTCGTCCTTCCATTTCATAAGTCTTTTGAAAACAGCGAAAGAAGTAAGAGTCATTCTGTTTCTGCCGTAATACCCACGTGACGTGGTATTACAGGAATGTTTCTTTCTAGACACAAATCGCTTTTGGAGTTGTTTTCATCTACCTGTCATTAGATTTCCTGATATTAACGATGTCATCAAGACTTGGACAACGCTCTTGTAACCAACTGTTGATGACGTAGACTGCTCATGAATGTAGGGTGCGTTCCACAATAGGGGTGAGTTGGGCGTGTGACGTCACCATAGGATTTACGGGTTAATTCAAACTTGCCGCGTCAACAATCGAGCTCAACCAATGCCTATAATGCCCCGGAACTCAAAAGCCTGGGCTTTGTGATAACTGTATTTGCATTCATTCGACCACGATTCGACTCAAGGTCACGCCCAGGTTATCACGTTACAATGTTGAAAGGATAGGAAAACTGGGTGTTTTGATCATAATACGGTCCTTGCCCAAAGTAAACAGATGCAGTTACATGGATTGTCACCAAAATGAACTCCTCAATAAGAGCGACGGTCCATTTGAGCTACTGATACAAATGAGCGACAGAACATTTGAGCGAATGTAATTTGAGCGAATTGTAAAAAGAACGAAAGGAAATAAGAGCGACATACTACCCTCTAGAACGAAAACAAGTGGTGGTGTGTTGTGGTACCATGGTTCGAGAAGTTGGATGGGTGACCATTCAACTCTGACCTGCCAGTGGCTGCCGTTGGGCCAGAGAGACTGGGGTGTTTGGGGGTTAGTGTGACGACCTCCCTCCACCTGTTATCAGTCTCTCGCTGGCGCGGGTTGTGGAGGCCCGTGCTGTGAATGTTACACCGTCCTCCTGATGGGACGTTAAGCCGTTGGCCCCCTTGTTATCGTCAGGAGTAGGCTACATGCAGGTACCGGGTTTCAAATACTCCCTTCTCTATGTTACATTCTCACTAGTGGAGCCTGGCTCTGTTGAAGATATACCTATACTTCACAGGTAATAATAATACAAGAATAAATACAATCATTTCAAGAGATCTAGGTGCGGTTTATCGATAGCTACACAATGACAACAATTTAAAAACACGCCAAAATGTCAACTACTCTGCAAGTTCTTGACCGATTTTACCTAATGTATGTAAAACATCATAAAATGTAGACCTTAGAATCAATGACCATGCAAAACTTTACCTTGATCGAAAACGAAAAACAGAGAACGAAAGTATAGAACTGATGAGTATTCCAAAAAATATCATTATCTTTCAAGAGGGATGCCGATGTTGTAAGTAATATATTTGGATTGACCTCTACGTCCACAATTCGTCATAAAATTGATAATTTTACTGTGATATGTAAGTCATTAAACATTAACTTCTGTATACCAATCTCCAATCGTTCCCAAAAACTGTCCTCAAGATAATACATAAAGATAAAAACAATTGAATTACCTAACCTTACTTATTTTGTGGGGGATGGTCCAATGCCATCCAGATACATATTCGGATGGACCAAACAAGAGCAAGTCCATAAAGTTGTCTCAGTAATTCTGTATCACTTCCCGATTGAACATTATAAAGATAAAATCCATTGTAACCCAATCCAAGATGTGGGGGATGCTCCCAATGTAATCCACTACACATTCGGATGGCGCCAAACCACTCGCCGCCATATTAGCAACACGGAAGGCCGTTGCGCTAAGTCTAAGGTCATCACATAACCGATTAGCAATCAAATGCACCACGGTTGAGTCTGATATGTAATAGCCTTTGCCTACGTAACACTTCGTAGGTAGCGATGGCAACGAGATATTTTATGAGAATAAGGTAAGCAACTAATATGTATTAAAAAGTATTTCAGATCATTGGACAAGTTTAAATGCCATTTGGAAATCGTGGCGTAGGCTGTGTAAAAGCAATTAAATTGAAGTGCATTTATAATCAATATAACCTTTATTTTTTAATGTTTTTTCTAGTTTGCTTTGGTATAATTATTATGATGTGACAAAGGGAATAAAATCTACATAAAAAGCTAAATTTATTGATAATATTTATACAGACATTTAATTGGTCAAAAGTCTTCACTGAAGACCACTAAACTTGAACAGTCGAGCTTTTTGCTTCCCAAGTTGATTTCTGAAATTTTCTTGTACCTATAATATCATTTTACAAACTTTTTACTAATAATTTGATAGTTAATTTTAATTCAATTTATATAAAGTCAAACATTTGACAAGTCAGGGTTATACAGAGCACACAATCACACAATTTCAAACCCCTTCATCTTGCATCGACAATTACTTCATTATCATTAGCAGATATAAATGACGACTATGTCGATGTCTATTATTACTTAAATAACATTAAAAATAGACAATTCGAATTGTCGAACGTTCCCTTCCGTAACAATTCAAAGTTTTATCAAGTTTTATGAGCTTTATAAGTACAGAGGACAATTAGAAAGGGGAGTAAGTACCTCGGGTTATTTTATAGATCATAATTAGATCATAACTATTTTATAGATAAAACTTTTAAACTGTTAATTAGTATTTCCAATATAATAGTTACAGAAGACAATTCAAATTACATAGTTTGCACGATTCTTTGTTTAAGCATACAATTTTATTTTCTCTGTTGGCAGCTATTTGCTTGGCACATTTGATAGGTCATGAGGAATATTCTATGTATTTTTGTAAAAAGAGTGATTCCTATGGATGGATGTCAAAGATTTCTCTGGAGGAACAACATATCACCAAAACCACAGATATGACAGCTATTCTGACTGAATCTTTCAAACAAGAAGGCTCAAGAATAAATGTTGTCACATGCAAACTATGAATTATTGGCCCGGAGTCCTATTCTAGAACGTTTTCCCAATTCCATTCTTATGGAATCCGGTCAGCGAATATTATTCTGGAAAAGACTTCGTAAATGGGAGAAAAAAATATTTTTATAAAATTCCAGTTTTAACATTTTTGAAGTGAAATAAATGGTTGATCCAACTAGATTATGTTTTCAAATGTTATTCATGATAGTTCTGGGATGAAATTGGGGTCGTGAAAACCCTCTAGAGTAAAATATGTTCGATTTTTAAATTCGAAATAGAGCATATTTACTCTTAATATATCCTTTATTTTACTGATATAATAGCTGTCCAGAACACAGTATGTATGCTACACTTCTAAATCAGAGTTCTATTTGTATAAATAAGTAAATTAGAGTTTATAAGGATTAATTAACATTGCATGAAATCGAATTCCATCAGAATTGGGAATTTCAAAGTTGTATAGAATAATCCCTGGTTATTTAAAATTTTGTCTCAGTTTAAATTAACAGCCCAGGCTTCATTGATTGGAGTTTTAAGCTATGCCGCGGTACATAATGGTAATTACACATTTCCCAAAGTGAAGCCTAACTAAACTGGTAATAAGGTAATATGGCCCCTTAGCTAATATATTGAAAAACCGACCATAAAGTGTAATTTTCACTCAAATTCCGCTCACTAAAAACTAAAATAATTGCGGTCAACCCACACTTCCGTCAACACAAAAATGACGTAGGACATATTTCAGATATCCGGTTTCAAACAACAATTTAAAATCACGCAAAACAAATTGTTTTTGTGCAGCAAAACCAACAACAATAATCGGAATCGGCCTAAGAAAAGAAACATCCCGTGGAACAACATGTTTGACCTCCATATAGCCGTGTTTTTGTCCAATTGTTCTTACATTTCCGATAGCGACAAAATGCCTGCCGAAAAAAATAACAATGAACATTAATAAACTTTCCCTGCCATTCACCAGTCAAAAAATCGCAACAATTTCAGTAATGGTTCCTCCTAAAACTTCCTTAAAAGCATTACGCTTTTATAAACAATGATTTGGATTGTTTTCTTTTTACGTATGGTGATTTTAAAATACTTAGCAAGCTCAATCAAATAGCAATTACCTTTAATGGACCCTAAATAAAATGTAGTCATATTTAGGTACGTCTTACCACGAGAGAAGTGGCACAGAATCTACAAAAATGAGCTCCATTTCAAAGGAATTTATAAGATTTAGTTTTAAAAAGATAAAATTACGAGAACCACCCACATCATCTAACTTGAGTAGGTGAGCTCTGATTTCATTGATAATAACAAGGATTGATTGTCAAGGAACATGACCCCCATGCCGTTCTGTTCAAAAGCCGTTTTTACTTGGACCAAGCGTACATTTGAAACGAGTATCGCTCTATTTTATATCTCAAGGGCTTAGGTTGTGGGAAAACAACTGTCCTCAATAAAATTGAACAAATGACCAGACAATATTTTTCTATGAATACGTAATAATATTATGTATATTAAAAGGTATAAATATTTACAATTAATTTCCCATTGAAGCTGATTGTCAATTGATTATAGAGAAAATTAATTGCGTGAGGAAAATACGAAATACTTTAGTCTGGACGTTATTGGCTCTGGATTCTAACGTGGACGAACGAAGAGCAACCCCAAAGAGCAGTTTGCACTACACAATTACATCCTTAGCAACGGATTATTGCCGTCGAAGTTACATTATTCCCATAAACAACTAATAACATCATAAAACTGTGACGTTTGTACATTTTTATCTTCTGATATCGGTATTTTTATTATCATCAGCTTTAATCGCGTTATTTTTTATTATGATTATACCAATTACTTTGCGTTACTAATTTGTACTTTATAATTGTAAGTATTTTCTAATCAAGGCATGATTCATTAAATTTATATTTTTTTTGATTCTATCAGAAATTTCTCTCTGTACCACAGAGGTAGAAGGGCGGAGGTCCATTTCAATGATTCTTGGGAGAGCTCATGAAACCAGAATGTCGGCCTTCATTCAATCATATTTGTAAACATGAGTCACTGTGTAAGACTTCAATATAACTAACTCTGTATTTGTCGACACCAGTCAAATTGCAATAGTGCAATTGATTAGTACATTCCAAAAGGTATACGAAACGCAAAACCGAGAAATTGGACTTCCACCTTTCTACCTCTGAGACATCTGAGATATATGACGCTAGACTCAGTTCATCTTGTGTTCTAGCTAAATTATGTCTAAAGACACGATGACAGTTTGCGAACCCAATGAATCTCATTGTTGCCTGTCACCATCTTGATGGCACGCAGAATAGCTGTGATTCTCTGCTTTTTGACGATAATTTATAGTTAATGGTTACCTGGGAAATTGTATAGGCTCCGGAGATATCTTTAGTACGAAGAGGAATCACTCACAGTACAAAAATACATCGATTTACCTCAATAAAGTTATAAATCTGACCCGTCAACGTGCCAACAAAATATCCGTCCTCAGGAGGAAAATTCAACAAATTTGCATAGCTGATATAAAACAAAAGAAGTTCGTGCAAGCTAGGCTCCGGAGAAATCTTAAGTACGAAGAGGAATCACTCACATTACAAAAATACATCGATCTACCTCAATAAAGTTATACATCTGACCCGTCAACAAAATGTCTTCCTCAGGTGGAAAATTCAATAATTTTGCACTGCTGATATAAAACAAAGAAGTTCGTGCGCGACTGAATGATGAATGGTCGTCACCCAAACACGTGACTAAACGCGCACAGGAGCCGATGATCACGTCTATGGATTACAAGTGGTCGATTGTGATGACATATAATAGGCGGCTGTGAACGTCCTTGCCCGACCAAGTCGATTACAAAGAACAAGACTGATGGCGAGGCCGGGTTACACGAGGCGAAACTCTCCACTAGGCCTGTTGCAGGTTTGATATTCACAATCCCAGGACGGCGGGGTAGTGAGTTTGACCTTCAAGAGTTTTTTGAGCGATTTTTATCAATATCTTTTACCAATGTAATTATTAACAAAATAAGGCATTGTACGAATATTCAGAACAGTTCCATGAAAATATTTTCATAGTTTGGAATAAGTTATTAGTTTTATTTTGTCCAACAGATGTTAAGTGCCATAATTTTACTAATTTTCAGGCACTAATCGTCTGTAGGACAAAGTAAATCTAATAAACCATTACAAGCTATGGAATTATTTTCATTGAACTGTCCTGAAGACTCGTACAAAGCCTTATTTTGTTAACAATTACATTGGTAAAAGATATTGATAAGAATCGATAAAAAAAACTCTTCGAGGTCAAACTCACTACCCAGCCGTCTTAAAATTATTTAGTACCCAGAGGTGGAAAGGCGAAAGTCTTTCTCGATTTTACGATGTACACTTTTGGAATGATGTAATCGTCTCTATCAAGTGCAATTTGACTGATGTCAACAAATACAGTTGTATTTACACAATGACTTACGTCACCATTACAAATATGATTGAATGAACCCAGAAAAACAGATTATAAACTCCCCTCAAGAATAATTTCAATGGACTTGAGTCCTTCTACCTCTGTGGTTCAGCAATGTATTATACCAAATGGCAAGGTTCAATACTTGAATAATACGTAAAATTGGAAAAGATATGAACGAAAGAAACGCTAAATACGGTCTAACTCGTAAATTTATTGCCCTTGAAAGACCGCCTGCATAACATCAAATTATCCGCTAAAAGTTTGACTAAATATACCATGAATCTGATTTCATTTGAGATAATTCATGACCAACATGGCTGTGTTAATTGCATCCTTCTAATCAGCGCAATTAAATGTCTGCTGCGGAACAAGTTCGGGGATAACACTCTGGACCCATCTGATATTTATCGAGGCTTCATTTTGTCGAGAGGCAATTTCTGGAGAGATTCCCTACTAATAGGCCACGACTGCCTCCACCCCACCGTCTTTCTTTACCTATTCTTTATCATCATCAATTATCAGTCATCTAGTGAGGTTGACTTTAAAGAGTTTTTTAATGGATTTTTAATTTTATCAATATCTTTTACCAATGTAATTGTTAACAAATAAAGGCTTTGTACGAGTGTTCAGAACAGTTCAATGAAAATAATTCCATAGCTTGTAATGGTTTATTAGATTTACTTTGTCCTACAGACGTTTAGTGCCCGAAAATTAGTAAAGTTATGGCACTAAACATCTTTTGGACAAAATAAAACTAATAGCTTATTCCAATCTATGGAATTATTTTCATTGATGTTCTGAATACTCGTACAAAGCCTTATTTTGTTAACAGTTACATTGGTAAAAGATATTGATTAAAATCGATTAAAAAACTCTTCAAGGTCACGCTCACTACTCAGCCCTCTTAAGCTAGTTGCAGGAGAGTGTGACATTAAAAATCGAAACTAGGAAAACCCTCAATAATTAATGGAAATAACCGTTTCACATACAAAGTGTTCATAACCTATATTAATATTTCTTATTATCCATCAACAAAACGAAGTATAATCAACTATAAATCAATTTTCTGTTGAAGCCAAAAGACAGATCTTGCTAGAATTCAATATAACGACGAACAGGATAGTAATGAATGATTTTTGAAAATATTGGCATAATCATAGATTCGTAACGTTATGATTGGTAACGCATTTTAAGATAAATAATTAAAAATTTGAAAAATAATTATCATATCTATTATTTTGGATGTGCCTTAGAAATATTAAAAACACCCTAAATAGTGCCCAAACCAGTGTCAATTGCTGAAAAAATATGGACAAATATAGTATTTAAGATTTTGTATTTTTATAACTAAGGTCGACTCATAAATTATGGCTATGTTAATTGTTTTAGATCATTTGAAAAATTCAAAAGCTATCATCGATTTAGGAAATATTAAGGGCGGTCATATATTTTTTCCCGCCAAAAGTATATATAGTTTTGGAGCGGTTTTAGAGGGAAATACGAAATATGAATTGCAATATTTGGCAAACGGTTATGAATATCGAAAAAGCAAGACCGAGGTGACATGTATTGAACCTTTATCTACATTTTCATCGCTTACTGTCATAACTTTGCTCCTACTATGTGGTCAGCATTAGTCGGGCACGAAAACGCTCTGTTTCTCGACCGTTTTTTGTCGTCGCTCAACCGGAGCATTTTCGTGCCCGACTAATGCTGACCACATAGTAGGAGCAAAGTTATGACAGGCGTTGAAGATGTAGATAAAGGTTCGATACATGTCATGTCTTTCTTGCTTTTTCGATATCTTTAACCGTTTGCCAAATATGGCAATTTATATTTCCTATTTCCCTCTAAAACCGCTCCAAAATGACTTTTGGCGGGAATAAATATATGACCGCCCTTAATACAGCAGTGCTTATTTTCGAATGCAGATGAAAACTCATAGTTATATTGCCGCGTGTAACTTAGCCCGATGAATAGTTGCATCGCTCGGGCTTTCTCCCCGCGTTTCACGAGCACTGCTACAGGCAGTATGTCAATAGTCAAGGTCGGATAGTGTAATACCTTGATACACCTTGATTCAGGCGGCGAGTTTCCAATTTTGTGTTGATTATTGAGGTGTTTCAACGTCCAGGGCCGCCGACCGGAACATTCCGGCGAGATGTCCCAGAGGTAGAGGGGCGTTAGTCCATTGCATCGATTCTTGAACCATTTGAGACATGAGTCATTGTGTAAGAGACTTCTATAGAAGTGTATTTGTTGACATCAATCAAATGGCAATTGATAAAGAGAAATTGGACTTAAGCCATTCTACCTTTGATGTACGAATATCTGCATCGTTATTTATAAGACAATTGGATCTACTCGACAGTTTTACGTTATCTAATTTACAAATAAATATAATTTCTAATTTGTCAGTCTTTTAATTTTGTTATATTTGTTTGATATGTATTTGAATCTTATAAATATCATAATATATTTATAATTTATATATTTATTTTCTGAACTTCATAATTTTAAATTTCTTGACCTTAAATTATTTGTACTAGTTAGGGCAGATTTTCTAAATTCGAATGAATGATTAAAACCAAGGAATTTATATCATGGTTAGCTCAAAACCAATTTATAGTCAACAAAAAATCAGGAAATCAACATGCATAAGTGATTTTAGAAATCAGAGCTACGGAGATACATTTTGAAAGCTTAATAAACAAACCGGTTAAACACAGCAAAATAATTCTAAATTTAACTTCAAAAAGGGATACTATGTTTGAACAACAAACATATCTCATATTGATAGACCACATTTTAAATTATCTAGTTAGCTCTGCTTTAAAAAAAAATTCATATACAGTACCGTGATCCTCATATCTATTAGTGTTTTTCAACAATGGATCATAACATGAATAGATATTAGGATCACGGTACTGCATATGAAATTTTTGGAAAAGCAGAGCTAACTAGATAATTTAAAATGTGGTCTCTTGGCGTGTCACCTGTCATCATGTCATTCCGATTCAGCCAATTCATATCATTAATATCTGTCAAATTATTCAAATTAGATTCCATTAGTTAGACAGAAAAATAAATTCCTGAATTAATTAATATTTAAAAGCTAGAAACTAGCATATAAAAAAAAATCACTGTCTTAAATTAAAAAAAATATGTGGGCAGCAAAGGGGGAATGCCCAAGTAGAGGTCTCCGATAGATATCTAAATTAATATTCTTATTTAATAGATATTTTCCTTGTGCACCATATAAACGCAAGAAAAAGTGGGGTATAGCCGAACTAATTTACAAGATATCACTTTCTAAATTTGAGTTAGCCCTATCTTTAACATGGCAAGTCGAAAAAACACAGTAATTTTCCTAGTAAACATTAGATTTAAACTATTTTCCGCCGATAGATTTTTTTCTAAAAACTAATATTATGTGTATTAGACATAGAGGTATTTGTTGAGATTTTTATATATACACGTAGCCGTACGTTTTTAAAAGTTAGACGACAAATTCTAAATAATTTTCCTAAACCTCCGGTGTTAAAATTTCAACATTATTCTGAAGACATCATATTGAAAACTCAATATAAGTCAAGTCATTTGATGGATCATTTACATTAAAATAGAGTTAAAATGTTGAAAAATTAATGAAAATGGTAAATTTCAACAAAATATATTTAAGGAGAATCAATATTTGAGTCCAAATTCGACTCGAAGCTGAAAAAAATTGGGACATTTTGAGTTTGGGCCACGTCTAAACAATTAGCAATGATAATTATTGTTCAAAATGTTCATTATTTGAATGTCTTAAAAGTTATTACGTTATTTATTATCTCCAACGTTTATCTCGAGCGCCGACTCTAAACAAAGTATTACGTTGAAACGAAAGTGAAACGAGCGCGCGGTAAAAGTGGAAGTGTCACGACGATTCTCCGATCACGACGAAATATATTAGTTCCAATCCTCGAACAGGTGTTACATTTTCATTAAGCACGATTAACGCCTGGTTAATAGTCAACCTTGACTATAATGCCCTAGGATAACGCCCTGTGTAACGCGTTGATGAGCGAGCATACGTCTCCGAAAATAGCCATACTAGCACGCCAATTAGCGCTTACCTGGTGGATGAAATGCGAATGAATTGTGAGGGCGAAGTATTGAAAAAGATATGGCGTAGAAATATGAATAAAGATATAAGAATATTGGCTTGTGTTGAAGTAAAACTGACTGAAGTGAGTCTTTTATTTATGTTTTTTTATTGATGTTTATTGGTGTTGTGGTGTTTACGTCTAGTTTCAATTCGTAAGCAAAAAAACACAAAAAAAAACGCCCTGCAGGGCTGGGGGCCTTCCCCTTCTTACTCCGAGGAAAATTGTTTTCCTTGCCTTGCCCCCCCCCCCCCCTCTCCCCTGGCAGAAATCCTGCGGACGCCCATGGTAGCGTATACCCCAACAAAATATTAGGACTACACCACTGAAGGACTCATGCAGGTATTATAAAAATGATGAAACACTAGCCTCTAAGCAAGTATTAGCCAGTATGGAGCATCTGCAGTCTGGAACGTACTTGCGGAAAGTTGATCCACGGATGCCCGACATTCTACACCTCATGGTTCGAAGCAACGAACTGTAAACTGATGATTGCCCAATTATTCTCTCTGTACGCTTACATCGGCAGGATGAGCAAAAGTTCGCCGGAGATTATTTCTGCGAATTCAGCTTTTTTATGCAATTATGTGAGACACTTTATGATGCGTTCGGTTACAACTAGTGATTTCAAGTATTGATGCAATTCTTATACACGTAATTTGACTAGTTTCTAAAGTGGCCCATACACGGTCAATCTTGCATGACAAACTTACTTGACAAGCCCGGCATGACGGCATGACAAACCTGAACAACGCCCACACACGTTCAATTTAGGTTTGACAGTTCAGACCTTTGGGGTCATGCGCACTTTATGCGCAACTTCCAAACAACTACAAAACAGCAAAACAGCTGAGTGAGCTGAAGGTCACGTGCTCCGGCTCTGCATGCTGATTGGCTATTTATGTTCAAGCAAGATTGATGACTCCACACACGTCAAACTTGCTTGTCGTCTTGCATGAGCATGAAGCTCGATTTCAGTTTCTGTTGGAACTCCTTCAAGCCAAATTCCAGGCTTGACAAGCCATCAAATCTGCTCCACACACGATCAAATTAGCATGTCATGCCGGGCTTGTCATGCAAGTCGTCAAGTAAGATTGACCGTGTGTGGGGCACTTAAAGGATGGTAGAAATGGAACGAATTTTTGAAATTAATTCACGAAGATTTGGATACCGAAAAACATCAGTTTTCATTTATTATATTTCCCTCAAAATGTGCGTTTTATTTATTTGAGTTACGTCACACTGTTCTACAACTACGAATGAATGATTGTGATGAAGAATATGCAAGGTTGGGCGGTGGGAAGGAGGCGGTCGCGTCCTATTAGTAGGGAACCCTCCCAACTGTTTCCTATCGACTGAGGAAAATCGCCTTAAACCTCAGTCAGTACTTTCTAAATCCCAATCATCTTTGAAATGATGCATCCTAATTTGAGTTGCTAAATAGCGTCTAAACCTCAAATAGGTACCTTGAGGAGCGTAAGACGCTTAAGACGCTTTGGTGTTAATAATTTGAGGTTTTAGCCGCAAGTAAGTACCTATCAAGAACTCAAATAAAATGAGTCTACGATACTTGATGAAATCCATGTTTTATGAAGCACAAAAAGGCGGCCCCTACTTTTTTCTAAACGGCTTTACCGATTGTCTTCAAATTTTCACAGGTTATAGATAAAGAGTAGATCTGTGTCTCTATAGTGGCCCCAAAGTTTAATTTAGATTTACTCTTTATCTCGATGTTGTTAAATTTTGAAAACAATCGGTCAAGCCGTTAAGAAAAAAGTAGGGCCGCCTTTTTATGTTTTTTTTTTAGTTTTCAATATTTGAATTAAAATAACTTACTTCACAGCAGTATATGCAACATGCAACACACGATTAAATGTCACAAATGTCACGTACAACCCAGAGCTAATGCATTTTCATGCATTTCTAGGATTTTTTTTACATCGGAATCGAAATTTTCTGCGAGTCCTGTCGACTCATCACGGATAAGGTTAACAAGTATACCTATTAATTTCACATTGATTTCATCCTCTTAGTTGATAGACGTTTGCTAACACTATCAAGAACTGTATCCAATAGCTAACTTTAGCAAGAGATTCAAAGACCGACCCAAAGTAGTTTGGGTTTTCGAAAAGGACGGCCACAGAAATTAATCCCGAATCATAGGAAAATAATAAATCAATCCATATTAAAAATTCACATTTAATTACTTCTGAAGACGCGATTAAAAGTGAAAGTTATGAGAGACTATCTCTAGGAATGTCAATATCGATTGCAGGCGATGACTGTGCCATCAAGGACACAATAACAAGCTCTGATTCGGTGCTCGCTTACCCTGTGCTCGCTTATACTTGTGCTCGCTTATACTTGTACTCGCTTATGCCCTGTGCTCGCTTATGCCCTGTGCTCGCTTACCCTGTGCTCGCTTATGCCCTGTGCTCGCTTATGCCCTGTGCTCGCTTACCCTGTGCTCGCTTATACTTGTGCTCGCTTACCCTGTGCTCGCTTACCCTGTGCTCGCTTATACTTGTGCTCGCTTATACTTGTGCTCGCTTATACTTGTACTCGCTTATGCCCTGTGCTCGCTTATGCCCTGTGCTCGCTTACCCTGTGCTCGCTTACCCTGTGCTCGCTTATGCCCTGTGCTCGCTTATACTTGTGCTCGCTTATGCCCTGTGCTCGCTTATGCCCTGTGCTCGCTTACCCTGTGCTCGCTTATACTTGTGCTCGCTTATGCCCTGTTCTCGCTTATGCCCTGTGCTCGCTTACCCTGTGCTCGCTTATGCCCTGTGCTCGCTTATGCCCTGTGCTCGCTTATGCCCTGTGCTCGCTTATACCTGTGCTCGCTTATACTTGTGCTCGCTTATACTTGTGCTCGCTTATGCCCTGTGCTCGCTTACCCTGTGCTCGCTTACCCTGTGCTCGCTTATGCCCTGTGCTCGCTTATACTTGTGCTCGCTTATACTTGTGCTCGCTTATACTTGTACTCGCTTATGCCCTGTGCTCGCTTATGCCCTGTGCTCGCTTACCCTGTGCTCGCTTACCCTGTGCTCGCTTATGCCCTGTGCTCGCTTATACCTGTGCTCGCTTATACTTGTGCTCGCTTATACTTGTGCTCGCTTATACCTGTGCTCGCTTACCCTGTTCTCACTAAACATTCGATGGTCCTAAATATCAATTGTAATATCATGATCCATCGATTGAGTTGTAACAAAGCGATCGAAATCTCAATCATGATCAAGGTCAAATGAAATAAACTAGGAAAACGCTCTGTGTAACGCGTTGATGAGCGAGCACCGAAACGCGCAACATCTCCAACCGGAATATCGTAACGAACAGAAAATATAATATACATCCATAGAGAATTGAAATACGATCCACTTGATCGAAATAAAACTACCTGATCTTCATTGAAACTGAGAAGGTCCATCTATTCACTCTGATTCATAAAGAAAATCACTAGAATTAGATGTCGATAAATATCTTGTGACTTTCTATTTAAATGTCAATAAATATACATTATTTAAGGATTGGGCTGAAAACTGGTAAAATGAAAGAAAATTAAAGTCAAAATTTGAATTTGAATGCCCATGCCCATGCAAAATTTGAACTTAATCGGAGCATTTTGATTTTCAACCAATCGTGAGACATTTTAATTTTTGAACCAATCAGACACGATTAAGTTCAAAATTTCAGCTCGATCGGAAAAAATTGTAACCTGTAGAGTCGGGTCAAACACACACAAAAAACACAAAAAAAAACAGAGAAAGTGTCCAAAAGTGCAAAATGGAGTCCCTCGCTACGGTCGCTCAATTGTAAATGTTAAAACAACGAACTGACAAAATAATGCATCATTTTATAGTTGAACTTTATACTTTCTGCAATTTTGATTTCGATTGTATTTGAACTGGATGGATGATCGACTACAAGAGTGTGATTGTGAACAAGAATCTTCTAGAATCAGTGTTTCCAGTTTCCACGCGATGCCTGGATTAAAACCGAACCAATTAGCATCTTACGACGTGTATCAGTGTCAAGGACCATTCTGTATACGCAACAATAATTACCTAAGAATTGTCTCTATTCGTCCTTTTCAACTGTTTTAATAGTAGAGCAAGTTGTCTTAGCTCAGGTTACAACGCTTTGTACGTGAACAATATGTTGGGAAGGTTTCCTGCTAATAGGCCACGACCGCCTCCTTCCCACCGTCCATCCGTATCTTATTCTTCATCATTAGAGCTAGGATGTTTAGAACCTATGAAACGTCCAAAAAGGCAGGCAAATAGTACATTAAAACTATTAAAAAAGGACCACAAAATCCCGAAAAATGACCAATGAAATTTTATGGCATGTAATATTTGTCAACATATTATTCAATTTATCGGTTTAGGAGTTGGACTTGGAGAAATATATTAAAATTAACAAAAAATTATTGTATGACTGTGTCAATGTATCAAGTGTCAATTGTTGATGGCCCTCCAAATGGTGGATGGAAATTTTATGAATTGTGATCTAGGCCAAAATTCATAAAATTGTTGTAACTTGCAACAAACATTTCCTATTATTTTCCCCAATAATTAAAAAGAAGGACAAAAAGACCTTAAAATAGCAAGAAAAGGACTGAATTAATAAAAAATATTAGAAAAGGCATTTTCAGGCATCATGAAACACATATTTTTGAAATCAGGAACACATGAAACATATTTATATATCATTTTTAGATTTGTCTGAAGAAAAAACTAAAACGGATATGTCATAAACATCCTAGCATTCATCAGCCATTAGCCTAGCTGCAGAACAGTGCGACGTTAAACCCAGCTATAAAAAAGTATACATCTTTTGCAAATTCACAACCAATCGATTTTATGGAAATAATTAAGTATATAATTTCAAAAATATCTGCCACACGCAAAGCAATACTCAAAACTGCATGACCATCTAAATAATGCACTTTCATTGCTGGAGCAAAAATTGCACTGCAACGCCTTATTATAGTTTTTCTTATTTACTTAAAATGAAGTTCTGTTTTATTGGCATGTCATAATTATTGACACACTTTGCTTGAAATTACTACAATAAATATTATGACGATTGATTGTTTTATTACGGGGGGCCAAAAATTAGGCTTCTCGGTCAGAAATGAATGCAGGGCAATCTTGCGAACTATTTACGAGTTCCAGGAAATAAAAAGTTTTTTTGCATATCATCCCAGAGTCCATACAGGAGGATCGATCATATTTAGTGAGAAATATTTAGATTCATGATTATTTAAAAAAAATCTGAAATATCAAAATCCAAAAGAGTAATTAAAAATTTAAATTACACAATGTAAAAAAATATTGATTCCAGATTGTAATTTATTTGTACTCTTTAACATTATAATGTAAACTTTGATACATTTGATTTCATTTAAATTTTTGTCATATCAAAAAAATTTAGATTCATTATCATTTACAATTTAAATATTAACGCGAAATTATTAAAGACGCGATTAGTTTAAAAACTCGTTTTCCCCAAAAAAACTATGTTGATACTCAAACTTCTATCGTAAATTTTCCACTAATTTGATAAACCATCGAACTAAATAAATTAAAGCACAACTTTCAAATACATATAAAAAAATGAAACAAATCACAATAGTTCAAAAAATTCCGATAGCCGAAAATTCGTTAGTCTGAGTTTATTTTTTGGGGAAAAAACGAGTTTTTAAACAAATTACGTCTTCATTAATTTTAATAAAAAATAATTCTCACAAAAATTATCAAGTCTATAAAAAAAAATGAAACACAATTCCCAAATAAACAGTTTTACGACTTACCAAGCAGATCCAACCAACAGGCAAGAAAACAATACAAAAAAAGTCACAAAGTTCTTAAAAGTCCCTTTATCTCGCACTTGTATTCCTAGTGCATCACTTGACACTCACAAATCACCGCGTAACAACCGAGAAGCCAAGAACCACCTGCTGGATCGCGCGTCTGAGCTAGACTGTCCCACGGCCGAGCAGGTACGCGCTGACCATGTGACCAGTCGGTGATGTAACCCTGCCTTCTGGCGCCGTGCAGCGGCAGGGGTGGGGGGAGGGTCAAGTACAATCGCACGAGTACTCGGGGAGATAGATGACCAAACGTCATATAGATATTGTCGACATTTTTTAAGGAGGGATGGATGTCCAAGTAGATTTTCCGAAAATATGTGTTGTTGAATTTTTTTTTTTTTTTTTTTTTACTTTTCAACTTTATTTTAATGTAAAAGATTCGTCAAATGTCTTGTAACTTGCAACTCTCGACTTATATTGAGTTTTCAATGTGATGTCTTCAGTATGAGGAAATTTTAACACAGGAGGTATAGGAAAATTATTTAAAATTTGGCGCCTAACCTTTAAAAACGTACGGGTAGGTGCATATAAAAAAATCTTAATAAATACCAATGTCTAATACACATAGTATTAGTTTTTGGATAAAATCTATCGGTGGAAAATAGTTTAAATCTAATATTTACTAGGAAAATTACTGTGTTTTTTCGAACTTGCCATGTTAAAGATAGGGCTAGCTCAAATTTATAAAGTGATGTATCTTGGAAATTAGTTCGGCTACCCCACTTTTTCTTGCGTTTATATGGTGCACAAGGAAATTATCTTTAAAAAAGCATATTAATTCAGATATCTATCGGAGACCTCTACTTGGGCATCCCCCCTTAATTGAGTATCAATTGATACAACTGCCAACTTTCAAATTTGTTTTTGAAGCTGTTTATTGATTTATTTAGGGGTGTACGAGGAATGACCAGCCAAATACTTGGGTTTAATTAAGATAAAAGCTAATATCACTGATTAAATAGCAAGATTTTAATTAGTTAATGCTGTAGGCTCTTCCCTGATGGGGTTTAATAAAATCCGGAGAGAACTTCCAGTTTTTAGTGTGATGTATTATTATTACACTCACGTACACAATACCTGCACACGTGTCTCCCAAATGGTGAAAATGATTATTTCTTTGAACTATTTCTTTGATTTCTTTTGATTATTTCTCTCAACAAATCATAGCGGTATTTGAACGAAACGGATTGGCTGCTTGTCAGGTTCCTTAACAATCAATCCTTGTTATTATCAATGATCACAGAGCTTAATACTACTAGTAGATGACGCGTTAGCACAGACTTCAACGGATGATGCCATCAAATCCTTGTCAGACAAATAAGTTTCCTTCAAATACAGTTTTTATTTTGGCCTAGTGTAATTATCCGTGTGAATGACCTAATCATCGGAAGGGAATTATCTTGAACCGTGTCCTTGCATGTTTGAATCGTAGGAAGGGAAGGGAAGGTTTGACCTGTACAAGGCGTCCTTCCAAGGTTGGCGAAACAGAAAGCATCAACAGAATCACGCAAACAATCAACATAAAAACGACGACGTGCTAGGAGCAAGTTGGCACAGGGGCTCTGGACTTGCACTCAGGAGGTATGGGGTTCGATTACCGCGGCCGTCCTTCCCGACTGAGTATTTTCCTCAGTCGAGAGGTAAATGTAGGGATAGTTCCCTTGTAAAAGCCTCGACCACATTCCACCCACCTTCCATCCTTTCCTTCTTCATCATCATAATCATTCATCCGTCGCCATTATCCGAGCTGCAGAAATGTGCAAATTTAAGGCTAAACCATCGCTTTGAATGACTATATGCATAACATGAGATAAATTAATTCAGAAAACGCATGTTTAAACGTTAAATCATAGTTTTATAATGTGAGAAATTGTATAATGTGTTTTACGATATGAGATAATTAAGAATTAAAACAAAGTTTTCGTTAAATATTTTTGCTAAGAATACAGCAGTGGTTTTGACTAGTTCAGTTGGCCCATGCTAAAAGGCCATAAATCAAGATTTTTAAACATTTAAATGTCCTCAGAAATTAAGTCGGTGACAAGAGTATTTTAAGATTTCAATGCATTAGTCGAAAAATATATCAATAGTTTTCTGTTGAAATTGTTGGTGAGGATTAAAAATATATTTGAATAATGTCGGAAAATGAATTCGATCCCCCATAAGAGCCATGTAAATATCTCAAACTTTGAAATCGTTTTACATAAAAGTTAGGTCGGTAAGGTATAAATTTGTTGATCTTATATTGTAGATAATACTATTAGGAACAAAATAAAATTGTTTGGAAAAAAAACTGTTGGTTAGATGACCTGGCGCTGGTTCATCCTTAAGACATTCAAATAAAATTCAAACCAGAAGTTCCCTTTGAATATTATTTTTTATTGTAACCACTTACGATAAACAATTTGCAACACTCGTTTGAATGTTTTAAAATACAATCTGATTATCTCTGAGCAAATCAATTGTTCAAAGTAAATCTCAACGATTAGGACTCCTTGTTTAGAAAGTCCCATTAACTGCTGTTAAGGTGGTACAAGCGCTGGACATCATTGCATTGTTAAGGTGGTACAAGCGCTGGACATCATTGCATCGGATGCATGCTTAGACCCGGGATTTGTTTTTTAATAGTAACTCAATTCCAATCATTTTAGTACGTTTTCGACATATTTTTTATAAGTTTTCTTCTTCACGTATTATTTTAAATGTGCTTATTTTGTAGCAAAATCTGATTTCTGGGGCGGGGGGCTGCAGACCCTCCCCGAACCCCCCTGAAAACGCTCATGGCACATTGATAGATATACTTGTGGATTAAGAAGAGATGTAAACCCTCCTGCTCCCTCCTTTCCATGCAATTTCCGGCCCAAACCCTCCCGCCCCCGGTCCGTCCCCTTTCTGCCCTGGTCTTCCCACCAGTGCAGGACTCCCCCGGGCCGGGCCACTTAGGTCGACCACTCCCGAAGACCCCCCTTAATGTTCAACAAAGTTAAAGAAAAACTTAATGTGCGTAAAATGAATCAATTAATTCAAAACCATGCATTTACGTTCCTCTACCAATCTCTGGACATTTTGTTTGGCAATCGCTTGTATCTCCTTAGCGGCTAGATTAGATTATTAGAGTTTAACGGCGCGTCAACGACGAGGTTATATTGCGCACATTAATTTTAACTTTTAACTTTGTTGAACTAAGTGGAGGACATCGGGAGGGGTCGACCTAACGGGCCCGATCTGGGGGAGTCTGAAACTGGTGGGAAAGCCAGGTCAGAATGGGGACAGACCGGGGGGTGGAGAGCTTGGGGCCGGTGGGACTCGATTTCAGGGGGATCACCATCTCGAGGGGGGAGGCCGGCCCGAGGGGCCCGCGAATTTGGGGAGGGCATGGGACTAGGTCGACCCTGGACTGCACTTGGTTGGGGCCAACTCGTATGTGAGCCGGCCCCTTAAGCCCCACCACCACGTCAAGGTGGCAGTCCATTGGTGGGGTCTCCTTAACGGCGATGTCTGCTGAACGATGTCTATTCTGTCCGTGTGTGATTCATATGACATTCACTTGTTCGCTCATTGTAATGCAGTTATGATCGCCGGCCCAATGAGGTAGGTTATTACATTTTCATTGCCCAGAGTTTCCTCTGACGTAAGCGTTGAAGTATACACAGATTTTATTTTTGCCTGGTACTGGGCTAATGACGAGGGATGAAAAGATGGATGGTGGGAAGGATGCGACCGTGGTATATTAGTAAGAAACCGTCCCATCATTTGCCGCTCATCAGAAGGAAGCATGAAAACTCAGAAAGTACGCCGCGAGCTCGGCACAAGGATAGCATTTTCATTTTGTGATCAGTTTAAAATCTTCACGAAGATTGGTTAAATTACAATATCACTTTGTAGGCCATAATAAAAAAATAAAAAATAAAAATATATTTCGTAATAACATTTAAACACATATTGGTAATTTTATTAGAAAGCGGTTTCACAATAAATGTAAAAAAAACAATCAACGCTTGATTACGATTATCATCACTTGTCCAACAGCAAATTTAATGATGATTAATCATAACAAATTATTCATGCAATGAAAACAATTTTAATACAAAAAATGTAAAACAAGTGCCCATTTGTCATTAGGGCACTCAATTTATCTATGCAAACCTGGGGCCTCTCACACTTACCGGCCTATTGTAATGCTAACCATGCAGGGTCCCCATGTTGGTATATGGGAAGCCGGTAGGAACTATTGAACGCGAGTGTTATTATATAGACTATCCGATATAGTTCACTATTGAAATCTCATTTTCTAGGAGCGATTTGTCTCAGGTAATATGTAATGTGCACTCCGGAGATCACGAGTTTGATTCCCCGCAAAGTGGATAGGCAAATGATGGAAAGGTTCCCTACAATAGGTCACGACCGCCTCCTTCTCACCATCCATCCTTACCATGATCTTCTTCAATTATTCATCCTTTGTTAAATATGGACTAACAGTGCGACAAAAACAGCTCGAAATCGCACAAAATACCTTCTTCTATGCAATAATGTTTTTTTTCTCCATAAAACCGATCAAATTCTAAATAGTTGCAAACCACGTTTTAAGTTACGTAATTTCGTTAGACTTCGATAATAATGTGAAATCGATTATATCTAATTATATCCAATGAATTTATCTTGAATACATCAGAGATCAAAGTAATTCAAACTAAAAAAAACACAATAATAACTCAATTAACATCTACAAAAATCAGTAGTACATAAAACGCTTAAAGGTGGTAAACATTATAGAAAGTGAAGGAGTGATTGAAGAGCAAAGACCATCGAAAGATCAATCATCGATGTATCACTGATTATTATGCAGTTAAGGTGATACTAGCGCTCGGCCGTTTTAGAAAATTGAGAGGGAAAAATTGTTTCATTAGTGGTGTAACTTTGATGGGATGTTCACATGATCAGTCTGATTGTATATTAGTAGCACTCTTTCATTTTGCTTATTGTATCGTGTAGGCGCCGGTTATTCAACAAAACCGCTCAAAACTATGAAATTTCCGATACGATTGGAGACCAAACCCGTAAACCAATTGATCTCAAATTTTAATCATGATTAGATGAAAGACAAACTTAGGGTTATCACTTGGCACAATTTAATTTTATACGGCACCCAGGGAGAAAAGAAAATAGTATATTTTTCACCAAAAATTCACTAATTATTACTAATTAACGAAACAAAAAATTAAAAATGTACCAAAGGATAACCCTAAGTTTGTCTTTTATCTAATCAAGATTAAAATTTCAAGTAATTTGGTCTACCCATTTCGTCTCCAATCGTATCGCAAAAAGTGTCTAAAAAGGCAGCAAAATCGCTCGCGCTTGCAGCACCTTAAATATAGTTGAAATTTAGGAAACGTTTTTTGAACTTGTAATTTCAAGAAAATATATTTTTGTATATGTATAGGAATCCTGCTCGTGACGTCACAGTGGTAGAAAAATGGAGGCTACTATGGTAGGGGAAATGTGTCAAAGCTCTAAATAATAGGTCCGTGACCTCAGCACCCCCTTTTTGGAAATTTGGAATTCCGCCAACGGCATTCGTTTGTGCTTCGTTTGTGCTCGTTTGTGCACTAAAAAATTTCGTTTGTGCCTAACTCGAACACATAAATATGGGCCAAGGACGAATGGGGTGCTGAGGTCACGCCAGCACCCCCACTTTGGAAATTTGGAATTCCGCCAACGGCATTCGTTTGTGCTTCGTTTGTGCTCGTTTGTGCACTACAAAGTTTCGTTTGTGCCTAACCCCTTCAACCCTTAATTCGCAAATCAAAATCTTGTAAAACGTGACCTCAGCACCCCCACTTTAGAAATTTGGAATTCCGCCAACGGCATTCGTTTGTGCTTCGTTTGTGCTCGTTTGTGCACTACAAAGTTTCGTTTGTGCCTAACCCCTTCAACCCTTAATTCGCAAATCAAAATCTTGTAAAACGTGACCTCAGCACCCCCACTTTAGAAATTTGGAATTCCGCCAACGGCATTCGTTTGTGCTTCGTTTGTGCTCGTTTGTGCACTAAAACATGTCGTTTGTGCCTAACCCCTTCAACCCCTAATTCGCAAATCAAAATTTTGTAAAATGTGACCTCAGCACCCCCTTTTGGAAAATTGGAATTCCGCCAACGGCATTCGTTTGTGCTTCGTTTGTGCACGTTTGTGCACTACAAAGTTTCGTTTGTGCCTAACCCCTTCACCCCTAATTATTAAATTCAAGTTTTGGAAAAATGTGATCTCAGCATCCGACTAAGGAAATTTTAAATTTCAATAACGACATACGTTTGTACTTCGTTCGTGCTCGTTTGTGCACTAAAAAGTTTCGTTTGTGCCTAACCCCTTCAACCCCTAATTCGCAAATCAAAATCTTGTAAAACGTGACATCAGCATCCCCACTTTGGAAATTTGGAATTCCGCCAACGGCATTCGTTTGTGCTTCGTTTGTGCACGTTTGTGCACTACAAAGTTTCGTTTGTGCCTAACCCCTTCACCCCTAATTATTAAATTCAAGTTTTGGAAAAATGTGATCTCAGCATCCGACTAAGGAAATTTAAAATTTCAATAACGACATACGTTTGTACTTCGTTCGTGCTCGTTTGTGCACTAAAAAGTTTCGTTTGTGCCTAACCCCTTCAACCCCTAATTCGCAAATCAAAATCTTGTAAAACGTGACATCAGCATCCCCACTTTGGAAATTTGGAATTCCGCCAACGGCATTCGTTTGTGCTTCGTTTGTGCTCGTTTGTGCACTAAAAAGTTTCGTTTGTGCCTAACCCCTTCAACCCCTAATTCGCAAATCAAAATTTTGTAAAACGTGACCTCAGCACCCCCTTTTTGGAAATTTGGAATTCCGCCAACGGCATTCGTTTATTCTTCGTTTGTGCTCGTTTGTGCACTAAAAAGTTTCGTTTGTGCCTAACCCCTTCACCCCTAATTATTAAATTCAAGTTTTGGAAAAAAGTGATCTCAGCATCCGACTAAGGAACTTTGAAATTTCAATAACGACATACGTTTGTACTTCGTTCGTGCTCGTTTGTGCACTAAAAAGTTTCGTTTGTGCCTAACCCCTTCAACCCTTAATTCGCAAATCAAAATCTTGTAAAACGTGACCTCAGCACCCCCACTTTAGAAATTTGGAATTCCGCCAACGGCATTCGTTTGTGCTTCGTTTGTGCTCGTTTGTGCACTAAAACATGTCGTTTGTGCCTAACCCCTTCAACCCCTAATTCGCAAATCAAAATTTTGTAAAATGTGACCTCAGCACCCCCTTTTTGGAAAATTGGAATTCCGCCAACGACATTCGTTTGTTCTTCGTTTGTGCACGTTTGTGCACTACAAAGTTTCGTTTGTGCCTAACCCCTTCACCCCTAATTATTAAATTCAAGTTTTGGAAAAAAGTGATCTCAGCATCCGACTAAGGAAATTTGAAATTTCAATAACGACATACGTTTGTACTTTGTTCGTGCTCGTTTGTGCACTAAAAAGTTTCGTTTGTGCCTAACCCCTTCAACCCTTAATTCGCAAATCAAAATCTTGTAAAACGTGACCTCAGCACCCCCACTTTAGAAATTTGGAATTCAGCCAACGGCTTTCGTTTGTTCTTCGTTTGTGCTCGTTTGTGCACTAAAAAGTTTCGTTTGTGCCTAACCCCTTCAACCCCTAATTCGCAAATCAAAATCTTGTAAAACGTGACCTCAGCACCCCCTATTTGGAAATTTGGAATTCCGCCAACGGCATTCGTTTGTGCATCGTTTGTGCTCGTTTGTGCACTAAAAAGTTTCGTTTAAGCCTAACCCCTTCAACCCCTAATTCGCAAATCAAAATCTTGTAAAACGTGACCTCAACACCCCCACTTTAGAAATTTGGAATTCCGCCAACGGCTTTCGTTTGTTCTTCGTTTGTGCTCGTTTGTGCACTAAAAAGTTTCGTTTGTGCCTAACCCCTTCAACCTTTAATTCGCAAATAAATTTTTTGTAAAACGTGACCTCAGCACTCCCTTTTTAGAAATTTTGAATTCCGCCAACGGTATTCGTTTGTTCTTCGTTTGTGCTCGTTTGTGCACCAAAAAGTTTCGTTTGTGCCTAACCCCTTCAACCCCTAATTCGCAAATCAAAATCTTGTAAAACGTGACCTCAGCACCCCCACTTAAGAAATTTGGAATTCCGCCAACGGCATTCGTTTGTGCTTCGTTTGTGCTCGTTTGTGCACTAAAAAGTTTCGTTTGTGCCTAATCCCTTCAACCCCTAATTTTTAAATTCAATTTTTTGGAAAACGTGATCTCAACATCCCACTAAGGAAATTTGAATATTCAACAACGGCAATTATTTGTGCTTCGTTTGTGCTCGTTTGTGCACTAAAAAAATGATTCATAATCTATTCTCTTTCACTAGAATTCAAGTATTTTTCCCCACCAATGGACTGCCACCTTGACGCGGTGGTGGGGCTTAAGGGGCCGCCTCACATAACGAGTGTTGGTCCCAACGAAGTGCAGTCCAGGGTCGACCTTGTCTTACCCATGCCCTCCCAAATTCGCGGGCCCCTCGGGCCGGCCTCCCCTCTCGAGATGGTGATCCCCCTGAAATCGGGTCCCACCGGCCCGAAGTCTCCCCCCCTCCCCCCCCCCCCCGGTCTGTCCCCATTCCGGCTTGGCCTTCCCACCAGTGAGAGACTCCCCCGGATCGGGCCCGTTAGGTCGACTCTCCCTATGTCCTCCAATTATGTTCAATAAAGTTAAATATAAAATGAATGTGCGCAATATAACCTCGTCGTTGACGCGCCGTTAAACCAAACTTATCAATTAATTAATCAAGTATTTTCCTGCGGGGCTATTTGGGATTTTGTCAAATAACGAAATTTTCATTTTGTCTCTTGTTTCCCCAAGAATATTGCATACACAAATTTTTAATTTCCTTAAAAAAAAGATTGCATAAAAGCGTCGAATTTAATAATTTTTTTATCAAGACATAAAAAATGCCCTGCGGGGCATTGGGGATTCTATAAAAACATTTTTTCTTAAGTTTCCACAGAATATTGCATATCTCACATTTTATATTTCTGTGAAAAGAATGATAAAAAAGCTTAAAATTCGATTATTTTTTTTTTATCAAAAATTCAAAAAAGGCTCTGCTGGGCTAACTGGGTGTGAGTCCCCCAGTTCCCTTGTAGCAGCGAACTACCTTTTCCTGACATCGATCGATCCCCTATAATTTTGACCCCCCCTTTCAAAATAAAGTTCCCACGCGCCTGATGTTGCGCGTATCTGTGCTTGCTCATCAACGCGTAACACTGAGCGTTTTCGTAGTTAGTAGACATTCAAGTGTGTGGCAGATAAAACCAAGAACACAACCCCGCCCAAACACAAACGGGACAAAATCTTGATAGAGACCTGATCTCAGTTTAATCAGTAAATTTTTGAACAAATATTATGCCATTCATATTTCTGTCGACAAAACGCCGTAACGTTGTGGTTTTTCCATGCTCACTCGTAGTCGTATGGATTTCTACCAATTTTGTACCCCGTCAAGCTATGGTCAAGCTTTATAATTTATGCTCACACGACTGCTATGAATATGCTTTGCGTGATATTTTCATCTCACACAATCTTATAGTCTACACAAAGCTGATTTTGCAAATCTTGTCTTACAGCACAAACGAAGCACAAACGAATGCCGTTGGCGGAATTCCAAATTTCCAAAGTGGGGATGCTGATGTCACGTTTTACAAGATTTTGATTTGCGAATTAGGGGTTGAAGGGGTTAGGCACAAACGAAACTTTTTAGTGCACAAACGAGCACGAACGAAGTACAAACGTATGTCGTTATTGAAATTTAAAATTTCCTTAGTCGGATGCTGAGATCACATTTTTCCAAAACTTGAATTTAATAATTAGGGGTGAAGGGGTTAGGCACAAACGAAACTTTGTAGTGCACAAACGTGCACAAACGAAGAACAAACGAATGTCGTTGGCGGAATTCCAATTTTCCAAAAAGGGGGTGCTGAGGTCACATTTTACAAAATTTTGATTTGCGAATTAGGGGTTGAAGGGGTTAGGCACAAACGACATGTTTTAGTGCACAAACGAGCACAAACGAAGCACAAACGAATGCCGTTGGCGGAATTCCAAATTTCTAAAGTGGGGGTGCTGAGGTCACGTTTTACAAGATTTTGATTTGCGAATTAAGGGTTGAAGGGGTTAGGCACAAACGAAACTTTTTAGTGCACAAACGAGCACGAACGAAGTACAAACGTATGTCGTTATTGAAATTTCAAAGTTCCTTAGTCGGATGCTGAGATCACTTTTTTCCAAAACTTGAATTTAATAATTAGGGGTGAAGGGGTTAGGCACAAACGAAACTTTTTAGTGCACAAACGAGCACAAACGAAGAATAAACGAATGCCGTTGGCGGATTTCCAAATTTCCAAAAAGGGGGTGCTGAGGTCACGTTTTACAAAATTTTGATTTGCGAATTAGGGGTTGAAGGGGTTAGGCACAAACGAAACTTTTTAGTGCACAAACGAGCACAAACGAAGCACAAACGAATGCCGTTGGCGGAATTCCAAATTTCCAAAGTGGGGATGCTGATGTCACGTTTTACAAGATTTTGATTTGCGAATTAGGGGTTGAAGGGGTTAGGCACAAACGAAACTTTTTAGTGCACAAACGAGCACGAACGAAGTTCAAACGTATGTCGTTATTGAAATTTAAAATTTCCTTAGTCGGATGCTGAGATCACATTTTTCCAAAACTTGAATTTAATAATTAGGGGTGAAGGGGTTAGGCACAAACGAAACTTTGTAGTGCACAAACGTGCACAAACGAAGCACAAACGAATGCCGTTGGCGGAATTCCAATTTTCCAAAAGGGGGTGCTGAGGTCACATTTTACAAAATTTTGATTTGCGAATTAGGGGTTGAAGGGGTTAGGCACAAACGACATGTTTTAGTGCACAAACGAGCACAAACGAAGCACAAACGAATGCCGTTGGCGGAATTCCAAATTTCTAAAGTGGGGGTGCTGAGGTCACGTTTTACAAGATTTTGATTTGCGAATTAAGGGTTGAAGGGGTTAGGCACAAACGAAACTTTGTAGTGCACAAACGTGCACAAACGAAGCACAAACGAATGCCGTTGGCGGAATTCCAATTTTCCAAAAGGGGGTGCTGAGGTCACATTTTACAAAATTTTGATTTGCGAATTAGGGGTTGAAGGGGTTAGGCACAAACGACATGTTTTAGTGCACAAACGAGCACAAACGAAGCACAAACGAATGCCGTTGGCGGAATTCCAAATTTCTAAAGTGGGGGTGCTGAGGTCACGTTTTACAAGATTTTGATTTGCGAATTAAGGGTTGAAGGGGTTAGGCACAAACGAAACTTTGTAGTGCACAAACGAGCACAAACGAAGCACAAACGAATGCCGTTGGCGGAATTCCAAATTTCTAAAGTGGGGGTGCTGAGGTCACGTTTTACAAGATTTTGATTTGCGAATTAAGGGTTGAAGGGGTTAGGCACAAACGAAACTTTGTAGTGCACAAACGAGCACAAACGAAGCACAAACGAATGCCGTTGGCGGAATTCCAAATTTCCAAAGTGGGGGTGCTGGCGTGACCTCAGCACCCCATTCGTCCTTGGCCCATATTTATGTGTTCGAGTTAGGCACAAACGAAATTTTTTAGTGCACAAACGAGCACAAACGAAGCACAAACGAATGCCGTTGGCGGAATTCCAAATTTCCAAAAAGGGGGTGCTGAGGTCACGGACCTCTAAATAATAGCAATACATCATATTTATCAGATGAATATTTATCTCGAACAAGTGTATGGATAAATATTGCGTATTATTATTAGCTTGTACTTACTTAAATATCTTTCTTTCACAAGTAATCACTCAAAATATGAGATTTGGATTGCCGCTGTCAGATTTGTTTTTCCCTATACTTTTGTATAGGTTACTATGGCAACCTTTTCTCACGCAGGATGCCTATAGGTCGGTGGTACTACCTTAACGAGGAGTTAAGAGTATAGACCATGTCCATGCAGTGGAACGCAACGGGGAAGTACAAGACAGTCGTGTTAAGAATAAGATACATCGGGGAAGTACTTACATCGGCCACGTTTCACCCGAAATCGCAGAGTCATAACAGAACATACTTCCGAGTTGATGGCAAGTCGACCAAGTCGCTCTCAGTTGAGAGGCAAATGATGGGAAGGTGCCACGACTTGTGTTGCAATTCAACATATTAAGGTGCTGCAAGCGCGAGCGATTTGGCTGCTTTTTGTAGACACTTTTTGCGATACGACTGAGACGAAATGGGTAGACCAAATTATTTGAAATTTTAATCGTGATTAGATAAAAGACAAACTTAGGGTTATCCCTTGGTACATTTTTTTTGTTTCGTTAATTAGTAATAATTAATTACTGAATTTTTGGTGAAAAATTTGCTATTTTCTTGTCTTCCTGGGCGACGTATAAAATTAAATTTCAAAAATGTGCCAAGTGATAACCCTAAGTTTGTCTTACATCTAATCATGATTAAATTTGAGATCAATTGGTTTACGGGTTTGGTCTCCAATAGTATCGCAAATTTCAGAGTTTTGCGCAGTTTTGTTGAATAACCGGCGCCTAATTAACGATGCAATGAGCAAAAATTAAAAAGTGCTACTAATATACAATCAAACTGATCATGTGAACATCCTGTAAAAGTTACACTCACTTATGAAACGATTTTTCTCTCTCAATTTTCTAAAACGGCCGAGCCCTAGTATCACCTTAAGGTAGATCCATCATAACCTCAATGTTTCTGATTTACTTGACATTTTGGTGACTTATTGATAATCATGCAAAACTCATTCCCTGAAAAAATTGAACAATTCTCGTTTCCAGTTTCTGAGATAAATTGATTTGTCTTTACCATGTTATCTTGTGGCGGAAAAAGAAAATCGTGTCATTTTTATGCTATAATGAAAATCTTTTTTTTTGTATCGAAAGATTTGAACGAAACTTTTTATTATGGAAGATTTATGAACATACTATCAGAAAAAAATTTAAAACAATTACAAAAAAGCTCAATGATACTGTTTCAAGTTCAAAAGTAAAATTAGTAGAGAAATTTTATAGCATTCGTAAATTAAACAAATAAATTATACTAGGAAAACGCTCAGTGTAACGCGTTGATGAGCGAGCACAGAACATGCAACATCCCCATAGTAACGATGCACGACACGGCAGAAGACGATTTTCTCTGCAAATTTCAATCTCCATAATACTCTGGATGAATAACAGATCCATTGTGTCGTGAAGTCTTACCTACATACCTTCTCGAGAAATCTCTTGTGACATCCCATACTAAACTCGTAAAATTACAACTAATACTTTGATTGGGCTTACAATAATATGTAAAATTTAATATTAAGTTGGTCTTGATCATTATGCAAAATTTGAACTTAATGTGAACATTTTTATTGTCGACCAATCAGAAGACATTATTGAGCGAGCGTAGCGAGCGTCACCACGGTACTCTTATGGCACTTTCTCTGTGTGTTTTTTTTTGTTTGTGGTCACAGCCCAGGTCAAACCGCTCAAGCAATCGATCTGAAATTTTGTACACATACTAACGTACTCTATGCGATCCCTGGGATCGTTTTTGAATGGGCTCCCGTGATTGGTTCAAATTTTAAAAAAATTATCTTTCGATTGGTTGCTTTGATCAATTTGAAATTTAGCAAAAACATTGCAACCAACATTGTACCCAATCATAAAAAGGTTCAGCCAAATACTCCCATTGGTTTAAATTTAAAACCATTTTTCATGTGATTTTTGACATTTAAACTAGAACAGATTGACCGATCAACTTAAAACTTCGCGTGGTCATTGGTACCAACATTTTAGGTATTTTTGCCAATTTTCAGTCTAATCTGTCGTTATTTTCAAAAGTTTTGTCATTTTAAGGTCATTTTATTCCATAATCTTGAAAAATGTATACTAAATTGTCATCCCTGCCTTCTTTAAGTTTCTGTTCCAAGGCAAGGCCTGTAGAGCAGCCATGCTATCCACAATGTACAGTAAAATGAAAGCATTTTTGAGCTAGCGCATAAGATCGGATGCAGTACGAAGGCCCATTTTCTAATTGGTTTAAGTTTAAATAATGTCTTCTGATTGGTCGACAGTAAAAATGTTCACATTAAGTTCAAATTTTGCATGGTGATCTAGACCAACTTAATATTAAATTTTACATATTGTAAGCCCAATCAGTCAAGTATTAATTGTAATTTTACGAGTTTAGTATGGGATGTCACAAAAGATTTCTGGAGAAGGTATGTAGGTAAAACTTCACGACACAATGGATCTGTTATTCATCCAGAGTATTATGGAGATTGAAAAATTGCAGAGAAAATCGTCTTGTGCCGTGTCGTGCATCGTTACTATGGGGATGTTGCATGTTCTGTGCTCGCTCATCAACGCGTTACACAGAGCGTTTTCCTAGTTTAAACTTAAACCAAGTAGATGATTTGGCCTTCGTACTGCATCCGATTTTATGCGCTAGCTCAAAAATGCTTTCATTTTACTGTACATTGTGGATAGCTTGGCTGCTCTACAGGCCTTGCCTTGGAACAGAAGCTTAAAGAAGGCAGGGATGACAATTTAGTATACATTTTTCAAGATTATGGAATAAAATGACCTAAAAATGACAAAACTTTTGAAAATAACGACAGATTAGACTGAAAATTGGCAAAAATATCTAAAATGTTGGTACCAATGACCACGCGAAGTTTTAAGTTGATCGGTCATACGGTTCTAGTTTAAATGTCAAAAATCACATGAAAAATGGTTTTAAATTTGAACCAATAGGAGGATTTGGCTGAAAATTTTTATGATTGGGTACAATGTTGGTTGCAATGTTTTTGATAAATTTCAAATTGATCGAAGTAACCAATCGAAGATAATTTTTTTTAAATTTGAACCAATCACGAGAGCCCGTTCAAAAACGATCCCAGGGACCGCATAGAGTACGTTAGTATGTGTACAAAATTTCAGATCGATTGCTTGAGCGGTTAGACCTGGGCTGTGACCACAAAAAAAAAAAAAAAAAAAAAAAACACACAGAGAAAGTGCCATAAGAGTACCGTGGTGACGCTCGCTACGCTCGCTCAAAAACAAAGTTGATCAAGTCAACAAAGTGAGTGTCGAACTAAAACTAGTGAAGAAAATCTTGTAACATTTTGAAATTAAATAAATGAAACAATAAGTGAATTAGATGTCAAAAAAGCTAATCTATTTCAAAGTTCACTTACAATAAATTTAAAACTAAAAACTAAAATTGCGATGTCATAAACATTTAATTTCAACCAAAACAAAAAGTCAATGATTCTTTGACTTCACATTATCCTTACCTTGAGGTTAAAACTTAAAAGTTCAAACAGACACGAACAAGCACAACCACTCTGATTTACCCCACGGACTATTTCCGACTGAGCAGTAGCATGTAAAATGCGGAAATATATTAAGAAATTGCGTCTTTTGTTCGGAGGCAATCGCCCTTCTCTACATGTGTAGGTATACGTTTCACAATTCGCGATGATTTTAGGAACAACTTCGACATGAATTCGAAAGGACATTAAAAGTGTAAAAGTGCAGTTTCATTGGTTCATTAGCCTAATTGATGCAGAATTAACTACAGTTAATGGATATCATATTAACATGAGAATTATAATTCCATTCGAGAATAAATTGTCATGAGTGCGGAACAATTACTTGCAATTTGCAAGGCAATTCATAATTATCAGTAAAAGAATCATTGACTTTTTGAATTTGGTTGAAATTTAATGTTAAATTGATATCGTAATTTTAGTTTTTAGTTTTAAATTTAGTGTAATAAGTGAACTTTGAAACAGATTCATTAAGCTTTTTTGACATCTAATACACTTATCGTTTTATTTATTTAATTTCAAATGTTTCAAGATTTTCTCCACTAATTTTAGTTAAAAAATGTTAATAAAATATTGCATCTGATACACGCTATAGTATAGTTTTTCAAAAAATTATATACGTGGGAAAGCAGCCAAATACGAAAATATCAGCATGACCTTTTCCGTATGGTCGCAATGTTAAACTGAGAAAAAAACTGCAAGTTTGAAGCGATATCTCGAAAATTATTTCAAGTTGACTACTTTTTCTCGCCATATGATGCAGAACATAAATATCTATTTATATGCGAAATTTGAACGATTTCTATACAGAAGTGAAATTCGGAGATCCCTCCTTAAATTTAGTTACAAGTTAACTTTGCAAACAACTAAATCAAATATTTATAATTATATTTATATAAATGTGCCCGTTACATCCGCCCTGGCCCTGGCTATCTCTATAGTAGTTACCACAGAATCCACCAGAGGTCAGCCGTGTTCCTTGTTTTCCCCAGAGTTTTATAGGTTCAATACTAGTTTTTCATTTTCAATTAGATATAATAATGATTCATGGCGTCAATAAACATTTTATTGGCATTTTTAATTCATTCAAGATTTATGATGATCAAGATACGCGTTTTTCATGCTCCATTTTATAGTCAATGTCATCAGTCTTATTATTGTGTTGTTATATAAAATGAAAACAATCCAGAGTGACTTCTCTCTGAGTGACTTCAGAACACAATAATATGGCAAGAAAATCAACTATTCATAACTCATAAGACGTAGACAATGGTAAGATCAACATAATTTATGGCCGGTTTGTCTTCTGTAGCCTATATGGTAAGTTAGTAATCCTTCAGTTCTACAGAAAACAAGCGCTCGGCCGTTTTACAAATTGAGAGAGAAAAATTGTTTTATAAGTGGGTGTAACTTTGATAGGATGTTCCATGATCAGTCTGATTGTATATTAGTAGCACTTTTTCATGTTTGCTTCGTGCCTTATTAATTAGGTGCCGGTTTTTCAACAAAACCGCGCAAAACTATGAAATTTCCGATACGATTGGAGACCAAACCCGTAAACCAATTGATCTCAAATTTTAATCATGATTAGATAAAAGACAAACTTAGGGTTAACACTTGGCACATTTTTTAAAGTAAATTTTATATGGCACCCAGAGAGACAAGAAAATAGACAATTTTCACTGAAAATCAACTAATTATTATTAATTAACTAAGCGAAAAATTAAAAATTAACTAAGTGATAAGATAACCCTAATATGCCTTTTATCTAATCATGATAAAAATTTCAAATCATTTCGTCAACCCATTTTGTCTCCAATCGCATCCAACAAAATACACGTTTTTAATTAATTTAAAACACAACTTTAAAAAAAATTAAAATATAATTAAAAAATTAAAAATAAATGCATTGTGTCAAGAAGAAGTCAACATAAGAATACGATGACGAAGAAGAAAGAAAGAAGATGACGATAAAGGAGCCGAAGGAAGACAGAAAGTAGGAAGAAGATAGAAGTAAGGTCGCCACAAATATAATATCTATCTATCCATGAAATAAATCCCCATTATCCTATTTGAACATTTCTGTACAAACAAATATCAGTGAACCGTTTCCCGAAAAGTTCTGCATAAAAATGAAACTCATACTTCCAGTGCAAATGGATTTGCCACTGAGAGTGCAACATTTGCTCAGTTTTCTTCGCCCTTCAGTGGATGTGGTTTGTGCATAAAACCACTGACAGTGGGAGTTTCATAAGCTGTGGTTTTCGCCTGAAACCACAGTCAAGAAGTGTGCCCACATTTGTCAAAGAAGATAAAAATAAACACATTTGTGGACGCAGCGTGTAAATTGTTGGGCTGCCACTGAGTTGAGTCTTCAAAAAAAGTAGTACAATTTACTGTTGAAAAAGCGACTGAATAGTGCAGACAAAATAGTCAGCTAATTTTAATGAAAGAGGAAAGAGCGTTTAGTGAAAATTGCAAGTTGTAGACTACAACTAATGAATTATATAATTTTGCTCAAAATAACAAATTGGGAGGGGGGGGGGAGAGGTATAGGTTGGTCAGGGAATTTTTTTAATTATTGAGCCAATTAGGTGTAGTATGTTTGGCCATGGCTTTCAACATTTGTATACTAAATTTTAAATGTCCCTATCTTCAATTGAAAACAATTATGATCAAGAGTGGCATATATTTGTGATTTAGTGACATTTGCTAAATAAAAAAGCTAATAAGTGTCAAGGAATATTAATAGTGACTTATAGCGATTAGTGACCGATTGTCAGTATAGCGATAGATCAATTCTGACAACTATTTCAAAACAAGTTTTTAATCCGAATACATGATTTAGAAAGATGATGACGAATTGGTGAGAAGGAAGCGGTCGTGGCTTTACAATGGAGCTTGTTAGTTCCAGCACTTGCCTGTCGACTGAGGAGAACCACACAATCTCTCAGTCAGGAAGGGCGAGGGAATCGAACTCCGGGACAAGTAAAGAGCCTGAGCCAGCTTGCTCCAGCAGAGTTTCGCTTTCATTACAACGCATTCCGGCTGCTCTGATGTAACGGCATATTCTAGGTTAGAAGTACAAGAACACTCCGCTTGCGCTCATTCTGTTATACACTTGCACTTACTTACAGTTCAGTCATAAGCTAATTGTTTAAGGAAAAATACAGTTTAATCAATATAAAAATAATTGAGAAAAATTAGGTAATTTTCTTTCAGTCCATTTTCATTATGCAATTTGAGCAATATACAAATTTGAAATATACAATTTGAACAATATACGGGAACAACACAGTTTTAAAGTGTGACAAAATGAAATTGTGGGAAAATTTGTTGCATTTTGAATAAATTAAGTATAAGAATTCAACCGATTTTGCAGCAATTGTTGCTGACACGTTTTTTTGGGAACGATTTATATTGAAATTTTTATCACCATTAGATAGAAAGAATTGACAATCTTAGGATTGTTACATTTATGCATTTTTTCTTTGTCAATAAGTAATAATAATTGGTTGACTATTTTTATAAAAATTTGTTTTATTCTAACGCGTTAACTAGTTATCAGAACAGCCCTAAAGAATACGATTAAAATTTAAAAAATATAATACCTAGTTCACGGGTTTGGTCTCTTTTGCCCGGATTTATTGCAAAACCGGCGTCAATTTAACAATGCAAAATTATAAAATATTTTACTAATTACTATCAGTTGGATCATATGATTTCCTAACCGAGTTCACACCCCCTTATGGAACATTTTATCGCTCTCGGCCGATCGCTAGTATCAACTCAAAACATTATGGATAACGTTTTTGCAGACCTCCAATGAGAAATAATATACCAAACAAATTTCTTGCGCTATATCAGAAGCAGGCTTTTATGAATTAGGTCGTGGTCTTTAAATTCATGGTTCAAATAATGACACATAAAAACATTTATATACTGACCAATTTTTAGTGAAAATCAGTGAAATTGTACTAACGATTAGGCACTGTTTTCTCTGCTTCTTTTCTATCTATGTAGTAAACAAAATAGCAAAGTGAAAATCAAGTAAATTGATGCACATTAAATTCGTTGCAGAAGGTGGAAAAAGAAATCAGCTCTATAAAATAAGACAATTCTTTGAACCTCTACGTAACCTTATTTATTATTAGATACAGTACAATATTTCAGGACGTTTGTTTGACAAATTAAATGGAAGAAAACAACTTTTAAACTGACTATAACCGAGGCATCGCATTGCAGATTCTAAAAATTCATTAAAGATATCAAAAAGCAAGATAATAAAATTACATTTAGACACCATGGATAAAAATTATAAACTAACTAAATAACCTGTTGCCAAGCTTTTCTTGCATTTGAGATCTGTAAGTAGACAGCCTACTTTGTCGAAGTCATCTTGGTTATGGCTGTCCACTTACAGATCTCAACATGCAAAAAAGTGGCAGCATGTTTATTAGTAGTTATATTTTTATCCATGGTGTCTAAATGTAACTTTATATCTTGCTTTTTGATGTCTTTAATAAATTTTTAGAATCTACAATGCCTCGGTTAGTCAATTTATAAGTTGATATGAAGGGATGTGTGTTGTGAAAAATATCCGACCGAACCGGGACTCGAACCCGGGACCTCTCACTTGCCGGGCGAGAGCTCTACCAACTGAGCTACCCGATCGGACGGACGGACATGAGACACAACACACTGATGATCGGGTTCAGTGTGTTGCTCAGTAGCTCAGTTGGTAGAGCTCTCGCCCGGCAAGTGAGAGGTCCCGGGTTCGAGCCCCGGTTCGGTCGGATATTTTTCACAACACACATCCCTTTATATCATCCTGACTCCATGGAAGTTTTCCAAAGAAACCTACATTCTCAATTTATCAGTTGTTTTCTTCCATTTAATTTTTCAAACAAACGTCCTGAAATATTGTACTTACGTAGAAGTTCAAAGAATTGTCTTGTTTTATAAGTAACTTATCGTGAACTAAGATCTGAATGATTGACAAAGCAGCTCTCTAAAGTACAAATATTGTGCAAACTGAAGGTTAACTGGCACTGAACTTAGTTTCCAGATTAAATTAAAATATGAAACGTTAACTGAAATCTACTAAATATTATGAGCCTATAATAAAATACGAGTCGATGGCGTCATTCTGGAAAAAAATGTACTATTAATAGTACATTTTTTACTATTAATAAATACCAAAGGTTTTTACAATTTACAATTACTTCTAGTTTTTTTTAAGTGTACGCATAGTCATTGTCCCAAAGCTATTAGTTCCTTTGTATAAATTCACTCATTTGTAAACTAGGAAAACGCTCAGTGTAACGCGTTGATAAGCGAGCACGGGTACGTGCAAATTCTCGAACCGGAAATGCGTACACAACGCACAGAAAACATATACATCCATATGGAATTGATTATGATATCAACTTAAAAGTGTATGCTTTTCATCGAAACTTTAAAATAGCATCTAAGCACCTGGTTCATAAAGCAAATCAGAATCAATTTTCAATTGGCACTGGAAAACATTCATTTCGATACTTCATTACTGACAGATATTAAAAATGTAAATAACTTCATACGTTCTTAACTGATTGGGATGAAATTTTGTAAAATAAGAGACAATATTGGTCTTAATGATCATGCAAAATATGAGTTTGATCAGAATTATCGAAGACCGTTTTCATTTTTCAGCCTATCAGGAGATATTTATTTAAATTTTAACCAATGAATCTGAGTAACGCGTTGATGAGCGAGCACGGATACGCGCAACACCTCGAACCGAAATTCTGTCTATCGAAAATGTCATTAAAAGCCAATAATTCTAAAATTTCGCCACAGATTTGTATAGAAATCTCAAAACATTCCTAAAATATTGGTCCAAATAACCATGCAAAGCTTTAAGTTGATCAATTGAACCTTTATGATTGAACTGTTCCGTGTTAATTTTCAAAAATCACAGGATCTCCTTCAAAAAATATACCTGAGACCACTCATATGATATAAGTGTGTCTACACAATATCAGATCGACTGTTGAACGGTCATTATCAGTTTCATTTGCGTTTGAAAGTTTCTGCTCTAACTACCTTGCCTTGAACTGAAGAGTCGAAGTCGCCGTGAATTTGACAGCCAACACGCTAATAGTCCGTAAAATGTCAATAACGTTTGGATTTAAACACAGATTAGTATGAAAATTGTCAAAAATGCAGATAATGTTGGACCCAACCATCATGCGAAGTTATAAGTTGATCGTTCAATCGGTTATAGTTTAAATTTCTAAAAACACAGGAAAGATGGTTTTAAATTTTAACCAATGGGAGGATTTGGCTGAAACTTTGTTTGATTGGGTACAATGTTGGGGGTAATGACTTGTCAAAATTTCAATTTGATCAAAACAACCAATCGAAAGTTATTTTTTTTTAAATTTGAACCAATCAATGGATTTCAAAAAAATTAGGGTCTGCAACAATCAGAAATGTTACGTACATGTGTGCAAAATTTCAGCTCGATCGAAGAAAAACTCTGACCTGTATATCGTCAGTAACAGAAAAAAAAAAAAAAAAACAAAAAAAAAACAGAGGTCCGTGCCAAAAGAGCCAAATGGAGACGCTCGCTTCGCTCGCTCAATTATTTCAAAATGCAAATTATTATAGAACTTAATACTATTATATAAAGTAGGTGGGTATTTTCATTCAGTTATTTGTATAGTTTTCTTGAAAGTAAATATGCATAAAACATGTTCATTCATATGTGAAACTGAATGTATTGATTCACACAACAATGGGAATAGTTTGTATGTCGCTTCCTTTACAGAAGCATTGTGACAAGAAGCGAAAAACAATCGTGGCAAAAAGAGAAATGTGATTTATTGGTTATCAAGTAAATAACTAGAAAAACGCTCAGTGTAACGCGTTGATGAGCGAGCCTTCGTACTGCATCCGATTTGATACGCGTTTGCAAGTCAGCTGCTCTACAGGCCTTGGAACTGAAGCATCAAGAAGGCAGGGAAAATTTAGTATACATTTTTCAAATATTTCAATATATAATAAAATGTCCTTAAAATGACAATAACTTGTGAAAATAACGACAGATTAGTCTTCAAATTGGCAAAAAAAATACCTAAAATGTTGGTCCCAATGACCATGCAAAGTTTTAAGTTGATCGGTTAATCGGTTCTAGTTTAAATTTCAAAAATCACATAAACAATGTATTAATCACAGGATCCAGTTCAAAAACGATCCCAGAGACCTCATAGATTACATAAGTACGACGTAAGTGTGCGAAAATGACCATGTGCAGTGAAAACAAACAAAAAACAGAGGGAAAACTGCATAACAGTACCGAAGTAATGCTCGCTGTATACGAATTATGCAAATTTTAGATTACGATCGGAATAATCCAAAGAACCAAAAGTCATAAAAGAACATTTTTAAGAGTCTACTATACTTGATGAAATCCATATTTTAGGAAGATCAAAAAGGCGGCCCCTACTTTTTTCTAAACGGCTTTACCGATTGTCTTCAAATTTACACATATTATAGATAAATAATAAATCTGTGCCTCTAGTGGGCCAAAAGTGTTATTTTTTGTTTATTATTTTCAGGGCAGAGGTGCCAAAAGACCCATATATTGCCCATAGTGGCATCTCCTCAACACGAGTAAAAACATATTTTATTATTTTTTTGAATCACTAGAGGCACAAATTTACTATCTCTAAGTTGTAAAAATTTGGAAACAATCGGTCAAGCCATAAAGAAAAATATAGGGGTCGCCTTTTTTTGTAGTTTTCAATGTTTGAATAAAAATACTTCACAGCAGTATATTATTCAACATGCAACACACGATTAAATGTCACAAATGTCACGTACAACCCAGAGCTAATGCATTTTCACGCATTTTTAGGATTTTTTCTTCATCCGAATCGGAAATTTCCGCGAGTCCTGTCGACTCTTAGTAACTTCATCATAATAGAAGAATCATCATTATCTTTTCTTTACTCTATTGCGACAAACTATTTTAACTACATACTCAGAAGAATAGGCGGATACCAATTTACATAACTCAACATGATTTGTGATTTTCCTTCTTCGTCGGAAGACTATGCGGAAAAGATATCTAAACACCGTGGTAATTGTCCGTAAAGACACGTGCTTCTCAATAGCACCTTCTCACACCTTGTAATTGACCAATAAGCGGTCGCACGGCAACCTTCGACCGAAAATATACGTTCAAAAGTTATTCACTCAAAGTGTTAACTGATTTTCAGTCTATTAGGGTCAAGAACGCGTTAAACCGGTGATAATAAGGTTTTTTAATAATGGTTAAGCCTGCTAAAGGTGATGAATGTGGAAGAGCAATTTATTTCTGTGGAGGAAGTAGATGCTGATTTGTTTTAATTTCGTTTTATTATTAGTTTTTATTATATAGTTATGATGCACTATTGTTTGAAAGTTGATGTAATATCGCATAGATCAACTTGTATCTCGAAAAAAAAGGAATTGTATCTAAAATTGCGCCATGTACCGGCATGAAAGTGCAGAAAAAAGGAATTCTCCACATTTATTCCCCTTCCTATCAAATTGTTGCTCCTTAGCGGTTCTTGAATGGCTCTTTATTATATAAATGTATAGATCTGTAAACGAAAAATTCGAAAATTCGAAAATAAAAAGGCCTTGCGGGGCAACAATTGGAAGGTTGTTTGATTCAGTTTGTTAATTGAAAAGCCTCTGAATCACTTTTAAATTGCAAAAATTCTGAAAATCCCCATCTGGGGAGGCTCGTCATAAAATATATATAAAAAAAAAATATCAAAATAAAAGTTTGTCATCCCAATTAATATTTTCAGTGTTTTATATTCGATATTTGCCTCTACTGCGGCTTCCAATTTTACCTAATTTATACATTTTTGGGTAATTGGCTCCTTGACCAAAAAGGTTGCCGACCACTGGTTTAGTCAGTAAAACTCTGATCTTGTACTCTGGAGGTCCTGGGTTCAATCCCGTGGCCGTCGACTGAGGTTTTTTCATCGTTTCCCTCAGTCGAGAGGCACATGACGAGAAGGTTCCATACTAATAGACTACGACCGCTTCCTTCTCACCGTCTATCCTGAGGCTATTCGCTCATCATTATCATTATCTCATCATTATCAGCCTACACAGAACAGTGCGACGTTCCTGAAATAAAAATGGCATCCCTTTCGATCCCATCTACCCACCTATCTTTGGGATCATAAACTTTTTTGAACTTCTTGCTGTCATCTCATTATTGGAATCGGATGCTTATCCTTATCATTGTCCATTTAAGTTGCAGCAAAACTATCTAATCCTAAAATATACCTAATACATATCTAGTCCAAAAATTCCTAACTTTATTGGTCTTTTCATGACAATACACATTATTTAATAGTACCTCACTCTGATATACAAAAATACTTAATACCGACAACAATAAGATATTTTATTATAACTTACAAAGTTGAAAGCATACAAAAAAAACTTCATTGTTGGAGTATCCATGGCAAGAATCAAAATGCATTTAAAAGTATAGTATCTTTACACCCCGAGTGAACAATTGAATATGTCGTCTTCCCTGGACACGCTCGAAGACTCGATATTGCAAATGCTGCAATGTCCCGTGTGCCTGGAGTCCTGTCAAGCTCCGGTATTCATGTGCGTCAACGGTCACAACTGCTGTTCCGAATGCAAGAAGAAGGTTGGCAAGTGCCCGGTGTGCCGTGTGCCAGGAACCCCTTCCAACCGGAACCTCGCCTTGGACACCCTCAGCGAGCAAGTGCTCACAGTTCCCTGCAAGTTCCACGAGAATGGATGCGGTGTCAAAAGGAAAAGGGAGGAAGATCTGGAGACTCACTATCCGAACTGCAGATTTCAGTTCGTTTGCAAATGCCTTGTGTTCGATACTTGCGAGTTTGTTGGCACTTGTCAAGATATGTATTTATATGTTTTAAGAAAACATCGGAACAATGTACATTTCATTGGTAAATCCATTGGACTGAAATTTAAAACGTGGGGACTACAAAGTTATACATCGATGTTTAAGTATGAAGAGGAGAACGAATATTTTTGGATCTCCAGCCGGCGTACTTCCGACGGGAAGATTGTGTTCTACTCAAGGTACATCGGACCCGAAGAGAACGCCTGCAAGTTTCGGATCCACCTGAAGATGACGTCTGCTGATCGGGAGACGACGGATCTGAGATTTGTCAAGACGCCGCTCAAGTTGGACGAGAATGCGCTTGAGAGCAGCAACACGATTGTGTTGGAGGAAACTTACTTCGACAAGAGCGAAGACTTTGGCAGGAATGTGTACGTCACCGTGACGGCTGTTACGAAGATTCAACACAACATCGACACCTTTTAGATCAATGATAAATTACTATATGTATTTTTTCGAAGAAAAATTCCAGTAGATGGCTTTTGATGAAGATGTGGTTGCACAAATAAACATTCAGTTCAACACACAAATGGTTCACGAAAGGTCTCACCAAGGCTCATTATTTACTCCACTATTATGCAACTTTGGGAGGTAGTTTTGATAGGTATCCATTTACTCGCAATTGAGAAATTTTAAGAAATACTTGATACAAAAAAGTATTTTTATCATATTTTTCATGAAATATTTGAAAAATAAAAAATAAATCTTTGAATATTTCTTAAATTTTCTTAACTACCTCCCAAAGTTGCATAACATTAACAGTGGAGTAAATAATGAGCCTTGGGGGACTTTGTTATTTTATTATTCCAAACCCTGTTTCCAAAAACTGTCCCCAGGACAGCTAAGTGTGCCAGTGTACTTGCTGCTTTTACAGAAACATTGTATGGGAATGAATCAATGATTGGAGACGAAATGGATGGACGATATGAGTTGAAATTTTAAAAAGAATTAGTGCAGAGACATTCTATAAGGGTGTTACTTCGTATGTTTACAAATAAAAATAAATTCGAATAAAAATCAAAAAAATAACAACCATCAGGACATCCGACCATGAAAATCAAGCTTGACATGAATGGTTCACAGACCGTGCTTTATGAAATATTCATTCCATATCCCTTTTCAGAGCAAATGTAAAAAAATTAACTAACTTCGTGTCCCCCACCTCCTCTCCCCAATAAACATATCCCTCCTCCACCCACCCACCGGGTGGGTGGGTGCCACCATTTAAATACCTTTGTTACCAGCCATGATGTATTCGAACATCTAAGCGATACGTGATGGAGCCACTTCTGGCAGGAAACTTTATAGATGCACTTTTTTATTTTGAAGTTCGTGTTTCTATAGGGCAGTGAAAAAGGAGGCACAAATTGAAATTGAAATTTAGTTACAAGTTTACTTTTTCAGCCATAACGAACAACTAAAGCAAATTTAAAGAATTTATTTATATAAATATCCCCCTGATATCCTCCATGATCCCCCTTATGGCTAGTACCAAAGAATCCACCAGAGGTCAGTTGTGTTTCTCATTTTCTCGAATTAAGAGTGTACTACTTATCAAAACAACTGTGCACAATATCTTATTTATAATGTTTTTAAATATTGTTATTGATTTTATTATTGTATAGGTGGTGTTCATATTGCTAAGGTTGACAAATAACTATAGGTAGCGGCAATAATTATTTTTCATATTTTCGTAAATTGAATAATTCAAAAGTTATAACGATATTTAGGAAATATTCTCTCAATGTTTACTTTCGAATGCAGCCGATTCTTGAATCAGGTTTTAAGAAAATGCACATTCATTCCACGGCCAATTAAAAATGGATCGACGTCAATTTTTACCTCGCATGCGAGTTTATACTCTACATTCGCTCCCATTTCTCAAGGCCTCTTTCTTGGCAATTCACCGATACCAGTTATGTATCACATCTAATTCTTTAATCGATAGATAATAACACGTGGGACACACGATCGACAATGATGACGGAACCTACGACCGGTCGTCCGGTTTCAATCACAATTCTTACGTAACCTATATAAACATCTGTATTGTCAAGTTACGGGAAAACCTCTGGTTTAATTAATGTAATGTTGTTTGTTGATTTGAAAGAAAATGCTACACTTTTATGAATTCCTAGAATAATAATGACAATAATTAATTCCATTAGCACTTGGCAGACTTCTACAAATCTCGTGAACAAATGTTCATAGCATTGGCATTCCTTAGTAAAGGTAATCTTTGGTTAAAGTTAATCGCCGAATTAGACAAATGAAATCTGAACCTCAGAGGTAGATGGCCCGATGTCCATTTCAAGGATTCTTGAAAAGCTAAAAATCCAGTAATTCTGCCTTCATTAAGAGGCAAACGGAAGCGAACGGGAATCGCACGGTTCGTCAGAGCGTTTTTTTTAAATTTTGTCTTCCCACTAAATAATTTAAAAAAATCAGATAGTAACGACCCATAACAGCCCAATATACTAAAAAAAATATCGTATTTAACACTTTGAGGTCGTTCCAGAGGTCATAATGAACTCCAGTATGCGGCATTATTTAGTCTATGGGCTGTAATGGGTCGTTAATATCTGATTTTTTAAAATTATTTAGTGGGAAGACAAAATTTCAAAAAACGTTCTGACGAACCGTGCGATTCTTGTTCGCTTCCGTTTGCCTCTTAAATCATATTTGTAATGGTATCACTAGTCATGTTGTAAGATATGTCAATAACTGAATTTGTTATAATCAGTCAAATGGCATCCACAAGAGTGTATAACGCCAAATCGGGAAAATGGACATTGGGCGTTCTACTTCTGATGTACAGAAAAGTAAATCAAATTTCACAGAAACCAATTTTTCTACAATTCTGAAAATTGAGAGAGATTGTTTCATAAATGGAATTAACTTTGATATGATGTTCACATGATCAGTCTAATTTTATATTATAATCACTTTTTTCAGTTTTGCTTCGTGCCTATATTAGGTGCCGGTTATTCAACAAAACCGCGCAAATCTATGAAATTTCTGATACGATTGAAGACCAAACCCGTAAACCAATTGATCTCAAATTGTAATTATGATTAGATAAAAAAAAAACTAAGTGTTCCCTATATCACTTGGCACATTTTTAAAATTAAATTTCATACGGCACCCAGCGATACAAGATATTATACCATTTTTCACCAAAAATCAACTAATTATTACTAGGTATTAACAAATCAAAAATTAAAAAGTAGCAAAGATGATAGTTCCCTAAGTTTGTCTTTTATCTAATCATGATTAAAATTTAAAATCATTTCGTCATCCCATTTTGTCTCCAATCGTATCCAAAGAGTGCCTGCAACACACGGCAAGATCGCTCAAGTTAATTTTTAACTATTTGCGAAACATCCGGCCGACCGGTCTGTTGGTAGAGCACTCGCCAGGCAATTGAGAGATCCCAGGATCGAGCCCTGGTTCGGCCGAACATTTTCACTCCCTTATCATTTCATTTCGCCTCCACTGGAAGTTTCCCATACACATTGTACGGCTATGTTTTAAAGCAAAAGAAACTCCAACAAACTATTATACAAAATAAAAATGATAAAATATTGGACGTAAAATCATCATTTCTGACAGAGCATGATGAGATTTCCTCAGACTCCAACAATCAATTATTGTCAAGGATGCGACCAGCTTCTCTTTTTTTCCACATCAGCGCTAATTGTAGAGAATTACCTCTTGTTTTACCAGCACCTTGAGAGTTGGGGGGGGGGGGGGGGAGGAAAAAGCTCGTAGGAAAGCCCGTGGGGCTTTTCCTATAGGGGCGATGGGGCATGTGCAAAGCGAAACAACCAGCAGATAGCAGCACAGTGCATTTTGTGGGAAAAAGCAATGTCATTCATCTATAGTGGCGGTGACTTTCATTCGAATTAATTTGAAAAATTGCGGTTTCGTCTAATAACCACACCATTTCCTTGAACAAATAATAGTTATCTACCCACACTGATGATTTCCAATGATTTTAGGGTAAAAATGGAACTTTAAATGATTATTTACTAGGCGTGGAATTACTTCAGAACGACAATTTTTAACTACACAGGTTTAAACTGTCAGCTGTCAAGCTGTCAACAAAATCAGCTGAGTGTAGTCCAAAGATACTGAAACCAAAGAGTTCCAGAATAAAGATGAAACACTTTCCCACAAAACGCTCATGACGCTTACGGAGGACAACTTATCGTCCTATCTTTGGCATGCCCTATTGTGACACTCGTAGGGGGGTCTGGGGGGGGGGCAGGATTAGCCCCGCAGGGCATTTTTTAGAATTTAAACAATTTAAATGTGATTCTGGGGTTATAAAATTCACAAACCGAAGCAAACCCTCCAAATGTGGAGGGTAACAACCCTCCAATTGTTACCCCGCAATATGTTTTTTTTTACGAATATAAACAATGAAAAGTGATTCTGAGATGCTGAACTGCTTAATTCCAAAAAACAAACCCCTTTTGTTGCCCCGCAGGGCGTTTTTTAAACACCCGATATTTTTTGAAATATAAACATATGATTAATAATTCTGGGATGTTAAACGTGATTTTGTATGACCTGCGAAAGGGGGTCAGACTGTTCGAGTGCGGGAGGGGGGGATAATCCCCCATCCCTCCTTCCTACGCGCCTGAGTAGGTAATTGTAAGATTTCTGAATAGCAACATAAATCTAGAGGTTTTTAATCCTTAAGCTGGCTTTCCATGATCCGTCATCTTCTGTCAACGTCCGACACCGTCCGACGAAAACGACCACGTGACCCGTCTCGACCAATCAGAGCCATCCCCCCGTCGGACGGTGTCGGACGTTGACGGAAGATGACGGAGCATGGAAAGCCAGCATTATACGAGACAAAGTTGTATTATTGCAAAATAGTGTAAGAATTTTAGTATCTTACTTTACGTCAAGATATTGTCTTACTGTCTCTAAGTATTCATTAAAAAGTGTCACAGGGCTATGCAAGTTCAAAAACCTGAAAATCGCGTTTTTTTTTAATTTGTAAATTAATTCTTAATTGGGTACCTAACAACACGAACATTTTATTACGGTATTCATTGCTGTGCTAAAAGTGATTTTTAACAAGTTATGTAATAATAGTAACAAAATGACCTCAGTTTATATGTAGCACTTTCGGATTTAGGCCCCACATGTCTACAACGGATGCGATCGATGATAGCATTACATATATATTACAGTCCATGGACAAAAGTAAGTGCACTCTTGGGTAGTGTTGCGATCTTCAGAAAGCTTTTGATTGCCTTGATCACCATCTGCTTGCAACAAAATTAGATAGAATGGGAATAAGAGATACTGCTCACAACTTAATTATGTCTTACTTAGAGAATAGGCAACAGGTAGTTGAAATTATGCACATATCAGATGATGGCATAAGGCGAAAAGTACAATCTAATAAGGGTACAATAACTTCAGGTATTCCACAAGGTTCGGTCCTGGGACCAATAATTTTCAATCTTTATGTCAACGATTTGGAGAGCAAGCTCCCGAACGTCAAAATTACTAAGTTCGCGGATGACACCACTATAGTAGCCGTGGGAAATAATATTCTGGAAGCCGAACAAAATTTGAATAAAACGTTAAGAAATGTAAATAAGTGGTTTGAAGTAAATAAGCTAGCCCTCAATAATTCAAAAACTCAACTACTAGCGTTTCGCAATCCGCACAACACGACCATAGATGTTGCTCCACCAAAAATTGCAAATGGCTCAGTAAATATTAATGTAACAAATTCAACTCGATTTCTTGGAGTTCGAATTGACAAAAACCTAAACTGGCATGAACATATCAACAACCAGAAGCTCAAACTAACGAGAGCCTGTTATGCATTGAGAATCCTAAGAAGTAATTTTGACATTTCCACGATGAAAACAATTTATTTGGGATTGTTTGAACCTTTATTGAGGTATGGTATAATATTCTGGGGGGGAACATTATGCTTGCAAATTGTTTACAGTGCAAAAATCGGCACTACGCATTATTCATAAAAAGTGGAGGCGCTTTTCATGCCGAGAACTATTCAAGGAGTTTAAAATTCTAACATTGTCAAGCTTATGAAATAATAATTCAAATCAGGAAACACGTCCATTTGTTTGAAACATCGGGGGATGTACATCACTATAATGTAAGAAACCAAAACAAACTACGAAACTTTCAACATAAAACAGGACCTATCATATAAAGGAGTAAATCTATATAATCACTTACCAAGCTGTATCAAAAAAATAGAAAGTATGTTATTGTTCAAACTAAAATTAAAATTGTTCCTTATTAATGGAGGCTTCTATTCTGTTGACGAGTTTTTGACTACTTGTAAAAGTCATGTTTGTGATGACCAGCAGGGAGAATGTGGTACTTGATTATTCTAGTTTCGTTTTAATACTCTATGACTAAACTTCTTCAAATTATTATAATTATTTTCATAAATGTATTTTGTATTTTAATGTATATACCTATGTGTAAATGTGACGGGTATGATAATACTTACGACTTGAATGTTTCGTTTTATTGACATGACATACATTGTTTTTTAATTGCATTACTGTAATACTGAACATGTCCTTTGTTGAAATAAATAAATAAATAAATAAATAAATAAATAAATAAAACTTACTAAACTCAAACCAATAATAATCGGTATACCTACTCGAAAAGAAAATGATTGGCTGATTAAGGTTTGAAGGCATCATCCCATGAAGTCTGTGCTAACTTGTCATCGAACTCTTGTAGGTGAGCTCTGATTTCATTGATAATAACAAGGATTGATTGTCAATTGACCTGACCAGCAGCCAATCCGTTTCGTTCAAATGCCGTTTTTTATTGGTTTGAGTGTGCAGTGTACTTGAAAACGTAATTCAAGTGTGAATCTAATGACTATTGAGTCAGTTAAAGACCTGCCAACAATTAAAACTAATTTGTGAAAACCTTGTAGTAAAAAAGTACATATCTAATACCTTGTCCTTGAATTTAATAATAAGTCTGAAGCGCGTGGGTTCTAAACCCGGACGAGTCATTGACGTCACAGGTTCAGGTTTCGTGCGTCAATTTCATAAAAAATACTACCGGTTTTATAAATCAAAACATGTTGAAAAATGTGGATTTTTGGAGTTATTTCATTGGGCAATGTCTAGTCTAAATATAAAGCTGCAGATAATTTTAATAGTTTTAGATGATCAAAACATCGACGATAAATAAGTGAAATACGTGCAAAATTGCACGTAGGCTGGGTATATTTATGTATAAAAATGTTCATCTCAGGCCCGGTTGTACGATGTCCCGATAAGTAAGATAAAGGAGGGCTGAGTAGTGAGCGTGGCCTTGAAGAGTTTTTTAATCGATTTTTATCAATATCTTTCACCAATGTCATTGTTAACAAAATAGGGCTTTGTACTTACGAGTATTCAGAACAGTTCAATGAAAATAATTTTGTAGTTTGGAATAAGTTATTAGTTTTTTTGTCCAACAGATGTTTAGTAACATAATTTTACAAATTTTTGGGCACTAAACGTCTGTAGGACAAAATAAAACTAATAAACCATTCCAAGTTATGAAATTATTTTCTTTGAACAGTTCTGAAGACGCGTACAAAGCTTTATTTTGTTAACAATTACATTGGTAAAAGATATTGATAAAAATCGATTAAAAAACTCTTCAAGGTCAAACTCACTACCCAGCCGTCTTAATTGAGTAGGTATATAATTTGATAGAAAAGAATACTACTGACAAATGAAAGGTAGGCGATCAGCAAGGTAAGTCGAGAAATCGGGGAAAATAATAGTTAAACATTATGACAGATGAAATTTAGAAATATTCAAAAGAAATTCTCACAAGTGCTTATTATCACTTTAAACAGTACCTACAATGAATCAATTTTTAATTATAAACTCGTTTACCTAAGTATAATGATGCTGGGCAATTATTACAGTGGTACAAAGAAACATTTAGCTTTTGATAATGTTGCCAAACGCGTTTTACACGTAATCGTCAATCAGTTGAGAGTTTGACCAACTTAAATAAAGGTATTTATTAATTAGGTTTGAACTATATTCAAGTAGTACTAGTTTAATGTAAAACTGTTAAAACTTAAATTCATGTACTATACATTGAACATTATAGTTTAGAAAATGAACTCCCCACCCCAAAAAAAATATTATCTGGGATATGATTATAATCAATATTCGTTGCTAGATCAAAGAGATTTCTAGATCTATCTATCACTGACATCCATGATTCTTACAATTGAATTTACGATTCTTGAAAATGAATCGGCTTTGCAACATGGGAAGTTTTCCACGAGTTAACAATATCAATGAAAAAAAACTGTTTTAAAAAATTGCCAGTCGAGGTGTCATAAATATGTTTATTTGATACAGAAAACCAAATATTCTATTGATTTGCTAAATAAAACTTTAAAATTTAGAAATAAGGTAAAGAATTAGAGAAAAAATCAAAGCTTTCATTAGCAAAAAGTGTTTCAAGAAATCGTTACAATGCACCATGAAGACCTTGAGTAAAATAAGGGGGGCCCTATTTTCCTTAGATTTTTTTTTTTAGGACTACACCATTGCCATTATTACATTGAAGCGGACGCCAATGTTATGTACAGAGTCATAGATTTTCATTCATAACCTAGGACGATAGCTTAGTAATAGCCCAGTAATCGTCCTAGTCATAACTTACCTTTCCTTCATTCATTCCAATACGTACAACGGTGCGTACCAAGTCCTTTTAAATTATCGCTTTAAATGTTTCAACTGTCAATTATAATTATTACAATTTTCCACGCGAAACGGAAAATGACATCAGTTTAATTTGAAAAGGAACTAGTTAGGTACAAATTTAATTTGTGAATGAACTGGAACTGAAGATATTCACTATTTTTCATGTAACTGGAACTCAAATTCCTTTCCAAATAGAAATGGATTGCCTGTCACTTTGTTGGAAACCACTGTGCTATTTTGCATGACGTCTTAATTACAATTTCAGCCACATATGGTAAGTTCTCAATTAATTAAATTCAAATGTTAAGCATTGTTATATAATAATTAATGAATTGAATAGGTACCTCTCTTAATAATAACCTTCGCGAAATATCTTGTCAAATTGTTACATCACGATATGAAGTCGTATGAATTAAACCTGTATTAGGTAGTCAATACGTCTACTTGTCTTTAATAATTTAACCTAGAACTAGTAAATAACATTGTACACTCCCAGTTGGGCAAGGTTATCCACCTTTAAGGTCATTTAGGAATCATGTGCAAAAGTCACAAGATGTAACCATAAAACACTAGCAAGCTACACCTATTTTCTAAGTTGCTATTATTGTATAACCTAAAATGAATAGTTAAACATTAAAAGTCCATGGTTTAACAAAATGTGAAAAACACAAAATTAACAGTAATTATTGTCATTTGATTGGAAACTGTTATTTCTTTAGTTACGCCTTAACAGATTATAGGCAGGTGACAGTTGTTAATCAAGATTTATGCTTAAAATATTGTCCAGTTTTCTTACCTGTGGTATTGCGGTTATGTTTAGAAACACTGGGACACAAACAGCCTATAAATAATACTAAAGGAACACAATTACCATGGTTTAAAGAGTATTTTTTGCTTTGTTAATACTTGAGGGTAGAGAATGAATTAGAACACATGTCGGCGCCCTGCTCCGCCCACTTTTAGTTGCGATATATCTCGATGTTACTGACCTTCGATTAGGTCGATAAACGAGATGAATCCCCGCGTAATTTTCAAATTGAATTAGAAAGTTTTTGATGCTGAAGCGATTTTTGGGTTCATTCAGTGGTCGAATTGGGGGGGGATGCGGGGGGATGGCATCCCCCCATGGGAAATATATTGATGTTTCCATCCCCCCATGGCTAATTTGTCCACTTCACCATCCCCCCATGAGAGATTAAAAATACACTTCAGAACGTCTCAAAATTGATTTCAAAGTGTCAAAAAACTAAAAAACGCCCTGCGGGGCAAGGTTTGTAGAGCATTCCCATTGAAAATCAAAATACATACATCTCAGAACGTCTTAAAATGTATTTAAAAGTATCAAAAAAACAAAAAACGCCCTGCGGGGTAAGGTTTTTGGGGCATGCCCCAAAAATAGTTTTGTTCCTTCACTTGGCCCCCCCCCCCCCCCCCCCCCCCGGGGCAGAAATTCTGCCAATACACCATCCCCCCATGGACTGACTTCCAATTCGACCACTGGGTTCATTTCAAATCAGGAACCATCGATCTTCTGCATGCTGATTACCGAAAAATTACTTTGCATCAATACTTACGTGTATTTAATATGTTTAATTCCTTTTTTCAGTGAAGTTAGACACATCTAAGATAGACAATTTTATATAAAATGTGTATTTTGGCTTTAAAGGGTTCGGTAGCAATATGTACTCCGTAACCATTTCTACCGTCAACATACAGTTTTATAATTTTTCCCTTGTATGACGTCATTTTCAATGTAATTATTATGAAAATGTTATGTTTAGTTTCTTACTTATTTAAAATGTATAATTTCTATTTTATGTTATACTGTGTCCATGCGGCAACCATTGTTGAATAGCAGTGTTTTCCTATAAAGTTGTCTCTCAATAGGTTAATTATTCTTGATCCTTTAAATTTTTTAATAAACTATAGGAATGGCAGGAATTTAATTTAAAAAATCTGATATATTTTTTAGACGTAAAAATATTGTAATTCCCTGTAATTAGGACAAACAAAACGTTTTCCTAAAGCCATACTTCACTTTCGGTTCAATTTCCCAAAATTGCTACATTTTCGCTAAAAAATAATGTTGGGCTATACTTCAACATGAAAAATTAGCTTTAGAGAATATATCTAGGCACAAATATCTTAATAAGATCAGAAAATGTAAGAGTCATGTAAAGGTGTAAAGAAAGAACCATATATTTGTAAACAAATGTAAATAATAATATATTTGTTCCAAAAAGCCATTACAAACCCAAAATTTATAGAATATATACAAAAATATTTGCAATGTAATTTATTTACAATGAATGAATGTATATGACATTATATTTAATTACTAAATTTGTTTTTTTAAAACGAAATACCGTGAAGACACATTACTGGTATGAACAAAACGAAACTTCGTTTATATGTACAAGAAAACACAACAAATTGTTAGCCATTAGCGAATAAATACATACATGAAATTGTTACAAAATAATAGTGGAGTCTGAGCAAGCACCATATTATGACAAAATCAATTACGAAAATTAGACAAAGTTTAAAGTTTTACAATGATAAAAGCTTTTCTGAAGCCTGAATTATACGGTTCAATGTTTTTAATCAAAATTAGTGTCAAGACAATTTGAGTTGACTGATTAACTAACATTATAGCAACAGGACAACCAAGTGAAAAAATAATAATATAAGAGAAAAAAAACATTATACTTTAATAATTTCGGAAAATACATTGTAGTTAGCTTAATCAATAGTCCTAATTCAAAACATTGATAACGTCTAATTCAGGCTTTTAGTGTGAAGAAATTTTCTTAAAATATTCTTCCATACATTTCAAACTCTTCACCTAACAATTCAGAACTCTAGCAATCCTTATTTTACAAATCCCAGATTGAACAGATGGACATTGTTCTTATTTAAAGATGTTTTGGTCCCACCTTTGTTTTCAAAATAATTTCCAAACCCAAACGTTAATCATACAACTGCAAATGCATTCAAGAAAACCATTATTTTTGTTCAGTCAAATATCTTTCAGATAGGATTTTATGGCGCTATATTTACTTTTAATAGTTATTTTTACCTACAGTTCAAATCACTGGGTTTTCCTCAATTTCATTTTACAATATAGTTTTGGTCGAATATTTTCTTATCGCAATACGGCAGTGGCGTTTTTATTACAATAGTTAAAAGCTACATTAATTTTCAAACACATTTTTAAAACAATTAACATTTTTGAATATTAAATTCTCTGGCAATTTCATGAATCCAAAAATTAATACATTGACTTAAGCTGTGTGTTACAAGGAAAATATATTACAAGTCTTTTAACTTAAAATTTACATTACAATATATTTTCACAAAGTAACACACTAACATTTTTTTAATTAGGCTTATAATTAAATTCACATTGAAATCGTTAATGCTGAGACCTGTGGCGCCTGCAACTCCCGGTTTCGCAACAATGTAAAAACTACCCTTTGGGAGCCGTCGCTTTAAGTACTCCATTTTCTTCAATTGTAACAGCAATTTATCTTGGCGACATTTTCACGGACACATCTTTCCTGTTTTTGCCAGAATTTTATCTTCAATTATCACAATTATACGAAGCGGTGACGCAACAAAACCGTAACTTTTCAACACTCAAGAATTCCAATTACGTGGAATTCTTAGGATTCGAGTAACAAAAGTCGACGATTCGTTTTAGCGATAGCAAGCGAATAACAGTACTTTCGTATCTAATCGGCAAATCTACTCTCGGTGCTCCTCGTGTCATTACGTAAGCTCTTTTGGCATCACATAAAGCCTTTATACATTATTAAAAATAAAACTTTGCGTGTTCCCAGTAAGTGACGGTGCAGTTTTGATCTTTGTACTTCATTCTATTTCCATTCGCGTCGCAGTTAACAAATTCCAAGACGTGCACTTTATTTTCAATGCAACTGACCATGTAAATTTGTTAACAACTTCGTATAATTTTTTTTGTAAACAGGTACAGTTAGGCCTTGCATCTTGAAAGATAATTGGCAATGTATGGACATCTCAAAAGTTTCAACAGTAGATGCTTGGTTCGAAAAGCAAACTATTTTGACAGTTTCGAACTGAACAAAGTCTTGGCTATTTTTCTATGCAGTTTCAAGCATACATCACTTACTAGAAAAACTAATTCATATCGTGTTTAACCTAACCTCAAAAAATGCGAAATTTCAAAATCAAGATGCTTTCGATGTTTTGTTGAGTTTTTCACCTTGTTTTCGTGACGAAATATGCGATGGATGACTTTATATATAAAAAAAACAAACAACAACAACAATGATGTTATAAAACGAATTATTTCTTATATCACAACGGAGGCGAGGTTTCGTTATTTGTTCTTCTGGTTCGGCGAAGAGCGATTCGTGATGTATCCGTTGTTGACGCCGTTCGAGTAACAGTTCGAATACGCTTTCGTATAGTCGTTGGAGTAGCCATTGCCGTTGTGCGCGACGCCGTTGCCGTTGTGGAGAGCGCCGTTGCCGTTGTGGACAGCGCCGTTGCCGTTTGGTAAGCTGGCCTTGCCGTTGGCCGTCACTCCATTGCTGTTGGCGTCAGTTTTCTTCCGCTCCTCCTCCAGAACAGGCTGGAAAACATTTACAACAAGCGTAAGATTGCAAAAAGTTTTATCACCGGACGTACATTTTCTTGATCTGTACTATTTGCATCACAAGAGAAAAGGAAATATCATCTACATAGCATCTCCATTTTGTGCAATTGTAAATTGTTAAAGTCCTCTGTCCTTCTCGACTGAGGTAATTTAAAGTCCTCTGTCCTTCTCAACTGAGGTTATTTTAAAGTCCTCTGTCCTTCTCGACTGAGGTTATATCAGGGTTTCTCTCAGTCAAGAGGCAACTTCTCGGAAGGTTTCCTACCAACCAATAGGCCACAACCGCCTCGTTCCCACCCACCATCCTGACCAATTCTCCATCATCATCTCACCATCACCATAATAATTCATCCGTCGCTATGCCGAAAAGTATCTGTACCTCAGAGGTAGAAGGCCGGAAGTCAATTTCAATGAGCTCATAAACAAGTAACTCTGCCTTCATCAAATCATATTATTTATTTGTTATGGTGATTTGATTCATTGTGTGAGAATACTTCAAAATAAAAGTTGGAATAGACTTGGAGTTGGAATATTTGTTGCAATAGAGCTGGATTTCATCATTCCAAAAGTGTGCAATCCTATACCTCTGCAACTCGATTTACAAAAGGTTTTAAGCAATATTGTAACGGCATAACTTTATGCCGGTATAGCATACCTCCCAATAACTCTATTACCATGATATTACCATGTTAAAACTTGGTGTTTTATCGTTATAAATGGCGATCTGAACAATTATATTTATAATAATATACCGGTAAAACATGGTAATATAGGCTGTTCAATTTACGCTTACAACGCCGTTAGGGTGTAAATAAGCAGCACCATCCAGACCTTCCATCTAAATTCACACTTTGCCAACCTAAACTCTCCAAAAAAAAATCCGCTAACTTGAATGTGCCACCTAGTTCTAGCTGATTTTCATTTTGTTGTGTTGGTGCTAGCGTAGTACATCATTTTCGTTGCCATCTTCACCACCATAATCATTGTACAGAAGATTTGAACAAACTGTAGCTAATATCGATATTAGATTTTTTGGTCATAAAATTATACTTCTTTGTGAATCCAACCCCTGAGATATACAGATATATAATTTTTAATAGCATGTTCATGCTATCAATCTAGGTACTGCCTTTACATCTACTATCATCCATATTATATTCTCGAATACATATTATTTAATTGACATTGCAGATTATTTTAGACAAAAAAAATCGTGTGGACTATGACGTAGGTACGGCGCACAAAACATGGTAATTGCATGGTAATCCTGACGAACATGACTGGTAATGCGAGGTTGTTCATCTTACATGTAGGCAAGTACTTGGAAAAACCCGCGATTCTGATGAACTCCACTGTGAAGTTGTTACAACGTGATGATTATGACCAGGAAAGTCATGCACAAATAAAACCGCGGGAGTTGGGTTGATAAATCTCTGCAAAAAGATGACTCGAGAGACATCGTTACCGGCGAGAAAAGGTAAAAAAGGAATTTAGAGGTCACTCAAAATAATAATAATCATCTGCACACTTTTTTGTTGAAATTATCCCGAGTAGTCAAACATTTTTAACAAGTATTCATAAGGAAGTAGACAACGACTATAATTGTTAATACAAGAGTGATTGGTACAAACAGATTGGAATTATCCGGAATTGGCGAGTATCTTTTGGCAATGATCGGCACAGGTGTAAACAATTTATATATGATGTCACAGACTCTCTGAAAGTATAACCAAGGACATTGGCGTCGTCATGTTTTGATATTATTAGAATGAGTACTTGTGAGAGAGGGAATAGAATCAACATAAAAGGCTCCATTCATTGAGATTATTGTATTTATCGGTTTCTATACGCTTTCATAAGTTCGCAAATGGTAAAATAGCTATTCTGGAAGAAAAAGCCAGTAGGTACACTCGGCCAAACAAAACTTGAACGTTGACCAAATTTGAATGACTGCTGGTCATGTCCCATAACCAATCAAAGCTTGTTATTATCATTGAAATGTGAGGTCACCTACTAGAGTGAGACAATGAGATCGCTTAGACTGACTTCTGATGGTGCGATCTTACATTTATCAGCCTATCAGATTTATTGAACGTTCAAGTTTTGTTTGGCCTAGTGTACTTCTGCCTCCATCATATGACATTTTGTAATAGTCATAAGTTCAATACAACTTTATGAGTTGACATCAATCCAATGGCAATTGAAGAGCTTGAGTACACGATTCCAAAAGTAATGCGACGCAAAATCGAGAAAATGGACATCAGTTCTTCTAAAACATTATTGAAAGTTGCTAAGGTTCTAAATAAAACTATCTATTATATTCGGTGAATAATTGCCTGGCTAATTGTACACACGCGCCGCAGTATTCATAAACTTCGTTTCCTGTTTGGAGTACTTCTTTCGAATATTCCCACAACAGCTCAAGTTCATAGGCTGTGTAGCCACCTCGAGATCGGTGACCTTGGCAGTAATACACTTCCACAACGCCACTCGCCACACATCACCTTCGAAATCACCCAACCATGTAATCATCTTTAATATGTACTTGGACAAAGTAAATGAAGAAACAGATTGACTGATTAAGATGATGGCATCATCGGATGAAGTATAAACTAACTGGTCATCTAACTACACTACACTAGGTGAGATCTGATTTCATTGATAATTAATTACAAGTATTGATTGTCAAGGAATCTGTCAAGCTGTAAATCCGTTTCGTTCAAATAAACACTAAAAATCAAGCATTTATTGTGTATAAGTTGGTCTATTGCTAAGGTTGACTAAAAAAAAATTGATAAGTGTCAGAATTGAAACATTTTGCCCCATAAAATCGCAATCAAATTCTGAGTATTTTGGTTAAATTTCAGTCAAATCGGTTGGAAAAATTAAGATTTATAGTTTTTCCATTGTTACTTATTTTTCACATTTTTCATAATTTGTAAGGTTGAAATGTTATTCGAGAAAATAAGAACACGACTGACCTCTGGTGGATTCTTTGGTACTATCCATAAGCGGATAATGGAGAATAAAGAGGGGTTTGTAAATAAATTATATTAAATTTGCTTTAGTTGTTTGTTATGGCTGAAAAAGTAAACTTGTAACTAAATCTTAATTTCAATTGTTTCTCCTTTTTCACTGCCCTATGGAAACACGAACTTCAAAATAAAAAATTGCATCTAAAAGGTTTCCTGCCAGAAGTGGCTCCATCACGTATCGCTTATTTATTCGAATAAAGATATTATAAAAAAATTATCTCAAATGTTTACCATCGATTGCAGCCGCAACTAAAAAATCAGTCTCTTCACAACATAGCCTTGAAGTTAATTGAACCTCAGACAAAATGCAACTTGCTACGCGGTATAAACAGCCGCAGGGAATCAACTACAGCCCAACAGCGACCTTCAATATACATCTGAACATAGTTTTTAACTACCACATGAAACTTTTACCACCAGACGTCTTAGCAGAAGCAAAAACAAACTGCAGCGCAATTAGGGAAGTCTCTTGACATTTTATTCTAGTTAATTTGTAAATATCAACACAAATAACAATGACAAACACACTTCACCAGCAAAATTTAAAATTTTCATTCATAAAAATCAAATTAAAATATATTTGGATATTTTGCAGGGAAAAATTGTGATGTCATTTCCAAGTCTCCAACAATGTGTTGCCATGGTGATTTCTTTGTTGCTATGACAATATAGCAGATTGTGATGTCATTGTCAATTTTCCTGTTTTAAAATTGTAAGAAATATATAAATCTTTGCAAATTAATTCCTTAAAAACTATTCATCTCACAACAAAAATACCATAATGTGTTCAGCAACATTTCAAGTTTCATAATTTTAAGGAGACTTCCCTATTCATTGTGTATCAAGTTACAATAGACAATATTTTTTGTGTTGTTTTCCGTCGCAATGTTAGTGTTTATGAAGAGTAAATTATTAGGTAGAGGAATTGAAGGTTTCTATAAGCATACTTATTTTCAGTTTCATTGACTTGAACCATGGTATAAGTATCTCTAGCTCAGCAAGGTAGGTCCAACTGGCGGACGCGTTTGCGTCAATCTCGCGCATGACGTCAGCTGGCCCACAGCGCAGCCGTCTAGCGAGCCGAGACATGCAATAAAGCTATGGGTGGACCAGCAATAACTTCGCGCGTATTAAGATTTCTCACGTTTAAAGTTTTTAATGGACTTGTAAAATATATGGGTGATAAGAATATTGGTTGATAATGAATAATGTATGCATACAAATTCTTTTTGTGCAATTTATTTTAGCTTGTAATTAGCTTGATTAAAATATGCGGAATATGGATCTTACTACTAACCACAGTAATAACAAATTCGAAGAAGATTTAGATGATGAAATTTTATCCGGCCCGGCTACCAGGTTAATAAATAATATAATAGCCCTTAAATTAATTGGTTTGATAATGTAGTGTCTACCACCGGACCCAAAATATATTGGAAACAGCTTTTGCTCCAATAAAATAACAAATATATTAATTAGTTCCATTAAAATAGTAATATAAAACAACAAGCGATAGCCATGTATTGTTGCACAAATTCAGCTACAAATTAAGCTTCTTAGCTCACTCAATTCCTGGGTCACTTTTGACAGCAAATATTGAAAAAATCGCATTGAAATCACAATCGTCGCGGTATTTTATTATTGAATGGTTCAAATGAGAGATACATTTACTAGCGAAGAGATAAATGCACATTTCTTCTGTAAATTGCTCTGCAACAACAAAACCATGATTGTACACTATAAAAACTGAAATTCTAAATGCCTTGTATCCTAGAATGATTTGTTCGAACTGAAAAAACTATTATAATATGCTGTAGGTACTTCCATAAACATTGTGCCTGATCTGCCAAGAGGAATAAACCTAAATTATTATCTCATAATAACTATGTGTGGTTTATCGTTCGTATCACTGTAGAGTAATTCACATTATATTATGAGAAACATGAGAAAGGTATTGGCATTCTATAGATAATTGTTGTGTCATGTTTAACGGACTTTATGTTTCTTATCTTTTAACAGATATTTTAAGTGACCGTTTTCTTAACTTCTTTTGAAGCTTTATCCCTCTTTTCTTGGAGTAATTTGTTACTTATCATCTTAAATAATTCTAATGTACATTCTTGTGTGAACAAAAATGTCCGGTTCCGGTTCTCAAATTAAAAATCAAACAAGGTTATAAAATTTTAGCATTATAGTACCTAGAATCATGGGCGCCCGCAGGGGGGGGCAAGGGGGGGCGCTTGCCCCCCCCTGGATGTCAGGAAAACATAAAAATTGTATTGGGTTTAACGTATATTATCATTTTGTAACCAAAAGAACTAAAAAAATTGATTTCAGAGTGTAAAAAATCCAAAAAATGCCCTGCGGGGCAGTTTTTAACATGTCCCCCACCACCCCAAAGTGCAATAATTAAAAAATATTGAATATTTCAACAAAATACACCTCAAAACGTCTCAAAATTGATTTCAAAGTGTCCAAAAATCAAAAAACGCCCTGCGGGGCTGGGTGGGGGCGTGCCCCCCACACCCCCCTTAAGCCCGTAAAATATTGTTTTCCTTGACCTGCCCCCACCTGGCAGAAATCCTGCGGGTGCCCATGCCTAGAATCTCACATTTGATGGAATTACTAGTGGATTTGGATTTTGTCCTATGAATGAGAATGTAGTTCTTTCATTATAAGTCGATATTTATTTAATTTTACTTATTGTTATGAAAATACGGTCAATTGACTAATATTTACATTTTGCAATCTGGAAAGCACTGGTGTGTAGTGTCTGCTGCACAGGATGTCACGCAGACTAAATCTTAGAAGTGACAGTCTAGTCATAGAATAAAGAATTTGAATATTATTTCTTCTTTGGTCTAGTGGTAGCTATTTTCATCTAGTGGAGCGGTCGCTCCACCCAGCCAAGTCGTACTGTACACTCACAGTCACTCAACATACCGTAAATGCCTAATAAACCGAGGAGCAGACCAAACACTTTTACTGTAAGCAACAACATGGCATTTTCGGCCTACTGGATCATAAAATTGGAAAATCTCACATTGTTGTGAAATATCTTAATTTCGAGCTATGGCCCACCCCACCACATATACCAAATTTGGGAACAATAGGTTATGCCATTTGCGAGCTAGAGGGCCGTGAAAACAGTGAAATTACATCACTTTCATCATCTTCTTCTTCTTCTTCTTTAGATGATGATGATGATTCAGATATCAGGAAACACCTCTATCACCGCCACAGCCTAAACGGCTGAACCGATCGATCTGAAATTTTTACCACATGTGCACTTTTGGCGTCTGAGGTGCCTTTTTATAAAACCAACCGGAAGTCGCCATTTTGAAACCGGAAATGACGTCATATCTCGAAACCGGCTGAACCGATCGGAACGAAACTAGCGTCAAACTATTCGGACGGTCATATATATGAAAATACAATAGTCTAAACATAAATGTACTATTACTGAAACCGGAAATGACGTCATAAAAATGAAAAATCAGACTTTAATCACCTCTTACTACAATAACTACTTATTCACAAGGTTTATAATGATACAAAACATTTATATAAACAAATTCTACGTGGAGTGTTTTCAGCCGCCATTTTGATAACCGGAAGTGATGCCATATCTCGAAAACGGCTGGACCGATTGGAACAAATCTTTCGCTTTTCTTCATGGAATATCACTTTAAGCATATTTTGGTACCAAACGCAACTTTTCTTAGTAACCAAATTGGAACTGGCTTATTTTTTTAAAGGAATTAGTCATTGTTGTTTCGATATGTGTTACAATTGTTAAAATAAACTAAAAAAAATTGTGATATCCCCATAAAAAACACTCCGTGTAAAAATACCAGCCAAGTCTCTTTAACTATAAAAAAAAATAGAAGAAATCTAAAAATTCAGCACTGAAAAGGAGTGATATCAAAAAAGGAGCCAAATCAACGAATTTTCCAAATTTTAATCGTACCATTGAAATAAAAATATCAACCCCCGAGAAAAACTTAAAAAAAGGACTTGGCGCATCGTTTTTTTAAAGACACTTTTCTATCCTAAAAGTATAGGAAGAACTCTACAAGTATATTTTCCTGAGTATATCACATTCATTATCGACGAATCATACTACGTTTTAATATAACTAGTACTCTTACCTACTGGCAGTTTTGGTATTTTGTCAATATTCAGAGGAAATAAACGGATAAACGAATAACGAATAAACGGAAGCGGCCTAGTCTATTCGTTATTGCCACTATTTCTAGGGTCATATTAATAGAAGACTTCTCAATATCGTGACTGAGGGAAATAGCGAAAGCGCTCATAACAAGAAGGCCGTCAATGAGATTTGTATAAGTGACTAGTGCACTGAGCCATGCTGCTCAAATAATTACTGACTAGATTTTTATCTAAAGTAATACGTTATGTAATTTATGAATTTTTTTGGTATAAAATGTTAATTAATAGCAATTAATTACACGGCGAGAAGGTTCAAAGTATAATGCTGTAGTAGGTATGTTGATGTACCCACAAAACTATAGGTACCTACCAATCACAAACACAACTGTTCTGTATTTATTGCTTGTAAGACAATGCTATGTTTCTTTGCGTACTAATATTTAAATTTAAAATATTTTACAGAATGTTCAATATTTAATTTGAAAGTTTTGTCCCAATTTTTCTAGGCATTTCTGAACTACGTAGTATGTGAGTGGCATAAGCTTATGAATAGAAAAATGTCTTTAAAAAAATGATGCGCCAAGTCCTTTTTTTAAGTATTTCTCGGGGGTTGATATTTTTATTTCAATGGTACGATTAAAATTTGGAAAATTCGTTGACTTGGCTCCTTTTTTGATATCACTCCTTTTCAGTGCTGAATTTTTAGATTTCTTCTATTTTTTTTATAGTTAAAGAGACTTGGCTGGTATTTTTACACGGAGTGTTTTTTATGGGGTTCCTTTTGCCTGACTATCATATTAATATTGTCAGCAATGCAGAGCTCTTATCGCAGTACAGTCAGATGTAAAAATAGAAACTCTTTTTAAGTTTTTATAAATAAAGGATTATCAAGAATATGCAAACGAATTGCAAACGCGCGTTATGTAATTAAACGAAATTGATTATTCTCACTTCAAACTTACTCTCCATGTTTACTATTACTCTCCATTACTCTCCATGTTATTCTCCATGCTTAGGAGAAAACTCCAATAGTTCATGTTGTAAGCTCCAGTGAAAATAACTGGCTTGAAAATGTTCAGGACAAATTCGCGCGTTCTTGGTAACAACTTTATCGGTTCTCTTACAAACTTGAAGCCTTTTCGTAACAAATCAGAGTACCTTCTTTGGGAATCTGAACAATGAAATATTGGTTCTATGACTTTTGTTGCATCCGAACACGGCACAAATTACCACATTTATTTATTATTAAAATCACAGCAAGAGTTGACAGGCGCTAAACAAGGCGTCTCGCTGGTCCACGCGTACTGGTGTAGGCCAGCTTACGTCACAGCGGCAGTAAGCTCCTCCCACACATGCGCATGGGCTCACCTGGTCTAGCTAGTATATTATTGCATCATGGACTTGAACCATGAAAAGTAAACTAGTCATTTAGCGGAACAAATATTACACGGTAAACGTTAGATTAATTAACAATGATCTTGGCCATGGTAAACGTCTAATTGTATACCATTACTTAAAATTGTCTGTAATTCCTAATGACTAGTGCTAGGATGTTTAGGACCTATGAATCGTCCAAAAGGCAGGCAAATAGTACCTTAAAACTATTAAAAAAGGCTACCATAAAATCCCCAAAAAGGACAAATGAAATTTTATGCTTTGTAATATTCGTCAACTTATTATTCGATTTATTGGTTTAGGATCTGAATTTGGAGTATGATATTAAAATGAACTTTATGAATGTGTCAATGTGTCAAGTGTCGTTGTTGGTCATCAAAGTGGAGGATGGACATTTTCTGAAGACCACAATTTTATTTGTAGCTTGAAACAAATATTTGATATCATTTTCCATAATAGTTTAAAAAGGGGAAACAAATACCCTAAAATAGCAAGAAAAGGACTGAATTCATAAAAAAAAAATGAGAAAATGCATTTTTAGGCAAAATAAAACACTTATTTTTTAAATCAGGAACACACGAAACATATTTATATATCATTTTAGACGTGTCTGAACAAAAAACTAAAAAAGGATATAGGTACACTCAAACCAATAAAAATTGGTACTCGAAAAGTAAAGGATTGGCAGCTGGTAAGGTTCCTTGACAATCAATCCTTGTTATTATCAATGAAATAAGAGCTCACATACTATTAATCAGTCAATCCTTTTCTTTTCGAGTACAGATTTTTGTTGGTTTGAGTGTACCTTTCCTAAACATCCTAATCCTAGTAATGACGAAATGATGATCGCTGACCAGACATTGTGCGTGCGTACGAGACTGACAAAAACGATGATCTCCGGCCCCCATCAGGTCCGGGATCGAGCCTGGGCGATGATCCATCACTATAGGGAGGGCACTGGATTGACGTCATAGGCAAGGGTCACGGTAAACGTGCATGGGACTCGAAACCCGAAACGAGGGTTGGACAAGAAGATGTACACTCGGCCAAACAAAACTTGATCGTTGACCAAATTTGAATGACTGCTGGTCATGTCCCATAACCAATCAAAGCTTGTTATTATCATTGAAATGTGAGGTCACCTACTAGAGTGAGACAAGGAGATCGCTTAGACTGACAACAGATGGTGCGATCTTACATTTATCAGTCTACCAGATTTATTGAACGTTCAAGTTTTGTTTGGCCAAGTGTACGTCACGTGTTAAGGTGCTGCAAGCGCGAGCGATTTGGCTGCATTTTGTAGACACTTTTTTGGATGCGATTGGAGACAAAATGGGTTGACGAAATGATTTGAAATTTGAATCGTGATTAGATAAAAGACAAACTTAGGGTTATCCCGTGGTACATTTTTAATTCTTTATTCCGTTAATAAGTGGATTTTGGGTGTAAAATTAGCTATTTTCTTGTCTCGCTGCGTGCCGTATAAAATTAAATTTCAAAAATGTGCCAAGTGATAACCCTAAGTTTGTATTTCATAATTAAAATTTGAGTTCAATTGATTAACGGGTTAGGTCTCCAATCGTATCGGAAATTTCATCGTTTTGCGCGGTTTTGTTGAATAACCGGCGCCTAATTAACAAGGCACCAATTAAAAATTAAAATGTGCTACTAGTATACAATCAGACTGATCATGTGAACATCCTATCAAAGTTACAGCCACTTATGAAACAATGTTTCTCTCTCCATTTTCTTAAAACATCCGAGCGCTTGTATCCCCTTAAATATTTCATCACTGATCATGGCGGCTGCATGGGGCATTCGTGAAACTTTTTGACTGGTTTACCGGGGGGTAGTCAATGATATTCCTTATGTAACCCGACCTATCATCGCTTCGAGAACAAGGGCCCAGGGGAGTAATTGACCCCTGTGCTGGTATCTAGGATTTAATAATAAATTTAGCAATTTGGTATACCTATGAACGAGATGTCTTACAGATATATTATTCCCTGAACCTCAGAGGTAAAAGGCCGTAAGACAATTTCAACGAGTCTTGGGTAAACCACAAATTCTACCTTCAGTCCTCCAATGACCGTTTTTCAAAAACCAGCCATATGTCAAATGTTAAATTCAGTGCTCTGCTAAATTTTGAACAATTGAGTGCTCTGAAAAATTTTGAACAATACGCAACAAAATATAAAATTAAAATGAACGGTTTCAGCTTTTATTCGGCACAAATATTGCATTTATTAGATGGTGTTTAAATTGCTATGGTCCACTAAAAAAATGAGCTATACATTAATTATTTTTCACAGTTTTTACAATTTTAAGGCTCAAAAGTAACGACGACTTTCAGGACATTTGATCTTAACTTATACATTCGAGCGCATCCAACTCTTTGAACTAATGTAAAGAAGCACACGGTTGAAACTAGAAAACAGCAGTAAATCCACTCGTCGGACATTTGAAAGTAAATCGAATGTGAACTTCTGGCGTCAACAGGAGCCGGAATTGACTCTTATTTTGACTGGAAATTCCGCGAATACATTCCAATGTCGCACGTAAGCCCGGCGACAAGTTCGTGTGGCAAGGTTATCCATCCTCATCCCAAAACAACAACAAAGATCAAAAGAAACCAGTGTAATTGTGCAGGAAATGACGAGCAAGAAAACCATTATAATTAAAATTATGTTTGTTTCTAGACGTTTTCATGAAGATTTGTATCCGGACATTTTTCGATATTCCTACAAATTAGATCCTTTGCGATTACTTAAATTTAATACCTTATCACAAAAAATTTAGATTTAAATTATGTAAATTTAAATTTAATTTCAAATTAAATTTAAGGATTATTAAAAAGTTGTGTTTGTACTAGGTATTACTTATTTATAATATTGTGAAGTGATTTGATGGAATAATTATTAAGCGGATGTAATAATACATAGTAATTTTTCTTTTCTTGTTCGATAAAATATTGTTTTTTTTCATTCAGCTGCAAATCAGTATGGAGAGGATTGAGGTACAGGTAAAAAATCGAGTGGGCCAAGAACAGTAATTTTCTCGAAATTTTCATAATTTCCCATGACCTTTTCAATTCATGACGAGACAAGTCAAAAGAATCCAGAAGCGTCCATAATAATGTGGAATTTGGACTGAAGTGTCCAAAATCCAGTCCTTATGTGCCGAAATCTAAATTATTTTATATCAACTTCTCGGAGTATAATGTTGATCACTGCAAAAAATCTTTCATTTCTTTTTAATAACTGTTTTCACTTGTCCTTTTGCTAAATTCCATCTTGAACTTGTATCTTGGTGCAAAACACTAATCCTTGGCATTCGGGCTTTTTGCATGAAAACGGCACGTTTTTATTGTTTAATGTTAGAATAATTCCATATCATTATGAAATAATTACACAATTCGCGTGATATGAATTACGTCTGGTGACGTCAGAATGCCAAACTTGAACTTTACCTTCACTTTTGGCGGTTTCAATAGCAAGTGCCTTTTAATCACGTACATTCTGTACCTCAGAGGTAGAAGGTCCGCAGTCCGTTTCAATGATTATTAAGTAGGGACAAGCGATATAATCACGGTCTTCTGGAAATTTCTCCATAATTTGCAAAGAAATTCGAATTTCTAGAAGACCGGTTTACCATGACAACACATTATTACGTGTAAAACTGCACTTTTCAGATGAAAAACGTAAAAATAAAGCAGTAAAACCCTCATAGCTCGGTAAAACGTCCATGAAGGTATACATTTAAAAATGTTATAATAAAATATTGCATCCGATACACGCTCTAGTAGTTTTTAAAAAATATCTATACGTGGGAAGCAGCCAAATACGCTTTTAAAAATATCTGTATGACTTTTTCCGATGCAATGTTAAAATGAGAAAAAACTGTAAACTTTGAAGTAATATATCCCGGAAAAAAGTTCACGTTGACCCCTTTTAGATAATAATGAGATTGGAAGCCACAGTAGAAGTAATTAAATAAATAAACGTTGAAATAATAAATTGCATGGCTTGTTTCTTTTGATTATTTTGTTGACTTTGGTATTTTGATCAGCATCTGTTGCCCCGCAGGGTGTTTTAACTATAGAATATCAACGTTTTTAAAGTAATTCTGGGACTCTAAAATGAACAAACTTAATCGAATAACCTTCCAATTGTTTGCCCCGCAGGGCGTTTTTATCGAATTCTCGAATTTTTCTATGTAAGATTTTCATTTAAATTGTAAAGAGCCATTCAACCACTAAGGAGCCGCAGGTTGCCAACCCCTGCTGTAAGAGAATACTTCAACATAAACTGCATTTTGTTGACATCATGTAAAAATGTAATTTAAAGAGCTTCATTATATGATTCCAAAAGTATGCAACGCAAAATCGAGAAAATAGACTTGATGCCTTCTATCCTCTGCGTACTACGTAGGTGCAATGTTAAATAACTGCAACTATGCTAATAGAATGATGAATTATTATGATGATGGAGAATCAGGATTTTGGATTTCCAAGATTACCGAAGATTTCCAAGATTTCTGAAGATTTCTAAGATTTCATAAGATTTTAAAGATTTCAAAGATTAAGTAAGATTTCCAAAGATTTCAAAGATTGTTCATGATTTCCGAAATTTCTAAATATTTACTGGGATTTCCGCAGATTTTACAAGGTTTCCAAGATTTCACGAGATTCCCGAGATTTCCGAGATTTCCAAGATTTCCAAGATTTCGTGGTATGTTTAATATTTTAAATGATTTCCAAATAATTTGATAGAATTCCTAAGATTTCCTGAATTTTCTAAGATTTCTAAGATTTCAAAGATTTCAAAGGATTCAAAGATTTCCAAGATTTCCGAAGATTTCCAAAGATTACCAAAGATTTTGATAGATTTTCGAAGATTTCCAAGATTTCGAAGATTTCGAAGATTTCGAAGATTTTCGAAGATTTTCAAGATTTCCAGAGATGTTAACATTGGTTCTTCGCGAAGAAGAAAGTAACAGAGCATGTACCGCTGTAATAAATAAGCTAGTGTATACACCAGATTACCGGAGTTGTCAACCCCTCGGGAGTGTCCTCACGACACTGGATGGACAGGACCGGAACTGGGAACGGACTTACCATGCACGCCCCCGCGTTGGCGTTCCCGCTCTTCCCCGAGTAGCTGGACTTGTAGAAGTCGGAGAAGAGGAACAGGAAGAGGACTCCGTGGAGGCCGATCCAGACCATGAAGCCCTTGGGGTAGTTGCAGTCGGTGAAGAGCAGCTGGAACTGGTGGCTCATGATCAGCACGAACTGTACCTGGAGGCAGAGCAATGGGGAGTCAATAACACACTAATAACACGGGGCCCCTCAATAACTTAATAGTCCAGTCGAATCAGGCTTTAAAATGTCCAAACCCAAAACAAATGGCAACATTTGTTGTCAACATTTTGTTGACTCCACTGCCACATGAGAATGTTGGTTTTTGGTTGAATGGTGTTTAATTAGAAATTTAGAATCTCTAGGAAATGTATGTAATGTTAGTAAATAGAATTATGATGAAGGGTTGTAACATGTAATTTATTAATGTAATAGAAAAATAGCAAATATGCTAAATAAAGAATTTACTACTACTTTTAAAATTTGTATTTTTGGTGTCATTCTCTTCAGAAAAATGCCCTCTACAACATTATCCAAAATCAGCCAAAATCAGCGCACCAGAAGTACATTTTAGTCACTTTTTAAGTTAATTTCGCACCATCTTGCTAAAAAAAAACTTTTTTCATGTAACTCCGATTTTGACGAAATACACAAATACTTAGCTCTTCTAACGTTTTCTCTAAATCACATCGTTTATGAAATATGGCCGATCGAAAAGTCATATTTTAGTAAGTTTTCGACGATTTAGGTTGAGTGTAATTTGACGTTTTGCGAGGTCCATATTTCCCAAACGGCTCGATCCTGTCTCTGAATTGCCGGGCGAGTGTTCTACCAACTGAGCTACCAGACCGGTCGGCCGGACATTTCGTTGCAGGCACTTTTTTGGAAATGGTTTGAGACAAAATGGGTTGACGAAATGATTTGAAATTTTTATAGTGATTAAAGATAAAAGACGAACTTAGGTCTATCACTTGGTACATTTTAATTTTTTTTTCCGTAAATTAGTAATAATTAGTTGATTTTTGGTGAACAATGTGCACATTATATACGTACAACCTTGTACTCAGAGCACAGTCAGTTTGGTTGCTAATCGATTCCGTGTGTATCTGATGATAGATGAGCTTTGTGCATGTGATATTAGAAGGGTGTTCGTAGACAAAGAATCCACCATAAATCTACATTAAATAAATGGCAAATGCATGGGTACTTCATAATTAATAAGGCACAGCCCCGCCACTATTATGGCCATTCATCATTGTTCCACCAAAATCCCTCCATTCACCTAGCATGGGTGGGGTGGAAAGCTTTAAGGTAGTACCTTCATTATACATATACAAAAAAAAAAAAAAAAAAAAATTTAAGTTGAGAAAACGTTTTCCTACATTTCAACAATATTTAAGTATAAATGAATCATAAAATGTCATTTAACTTGCAACCCCTGTCGTATAGCGAGGTTTCAATTTATTGCTTTCCGAGAATGAACAAAACTGTAACACAGGAGGTATAGGGAAATCATTTAGTTTTTGGTTGATAACTTTTAAAATAGCACACGTTGGTATCGTTTTCAATTTTTTTCCTTGTAGAATGTCCAACTATCTATCTAGAAATCAGTTTTTTGAAAAAACGTTGAACCTCAGTAAAATTAAAAACTCAAAAATAACATGGAAATCGTCATGATTTTAATGGCCCCCATAAGACTACATGTTAAAAATAGGAATTTATAAGTACAATATCTCAAAATCTAGACACGAGAAGTTCTTCATATTTCACAATATCGTGTAAATAGTGATTATTGATACCTCTGCCAAAAATAGGCTTATTTGGAAGATATGAGATATCAGTTGTGCTACCTTAACAATTCTCTTCATAAGGCATCAAAATAAATAATAATTACAACCTTTACGAATAAGATGTACAGAATGATGAAAATGTATTACCTACGTTATTGAGATTTTAAAGGAACAGAAAAAAATTACATAACCACATTGGTTCACGCGCATACAAAAGAATAGGGAAGTCTCATGAAATTTTATTCTAGTAAATTTCTATAAATAAACACAAATAATAATGACAAATACACTTATTACCAGTGAAATCTTAAATTTTCATTCATAAAAATCGAGTTCAAATATCATATGATTTTTGGCGGGAAAAACGGCCTTTAACAAGAATCAGAACTGTGATGTCATTTTCAAGTCTTGAACATTGTGTTGACATGGGGATTCCCTTGTTGCCATGGCAATATAGCAAACTGTGATGTCATTGCCAATTTACCTGTTTTTAAATGAGAGGAGATCTATCAAACTTTGTAAATTAATTACATGAGAACTATTCGTCCAACAACAAAAATAATACCACATCTGTGTTCAGCAACATCTCAACTTTCATAAAATAAATATTATTCTGAATTCTAATCTTCACGAGACTTCCCTATTGTCGTCCTTTCTTTGCCATGATTACCGTCATTTTTTGCGTCAAAAAATTGCTGTGTCATGGTGCACATCTAACTGCAGAAATATTAGAAAAACTATGTAATATTTCGGACGGGCACTAAAATGTAATTTTCAGCGACTTTTTCCCGCATTCACTGGCACTATGACAAGCGGAAGATTGAGCTACGGCGAATTCGGGTGTCATTCCGTTACATAAGCAACAGCTGATGCATTTTAAATGACAGCTGGCTTCCGCTAATTCTGACGTAACCCGCGTAATTTCAACAGATTTGGAGCCAAGTCATAAATGTCATCACATTTTCGTGAAAAGTAAGAGTATATTTTTTTAGCACAGATACCCATTTAGACGGCTGAGTAGTGAGAGTTTTTAATCGATTTTTATTAATATCTTTCACCAATGTAATTGTTAATAAAATAAGGTTTTGTACGAGTCTTCAGAACAGTTCAATGACAATAATTTCATAGTTTGCAATAAGTTATTAGTTTTATTTTGTCCAACAGGATGATTAGTGCCATATTTTTACAAATTTTCATGCACTAAACGTCTGTAGGACGAAAAAAACTAATAAACCATTCCAAGCTATGAAATTATTTTCATTGAACTTGGAGCACATCCCGAGTTTTCCTGGGGGTTTGACCCATAATTATTTGGATTTTATTATGATTATTAGTTGTATTTACCATCAGGGTGATTTTATGTGTCTAATTTAAGGTTTATATAATATAAAAGTATGTCTGTATTGAGTAGCGAGAAAGTATCTACAGCTGTTGAACATTTATGTGAAGGAACGTTTGAATATTGGCGCGGTTGCGAGCTAGCGTCGTTGTCAGGGTACGCCATCTTGCGTTGCTAAGGACGCTCAAGTGTCGTCGCCGTTGCTAAGGACGCGTGAACATTTCATCCCAGGGGTGAATACAGACAGAAATTGAAACTTACTGGTAGCTCGGTGTGTAATTGTGTGGCATTATGCAAATTAGGTCTGAGAGTCAAGCTGATAGACGGATTCAAGAAAAATTTACCGCACAACGCCACAAGTTCGGAAATCGACAGGATTCTAGTCGGGGAGAGGCATAGTTTGCTCTGAAGGAAATCAAGAAAGTGGTCAATTTGTCGGGGAGCGGCGACAGAAGCCAGGTGCAGCGAGGCGAGACAGTCAGTCGGCGTCTAGCATTCACAGAGGTAACTTCGCGCCAGGTTGATGCAGAACTTTAGCACGCGGTCTGCCGTGATCAAGGCTAAATGCAGTTTTTCGAAGTTTAATGCATTTGAGTAGTATCAAATAAGTTGTATCATGTATGGAACAGTATTGTTGTCGTGAAATAGTGACAGATAACGAATGGAATAACGTAAAAGTGATACAAGCAACGCGATTGACTGTGACGACGCGTGAGTGTAAGCGGCGGGTGTGCTGTATACGGCGCTGGCTGAGATGCAGTTCTAGTGCAGTTAAGCGCTGCAGTTTATAAACGGCTTAATAACTACCGCAATTATGGACCGATTGAGTTGAGAATTGGACAGCAAGGACAGTATTAATTAACGCATTAATGAACGAACTCAGACAGTGTGCAAGTGACTCGCATGTACCGTAAGCCGTGTTCAGGACATTCAGGACATCCAGGATGCTAGTTCCATGCATTCGTGACATCAGAGTGAGTGTGATTATGAATTGACTTCCACACCCGTATATGATCGACGGGAACGACAACGAGGAATGGGCTTGGACGTGGAGGTCGACTGCAATGAGGCGGGCGACACTAGGACGGCGATGGAGGGTGGCAACGGACGATGACCGGCTCTACGTTTGTACGAACGATCCCAGCGCATAATAACATTCGAATACGCTAACACAAGGATTATACTAACGGATGAGTACCGAACGAAGAGTATCATTATTTACTGTATACATTGTTAGCATATAAGATGTAAAATTGTAATGACTTGCATGAATATAACCAGGATAGATAGGAATCCAGCTGGAAGGTTAGAGTGTCATGACTGTATTGTAATTTCATGTGAATATATCAGTAAACAGGTTTATTCTTGTTGTCAATGGAGAAAACAACCACTGCTAGCATGCATCCCACTGAGCTAAGAAAATTCATAATTTGCAATTTTGATGGAGTTTTGAGGGAGCTTACTATTATTATTTCTGTTTTGTTGACTAAAACTTCGGGCAACTTTAGAAAGCATTTCAGAATTGGCGCCCAACGTGGGGCAGATGAGGGTTTTATTATCCCCCACGGTTAACTTGAGTGTAGAGTTTCTGTCAAATTTTGAATTTTTAATGATGGTTAGATTTTGTTGTATGGCCGCAATTTCAGAATTGGCGCCCAACAGGGAGGCTCGATGTGGGTGTTTTTACCTCCCATGAGTACCCTGAAAGACAGAGTTTTTGAATTGTTAAAATGTTGTGTTTTGTAAAGTTGGCGCATTACAGTTTTAGCGCGACCAACTATAGTTTGTCAGTTTTGTATGGAAAATTTAGGCAAATGCTCAGTGGGTATTGCAATTAAAGTTGAGTTAGATTCATACGGAGGTCTTGGATGTGTGTTTCAGAGACTTTTATTACGTGGTTCATAATTAAAGAACTAGCTGTAGGTCACTCAACGTGCTAAGCTATAAGCAGGTGCAAGTAGTTAGTCTAATTTGCATGTTTAGTTCAGTTATTGCATGATGGAGGAGGAAAAGAAGTATGTGACGATGCATTTGCATGAGTACATGGTATGGTTGATACTTGTACTGGTTAATTTCGTGTATGGATTCATAATGAGGATGGCACAGTTTAAGTCCGTGAATACTTTCGGTTCGGATGTGAAATGTGTGAAGAGTAAGGAGCGTTTGATTGTTCAGTCTGCTCAGGAGTCAGTTCGGTGTGACAATTCACTTGATTTCTACCAGGGTCTGGCACAATGTATAGATGCATCCATGTCTAAGGTTAGAGATGAGATAGTGAACCAGGGTATTAAATTCAATGAAAGGTTTGAAGAAATACTTGAGAAACATGAAAAGCTAAGATTTGAATTGGTCGAGAAGAATGACAAGCTGAAAACAGAATTGCATGAACAATGGAAGCGTGAAATTGATGAACGGGATGCACGTTATCAGATGCAGTTGATTGAGAGAGATCAGCGCATTCAAAATGAATCCAAGCATGATGTTGACGAAGTGAAAGAGTTGTTGACAACAATGTGTCGAACAGTTGAGGTAGCGACAGAAAAAGGTCAGATTGTTGAGGCTCAAGTTGATCAGGTGACCGACAAACTAGGTCGACTTGAAGGGAAAGTTAGTGCTTTTGAAGGAAAGACAAACGGGAAACTGCAGGATTTGAAGGGTAGTTTGAATAAAGTCACTCAACATGCAGCCAGGCAGGAAAAGATAGCTAAGGTATTTGAGCACAAGCTCATGACGCGAGTCGACCGGATGAACGACAAAATGGATGCGTTCATGCTGAAATGTGATGCAAAGATGGAGGAAGGAGTTCAAAAGCAAGTAGACTTCGAGCAGAAGTTACGTATTTCGTTAAAAGAATCCGTTTCATCAGTCATAGGACGAAGTAGCAAGGAAGGTCTCGTTGGTCAATTGTGCGATCAATTGGAGAGAGAGGGAATAACATACGAGGGGAAAAATGAAGTGATGCATGTCAAGGAATTCCTTCGTATAGTCGAGTTAAAATTCCGCGAGAATACTGATTTGAGTGACTATCACAAGCTTATTGTAGTGGGATCTGCAATTCGGCGAGATGCAAGAGCTTGGTACCAGATGCAAATGTACGAAACATACGAAGCATTCAAGATAGGAATTATAGAGAAATATTGGGGCATTTATCAGCAAGCTGAGGTGATGAAGACAATTTACAGTGGTAGATTTTCGGGGACGATGTCCATGGCAGAGTACGTTCAGAGGTTGGTCCGACTGTCCAACTACCTGTCAAACAAGATACCGGAGGATGAGTTGGCTAGACAGTTGCTACGGCACTTGCCAATGAAAGTAAGAGAAAGATTGTACAGGCAGAAGGATGATTTGAAGCAAATCGTGGAGCAATTAGTAGAATGGCATGAAGAGGGATTGTTGAAGGAGCATATGGATGCTGGCAGTTATGTAAACAATCGCCTGGAGATGCAATATGAAGAAGAGTACTACGAAGGATATGACGATGATGAGTACGATGACTATCATCAAGATGACTACTAGAAGAAGGACGTTGGTGAAGATTAAAAGAGATGTAAATAATCAACTGATAAAATAGTAATAGAGTAAGCTAGAGTAAGGTATGAGTGAATGTGTAATGTTGTATGTCTGAACATAGATTTTGTATTGTTAAAATGCATGAGTGAAGCTTGGAGAAATGTCGAATCGTGTAGGTGAGAAGAAGGATGACGATGGTAGATGGCTGTTTCAGTTGAAGAGAAGATTTTATCGATGAAGTCGGAGTAACGAGAAGAAGTACGATGATTACTGAAGAATTTTAGGTCTTTGAAGAAACGAGAAGACGTTGGAGAGCGCAAGTGATTTCTAATGGGGCGCTGAAGTGACTGTTTTGGCAAGAAAACATGTCAAGGAGGAATCTAGATCAGAGATCTACGTGAAGGAGGCTAGCCTAGCTAATGTAGCAGCTCAGCAAGTACGAGGAGGTTGACGGAGAGATGTGACTGGCTGGACAGCAGCACATCGTGGTCAAGAATTTTGAAGTGTTCGTGCACAAGAGAGAAGTTGCAGACACTCTATTGATGAAGGAACGGCGAAAGTTATGGAGGCCGTCGAAGAAGTGAAGAAATTGGCGGATGTTTGATGAAGATGGTCTACAAGAAGACGGAGAGGACTTGTTTTGTCGAAGAGGATCGGATCTGAAAATACTGGAACTTTACCGGAGTTATGATATCTTTAGCCTGGTTCACTGAGAGAAGGGACATATTTTTCATGCTGAATTTGTATTTTTGACGTTTCATTAGGTCTTGTATAATTGTAAACGATGTGGGTGTAAATAGTCAATTGATAAAGAAGTTAGTAAATAAGTTAGTTCGTAAAGTTGTTAGTTTTAGAAGTGTATGAATGGATGAATGTTTTGGGTCAAATTTGTTGGTAACGTAAGGTCTGGTGGGGTAATTGGAACTGCAAAGTATAACGAAGTCAGGGAATGGTGGGGTGGATCAAGATAGATAGGCAAGTGTGTGAGAAAATGGCTTTTGTATGAATGAAAAATAGAGTAAGTATAGTTGAGAATGCGTGCGTCGTTAAAATCTGCTTATTTTGTTTATAATATGTCATGCAACATCTTGTGGGACTTGCCCACAGGATTAATAATAGCGCGAGAGAGTGAATGAGAGAGTGTGTGCATATTTCAAGGTGTTTGCAGCAGAGCTCTGGGTGGATAGTTTGGCGATAACTAACTATCAACAGAGGGAAGAGTGAAGAGAAGAGCTTGCACTGGCGATAAATGTGCATGGAAGGACGAGGGATGAAAGGAGGGCCTGCAGATGGCGTTAAATGTGCATTGGCCGGAAAAGAGTAAAGAAAGGCACGAGATAGGATGTTTGTCGAGAGAAAGTGAGAAAATAGCATTGTGAATTGTGTGTGAATGAAAGTTAGTTTAGTTGTAAATAGTTAGTTGTACGGTTAGTGTAAGTTATTTCATGATTAGCATTAGTGGAAGTGTTTCGATTGATCGTGGAAAGAATGTGTGTAAGAGGAAGATGTAATTGACGATGTCCAGGTTCGAGACGGGGCGATGGCTAGTGTGCTTGTGGTCTCTCATGATTCACGAGGAATGTAGGTCGAGCGAACAGCTGTTCGCAGTGCGAGTCGAGGTCGTTCTGAGTAGGAATGTAGGTCAAGTTCAGACAGCTGTTTGACTTGAAGAGTTTGAAGCGTTTGCGTTCGATGTTTAGTGGACGTTGGAGTAGAGTTTGAATTGTTTTATGCATGGTGAATGATTATGTGGAGTTACTGCATGGTAGATGAGAGTAATTTCTCGATTTTAACGAGTTTTTGAGCTAAGGGACTTAGCAAGTTTTCGAAGATGATTTGCTTTTGAAGCAATGATGCATGATAGTACAGAGGTTCGAGCGGGGATCTTTTGGTTTCTATAGGGAACATCAAGAGGAAGGATGACTTTGAGTAATGCCGAAAGTAGTTTTGAGTTTTAAGTAGACTTTGTTGAAATAGTTTAAAAGTGTAGATTGCATGATGTTGACATACATGTAGTAGTTAGTAGTAAACATTGAAGTTGTAAGTAGTGCATGAATGTTACGATGCGGTTTCACGTGCGTTGACCTACTTTGGGTCTACTTTACGTGTTGGAATGATTCAAGGCTACGGTCTTAAAGGAGGTGTAAGTTTGATTTTGCACTTTAGTAGTAGATAATTAATATAGTGCATGGGGCTCTCTAGCATGATATAGTGAGCACATATAACCAATCTGAGTAAGCGAGCACGAGTGACAAGCAGTTTAAAGGGAGGAGCACGACTTAGGTCATTTCCTCTTCCTGTAAACAAGTTTAAACGTCAGAGTAAACGGATGGGGTCTCTGGAGCACATCCCGAGTTTTCCTGGGGGTTTGACCCATAATTATTTGGATTTTATTATGATTATTAGTTGTATTTACCATCAGGGTGATTTTATGTGTCTAATTTAAGGTTTATATAATATAAAAGTATGTCTGTATTGAGTAGCGAGAAAGTATCTACAGCTGTTGAACATTTATGTGAAGGAACGTTTGAATATTGGCGCGGTTGCGAGCTAGCGTCGTTGTCAGGGTACGCCATCTTGCGTTGCTAAGGACGCTCAAGTGTCGTCGCCGTTGCTAAGGACGCGTGAACATTTCATCCCAGGGGTGAATACAGACAGAAATTGAAACTTACTGGTAGCTCGGTGTGTAATTGTGTGGCATTATGCAAATTAGGTCTGAGAGTCAAGCTGATAGACGGATTCAAGAAAAATTTACCGCACAACGCCACAAGTTCGGAAATCGACAGGATTCTAGTCGGGGAGAGGCATAGTTTGCTCTGAAGGAAATCAAGAAAGTGGTCAATTTGTCGGGGAGCGGCGACAGAAGCCAGGTGCAGCGAGGCGAGACAGTCAGTCGGCGTCTAGCATTCACAGAGGTAACTTCGCGCCAGGTTGATGCAGAACTTTAGCACGCGGTCTGCCGTGATCAAGGCTAAATGCAGTTTTTCGAAGTTTAATGCATTTGAGTAGTATCAAATAAGTTGTATCATGTATGGAACAGTATTGTTGTCGTGAAATAGTGACAGATAACGAATGGAATAACGTAAAAGTGATACAAGCAACGCGATTGACTGTGACGACGCGTGAGTGTAAGCGGCGGGTGTGCTGTATACGGCGCTGGCTGAGATGCAGTTCTAGTGCAGTTAAGCGCTGCAGTTTATAAACGGCTTAATAACTACCGCAATTATGGACCGATTGAGTTGAGAATTGGACAGCAAGGACAGTATTAATTAACGCATTAATGAACGAACTCAGACAGTGTGCAAGTGACTCGCATGTACCGTAAGCCGTGTTCAGGACATTCAGGACATCCAGGATGCTAGTTCCATGCATTCGTGACATCAGAGTGAGTGTGATTATGAATTGACTTCCACACCCGTATATGATCGACGGGAACGACAACGAGGAATGGGCTTGGACGTGGAGGTCGACTGCAATGAGGCGGGCGACACTAGGACGGCGATGGAGGGTGGCAACGGACGATGACCGGCTCTACGTTTGTACGAACGATCCCAGCGCATAATAACATTCGAATACGCTAACACAAGGATTATACTAACGGATGAGTACCGAACGAAGAGTATCATTATTTACTGTATACATTGTTAGCATATAAGATGTAAAATTGTAATGACTTGCATGAATATAACCAGGATAGATAGGAATCCAGCTGGAAGGTTAGAGTGTCATGACTGTATTGTAATTTCATGTGAATATATCAGTAAACAGGTTTATTCTTGTTGTCAATGGAGAAAACAACCACTGCTAGCATGCATCCCACTGAGCTAAGAAAATTCATAATTTGCAATTTTGATGGAGTTTTGAGGGAGCTTACTATTATTATTTCTGTTTTGTTGACTAAAACTTCGGGCAACTTTAGAAAGCATTTCAAACTGTTCTGAATACTCGTACAAAACCTTATTTTATTAACAATTACATTGGTAAAAGATATTGATAAAAATCGATTAAAAACTTTTCAAGGTCAAACTCACTACTCAGCCGTCTTAATTTAATCATTTTCTTTACAACCACTGACGCATTTTTTCCAGAATCATTTTTAATAACAGTCCCCATGTACAGAAGAACATTCGCATTACTAATTGATTTCGTTACTCATAGACATTACGTTTTAATTTGTCTCGCAAATGCTATAAAATACCAGCCGTCCCCATTTTTTCATATTGTGCCCGTGTCATTGAAGATAGACAATATGTTGAAGCAACGAAGTTGTAGAGAAATAATTGCTATTTGAAGATCGCTGGCTACTTTTTTGTGTGGCCGTTCCATTTTGTTTTAAAAAGGTCACACATTCGCTGAATTCCAAATACTTTCATAACTATTCTATTAGAAAGAGACATAATTCTAAAATGTGGCTCACGATTTTCAAACAGCAATTACTTCTCCACAATTTCGTCAATTCATCATTGTCGATCATAAACTAGACGGCCACAATCAGAAAAACTGCAGTTTATAGGGCGATCCCTCCCGTTAGCGAGATTTATTCTGGCCAAGACTTAAAAATGGAAGTAAATTATTGACCATGACAAAATCTTATTTTAATTTACTTATTTCAAAGTGGCAACTCTAAGTTTAACTTTTATGTAATCATGATACAAATTTGAGATCAAATGGTTAACGGGTTTGGTCTCCAATCGTATCGGAAATGTCATAGTTTTGCGCGGTTTTGTTAAATAATCGGCGCCTAATTGACAATGCAAGAAGCAAAAATGAAAAAGTGCTACTAATATACAATCAGACTGATGATGTGAACATCCTATCAAAGTTACACCCACTTATGAAACAATTTTTCTCTCTCAATTTTCTAAAACGACCGAGCGATTGTATCACCTTAACTTCACTCCAAATATATAAAAACTGTACATTTAAACATGAATAACCGTCTTTGTCAGAAATATATTCGCCAAATCTTGGCGCGTTACCATCTGCATGGAGGTGAGATACTTCTTCCACCAGAGGAACTTCTGGTACTGCGGCCCCATCGCCGACATCATGTAGTAGAAGTACATGATGATGTGCACGAACGTGTTGACGAGGGCGAAGAAGGTGCTGTGGCCCCCCGGCGCAAACTTCATCCCCATCCACACGGACATCGGCATGCAGCCGTGGTGGATCACGTGCAGGTTCGACACTTGATTGTTCTTCTTGCGCAGGATGAAGAACATCTGTGGAGGTGGAGAGAGAGGTCAGACACAAGAAGAAGAACTTCATCCCCATCCACACGGACATCGGCATGCAGCCGTGGTGGATCACGTGCAGGTTCGACACTTGATTGTTCTTCTTGCGCAGGATGAAGAACATCTGTGGAGGTGGAGAGAGAGGTCAGACACAAGAAGAAGAACTTCATCCCCATCCACACGGACATCGGCATGCAGCCGTGGTGGATCACGTGCAAGTTCGACACCGGGTTGTTCTTCTTGCGCAGGATGAAGAACATCTGTGGAGGTGGAGAGAGAGGTCAGACACAAGAAGAAGAACTTCATCCCCATCCACACGGACATCGGCATGCAGCCGTGGTGGATCACGTGCAGGTTCGACACCTGGGGGCTTATTCTCGAAAAAGTCATCACGTCATAAGTTATGAATCATAAAAAAGTCATAATATTAACATGGTGAGAGATAGGACAAACCTCCTTATGAATCATTACTTGGGAGTTATGACGTGATAACTTTTTCGAGAATAAGCCCCCTGGTTGTTCTTCTTGCGCAGGATGAAGAACATCTGTGGAGGTGGAGAGAGAGGTCAGACTTGACACTAGCAGAATTCTCTCGTGCGCGGCAAACTGTTGACAGATCCACAAGTTTCTTCAAGAAAGAATGTGAATCCTTGCTAATAACTGCCCTTAAAAGAAGTTGCGTCCTCAAGGAGATAGATATTTGCGGATGTCAGTCCTCAACACCACAAGACCGTGAGCTAATAATCTTATGGACGGAATCCAGTAGACTCTGGGCACTTGCGTCGATAAATCTGGACATTCTTTTGAGCAGCCTCAATCTTCGAATTTTACTCTTCATGAGAAATTGTTCAAACTCGACATAGATGTAGATGTTTATAAATATCCACTGCAAGGTGAAAAGATGTACTGACTCCGGGAGACAAATCCCGGAGGAGAAAAATCTTTTCATCTTGCAGTCGGTATTTATTCACATCCACATACCCAGGTCATAAGGAAAAGCCATATTTCATATAGATGTTTGTGTTTCTGCATAATATGGCAACAAAAAGTAGTCAACGTGAACTAATTTCCGAGACATCACTGAAGAAACACTTCGGAAGGATGGTACCCGTGTAATCTGTCGTCCGGAGTATAGGCTACGGTCGGGGACAGGCAAAGATGAACCCACTTCATCATTGCCAGGTATAGGGCGGCCCATTCATCTTTGCCAGTCACCGACCATACAAGCCAGTACCGGACATCAATATCGAATGATTTGAAGCGAATCCTTGTGCGACGAGTAGGTACAAGAAGTGCGGAGGACTCACCGTGTCGAAGAACTCCGTGAACTTGGAGAAGTAGTACCACCAACATGTGTGCGCCATCTGCAACACACAAGCACGACAATCAATACACGATACTATAATTGCAGCCCCAGAATGGGCCTGAATCGACTAGTGAACAAATTATAAACAGGAAGGACACATGATTTTGTAATAGGATAAGACAATTGTTTTGATAATGCAATAAGTATTTTGTTAAAATATTCAATATTTTTGTAAACAATTTGACACTTTGGGGTGGTTTGATAATGAAGGAAATTTAGTGAATTTAGTGATTTAGTGAATTCACTTAGGGATGGTGTTTCAGAGAGAACACCATCCGAAAAAAATATATAAATCCGAAATAAAAACACGCACCCCGACTGGGAATCGAACCCAGATCCTTTGGGTTTCCGGCCCTATGCTTTAACCATTAAGCTATCGCTTCAGTCTCATAGCTTCAGTCTTCGTGTGTAGGCCAGATACTCGGACTCGCAAGAGTTGTATGGCAATCCAACCTGCTGATTGAGAATGCGCTAGGGCCGGTAACCCGAAGGATCTGGGCTCGATTCCCAATCGGGGTGCGCGTTTTTATTTCGCAGGTTCCCTCTGAAACTTTGGGGGTGGTCCTTGCCCCGCAGGGAATTTTTTGTTTTTTTGACAGTTAAAACCGAGTTTTATTGAGTGCGTATGTTTACGAAATGAAACTATACGTAATATACTACAAAAAGTAATGTTTTCCTGACATGATTTCGATGGACGCCCATGCTAATTTGCACGGCTTTGGTTTTGGAACAGGATGAAGCCACGAACAGAGCTATCAATACTCTGGAGTCGATACATCATGGCGTGATTGCATGGGCCGAGGTTGTTCTAAATCATGCATCGGAGCGCTCATCACGCATCCCAGACGCCGAGGTATCTGTGACGTCAGCCAGTCCTTGGGGACGCGGACCCTTTCATTCATCATTACATTGATTTTATTGACGTTCGACGTCGCATTGTCCGGCCACTTGGCTGATGATGATTATGATCATGGGTCGTGGCAGTGCCGTAACTAGGGATTTCGCGCCCGGTGCAAATCCAAATTTTGCCCCACCCCCCCCTAATTCCCCAGAAAACGCTACCATATGCGGGTCCGGAGCCCTGAAAAAGCATTTTTTTAAATTTTATGTTTTTAAGCATTTTTTACTGTCAATTTCACTTAATTTTATTTCAGCAGAAAATTTTTATTTCAAAACTTTATTTCTAACTCTGCAAAGGGGTGCATTAATTGGCGCAAGAGAGGGGGGGGGGGGGGGGGAGGTTAAACCGTTTGGTTATGACTGAAATCATCACTGACACCAACCAAGCCCTGCAGGGTACTTTGTGTGCTTTTAATACGCAAAAATTAATTTTGGGTGCTAAAATGTCATAACATATAAAATTTGGCTTCCTGGCGCCCCCTGATTGGCGGCGCCCTGTGCTGCCGCACCGCCCGTAAACCCCACTGGGTCGTGGACTATTCAGCATTTGCTTTTCTCGTCTTATAGGGAAACCACGAGAGGTTTTAGTGAGAAAATGTTTTTTTATTTTCCAGTCACGGATTATACCGTTAGACAAGTATACGAATGGAGCCTCGAAACCCATGTGTTTGCAGGCCCGGGAAAATTTTGAAATTCATAAGTGAATTTAGACCATTGCTATGCGTTTTGCAGATAATAGTTTTCGACGATTTGGTATATCAACCACAATATTTCCTCGCCATAGGGAGAATTTTCTGCAATCCCCCCACCCTCCCCCCCCCCCCCCTTTGAGAACCACTGATATAAACGATAAAAGTGGAATGAAGCATTCTATAAAATTTTATGACTTATTTTCTATAAAAATAACACAAAATTACCAGATAGTCCGAAAAATAACGCGCCAGGAAAGAAAATGTTGACATTCATAAGTAAATTTAGACCATTTCTTGCTCTTTGGATAATAGTTTTCGACGATTTGGTATTTGTTCAACCACACTATTTTGATACGTTTCTGTGCCCCCCCCCCCCCCCCCCCCCCCCCCCCATCAAAATTGGTTGAGAACCACTGATATAGACAGTCAAAATGGAATTAATAATCATTCTACAAAAAAAAATTATGACATATTTTCTATAAAAATAACACAAAATTACGAGATAATCCGAAAAAATTAACCCGCCAGGATTTTTTTTATCGATAATCCGCTCACTCGATTAGCTCAAGTCTTTATATACGTGCGTGAGTCTGCCCAGAATCAAATCGTCCTCCAAGCCCAGTCTACTTGGCACGCCACAATCCTGGCCGACGTAAACACATCTCCGATCAACCGGCACACACACACACACACACACTTGGCATCCACTAGCCAGGAAACCCGTCTAGAGGCGACGAGACCGTCTGTCTGACGTCACAGACGAGTAGACACAAGTCAAGGAGGCGATCTGGCAGCGGATCAAGAGCGTCGTGACGTCATCGACATTTAGGAGGACGCGCGTGTGGGCCCTGAATAGTTTTTTAATCGATTTTTATCAATATCTTTTACCAATGTAATTGTTAACAAAATAGGGCTTTGTACGAGTATTCCGAACAGTTCAATGAAAATAATTTTATATTTTGGAATAAGTTATTAGCTTTATTTTGTCCAACAGATGTTAAGTACCATAATTTTACTAATTTTCAAACATCTGTAGGACAAAGTAAATCTAATAAACCATTCCAAGCTATGGAATTATTTTCATTGAGTTCTGAAAAAACCTTATTTTGTTAACAATCACATTGGTAAAAGATATTGATAAAAATCGATTAAAAATCTCTTCCAAGGTCAAACTCACTACCCAGCCGTCTTAACGTCGTGCTGTTCTACAACTAGGCTTATGGCGAATGTCTAGGGAGAGGCAAATGTTCGAGCAACTGCACTGTGATTCTATAGTGTATCCCTATCCTTGTACAAGCGTGGAAATTAGTTGTTTATCCTTTATCTCTCTCTCTGCTCCATTTAAAAACATGTTTATGATATGGGTCAGAGAGAGGCAGAGTACAACCATCTTATTTCCACAACTGTACACCCCTCGTCAGTTTATAAGCAGTGTGAGCATCTAACAAACCAATCAGTATGCAATGTGCGCATTCTTCCGGTAGTGGCGTCCGAACATAACCTAAAACACTAGCGGAAACCGCGTCATAGGCTAGACAGAGTGACTGGGCACACTGGGACTCTATCACAAGAGAAATGGTTTAGAATCTACACAATGGGAGCCATTTCTCGGGTAGAGGCCTGGGTAAGAGAGCGGGAATCGCAAGGTTCGTCAGAGCGTTTTTTTTTAATTTTTCTTCCCACTAAATAGTTTTATAAAATCAGATAGTAACGACCTATTACAGCATAATAGACTAAATAATGCCACGACTGGAGTACTTAAAGACCTCTGATTCTACCTCAAAGTGTTAAATACTATATTTATGGTAAAATACTCGTATTTAACACTTTGAGGTCGTACCAGAGGTCATAAAGTACTCCAGTAATGGCAATGTTTAGTCTTTTATGCTTTAATGGGTCGCTACTATCTGATTTTTTAAAATTATACAGGTTTTTGTGCCACTGACTTATTTAACTGTATCCTCATGCTAAAGATAGCGCCACTTTCCGAACGTTCAAGGTCAAATAATTATCGTAGTTTACGCAGTCATTTTGACAATATTTTATCATAAAAGTGTGGCAAAAGGTATGTTCGTTTACCCTGCCAAAAGCTACAACAAACTCCCACAAGCACACATCCTCGGGGAGGTTGTGGTGCTTGTGGGAGTTTGCTGCAGCTTTTGGCAGGGTAAACAAACAGACCTAAGGTGTTCTGAATAATGTCGTCGTCGTTAAGGGTGATTTTGCTATGTAAACAACATGTGAGACTCACCCTAACCGCCATCGGACTGTTGGAGTAATCTACCGGCTGACATCGGAAGCTGTATTGGCCGAACCAGCCACTCTGTAGGTACTGAAAACAAGAGAAAATAAAATACAGAGTTAGATAAACATGATTTTATTTTAAAACTTAGTCATTTACAATCAATAATAGGCCATTTAAGAAAGTTAAGAGAGCTATCTGTCGGTGATATGGGGTACTTAGTGCAAAACACCAACCAAACTTCGGCGGCAACTTCAAATCTACGTTCAAATTCGAACTTCTTATACTCATACGCATACGAAATTGGGTAATTAAGCATCTATAAATATTGAAGATACAATAAAATCCTCAATTATGTAAATCTGTAATTTTTTAACAAAACCTATCGTGAGAATGACACACAAATAATTACGTGAGAAATTAAGGTCAGTAATGCAATCGTTGACGTATCGAACTAAATACATAATTAATAAATGCATATTCACTCGTTTTTTTAAAAAAAATCTTTATTTACACAGTACAATAATGGTTTGTAAACAGTTGTCACATACAGAGAATGAACGAGGAATACTTAAACTTAAAAAAATCAGGGTCTTCTACTTCCAGCATAATATTATTGTATTAAATTATTTTAAAACTAACAGGACTCAGAAAACAAGTATTGAAATTTGGAAAAAGGGTAATAACCGAATGACTGAAAGTAATAGGTTTGTGGGAAGATTACATAATGGTTATTGATAATTTATAGTAATAAAATTCGTGAAATGAAGCACGCTCATGGGAAATAACTGATTCTCACAGTCACAGAACAATTTAACACCCAGAATATTTTTACCGAAGTCATAATACCTCAACAATATTTGAATACATGGAATGAAACTCGATAGTTCATCGATTTCTCGCTTCAAGGCGGTGGGTATTTTCCACGTATTTTCAAACTATAGCTTCAATTTGAACAAAATGGAACGAAATGAGTTGACGCAACACAAAAGGGTTTGCATTCGACTTTCCACACCGCACAACAGAGCGCGTAATTCCATAACGAAGTGATGATAAAAACGTCACTTAGCGTGTCTGTGAATATCGCTTAGACAGCAGTTAGTGCCAGCGTAAGAGATAAGACGTTTAGTTAAGTTGTCGTTAGGGAAGGCGGGTTTGAAGAGGGTCTTAAGTGATGATGGCATTTACGATAACGCGCCTTATAGGGACAAATACAGAGAATATTCATGGATAAGACGCTACGGTGTTAAAAATTGGAGATGACATTTCCTAAATATCGCTATTCCCGCAAATAAGCGATACGTGATGGGGCCACTTCTGGCAACATGGCTACTATCAGTCTACAGATTAATTTCTTTCTTTCTACATTTCGTGTTTCCAGAGTGCAGTAAAAAAGGAAATTTTTTTAGTTATAAATTTAATTTTTTAGCCATAACAAACAACTAAAGCAAATATTTATATTCATAATTATGCAAATGCGCCCTTGATAGCCGCCATTTACCAAGTACTAAAATAGCCACCAGAGTGCAGTCGTGTTCCTTTCTTGTTTCATCAAACAACATTTGAACTATTCAAATGATGAAATATGTAAACAAAAATAATTAGAATAGATAATTTTATTGTCGTTTTCAGACAATTTGTGCCCAAACTAGTGTTAAATCTTAAAAAGAAAGATACAGGTTGGGTGAGTGGTAGTAACGCTCTGAACTTGTATTCCGGAGGCCCGGGTTCGATTCCCGCGGCCGTCATTCCCGACTGTTTTTTTTTCGTGGTATTCCCTCAGTCGACAGGCAAAGGCTGGGAAGGTACGCTACTAATAGGCCACGACCGCCTCCTTCCCACCTCTATCCTTGCCTACTCTTCACCATCATCTCCCAATCATCTCCCATCATCCCAAAAAGACACCGTTTATTATTTGTTCAAGTGTACATTACTTTTAAACATTTCCTCCTCTCATTGTATTTTATTGGATATTAAATTACATGATCTTCGATTGTCTTCCGTAATCATTATTCAGAAAGCGATTACCGAATTTCTCAGAATCACAACTCAATCAAGACTGAAACCCCGATCTCCGACGAAACTTCTCCGATGACAAATAAAGTCAACATCGCCCCTCTGTTTGCCGTGGTCCATTCTCCTCTCGCTCGCTGGAGATGATGATCACGTGACACATCGCGGTGAAAGTGGGAGGCTTTCGCTCGCTCATCCGCGCCGGATTCGAACCCACGTCCTTCAATTCACGCCGGACAAGTTGAGAACAGCGTGGCCGGGGCGGTGGATATGTTTCAGAATAATTCAAAGCACACACTTTTTTATAATAATTTAAAAAAAAAAATCCCATCTATTTAAAGAAATGTAATAAAAATATAGTTGAGACTACTTTTTTAACATCTTTTCAAACCTTGGATAGTACTTTTTATAATGACAATTTTTCAAAATGCCTATCTATTTACAGACATTTAGGTATATTTTATGTTAAAAAAATTTAGTTGAGACTACTTTTTAACATGTTTTCAAACCTTGGATACTTTTTCATTTTTTTTTTTTTTTTAAATCCGATCTATAAGAAACTTATATTTTATATTAAAAAAATTTAACTAGATATAGTTGCTTAAGACTACTTTTTTAACATCTTTCAAAACCTTGGACACTTTTTTCATAGTGAAGATGAGTGATGAATGATTAGGAAAATGATTATGAAGAATGCTGAATAGGCAAGGATGTGTGGTGGGAATGAGCCGGTCGCGGCCTATTAGCAGAAAACCTTTCCAGCATTTGCCTCTCGACTGAGGAAAATTAACTCAGTCAGGACGGTCGACCGAGGAAATCGAACCCATGACCTCCGAAGACTTTAGAGAAATTAAGGTATATTATTTCTGTGTCATTGAGCAATTTCTTGGTATTTATAAAAACGTACACAAAAGTAACTAATAATTACGGAGAAACGAAACTATTTCCGTGGCAATTTTTTTTGCAAATGTGACCACGAGAGAAGTGTAATAGAAAACACATAAAAAGGTCCATTTTCTTGGCGTTAATTCGTTCTTACACCCAACATGAGAGCTAAAAATGATTTTTACTAAGTTTGTTTATTGAAATCTAAAACAAATGTAATATTAAATAGCTTGTATCAGATGGTATTAATCTATAAACAAACTGGATTGACTTTTGAAAAACATTTTTTATTCTATTGACGAGTTTTTAATTATAATTCCTATAACCTTGTTTGTTTTCGTATCATTGTGGATTAAAACAACCTAAGGATATGAAAATGTCGTCAACAAGCCCACTTTCACCGAGTAATGGAGCATTTTGTGTGTATTCTCTTCCTCCTCCCTCGTGTAGCAAGCACAGAGTGGGAGCATTTGGAGTGAAATGCAGTAACCTCCTTTTCTTCCCGTCGCTCCACTTTCTTGCCGGAATCCGAGACGAAAGTGACGCGACCACCTTACATCGGGCAATGTTTACATTGAGACACACTACAAGGCGGAGTTACATCGCGAGAATAGTAGGGTTTCATTATTATGTTTCATTTTCATATTTTTTATGAAATATAATACATTTTTCCCTTTAAATATTTCTTACATTTTCTCAATTCCCAGAAAATGGGTATCGAAATAATCTCCCATAGTTGCATATCAGTGAAGTAAATGAGCCAAGAATGTTCGTATTTTTGGGAAAATTTGACGCAGTTTCTACAGCGGCTCTCAATATTTACAGATATCAGGGGTTCTAGAATGTTTCTAGAATTTACTACATATTCTGTATTCATAGTTAGCACGAGAAATATATAATTGCTGCTACCATATTGTGTAAATGAAATGCTTTTATGGCGTAAATTTTGTGTAAAATTATGGCCTATATAAATCTACGAAAGCATTTCAGCGCTGCAGCTAGGCTTTTCCAAAATTACATAATGCCCATTTATTTACTCCACTGTTATGCAACTTTGGGAGGTAGTTTTAATTTCCAGAAAATTTAAGATTTAATAGATACTTGAAATTAAATAAGTTTTATCTTTTATCTTTTATATTTTTGATATGAAAAATAAAACTTTTTTTCCTTTATTTCATAAATGTCCTCAAAAGTATTCCCAGAAAATGTGAGCGCTATTGACGTCTGAAATCGGCGCCAATGGCCGTCCTGCTACACTATCAAGACGGCGAAGAGTTCATTAGCGATGTCGACAGATCGTGGGTTCGATTCTTCCAACTCTCAGCGCTGTAATCATCAGCAATCAAGAGATTTCCTTTGATTGGAATTGGGACAACAGATGCTTTCGTGATGATGGGAAAATGTTGCGGTCGATTCTTACAACATATTCCGAGAATAGTGCAATGATTTTAAACGATACCTTATTCTTTTCACCTTTTTATTTCTACCTTTAATCATTAATGTGATCTTTAAGGTGGTGCTTAAGCGCGAACGATTTTGCTGAATTATGAAGACACATTTTTGGATACGATTGGAGACAAAATGGGTTGACGAAATGATTTGAAACTTTAATCGTGACTAGATAAATGACAAACTTAGGGTTGGTACATTTTTTTTATTTTTCATTTCGTTAATAAGTAATAATTAGTGGATTCTTGGTGTAAAATTAGCACCATCTTGTATTATCTTGTCTCGGGTGCCGTATAAAATTAAATTTAAAAATATGCCAAGTGATAACCCTAAGTTTGTCTTTCATCTAATCATGATTAAAATTTGAGATCAATTGGTTAACGGGTTTGGTCTCCAATCGTATCGGAAATATCATAGTTTTGCGCGGGTTTGTTGAATAACCGGCGCCTATTTAACAAGGCACAAATTAAAAATTAAAAAGTGATACAATCAGGCTGATCATGTGAACATCCTATCAAAGTTACACACATTTATGAAACAATTTTTCTCTCTCAATGTTCTAAACAGCCGAGCGCAAACGCAAGTTACGTTTTTTAAATTCGTTACTTTGAAGTTGCTACAATTTGGGAATCATGTCATCAGAAATTGCCATTTGACTGATGTTAACTCAGTTTGTCAAATATGATTACATGAAGACATAAAACCAGGCTTATGAGCTCACCTCTAGAATAATTGAAATGAACTTCCGTCCTTCTACCACTGAGGTACAGGGATGGACTGACGAATGTAAGGAGTCGAACAACACTACTTGGGAGAATTTCGGTTAAAAGTTACGCCGCTGGCTAAAACAATAGTAATAATTGAAGATTAAGGTGATACAAGCGCTCGGCCGTTTTAGCACTTTTTCATATTTGCATAGTGCCTATTCAACAAAACCGCTCAAAACTATGAAATTTCTGATACGATTGAGACCATACCCGTTATAACCAATTGATCACAAATTTTAATTAGATAAAAGACAAACTTCAGTTATCACTTGGCACATTTGTTTAAATTAATTTTCATACGGCACCCAGCAAGAGACAAGAAAATAGAAAAATTTTCACCAAAAAATCAATTAATTATTACTATTTATAATTAACAAAGCAAAAAATTTAAAATGTACCAACTGATAACACTAAGTTTGTTTTTCATCTAATCATGAATAAAATTTCAAATCATTTCGTCCACCCAATTGTCTCCAATCGTATCCAAAAAAGTGGCTGCAACAAGCGGCAAAATCGCTCGTGCTTACATCACCAACCTGTGTTGATCTTCAAAGATGCCCCCCCCCCCCCCCAACACCCACACACGGTGGGTGAAAGTGACACATCATCGCCGAGGTGAAAGTCATTCGGACTGTCATCCTCTTGACATCGGCGATCAACACCTCGCAACAATACGTCGCCTCAGCGGGTGACGTAACGGTAACAGTGCGTCTCGGCCGGGTTACACGAGGCGGCCGGGGTTGCTAGAGTGTCATCCACTATTCGACACTAAAAGTACCTAGAGAATGCGCTGATATCAGTAAGATGGCCGCTCACGCGAGTACAATCCCAGCGCGTGCGTACATTTACATTCAAGTCACTTAGATGTCAATCGTAACGAGTTCAGTAAAAAGTTATAAATACATCGCGAAATAATAGAAATTGATGCTTACCTCAGTGTCAACAATCAAATAAATGGGCATATTTCATTACAGCACACATTCATTCAAATTCTTGTGAACACGAGTTGTCTATTCACCAAAAGCAGCATTTGACAGATTGCAATTGTTTGAACGAGGCGTCAAGAAAAATGTGTGTTCAGAAGGCCGTGAGAAAAACAATTGCAACTGTCAAATGGTGATTTTTGGTGAATAGACAACTCGTTTTCACAAGAATTTGAATGAATGTGTGCTGTAATGAAATATGCCAATAATTCTATTTGATTGTTGACACTGAGGTAAGCATCAATTTCTGTTATTTCGCGATGTATTTATAACTTTTTACTGAACTCGTTACGATTGACATCTAAGTGACTTGCCTGCATGCGCCCTGTGCGCATGTGCAGAAATACTCGTTGGAGGAGATGTTAATTTTTTCCGCTAGGTGGCGTTTTGCAACTTTTAGTGTCGAATACCGGGTGGCGCAAAACAAATCCCCCTGATTGAGAGGTCACAATTTATTTTTTATTTTTTTGTCTGGGGCTTTTAACGTCGCACTGTTCTGCAGCGAGGCTAATGGCGACGGATGAATGATTATGATGATGATTGGGAGATGATGGTGAAGAGTAGGTAAGGATGGAAGGTGGGAAGGAGGCGGTCGTGGCCTATTAGTAGGGTACCCTCCCAGCATTTGCCTGTCGACTGAGGGAATACCACGAAAAACCCCAGTCAGGAAGGACGGCCGCGGGAATCGAACCCGGGCCTCCGGAATACAAGTTCAGAGCGTTACCACTCAGCCATACCTGTTCCGTCAAGAGGTCACTATATCAAAACTATTATAGATAGGATTCTGAAATTTATACACATATTCGAAAACATACCAAAATTTAATATGTGTAAGTTTCAAAAACATTGCTATTGTAGGAAAAAAGTTATAGCTGTTCAAATTTGGTTGTCAAAAAATTGATTATATGGAGCTCAAATAGCGCGCGTCCAGAAAGCTACTAATGGGCGGGACGCTGTTTCTTCAAAACTACGTACAATATCAAGCTGAAAATTTCCAATAATATTGAAAATAGTTTAAGATCGATTGTGTAAAAATTTCAATCAATATAAACATATGGAACGAAAGATATTGAATCTTGAAGTTGAGCTTGAAAACAGAATAGTGGGAAAAAATTCACTTTTATAACGTACTGTATAATAAAAGTTTAGAAATATTTTACATATCTGAATTTACGCTCAACTTCAAGATTCCATAAATTTCGTTCCATTCATTTAAATTGATTGACATTTTTACACAATCGATCTAAATATATTTTCTATATAATTTGAAATTTTCAGTTTGATATCAAGCAGCCCCCACATCAAGCCACCACATCAAGCCCCACACAACAGGGAGGCTTCGTCAAAATATCAAAATAAACTAGTCATGCAATTTATTATTATCATTGTATTCAATTGCCTCTACTTCGGCTCCCATTATTATCTAATTTAATAATTTTTGGAAATTGGCACCTTGACCAAAAAAAGGTTGCCAATCTACCTCTGTCCTAGAAAGAAGAAAAGATCCAGCTATGTCCACGCCAGCGGGTCACAGCTCGACGACTAGTGTAACCCGGCCGCGACGCACACAGGAATGTACCGATGATATCAATTCGATTGGAAGTGTGCCATCCACAGACGTGACCGCTGATTGGGACACACAGGGGTCCGTGCTGTTGCCAATGCATACTTCACTCTACACACCCACACACGCGATTCATTAGGACACCATCATTACCCGATCAGTTAGGAAACATTCACGTGTGTTTGCTGGAAATGTCAGAGATGTTATCTTTTAATCGGCGTTTGGGATGATTATAGTGTTCCCCAATTCCAGCGTGGTTTCAAAGTATTGCCATATTTGGGTGTATGTTTGGACTTCGCGCAAGAATTGATAGATACTCTGAAATGGAGGTTTGCTAATGTTTATATTATAGATAACTCCTCAGTTCAATTGGAATTTTTTCAAGTTCAGCGGTTGTGCGTAATATAACTAAATTTGTATTTATACCTACCTACAGTGTTAATTTTGATCAAAATTAAGAATGAAATACAATTCTTTAACGTAACTTGCTTTTCCACATAATTGTATTACTTCAAAATATTTACAAACTTGATTCAGTACACGACCATAGTATAAGACACGACCGCAAAACTAGCAAAACTTCTAGGTAAAATTTTCGTAATTACATAATTTTTTTAAAACTACACTTTAGAAATATTTTAATCGGAATATTTACATAAAAATGACACGTCATGTCTGATAGTAATTGTACCACAAGGGGAAATCAATACAATAAAATGGGCTCCCAATCTAAGGTTATTTTCACCACTCTGAAGTTTGCGATAAACCGTAGTGGTTGAAGATTCTGTGATTTTAAGTTGACTGCAGCAGTAAAAACGAATATAAATTATAAATAGACTTAGAATTGGAGCAGATTGATAAGACACTTTTTCCCCTTCACTCTCGTGGACCATCCTAAACCAACACGTATATTAAAATGCAGAGCACTAAATAAAAGTAAATTTTTTCCGGATTCAAGCAGAATTATATTTTTAATAATTTCAAACAGCCTCAAATGACTGCATTTCTGCTGTGAATGAACCTTTCCGACATTCGCCAGGAAACATCGTCCCAATGTTTACCTTAATTCTAGTGTCACATTTTACTTCAAATGGCCTTGTTTTCATCGTCATCAGTATCATGCGGAAAATTTCCAGTTTACAAGGTAAACGTAAATAAATCTTCCATTGCCAGGAGCTATTTTCGAAATGCAACTATTATTATAATTGCTGTTATACTTGTTGTTGCTGCTACCGTGTTACGTATTAACAGGCCACGACCGCCTCCTTCACAACTTTTCATCACAATCTCCCAATCATCTTCACGCTTCGCCATTAGTCATTTGCAGAACTGTGTGACGTGATTGAGCGAGCGTAGCGAGCGCCACCACGGTACTCTTATGGCACTTTATAAGCATATTTTGTTTGTTGTTTTTTTCTGCACTGCCCAGGTCAAACCGCACAACCATCGATCTGAAATATTGCCCACTAACGTAATATATGCAGTCCCTGAGATCGTTTTTGAACGGGATCCTGTGATTGATTCATTTTTTTAAATATCTTTCGATTGGTTGTTCCGATCAATTTGAAATTTTACAAAATCATCGCAACCAACATTGTTCCCAACCTTGAATAGTTTCAGCAAAATCCTCACATTGGTTCAAATTTTAATTTAAAACCATATTTCCTGGGATTTTTGAAATTTAAACTAGAACCGATGGACCGATCAACTTAAAACTTCGTATGGTCATTGGGACCAACATTTTAGGTATTTTTGCCAATTTGAAGATTATTCTGTCGTTATTTTCAGAAGTCAGGACATTTTATTCTATAATCTTGAAATATTTGAATTTTTTTTACTAAATGTTCATCCCTACCTTCTTGATGCTTCAGCACCAAGGCCTGTAAATCAGCTACTTGCAAACGCATATCAATTCGGATGCAGTGGCTAGAAGGCTCGCTCATCAACGCGTTACACTGAGCGTTTTCTTAGTAAATATTATTTCAGCGGTAGTACGCAGATATTACGCAGGTTGTTACGTTGATAGACAGAGAGCGAATTGCATTTGTATTATAGTTAAAAGTCTGGCTCATCGACTTGATATTGACAAATTCTCCTCAGAGTTAAGAGGGCAGAAGTCAATTTCAATGATTCCTGAGGTGAAATTCCGTCTTCATTCAATCATATTTGTAATGATGACATGAGTGAGTCATTGTGTAAGACAATACTTCAATAACTGTATATTTATTGGCATCAGTCAAATGGCAATTCTTGATTGTACATGATTATAAATGTGTGCAGCGCAAAATCGAATGGACTTCCGCCTTTCTACCCCTAAGGTAAAGAATTGTAAAATTGTCAGCTTAACTAAAAAAAAGTAATAGCAGACCATTTGTAAAATATCGTACATTTTAGATAAAGACTGAAATTACACTGAACAAGGTTATTCTCTATATTATACAGTTGTCGAAACCAAAGGGTAGTTTTGTAAATTCAATCAAAGAGGAAACCGAATAATAGATGAAACAATTTTCCATGCAAGTCCACTTTTCCTGGAGTAATGAACTTTTGTCCACGGCACGACACGCGATCGAAGGGTTCATGTCAAAGTACAGGCCATTCGTTTCCCATCGATACGCAATACCAACACGGACCAAGTTGGCGCAGGCAGTGACGCTGTATGGACTTGCACTGCGGGGGTTTCTTCCGCAGTCGGGGAATGATGGGAAGGTTCTCGACGTCCATTCTTATAGCTCTTCATTATCTAAATTGTTTATACGTCGCTATTAGCAGTGCAACGTTAAAAAATAAAATTAAAAATCAAATGAAAAACTAACCCAGTTTTTACTATAACCACTATACTATTTATAATAGTTGTAATTAAGGATAGTTTTCAATCTTTTGTCATCATTGTCTTTTTCGTTGGTTTTAGGGCCGGTTTATCCAAATTTCGGAGCTTATTTCCACAGTTTAAATTAAACTCATGTTTTATTGGTAACGGCCCTTTTGAAATACCTTACTCAGTTTGTTTCCACTTGGTTGAAAATGGATCCAACCAATACGACTTGAGCTTAGACTCAAACGATAATGTTTCTAGATATTTTCATGCTCGCATAGATCTTTCAACACCGCGCAATCTGAATCGAATTGTTTTCGTCCCCCTTTAAGGCCGCTCGTGACGTATGCGATGGCGTGGAAGATGGCGCTACCGCATGATTGCTATGGCATTGTCGTGCGACGGGCTGTCTAGACGGTGTATATGGGACACAGGCATCGAGTAGACGTCAGACAAGGGATGTTCATAGATTTCATACGTTTTCGTCCCCCTTTAAGGCCGCTCGTGACGTATGCGATGGCGTGGAAGATGGAGCTACCGCATGATTGCTATGACATTGTCGTGCGACGGGCTGTCTAGACGGTGTATATGGGACACCGGCATCGCGTATAGACGTCGGGATGTTCATATAGATATCATACGTTTTCGTTCCCCTTTAAGACCGTGACGTATGCGATGGCGTGAAAGATGGCGCTACCGCATGATTGCTATGACATTGCCATGCGACGGGCTGTCTAGACGGTGTATATGGGACACCGGCATCGCGTATAGACGTCGGGATGTTCATAGATATCATACGTTTTCGTCCCCCTTTAAGGCCGCTAGTGACGTATGCGATGGCGTGGAAGATGGAGCTACCGCATGATTGCTATGACATTGTCGTGCGACGGGCTGTCTAGACGGCGTATATGGGACACCGGCATCGCGTATAGACGTCGGGATGTTCATATAGATATCATACGTTTTCGTCCCCCTTTAAGACCGCTAGTGACGTATGCGATGGCGTGGAAGATGGCGCTACCGCATGATTGCTATGACATTGTCGTGCGACGGGCTGTCTAGACGGGGTTTATGGGACACCGGCATCGGTAGACGTCGGGATGTTCATAGATATCATACGTTTTCGTCCCCCTTTAAGACCGCTAGTGACGTATGCGATGGCGTGGAAGATGGAGCTACCGCATGATTGCTATGACATTGTCGTGCGACGGGCTGTCTAGACGGGGTTTATGGGACACCGGCATCGGTAGACGTCGGGATGTTCATAGATATCATACGTTTTCGTCCCCCTTTAAGACCGTGACGTATGCGATGGCGTGGAAGATGGCGCTACCGCATGATTGCTATGACATTGTCGTGCGACGGGCTGTCTAGACGGGGTATATGGGACACCATAGCAAAAAAAAAAGTAAATAGAAAATAAAAATAGATATTAGAAATAATATAGAAATATATAGCGAAATAATGGCAAAAGAGCAAAAATTGTTGGATTAAACTTCGACTATTTATTGAGAAAGTATGCGAATGCGACAAAAACAGTGTATTTGTATTTGCAACCCCGACCACGGACTTAAAATAAAACTCTTGCGATGGCATGTCAATGCTCATGACATTGCTGTTGTAAAAGCAGTTAAACTAAAATAATTGCAATTCATATAGGACAGCATGCAGTAACCTACTTTTAGTTTTATCAAGCGCGGGCGCTACCAGGTTCTTAGTCGGGGGGGGGGGGGGGGGGGGGGGGCAGACTCAAAGTAGTAATTTTAGATAGCACGGATATTCAACTTGATTTCAACAATCAACACAATCCGAATTGCCAACTTTTAGGTAAAAAAATCGTTTTGATTTGTAACTTCCGGGTAAAAGCGTCTTCATTATCGGCAACTTTCGGGTTAAAAATCGATTTTTGGGGGGGCAATTTTTGGATAAATCGTTTTGATTTGTGAAAGGGGTATAAACTGAAAAATTGACTTGAAAATTCTTGAAAGTGTAAGATTGAAATAATATCGAAAGGTGACGTTTCGGTCCATCGTCATTCATTAATTTTTGTGAAGCATTTTGGATTCTGCATATTGTTAGGTTCAACAGTTGCAGCCCCCACATTTTCACACCCGTAATATCACAGCATCTTCACAGTGAAAATTGCAGTAATTTAAAGAGATTTAGACGAACAAATCGACCAAAATGTTTGCCTAAATCGCGCTAAATTCAATAGAAAGTCAAAGTTTTTCGAGAACTACCTGCATATTGTTCTGAGGCCCTCCCCTGATGTTATAATATTTTTCCTTCTATATTATAATACAAAATTCCATAGCAAGCTAATGGATTTACAATAGTAATTGCAGAAAAAGTGTCATAAAGTATTGAAAAACAAACACAAAAGGATGCATTCTAGATATATTTTTCAGATTTTGACAACGAAATTAAAAAATTGGAAGTCCAAACAAATATCTAAAGACGGCTGAGTAGTGAGCGTAGCCTTTAAGAGTTTTTAACCGATTTTTATCAATATCTTTTACCAATGTAATTATTATAAAAAATAAATAAGGCTTTGTAAGAGTCTTCAGAACTGTTCTATGAAAGTAATTTCATATTTGGGAATGGGTTATTAGTTATATTTCGTCTAACAGACGTTTAGTGCCATATTTTTACTAATTTTCAGGCACTAAACATCTGTAGGACAAAATAAAAATAATAAAACCATTCAGAGCTATGCAAATATTTTCATTGAACTGTTCTGAATACTCGTACAAAGCCTTATTTTGTTAACAATTACATTGGTAAAAGATATTGATAAAAATTGATTAAAATACTCTTCAAGGTCAAACTCACTACCCAGTCGTCTGAAGTCCCAATATGTGAAGTGACGCCACAAGTTCGAACCAACTCGGCATCGGTAATAGTCCGAGGAATAATCGGTGTTGATTCAGTCGCTTCAGAGAAACGTCAATATCACAACTCTAGGTGTCCGAAAATATTGACGAATGTCCTTAGAAAAGCCGTGTTGGGTTTGAGGCATCGCTATTTCCGTCACAACTCCAGGCTGGTCACAATCACACCAGCTTGCATCGCTCCTTCGTCAATTGTGACAATAATAGGAATATCGCCTGTCACCACTTTTCACCACATTCTCCACCTAAACGGCAAAACTGCAGTAACTACTTGAAACTTGACCATTTGGGTTGACATAGTAGGTACAGTGAAAAGTGGAAACAAATAACTACACAATGTTTGTGTTATTATAAAAACGCTCTGTCCGTGTATACGTGCAATTAAGAGGGCTTGGTAGTGAGCGTGGCCTTGACGAGTTTTTTAATCGATTTTTATCAATATCTTTTTCCAGTGTAATTGTTAACAAAATAGGGCTATGGACGTGAATTCAGAACAGTTCAATGAAAATAATTCCATAGTTTGGAATAAGCTATTAGTTTTATTGTGTCCAACAGGTGTTTAGAACCCGAAAATTACTAAATTTTCGGGTTCTAAACACCTGTAGGACAAAGTATATCTAATAAACAATTACAAGCTATGGAATTATTTTCATTGAACTGTTCTGAATTCACGTCCAAAGCCCTATTTTGTTAACAATTACACTGGAAAAAGATATTGATAATAATCGATTAAAAAACTCTTCAAGGTCAAACTCACTACCAAGCCCTCTTAATAGTTATATGCAGTTTATATGAGAGTTGTTGATCAATAAACCTTGGAAACAGTAAATCGATGATGATTTACTTACACTCAACAAATCATAAAACGGTATTTGAGCGAATCGGATTGGCTGCTGGTCAGGTTCCTTGACTATCAATCCTTGTTATTATCAATGAAATCAGAGCTCACCTAAGAGTTAGATGACGATGTAGAGACTTCATTGGATGATGCCATCACATTTTTTCAGTCCATCTATTTCTTTCAAATACTGTTTTATCATTTGTTGAGTGTAGGTACACTCGGCCAAACAAAAATTGATCGTTGATCAAATTTGAATGACTGCTGGTCATGTCCCATACCAATCAAAGCTTGTTATTATCGTTGAAATGTAGGGTCACCTAATAGAGTAAGACAAGGAGATCGCTTGGACTGACTTCTGATGGTGCAATCTAACATTTATCAGTCAATCAAATTTGATCAACGATCAATTTATGTTTGGCCGAGTGTACCTAATCGAAATTAGCTAATTATAACTCTACTAGACCGATTTGGCAAAAAAAAAAGATAAAATAGTGGCCTCTTACTTTTGTAGGGTAAAAGTTCGACTTTGGTTGTCGAAAGATCGATACGGAGCTGAAAAAGCGCGTCCAGAAAACGTCCGAAAGAAAGGGACGCTGTTTAGTAAAATGTACTTAGGTACGATATCTAACTGAAAATTCCAAATTTTATTCAAAATATATGACGATCGATCTAGCGTACTAATTTCAATCAATTTGCATCAATGGAACAAAAGTTACGGTAGTTATCTTGAAGTTGTACACTTAAAAAATATAATAATAATCACATCAAAATCAAAAAAAAAAAAAAAAAAATCACAATTTTTTTTTAAATAATAATCTAAAAATCTTAAAAAATATCATAAAAATCAATAAAAAATATTAAAAAAAAATTGCAAACATCAAAAATTTAAAAAAAAATTATAAAATCAAAAATCAGGTGTACACTAAAATGTCAAGTTGTTAACCCCTCGTACGTGCGGTAAACACCCAAGATGGCGACTCACCTCGTAGAATATCCACGAGCTGAATATCGTCTGCACGCAGTTGTAGACCACCAACACGTTGCGTAGGTCGTATGGCTTTCTGTTCTCCATCAGCCGAGGTCCCAGCACCTTGCTGAAGTAGGCGTAGAAGAGACAGAGGAAGAGCGTCGGCAGCGGCGACGACATCATGAACCAGTCGTTGACACGGGGATCTGAAACATGGACAATATTCTCCATCAGCCGAGGTCCCAGCACCTTGCTGAAGTAGGCGTAGAAGAGACAGAGGAAGAGCGTCGGCAGCGGCGACGACATCATGAACCAGTCGTTCACACGGGGATCTGAAACATGGACAATATTCTCCATCAGCCGAGGTCCCAGCACCTTGCTGAAGTAGGCGTAGAAGAGACAGAGGAAGAGCGTCGGCAGCGGCGACGACATCATGAACCAGTCGTTCACACGGGGATCTGAAACATGGACAATATTCTCCATCAGCCGAGGTCCCAGCACCTTGCTGAAGTAGGCGTAGAAGAGACAGAGGAAGAGCGTCGGCAGCGGCGACGACATCATGAACCAGTCGTTGACACGGGGATCTGAAACATGGACAATATTCTCCATCAGCCGAGGTCCGAGCACCTTGCTGAAGTAGGCGTAGAAGAGACAGAGGAAGAGCGTCGGCAGCGGCGACGACATCATGAACCAGTCGTTCACACGGGGATCTGAAACATGGACAATATTCTCCATCAGCCGAGGTCCCAGCACCTTGCTGAAGTAGGCGTAGAAGAGACAGAGGAAGAGCGTCGGCAGCGGCGACGACATCATGAACCAGTCGTTGGCACGGGGATCTGAAACATGGACAATATTCTCCATCAGCCGAGGTCCCAGCACCTTGCTGAAGTAGGCGTAGAAGAGACAGAGGAAGAGCGTCGGCAGCGGCGACGACATCATGAACCAGTCGTTGACACGGGGATCTGAAACATGGACAATATTCTCCATCAGCCGAGGTCCCAGCACCTTGCTGAAGTAGGCGTAGAAGAGACAGAGGAAGAGCGTCGGCAGCGGCGACGACATCATGAACCAGTCGTTCACACGGGGATCTGAAACATGGACAATATTCTCCATCAGCCGAGGTCCCAGCACCTTGCTGAAGTAGGCGTAGAAGAGACAGAGGAAGAGCGTCGGCAGCGGCGACGACATCATGAACCAGTCGTTCACACGGGGATCTGAAACATGGACAATATTCTCCATCAGCCGAGGTCCCAGCACCTTGCTGAAGTAGGCGTAGAAGAGACAGAGGAAGAGCGTCGGCAGCGGCGACGACATCATGAACCAGTCGTTCACACGGGGATCTGAAACATGGACAATATTCTCCATCAGCCGAGGTCCGAGCACCTTGCTGAAGTAGGCGTAGAAGAGACAGAGGAAGAGCGTCGGCAGCGGCGACGACATCATGAACCAGTCGTTCACACGGGGATCTGAAACATGGACAATATTCTCCATCAGCCGAGGTCCCAGCACCTTGCTGAAGTAGGCGTAGAAGAGACAGAGGAAGAGCGTCGGCAGCGGCGACGACATCATGAACCAGTCGTTGGCACGGGGATCTGAAACATGGACAATATTCTCCATCAGCCGAGGTCCCAGCACCTTGCTGAAGTAGGCGTAGAAGAGACAGAGGAAGAGCGTCGGCAGCGGCGACGACATCATGAACCAGTCGTTCACACGGGGATCTGAAACATGGACAATATTCTCCATCAGCCGAGGTCCCAGCACCTTGCTGAAGTAGGCGTAGAAGAGACAGAGGAAGAGCGTCGGCAGCGGCGACGACATCATGAACCAGTCGTTGACACGGGGATCTGAAACATGGACAATATTCTCCATCAGCCGAGGTCCGAGCACCTTGCTGAAGTAGGCGTAGAAGAGACAGAGGAAGAGCGTCGGCAGCGGCGACGACATCATGAACCAGTCGTTCACACGGGGATCTGAAACATGGACAATATTCTCCATCAGCCGAGGTCCGAGCACCTTGCTGAAGTAGGCGTAGAAGAGACAGAGGAAGAGCGTCGGCAGCGGCGACGACATCATGAACCAGTCGTTGACACGGGGATCTGAAACATGGACAATATTCTCCATCAGCCGAGGTCCCAGCACCTTGCTGAAGTAGGCGTAGAAGAGACAGAGGAAGAGCGTCGGCAGCGGCGACGACATCATGAACCAGTCGTTGACACGGGGATCTGAAACATGGACAATATTCTCCATCAGCCGAGGTCCCAGCACCTTGCTGAAGTAGGCGTAGAAGAGACAGAGGAAGAGCGTCGGCAGCGGCGACGACATCATGAACCAGTCGTTGACACGGGGATCTGAAACATGGACAATATTCTCCATCAGCCGAGGTCCCAGCACCTTGCTGAAGTAGGCGTAGAAGAGACAGAGGAAGAGCGTCGGCAGCGGCGACGACATCATGAACCAGTCGTTGACAAGGGGATCTGAAACATGGACAATATTCTCCATCAGCCGAGGTCCCAGCACCTTGCTGAAGTAGGCGTAGAAGAGACAGAGGAAGAGCGTCGGCAGCGGCGACGACATCATGAACCAGTCGTTCACACGGGGATCTGAAACATGGACAATATTCTCCATCAGCCGAGGTCCCAGCACCTTGCTGAAGTAGGCGTAGAAGAGACAGAGGAAGAGCGTCGGCAGCGGCGACGACATCATGAACCAGTCGTTGTCACGGGGATCTGAAACATGGACAATATTCTCCATCAGCCGAGGTCCCAGCACCTTGCTGAAGTAGGCGTAGAAGAGACAGAGGAAGAGCGTCGGCAGCGGCGACGACATCATGAACCAGTCGTTCACACGGGGATCTGAAACATGGACAATATTCTCCATCAGCCGAGGTCCCAGCACCTTGCTGAAGTAGGCGTAGAAGAGACAGAGGAAGAGCGTCGGCAGCGGCGACGACATCATGAACCAGTCGTTCACACGGGGATCTGAAACATGGACAATATTCTCCATCAGCCGAGGTCCCAGCACCTTGCTGAAGTAGGCGTAGAAGAGACAGAGGAAGAGCGTCGGCAGCGGCGACGACATCATGAACCAGTCGTTCACACGGGGATCTGAAACATGGACAATATTCTCCATCAGCCGAGGTCCCAGCACCTTGCTGAAGTAGGCGTAGAAGAGACAGAGGAAGAGCGTCGGCAGCGGCGACGACATCATGAACCAGTCGTTCACACGGGGATCTGAAACATGGACAATATTCTCCATCAGCCGAGGTCCCAGCACCTCGGCTGATGGAGAATATCAGCCTATTTTCTTGTCTCAATGGTTGCCGTATGAAATTTAATTTTAGAAGTGTGCCAATTAGTGTTAACCCAAAGTTTGTCTTTTATCTGATCATGATTAAAATTTGAGATCAACTGGTTCACGGGTTTGGTCTCCAATCGTATCGGAAATTTCCTAGTTTTTAGCGGTTTTGTTGAATAAACGGTTCCTAATTAATAAGGTACCAAGCAAAAATGAAAAAGTGCTATACAAATATACAATCATACTGATCATGTGAACATCCTTTCTAGTGGAGCGGTCGCTCCACCCAGCCAAGTCGTACCGTACACTCACACTCACTCAACATACCGTATATGCATAATAAACTGAGGAGCAGACCAACCACTTTTCTGTAAGCAACAACACGGCATTTTCGGCCTACTGGATCGTAAAATTAGAAAATCTCACATTGTTGCGATATATCTTAATTTCGAGCTATGGCCCACCCCACTACATATACCAAATTAGGGAACAATATGTTATGCCGTTTGCGAGCTAGAGGGCCGTGAAAAACGTGAAATCACCGCCACAGCCTAAACGGCTGAGCCGATCGATCTGAAATTTTCACCACATGTGCACTTTTGGCGTCTGAGGTGCCTTTTTATAAAACCAACAGGAAGCCGCCATTTTGAAACCGGAAGTGACGTATTATCTCGAAAACAGCTAGACCGTTAGGAATTAAACCAGCGCCAAATGATTCAGACGGTCATCTATATGGAATATCAATAGTTAAAGTAGAGATGTACTATTACCGAAACCGGAAATGACGTCATGAAAATGAAGAACTAGATTTAAATGACCTCTTACTACAATAACTACATATTCAGAAGGCTTATAATGATACATAACATTTATAGAAATAAATTCTATGTGGCAGTAATTTTAGTCGCCATTTTGAAAACCGGAAGTGATACCATATCTCGAAAACGGCTGGACTGATTGTAACGAAGCTTGCGCAATTCTTCATGGAATATCACTTTAAGCTTAGGTATATTGAGCACCAAACACAATTTTTCGTATTAACCAATTCGGAAATGGCGTATTTTTTAAAAGTAATTGGTCATTGTTGCTCCGATGTGTGTTACAAGTTGTGTAAATAAACTAAAAAAATAAGTGATATCCCCATAAAAAACACTCCGTGTAAAAATACCCGCCAAGTCTCTTCAACTATAAAAAATAGAAGAAATCTAAAAATTCAACACTGAAAAGAAGTGATATCAAAAAATGAGCCAAGTCAAAACTTAATTTTAAAAACCAAAATATACTTGGCGCATCGTTTTTAAGGGCATTATAGGTATATTATATATATTTAGGTACATTTAATTTTTGGCATATGCTTCTATACTATTTATATACACGATGCGCCAAGTATATTTTGGTTTTTAAAATTAAGTTTTGACTTGGCTCATTTTTTGATATCACTTCTTTTCAGTGTTGAATTTTTAGATTTCTTCTATTTTTTTATAGTTGAAGAGACTTGGCGGGTATTTTTACACGGAGTGTTTTTTATGGGGATCAAAGTTACACCCACTAATGAAACAATTTTTCTCTCTCAATTTTCTTAAACGACCTAGCGCTAGTTTCACTTTAAAATCCAATATTTCAAATTAACAACATTTGAGTTCGATTCCCCGATCGTCCTTTTGACTGTAGTTATCGCGGTTTCCCTCAGTCCGTGAAAAAATTGTGGGGAATGTTCCATACTAATAGGCCACGTCCGCCTCCTTTCCACCACCCTTATACCTATTCTACATCATCATCTCCTAATCATCATGATCATTGATCCATCGCCACCAACCTGGTGTTTTCTGACTTGGATTTGAAACCGAAAGTGCTGATCTTCACAACTTCTACTTTGAAATTGATGATTACCGAAGGCGGGACAAATGCGACAATGCATACAGGAAGGGAAATATGCATCAGTATCTCGATGTTTTCAAGTACCACTTTTTAGTTTATCTTTTAAGTGATTTCTCTGTACTATCTGGGACACAAGATTACCGACTTGTGTTACTCATTTATGAGTGAAATTCAAAGGAAATTTGATGCGGTCCTTAAGTATGACTACATTATTGACTAATTTCCTGGAATTTTTGTGTTTTCGATATTGTTGTGTTCATACCTTCGCCAGTAGAAGTAAAAAGTGAGGTTAAGAGGCAAACGGAAGCGAGGGGGAATCGCACGGTTCGTCAGAGCGTTTTTTTTAAACTTTGTCTTCCCACTGAATAATTTTAAAAAATCAGATAGAAACGACCCATAACAGCCTAATAGACTAAATAATGCCGCCCATTGGAGTTCATTATGACCTCTGGTACGACCTCAAAGTGTTAAATACGATATTTTTAGTAAAAAAATCGTATTTAACACTTTGAGGTCGCACCAGAGGTCATAAAGCATTGCAGTTTGCGGCATTATTTAGTCTATTGGGCCGTTATGGGTCGTTACTATCTGATTTTTTAAAATTATTCAGTTTGAAGACAAAATTTCAAAAAACGCTCTGACGAACCGTGCGATTCCCGTTCGCTTCCGTTTGCCTCTTAAGGTGATACTAACGCTCGGCCGTTTTAGAAAATTGAGAGGGAAAAATTGTTTTATAAGTGAGTGTAACTTTTACAGGATGTTCACATGATCAGTCTGATTGTATATTAGTAGCCCTTTTTAAGTTTTGCTTATTGCATCGTTAATTAGGCGCCGGTTATTCAACAAAACCGCGCAAAACGATGAAATTTGCGATACGATTGGAGACTAAACCCGTAAACCAATTGATCTCAAATTTTAATCATGATTAAATGAAAGACAAACTTAGGGTTATCCCTTGGCACATTTTTGAAATTTAATTTTATACGGCGCCCACAGAGACGAGAAAATAGCTAATTTTTCACCAAAAATCCACTAATTATTACTAATTAACGAAACAAAAAATTAAAAATGTACCAAGGGATAACCCTAAGTTTGTCTTTTATCTAATCACGATTAAAATTTCAAATAATTTGGTCTACCCATTTCGTCTCCAATCGTATCGCAAAAAGTGTCTACAAAAAGCAGCAAAATCGCTCGCGCTTGCAGCACCTTAAAGACTATTTTTTGTGTCTGGGGCTTAACGTCGCACTGTTCTGCAGCGAGGCTAATGGCGACGGATGAATGATTATGAGGATGATTGGTTGATGATGGTGAAGAGTGGGTAAGGATGGAAGGTGGGAAGGAGGCGTTCGTGGCCTATTAGTAGGGTACCTTCCCAGCATTTGCCTGTGGACTGAGGGAAAAACACGAAAACAGTCAGGAAGGACGGCCGCGGGAATCGAACCCGGGCCTCCGGAATACAAGTTCAGAGCGTTACCACTCACCCAACTTGTTCCGCTTTAGCATGCTCTTTGACTTACTGGAAACGTAGCAATCTGCGGTGCTAAATGAAGTTTTACATTTGAATCATTTAATTTGTTTTCTTAAACCAATTTTTGGCGGGTCTACCTTTGACGAAATGCGCCAGTGATTTCAACGCGTCACACTGGGCGACCTATAGTTATCTCTAAAGAAGATCAGCATAACATTAATATCATCAGAACAGGGAGTTGAAAGATTTGAACATCATTGAAAAGTGTCAGCAAAAGGCGGGCGCAGAATTTCAAACCAAAAAAAATAACATTCGAAAATCGTTCGAAAAAAAAACATTCGAAAATCGTTCGAAACTTACCGCTCTTGTTGTCGAGGACGTCATGGTAACCGGATATGAGATCGCGTACTAGCTGCGCCATCTGTGGGCCGTGTCGCGCACCGCAAGTGTCAGCGAGGAGCTGTGACGTCACGTCGTCGCGCGGTGCAAGAGTGCGAGGTCAATACTTGACCCCGTGTGACCTAGAACGAGAGAGAAACAGGGAAATTATTGAGGACGTCGCCTTTTTCAACCCACCCCCGATATAGTAGACAAAATCATATTGGCAATCTGGGTTGCACCCCCGTCGGTTGTACAATGTCCTGATAAATAAGGTAAAGTTCATTTTAGCCTAAAGTGGTCTTAAGGTTGCAACCGATAAATCCTGCAGCTAACTTAATCGGGACATGGACAACCGGGTAATTTATTAAAAAATCTCAAAATATACCGATAAACAGTAGTTTCAAAGTCAAGAAAATTTAATTTAGGCATTTTTCAAAATGTTGTAAAAAATCTATTTGTTTTGAATGGCCAATTGTCAGCTCTTCTTTATGAAATTGTCTTCAATTGTAATATGTTCTGTTAATTTTAAGCTATTAGCACGATTGTGATAAAAAGCACAAATAATTTACGGTTTTGGCACCACAAATGCTGATGTGTAGGGTAAGTAGCCGAACATCAACAGAGAATATCGAAGAAATGAGATCTTATGTAAGTAAGTTGTACGAATGGAAGTCCAAGTTTCACAATCCTACGGGCAACTTGCCATCTGTCACCGCACAGCTACTTCAAACGAACACGGATGACTCTCGATCCAGCAGGCAACGCCGAGCGCCCACAAGGTCGCGTGTCCCGTCTCATAATTGCCCCCATCTCCCCTATTCCCGAACCCCCCCCCCCCCCCCCATTGCATTAGTCCAATCAATAAGTAAGCATTTGTCAAGTTGAGACAGGTAAAAAACATACAGTGTCGCGTTTTCGTGGGCCCCTCCCAAATACTGAATATTCTAGTATTTGTCTGGCCAGTTGACAAATTTATGTGTTGTTGTTCTAGAATCCTTGTCTAGAGAGATTTCTAAAGACGTGGGTGGAATTTGGTAGCGTCTGTCGAGGATTCTTTGCACGTTTAAATTCATGATCGAGTCAAATAAAGTTTAAAAATTGCAAGAATAAAGGTGATTACAGATACTTTTATTGTTTTATGCTCTTACACTTTGGCAACGGATGAATGATTTGGGAGAATATGTATCTATAAGGACGGATTATTAGATGGAGTCAAAATTTGTCATTCAAATTAGACCAATCACGTAAAAATCTCAGTGTACTTATTCGTTTTTTTTTTTTTAATTTTACAAGAAATGTTATGATTGGAATTTGATTAATTTGTACACAACATACCTACATAATTATTTTAATTAAAAAAGTAAATACGTTTCAGTGACTTATTTCTAATTGTAAAAAATAGAAATTTAAATATTTTAGTCAGATTGGTACACAAAAATGCAAGCAAGGGCCACAACAGAATTGACACCTCAAACATGAAGTTTAGCCAAAAATATTCGATCAGTTATACAGAAAAAAAAATTATTAACATCTTGAAGTCCAAACGCTTCTCCAGAGGTTATACTGTAAAATAAGTTAGCGAGATCGACAAAGGGCCTTTAATTAAATGAGCTTACTGTGAAACCCTAAGGGTGACAGTTGCGTGTCATCAAATACAATAATCAACCTTAATACCATCCCAAACATCGACCCTAACACAAATCCGCTCAAATTAACACACCTAAATCCACCGAATTTCATTCCCCACCGACATCTATCGCCGATTAACGACGCACGGTTAATTAACGACGCCGACGCGGCATTGATAGCGGCGCCTAGTTAGCATCGTAATCGTCGACAATGACGTCATGCAGCGACGCCGTGACGTCAGACGTCGAGGGGGGGGGGGGTAATGAGCCGACGCCTAGAGGAGGGGAGGGGAAACACCTGTAGTAGAGGCGGGTAAATGTCAGCTGGCGAAATGGCAACGCTGTTTCTGTAGTTTCCTGGATTAATGACCGAGGGAAGAAGATTGTGATGGATAGCGGAAAATGCGTTAAGTAAAATCTGAATATTTATAACTTCGAGATTTTAAAAAGTTCGCAAAAATACTCAAGATTCTTGACATTTGCTCTGTTGGGATTTGCTACTAATTATGTTTTCGTTAATAAAAGAAAGAAGAAGATAATATACCAGGAACCAACTAGTAAGTCACAAATATTTTGAACAGAAACACTGGTATTGTCAAATATAAAATAAAAAGAGTCTGCAATATTTCGTCGATGCGTTCGATCGACTTTGTCAAGCAAGACTGACAGTCTTGCTTGACAAAGTCGATCGAACGCATCGACGAAATATTGCAGACTCTTTTTATTTTATATTTGACAATACCAGTGTTTCTGTTCAAAATATTTGTGACTTACTATGTTTTCGTTGATGTTGAAGGCCACACTTTTATCCCATATTGTGGCTAAATAAAGACATAATTTGAATTCAATTTATTATCAGATCTTTAGTCTACATATTTAAAACACGACCACTAAGGCCAGGTAGGACCAACTCTGGATTAAGTTAACTCTCGATGATTAGTGGAAATTAGTGAATCTTATTGGCTATGGAATTCGCGCCAGCTTGTTTCATTGGTTAACCCTCGAAAGTTAACTTAATCCAGAGTTGGTCCTACCCGGCCTAAGTATTGTTGTACTGTGTCAGGTTTCCCTGCAATCTGGTAAAATGTAAGACCATCTCAGCCGTCGCAGCGAAACTTGACCTTGATGCATTACGTTACCACAGACGGCGCGCTCTGCCAATATAAATGGAGAACAGAGTTTCAAATCCCGAACAAAGTAGCGTCTGTCAATTTTGTCTAATTTTAATGTGTTTTTATGTTCCCTTGAGGTAAAAGAAGGCAAACATAAAGAAAACATCTTCGAAGTAGCATTCATTTTATGATGATATAACTAGAATATATACACGTTTATAAATGTTGAGTGAGTATAAATGTAAAATGTAAAATGTCTGCTCAAAATCATCACCAATGACACCGTTAAAATGTTAGCTCCTACGCCACAACAATTATTTGTGTCCTCATTATTTAGACATCCTTCCGGTTAATGAGGGGAAGAAAATAATTTGTAACATCGTTAAGGGTGACATTTTATAAATTAAGAACCCAAAAATTTCGCCTTTTTATGGTGTTGTCATGAAACTAAATTCGTGTAATTTCTGAAAAATCTGTTAAAAATTGTCATTGTTTGTAATATCTGTAAACTGTAATTGTATGTCTGTTGTTATCCCTATAAAACAGGATTCCTGTAAAGTTTCCTGTAAGGCTCGACGTCGAAATTCTTTAAAAACTTTTATTAGCAAAAAGTCGGTAACGAAACAGCGAACTTTATGACAAAAACAAATCATTAGTTATGCAAAATCCCCGAAGACAAAAACAACAGCATAATGCCGTCCGAACACTGGGTGGGGTGTAGTGAGGGAGTGGGGGGGGGGTAATGTTTACTACCTGGCAGACCCACCCATCTGCAGGGACATCACCCCCCGTAAACACAATCACCCTAAAGGGCGTCGCCCCCGCTAGCTAAATCACCGGCCTAACGGTGATGTACAGCCACTCAAGACTCTCTAACCCAGTTCCACGGTGAGAAGAGCGCGTTACAAGACAACTTACACGGCACTCTCGCTCTCGATATGTTTAATGATGATTTCACATGTTCTATTCGAGAAACTGGAGGCAAAAGAGCGTAGCAAGACGACTTATATTTTATCTAGTAAATTACCATTTTTTTTTAAATAAATGTTTACGTTTTCTTTCGAAAAACGACGGACAAACAAGAAAACGTAGACCAAAAGCGATTTCGATGGTTTAAATTACTATACAAGTGTTTATTGTCTATAAGATATGGTAAAGATAGCGTTACAAGCCATCCCGTTTCGGATATATTTTTAATGGGAAATTGAATACCATCTAATTTGTATACATTTCTCCATAAACAACTTTAAGACTAATAAAACAAATTGTTTGATTTTCTTTATAATCTAATCCAAAAATTTAAATTATATATTAAATTTTTTCCATAGCTGAAATTATGGGGAAAAAAAAGGAAAAAAAACTTTTTAAACTAGAGTTTCGAGTCGCCAGTTTTGTGTAAAATATCACCGTTTGCAATAATAAATGCATGGCCTAAATGTAACTGCATAATCGGTATTGATTAAAGCATGTGGAAACGCGGCCTTGCACATATAATCGCTGATATTGTCCACGTGACCAACTGAACAGGTTCGCAGAACGTAAGCGCCAATCAGTGCTATACGACAAAGATACGACGCTCACAAAAATCAGACTTTTCCAACCGTCCGCCATGTAGGCCCAATCAGCAAGCGCTCGGCCGTTTTAGAAAATTGAGAGAGAAAAATTGTTTCATAGTGGGTGGAATTTTGATAGGATGTTCACATGATCAGTCTGATTGTATATCAGTAGCACTTTTTTATTTTTGCTTCGTGCCTTGTTAATTAGGCATCGGTTATTCAACAAAACCGTGCAAAACTATGAAATTTCCTAGTGCGATTGGAGACTTTACCCGTGAATCAATTGATCTCAATTTTTAATCATGATTAGATAAAATACAAACTTAGGGTTAGGTATCACTTGGCACATTTTTAAAATAAAATTTCATACGGCGCCCAGCTAAACTAGAAAATATACCAGTTTTCACCAAAAATCAACTAATTATTACTAAAATATAAAGAAGCAAAAAATTAAAATTTACCAAGTGATAACCCTAAGTTTGTATTTTATCAAATCATGATTAAAATTTCAAATCATTTCGTCAACCCATTTTGCCTACAATCGTATCCAAAAAAAGTGCCTGTAACAAGCAGCAAAACCACTCGCGCTTTCTTATCATACCTAATACTTTTTAAAAACAGATTGTTAAGACAAATTAAGAGCCTATTAAGAATATCTCCATTGTAAATTAAAGAACATACGTCGTATTATTCTGACAACTGTTGACACAAATTATCGTTATTTTACGATTAGTAAAAAATTCCCGGAACACACTTTGTAAAACCCAGTAAAATTATCAGCTATAATTAGTGGGTGACGTCCGTTAAAATCCGTTATAATCAGCGCCCTATCCTGCTCGTGGCTTATCGTGATTTCACTTAATTACAGGAAACTGTAAGTGATACTGTACCCCCCCCCCCCCCCCCCCCCCCCCCACCCCCAATCCTAGGGGCGGGTTGTTTTGACTAGAGCAGGAGTCGGCAACCTGCGGCTCACTGGTGGTTTTTAAATGGCTCTTTATAATTTAAATAAAAATCTGGAATCGAAAAATTTGAAAATTCGAAAAAATAACGCCCTGCGGGGCAACAATTGGAAGGTTATTTCTTGAGTGTGTTCATTTTAGAGTCACAGAATCACTTTTTAGTTGTTGAAATTCTACAAAAACGCCATGCGGGGCAACAATTGACAAATTATTTCATTCAGTTTGTTTGGAGTCCCAGAATCACTTAGAAATGATTGAAATTCTTTAAAAAAACGCCCTGCAAAATAGCAGAATAAACTAGTAATTCAATTTATTATTTTCGGTGTATTATATTTGATTGCCTCTACTGCGGCTCCAATTATTATCTAATTTATTACATTTTCGGAAATTGGCTCCTTCACCAAAAAAGGTTGCCGACCCCTGGACTAGAGGATCGTCACGTCCCCCAAAAAACAACCCTCAAGTCCTAAATATGTCACACTGGCAAGACATCAATAATTTAGTATGTTTTCGTAGTCGCTTCCCCCATGTGTTGCTTTTTTATGATTGTGTAGGGGAGCGTGGGGTGATTTCGGATGTGGGGCACACACGTGATGTTTCATGATAAGGGACAAGGGGTTGTGTTTTCTGACGTTGTAAATATGTTTTTCGACAGTTTGGATATTTACTGCTGTGCGTAAAACTATAAACATGATTGGGGAAAATGATAACAAAAGGCATCCCCAAAAACAGATATTAATTGAATTGTACGTACTTAGAAGGCTTACTGACATTAAATTCATACATTTTGGTTCGAATTTATCCAGCTTAGGAAGAGAGCAGTCATATCAAAGGTAATGTAATCATAGATAAAATGTAAATTTCGTGAAAGCTTTCGGTTAAAACGTTGCATTAATACCACGTTTATTATTGCAAATAATTTCCAATACATAATTTAATTAATTAAATAAAGCTCTCAGAGTTTTGATTTAATATTTAAAATATCAAAGTTCAAACTTTTCACAAAAATTTTACTGGATGTTAAAAATTTACAATATTTCGTTCGCTCTCTCTCTCTGAAAGTATATTGAAACTATACTGAAACTGAATTTCCCTGCAAATTCTGGCAATTACTTTTTCTGACAAATGATGGAAAGGATCCCCACTACTAGGCCACGACCGCCTCCTTCCCACCGTCAATCGTTGGCAATTCTTCTTCATCGTCTCCCAATCATCATCATTATCATGCATCCGTCGCCATTACTGTTGCAGAACAGTGCGACGTTAAGCATCCTATAAAATATAAATAACGTGCATCGCGAGAATCATAACAGACCACGATCAACACACGTTCATTTGACTGCTTCGTTACCTCAATAAACAATAAGTCCTTCATTAGTATATACATATTTTTGGAAACTAATTTAACGCTTATAGCAATTCATCTTAAAATACCGAATTTCTCACATGTTGATTATTACAAGAAAATCAAACAAACGCACACGGGAACACCAAATCGTCGACCATTCACAGCACCAACGACCTGTCGTCGCGAGTTATTTCAACTTAGTTGCAGCATACTGTAAAATACCGAATTTCTCATTGTATGAGGCACCAATTTAACTCATGTAAAATTATTTACATTTTTAATTGAAACTAATAAACTTGGTATTAAAATAGCTTGTCATCCACGGATATAATAATTGACGGTAAACAGCTAAGCTTAAGCGCGAAGTACGGTCAATGTTTGCTGAATTGAGAAATGGAAATCAAACTGTGAACAACCAACCATTTAGTTCGGATAACCAAGCTTTGCAACTGGATTTTGCAAGAAATTTATGTGTTGCGGGCTAAACCTATAGGTTGCTAAAATGGACGTAGGTTTTCAAAAAAACGATAGAACTAAAATTTTAAACAATAACCCCCGGAAAACCAAATCTTCGTGGTCTCAAAATTTATTATTTTATACCGGCTATGATAAGATCAAATATCACGAAAGGATGAAAGAATTTTAATATATGACAAAATGGTTAAAGAAGGATAATTTCTTTTTAAAAGTGCTGATCCTCAGAAGTATAATATTTAAAAATAAAACAAATTACAATTTTTGACGATTTTATTTCAGTAGGTATTTCTCAATATAATATAGTAATTTACGATTTGCTGAATTATTTTTGGCCATTGGATGGGGGGTGTCATTTTTACCTCACGAGACCCAATATGTTTTTTTTAATAAATAATCGATTAGTCACAAGAGAATAAACGCAATCACCAACAATTTGACAAACCTACGACAAAAAAAACGCGTCAATGCCTAGGTTAGGTCCCCATCCCAAAGTAGGCCTAGGCCAAACGCCTCAACACAGTCAGACATTTCATCACAGCAAAGGTTAGAAATTATTGATATAATATATTTCTTCTAAAAGCGCGTACGAGGCGGTCGAAGAACGAGACTTGTTATGCACTGCATACGGACAGGTACTTTCTCTCAGCTGACGCAATTGCCCGGCCATAAGTATCATTTGATGGTCAAGTTGGGGCCAATTAGGTGGATTCCAATCGTTTTCAAGGTGGCCGCGCTCAGGTGTTACTTAAGTTCCACGTGGTGCATGGGTTCGAATTCCGGCGGAGGATGGGTTCATTTTAGTATGGTGATTAAGACGGCTGGGTAGTGAGTTTGACCTTGAAGAGTTTTGCAATCGATTTTTATCAATATCTTTTACCAATGTAATTGTTAACAAAATAAGGCTTTGTACGAGTATTCAGAAGAGTTCAATAAAAATAATTCCATAGCTTGTAATGGTTTATTAGATTTACTTTGTCCTACATACGTTTAGTGCCCGAAAATTAGTAAAATTATGGCACTAAACATCTGTTGGACAAAATAAAACTAATAGAATATTCCAAACTATGAATATTTTCATTGAATGTTCTGAATACTCGTACAAAGCCTTATTTTGTTAACAATTACATTGGTAAAAGATATTGAGAAAAATCGATTAAAAACTCTTCAAGTCCACGCTCACTACTCTTAAGGTGCTACAAGCGCGAGCGATTTTGCCGCTTGTTGCAGTAACTTTTTTTTGGATGATTGGAGACAAAATGGGTTGACGAAATGATTTGAAATTTTAATCGTGATTAGATAGAAGACACACCTCGGGTTATCTCTTAGAACATTTTTTTTCTTTGTTGATTAGTAATTTTTGGTGAAAAATGGTCTATTTTCTTGTCTCGCTGGATGCCGTATGAAATTTAATTGAAAAAAATGCGCCAAGTGAAAACCCTAAGCTTGTCTTTTATCTAATGATGATTAAAATTTGAGACCAATTAGTTCACGGGTTTGGTCTACTATCTTAAAGGAAATTTCATAGTTTTGCGCGGTTTTGCTGAATAACCGGCGCCTTATTAACAAGGCACGAAGCAAAAATTAAAAAGTACTACTAATATACAATCAGACTGATCATGTGAACATCCCATCAAAGTTACACATTTTTCTCTCTCAATTAGCTAAAACGGCCGAGCGCTTACCACCTCAAACACCACGGAAATGACCAGGTCCACTAAAACATACACGTGTCAATCTTGTGTCTGGGATGGAACTGTCATAATTGAAAGTGATATTTACTCGCGATCTGTGTCAGGCCAATATTTATTTTTATGTAACCGACGAGCACAATATTTGTTCTAGTACTTGTGGAAGTCCACGGAAATCCTGGCTACACACATTGTAAGTGTTTAATTATACTCAACGGTAATAATCAGTAACCGATTAATTGATCATTAAAATCGCTTGGCTGATCTTTCGATAAAACAGGTAAAATTATAAATCATTTGACGTAAAGGAAATCCCATGCTCGGAAGAACAAAAGTAATTAATTGTCACTATTTTTCGTTTCCTAGTAATAAAGCTATTTATAAACGTAATAAAAGTCTAAATGAGAATAATATTGTTGGAGAAAAGTTCTTAAGAGTCCTGGGGACCGCTATGGAAACTGACGGATAGTGTCAAATTTTCCCAAAATACCTCAGTCTCCCCAAGGCTCGTTATTAACTCCACTGTTATGCAACTTTGGGAAGTAGTTTTGATACCCATTATCTCGTAAAACTATTGAGAAATTTTAACAAAAATATTTAATGAAAATAAAGTTTTATTTTTCACATGTTTCATGAAAAAAAAAAAATACAAAAAAATACTTTTTTTGTTTCAAGTATTTCTTAAAAATTTTCAATAACTATTACGAGAAAATGGGCACCAAAACTACCTCCCAAAGTTGCATAACAGTGGAGTAAATAATGAGCCTTGGGGAGACTGAGGTAATTTCCACTGTGGTCTTCCAAATGAGATCAACAATCTGAGGTTACCCGCGCGGCCGTTTCCCGACTGAGTTTTTCGTTGTTTCCCTCAGTCGCGAAGGCAAATGAAGGGAAGGTTTCCCACTAATATGCCACGACCGTCTCCTTCCCACAATCCATCCTGAGCTATTCATCATCATTTTCCTTTCGTCTTTTACATTCATCTTTCACCAGTAGCAGTAATTAATAGAAATTCATCGGCAATACATTTTAAGGAGTAAGGACAATTAAATTTTTAGACTTTTACAGACAATGAACACTATAGGGGGCGTACGTACAGAAATATTATTAATAATACGAAGTATTGAACGTTATCTAAATCACAGAGCTATGAACTGATAATTTTATTGGATAACTGTTTTAACTTCATTATGGACGCACAGTTAGAAAATAACACGAAACCCAAATTAATTTAAAAGCGAATTAATCCGTTGCACAAGACTTCATAAAATCTATGCTTAACTGTTAGGCAATTGGTTACTATTGTTGCAATCAAAATTGAAGGTTGAAGAAGCTATAAAGAAAATCACTGTCACTTTAGAAAAATCATAAAAATCCCACAATTATAATAAGAAAAGAAAACATAAGAAAATTAGTCAATTAAAAATCGTGGGTATACAAAAACTGTGAATTTCCTAACCTTGCGATAAAAAAGAAATAAGAAATATTAAAAAAGTCCCTGCTCAACCAAGAATAAAAATAATCATGTCCATGTAAAAAAGTGATAAATGTATTACTAATTTATATGGCAGCTGTACTTGTGGGTGGTAAAAGTAATAATAATTTAATAGTACATTGAAAGATTTATTACAATTGGTAATTAATTTTATACCTACATATCAAAATAATCAATCAATGTATTGTAAATTAGAAAATAATTTGACATTTTTTTTAGAGTGATAATAACCATGATCATGAACCATGAATAAATCATGAATTACTCCCTGGCAGGGAATCCCCCCCCCCCTCACAGCCGCGACATCTCCTGGTAAAACACCTCATCAAAAAGAGATTACCACCAATTAGTTCCCCATGCGACCACTTGCTGCCACGCTGGGATGTTAAATACCCAACACGTAGCCACATTAACATAACTCCCAGTTAACGAAAACCACGATGACATCGCTTTTTCAATGAGATACGAGATTTAAAACTAGAATTGAAAAATAGATTGCTTATATTTTACCGCTTGTTGCAGGCACTTTCTTGGATACGATTGGAGACAAAATGGGTTGACGAAATGATTTGAAATTTTAATCATGATGAGATAAAAGACAAACTTAGGCTTATCACTTGGTACATTTTAAATTTTTGGCCTTATTTAGTACTAATTAGTTGAATTTTGGTAAAAAAAAATGAATATTTTCTTGTCTTGGGTGCTTTTTATTTGTCTGTGCCTTAACGTCGCACTGTTCTGCAGCGAGGCTGATGGCGACGGATGAATGATTATGATGATGATTGGGAGATGATGGTGAAGAGTAGTTAAGGATGGAAGGTGGGAAGGAGGCGGTCGTGGCGTATTAGTAGGGTACCTTCCCAGCATTTGCCTGTCGACTGAGGGAAAACCACGAAAAACCCCAGTCAGGAAGGACGGCCGCGGGAATCGAACCCGGGCCTCCGGAATACAAGTCCAGAGCGCTTAACCTGTTCCGTGTCTTGGGTGCTGTATGAAATATAAGTTCGCGTCTGGTACCGAATTCCGGTTCGAGAATTTGCTCGTACCGGTGCTCGCTCATCAACGCGTTACACCGAGCGTTTTCCTAGTAACAATTCTGCTTGTTAGACTTCAGGTACCTACACTAAACAACTGCAAATGTGATTGGATCGAAGCGTGTCATCTTGGCCATCAGATCTCTTGAAAACAACGCTTTGGGTTCGAATGCAGTCAGCAAGACGAGAACCAGGAAAACATGTTGATCAAGAGAAACAGTCAATTCCAGACAATACCTACGACATTGCATCGCATAGCCAAGCCACAGAGTCAAACAATAACAATGAACAATGACGATGTCAAAGAAAACGCTTTTATGGTTTATCCTTAGGTACAAGAACATTATTAACTTGATCCTTCCTTAAGAATTGAAATTACCAACTTGTGGAATTTGGAATGTGAATCCATCCATTGTGTTTTAGTGACTAATTCCCAAAATGTTACACTCATCCTTTTCAAATATCAAAGTTTAAGTATACAAACTTCGTTCGGCATTATTATGCGATCTTCCCACCGTTCTTCATTACCTATTCTTCATGATCAGTCTGATTGTATACCTGTTAGTAGCACTTTTTCATTTTTGCTTCGTGCCTTCTTTTATGCGCTTGTTATTCAACAAAACCGCTCAAAACTTAGAAATTTCCGATACGATTGGAGATCTTACCCATGAACCAATTGATTTTAATTTTTAATCATGATTAGATTGAAGACAAACTGAGGATTATCACTTGGCACATTTTTTAAATTATTTTTTATATGGCCCCCAAACTGAGACAAGAAATATCTATTATTTTTCACAAAAAATCAACTAATTATATTGCTAATTATAACGAAGCAGATAAATTAAAATGTACCAAGTAATAAACCTACGTTTGTATTTTGTCTAATCATGATTAAAATTTGAAATAATTTCGTCAACCCATTTTGTCTCCAATCGTATCCAAAAAAAAAAGTGCCTGCAACACGCGGCAAACTCGCTCGCGCTTGCAGCACCTTATCTAAAAAAAAACTGGCGATGAAACCGCCAACTATTCTCGACAACGCAAAGAAAATCTCTGCACGCCCGCACGGAAAAGTGAAGACGCCGCGCTGACATTTTCCTCGGGAACGTCAAGAGGGAAAGTCCTCGCGATGAGATGACAAACGTGCCCGAAGAAAGCGGCGGCAGTTTCCACAAACACGGCGATATCGCGTTCAGAAAGGTCAACGCTTCGAGTCCGTGCGGGAGACAAAGATGATTGTGATGATCAGCAAGAACGGAGTGGACGAATATTATGAAGATGCTTTGGATGTTCGAGAAAGCCAAAAGTCCATGGGCGTCCGCAGGGAGGGGCAAGGGGGGGGCGCTTGCCTCCCCCCCCCCCCCGGATGTCAGGATAACATACACATTTTCTGGGGTTTTACATTAGTTTCATTTTATAACCAAACAAATTAAAGAAAATTGATTTCAAAGTGTCAAAAAACCAAAAAATTCCTTGTGGGGCAGGTTTGAACATATCTCCCACCACCCCGAAGTGCAATATTTAAAAACTATTGAATATTTCAACAAAATACACTTCATAACGTCTCAAAATTGATTCCAAAACGTCCAAAAATCAAAATACGCCCTGCGGGGCAGGGTGGAGGCGCCCACCACACCCCCCTTAACCCATAAAAAGTTTTCCTTGCCTTGCCCCCCACCTGGAAGAAATCCTGCGGACGCCCATGCAAAAGTCCAGACTAGATTAAATTCGAGGTTATATTGCGCACATTAATTCTTAATTTTTTACATTTTTATGATAATTGGTAGAGAACATAGGGAGGGGTCGACCTAACAGGCCCGATCCGGGGTAGTCTGAAACTTGTGGAAAAGCCAGTTCAGAATGGGGACAGACCGGGGGACTTCGGGCCGGTGGGACACGATTTCAGGGGATCACCATCTCGAGGGAGGAGGGGGTCGCGAATTTGGGGAGTCCGCGAATTTGGGAATTTGGCAGTCCATCGGGGGGCCGAAAGTAAATTTTTTCGATTTTGGTTGCACATCATTTGGATGCTCTATTATTGTCAGTATTCTCTTACAAAACTCACGTGACCATTACAAATATGATTGGATGACGGCAGAAGGACTAGCTTCTTGGGTCGCACCTCAAGAACAACTGAAATGAACTTCCGGCATTCTGGCTCTGAGGTACAGAAATAGTACGTCATCTCTTGTCTCGTTGAGTTCAAAGTGCAGGACGTGTCGGATTCTTCTCTGAGCGTAACATCCCTTAGAAATGCATTTTATGTAGATTCTATCGCATTTAGCAGTAACTCTATCTTTTTCCTTACATCTAAAGTGTGTTGTAGTAGTGAGTAATAAAAATAATAGAATGTACACTTGGCACAACTAAAAAAGTTCTCTCAATGTTAGATCGCATTCAAAAGTGCGTCCAAGCGATCTCCTTGTCTCACTCTAGTAGGCGACCTCTCATTGCAATGATAATAACAAGCTTTGATCGTTACGGAACATGACCAGTCATTCATGTATTTACGATCATTTTTATTGCCAAAGTGTTCATAAAAAGGTGTCATTTGTAGAGTATTTGTACGATTTAACAGTCGTAAAAGTTTAAATTTAACGTTTTCCGACGTTCATCCAGTTACTTACGTAGGATACCTTTCCGCAAGAAATTGACTCTTAGGTACACTCGACAAATCATAAAACGGTATTTGAACGAAACAGATTGGCTGCTGGTCAGGTTCATTGACAATCAATCCTTGTATTATCAATGAAATCAGAGCTCACCTACTAGAGGTAGATGACAAGTTAGCATAGACTTTATCGGATGATGCCATCACATTTTTTTCAGACAATCCATTTCTTTCAAATACCGTTTTATGAATTGTCGAGTGTACCCAACAAAAGATAAAACTGTAGGTATTCGAAAGAAACAGATTGCCTGAAAAATATTTGATGGCATCATCCGATGAAGTCTATGATAATTCGTCATCTAACTATAGTAGGTGAGATCTTATGCCATTGATAAATAACAAGGATTGATTGTCAAGGAACCTGATCAGCAACCAATCAGTTTCGCTCAAACGGAACAGGTTGGCTGAGTGGTAACGCTCTGAACTTGTATTCCGGAGGCCCGGGTTCGATTCCCGCGGCCGTCCTTCCTGACTGGGGTTTTTTCGTGGTATTCCCTCAGTCGACAGGCAAATGCTGGGAAAGTACCCTACTAATAGGCCACGACCGCCTCCTTCCCACCTTCCATCCTTACCTACTCTTCACCATCATCTCCCAATCATCATCATAATCATTCATCCGTCGCGCTCAAATATCGCTCAAATACAGTTTTACAATTTGTTGAGTGTACGTCGATGCTCACAGCATAATGATTCGTTCGTTTATTCCGCTGCGGTACAGATCGGAGCCTGTGGCTGCCCACGTGCGGGCTCTGGAAATAGCCGGAGCGTTCAGCGGGAATGTGGCACGAGGTCGCGGCGATAATGTGCGTCAAATAGCCGCCGCGGTGACACTGACCAGGGTCAATAGCGCGGCGTCCGTGCCGTGCCGAGCCGAGCCGAGCAAGCAGGGTCAATAGCGCGGCGCCCGTGCCGTGCCGAGCAACACCAAGCAGGGTCAATAGCAAGCCGTACGTGCCGTGCCGCGTCCCTTTTTTCCCGCCAAGAGCGGCATAGAGCCAAATATAAGATACAAATTGTCATTTGGCAAACGGTTATGAATATCGAAAAAGCAAGCCAGAGGATGACATGTATTGAACCTTTATCTACATTTTCATCGCTTACTGACATAACTTTGCTCCTACTATGCGGTCAGCTGTCGGGCACGAAAACGCTCCGTCTCTCGTCCGTAGCTCAGACAAAGCATTTTCGTGTGACTATATGACACACAGTGACAGCGAGTGAGACAAGATCTCTTTTCTAACATTTTTCAGTCAATCAGATTTATTGAGCGATCATTTTGCTATGTACTTATGCGATCGAAATACCCTTCCGCATAACCAATATTCTGTAATACGTCCCATTAAGACATGCAAGAACTATTACAATGTCAAGATGGCATACGTAATGACAATAAGTTACATAATACGGTCCCTCACCAAGAACAAACAGACAATAATCATCTGTTTTATAGCACGAAGATAAAATCATAAAGACAGGTAGCAACAGATCAAAGTCCAACTTAGCAGTGCAAGGAGCTATAGGAGAATTGCGAGTAGAAAACCACCCGATCATTAATGACCCACTTGTCAACAATGCAGTTCTAGATTGCAGTCAGGCCCTAATTGCTTGACTGACAAGTACACGCCAATCAAAATAGATTTGCAATGAAAGTCAGTGACTTTTGAGCGGCCTCCGGAATTAGGTTTCGATTTCATTGAAGATGATACAATAATTAACGATTACGTTTGTCATGTTTTACAACTTTTTAGGCGAGTGCTAGAAATCACTGGGCCACTGATCATTAATTGGCAAGTAAACTTGAAATCTGCAATAGGTAACGAGTTGACATCACAATTTGGTCTTGCCTTGGAAACATTTTGTGTGTTCATAAAATTTTTATCACAAGACGTAGAAGCCTCGGTTTTTCCTGTAAACTATTAAAACTGGGTAATGTTCAAAGTTTTGTTCACATTACTGCATTTTTACCGTAGAGTAGTACATTCCCATCATGGTTTTGTGGGCTGATTGGCACTTAAGAGGTTGACATTTGCACGGTAGTTATCACTTCATTACGTCATATAAAGTAGCAGAAAACGGCAACACATATATTCCAACTATAGGACAACACTTTGACAATTAGTGAGCCAGGGTCGTACATTGTTTTGTCAAAACAATCGATTAGCTTATACATTTGTGATAACACAAACACTTCGGCGATATAGCTATAAAGTATAAAACATTTATAAGGCAATAAGTATAGTAAGCTACTGCTTATTGACGACGAATGAATGATGATAAGAAGAGATAGGGAAGGAGGCGGTCGTTGCCTACTAACAGGGGACCTTCCCATCATTTGCCTCTCGTCTGAGAAAAAACACAGATAAACCTCAGGGCTAGAATATTAAAAAATACGGAATATCCGGAGTGTAACTTTACAGTTTGAAAAAACTGCGTAAAAATGTTCGTTTTATTATTATTAACTCGACTATTCTTATTGATCCATGATGAAATATCCACTGAAAGATGATATTGACAGGCAACTTTGGCAACATGTCAAAAGATCTAGGTAACTTTGATTCTTTGTACCTCTGTAATATTGTCCTGCATATCATCAAACATAATTTAGACACGAGTTTACGATAAAAAAGAAGGAGATTGATTGCTTTTGTGAGCTATTTTTGGCTATTTCTTTTGAATATCTTTCAGTCAGAATGTAAAATTGTTATAATAATATAATATGTTTAATATCTTTGTTGATTTTGATTGAACCTTGATTGGTCACCGCAGTTTTTGTGGAACTTAGGAACTAAAACGTTCCATTTGTAAGAAACTTTGGAACATATTATTTTACTTTATCTTTTAAAATCCTCTCCAATAGAATAGTAAATTTATTATCTAGTTAAAGGTAGATACATAACACACGTATGGGTAGATATAACTCGATAACTTTCAATGTGGTCCACTAGCTGAAACGGTTGGAAATGGAATGAAGGTTTGAGGAAGTGCCAGCCGCGTGGGCAGATAATCTCCGACAGAAGCGGGACATGGTCAGGTGCAGGTGGCCAGGTTACTCACAGTCACGCGGGGGATATCCCAGGAAACATCGCCCACGCAGACAGGTATCATGATATAGTGGTTTTACGATCGAGCTGTCGGGGACGCTCACTGACACCCACAAGCTAGCGGACATTTGGCGGTTGCGAAGTCGCTCATGAAGTTGATGATGATGAGGAATAGGTGAAGACATGGTCTGGTGGCAGGTTACTCACGCGGGGGATATCCCAGGAAACATCACATCGCCCACGCAGACAGGTATCATGATATAGTCGTCAAGATCGAGCTGTCGGGGACGCTCACTGACACCCACAAGCTAGCGGACATTTGGCGGTTGCGAAGTCGCTCATGAAGTTGATGATGATGAGGAATAGGTGAAGACATGGTCTGGTGGCAGGTTACTCACGCGGGGGATATCCCAGGAAACATCGCCCACGCAGACAGGTATCATGATATAGTCGTCAAGATCCAGCTGTCGGGGACGCTCACTGACACCCACAAGCTAGCGGACATTTGGCGGTTGCGAAGTCGCTCATGAAGTTGATGATGATGAGGAATAGGTGAAGACATGGTCTGGTGGCAGGTTACTCACGCGGGGGATATCCCAGGAAACATCACATCGCCCACGCAGACAGGTATCATGATATAGTCGTCAAGATCCAGCTGTCGGGGACGCTCACTGACACCCACAAGCTAGCGGACATTTGGCGGTTGCGAAGTCGCTCATGAAGTTGATGATGATGAGGAATAGGTGAAGACATGGTCAGGTGGCAGGTTACTCACGCGGGGGATATCCCAGGAAACATCACATCGCCCACGCAGACAGGTATCATGATATAGTCGTCAAGATCGAGCTGTCGGGGACGCTCACTGACACCCACAAGCTAGCGGACATTTGGCGGTTGCGAAGTCGCTCATGAAGTTGATGATGATGAGGAATAGGTGAAGACATGGTCTGGTGGCAGGTTACTCACGCGGGGGATATCCCAGGAAACATCGCCCACGCAGACAGGTATCATGATATAGTCGTCAAGATCTAGTTGTCGGGGACGCTCACTGACACCCACAAGCTAGCGGACATTTGGCGGTTGCGAAGTCGCTCATGAAGTTGATGATGATGAGGAATAGGTGAAGACATGGTCTGGTGGCAGGTTACTCACGCGGGGGATATCCCAGGAAACATCGCCCACGCAGACAGGTATCATGATATAGTCGTCAAGATCTAGTTGTCGGGGACGCTCACTGACACCCACAAGCTAGCGGACATTTGGCGGTTGCGAAGTCGCTCATGAAGTTGATGATGATGAGGAATAGGTGAAGACATGGTCAGGTGGCAGGTTACTCACGCGGGGGATATCCCAGGAAACATCACATCGCCCACGCAGACAGGTATCATGATATAGTCGTCAAGATCGAGCTGTCGGGGACGCTCACTGACACCCACAAGCTAGCGGACATTTGGCGGTTGCGAAGTCGCTCATGAAGTTGATGATGAGGAATAGGTGAAGACATGGTCAGGTGGCAGGTTACTCACGCGGGGGATATCCCAGGAAACATCACATCGCCCACGCAGACAGGTATCATGATATAGTCGTCAAGATCTAGTTGTCGGGGACGCTCACTGACACCCACAAGCTAGCGGACATTTGGCGGTTGCGAAGTCGCTCATGAAGTTGATGATGATGAGGAATAGGTGAAGACATGGTCTGGTGGCAGGTTACTCACGCGGGGGATATCCCAGGAAACACATCGCCCACGCAGACAGGTATCATGATATAGTGGTCAATATCGAGCTGTCGGGGACGCTCACTGACACCCACAAGCTAGCGGACATTTGGCGGTTGCGAAGTCGCTCATGAAGTTGATGATGATGAGGAATAGGTGAAGACATGGTCTGGTGGCAGGTTACTCACGCGGGGGATATCCCAGGAAACACATCGCCCACGCAGACAGGTATCATGATATAGTCGTCAAGATCTAGTTGTCGGGGACGCTCACTGACACCCACAAGCTAGCGGACATTTGGCGGTTGCGAAGTCGCTCATGAAGTTGATTGCGATGATGATGGGAAGGAGGCGATCGTGGCCTATTGCTATGGAACATTCCCAGGGGTTAACTAACTCTTAATTTAAAAGTAACTACCGTACCGATAGATCAGTATTTTTAGTTTCTTTGTTTTTTTACTATTTAAATTTTTTGTTAATTTATTAATTTTCAACTGCTCTTTTACTTGGTGTTGTGTAATTTTGTATGATTTATCACCAAGAATTTTTATAATTTTTTAGATTATTTATAGATTTTTTTTTTAAATTTTCATTCTTATGATTTCATTGTTACATTGGACTCTTTGTCTCCTCCATTGTGTCGAGTAGGAAAAAGCACACGGAAAAACCTCACTCCTCAAACCCAACATGAATTCGACTCTGACGAATAACCTGTTCTAAATATACCGCCTATTCAGTCCCGAGCTCACACCTGTCCATGTGTGACGTCATTATGATAAGAAGATGGCGCGAGATGTTATCAGCTGTGATAAGAGAGAGCCATGATCAGAGGTCTGGAATCTCACATCTTCATGAGTCAATCGCGGTCAGACCACTTGATGTTATTTATTTATTTGTTTATTTGTACAATATATCCAACAGAGTAAAACTCCACAAGTGGACATGACATATAAAATAACAACAAATTATGAAAAACTAACAGAGAAAAGCAATTGATACAATAAGTTAAAAATTAAAACAGGAAAAATTTAAATAATCACCACAAACTAAATTATACTAATCTAATGCTAATCTATGAACCTTATCTAAACTGGGGCTAAATCAAATACAAATTTATTAAAAGTGGACCTAATGCTTTCAATAGAATTGTTAAAAATATCTAATGTGTTATCAATTTGGAAGTTTAAATTATCAAAAGTATACATCATTCTATTAACACAAGAATGTTTCAAAATATTTATCCTACTTTTATGAGTTTTAAATGATGATTTGTGGCGACACTTTGTAGAGATCTACGCAATCTACGAGAAGTTACGTCAATGCTTCGCCTATAACCAGATTAGATCTACGAAGCATGTGCCTAATTAATTAAATTTCAATAAAATTTTGTATTCGGATAATTTTATCCAGATTTTTATTTTTTAATTTTGAACTAAAGATAAGCGATTTTTGTGATTTTTTAAAAGTGATTGGTGAAATTTCAATAGAATTTGTATTCGGATAATTTTCTTGGGAATTTTGTAGATTTTTTATTTTTGAACTAGAGATAAGAGATTTTTTTGTGATTTTTTGTCTAAGTATGATTAATGAGATATCAATAGAATTTGAATTTGGATAACTTTCTCAGGAATTTGTTATTTTGTTATTTTTGAACTAAAGATACCCAAGTGTTTTTTTTGTGATTTTTTGTTTAAGTGATTAGTGAAATTTCAATAGAATTTGTATTCGGATAATTAATTTTCTCGGGAATTCTGTAATTTTTTTATTTTTGAACTAAAGATAATTTTTTTTTAAAGTGATGAGGCAAAAGTCAGTACACAAAATTTTGCACCAGGAATGCGGAGAATTCTGTAAACTTCTGTAAGATTATTTTTTGAAGTTTATTTAAGTACAATAAAAAGCAAAAGCGCCGTGTGTTTAAAAATAGCTTACAAGTAATAAATTATACTCGTATGTTGTTACGGTTGAGATCTTCCAAAGTAGCAAAAGACATGAGACACTTTTGGCCTCTTCTCGATTCATATTCTTGGCATATTCTGGAGGTAGATGTACAAATCATTCTATTCGGTTACCTGCCACATATAGCTTAGTTCTGATGTTCCACAAAATAATCATAATTGTTCAAAAGGTTGGTTTCTGGATACGTATAAATTGCAGGTCAGCCGTCCATTTTCTCACACTCACTCTCACTCTTTTCAGCAATAGCCCAGCCCCCCGCTGAAATGATTTCGTGTTTGCTATTCCCGCAATAAGCGATACGTGATGGAGCCACTTCTGGCAAGCATGGCTACTGTCAGTTTACAGATTCACTTATTTGTTTTTACAGATCGGGTTTTCAAGTGCAGTGAAAAGGGAGAAATAATGGAATTGAAATTTAGTTGTCACTTTACTTTTGAAGCCTCGACAAACAACTAAAGCAAATATTGTTGTGCCCCTGTCAACCGCCATTTAGCTAATACCACAATGGCCACCAGAAAGTAATCTTGTTCCTTGTTTCTCGAATAGAATAGGGGCCCACAGGGGTACAATAATTGAATGCTGGGCCGGAAGAACCATGAAACCAACAATTTCATTATTCTGAGTAAATAGCCAAAAACAATTTCAATGCCTTATTATCACAATTTACTTATTTCGGAAGATATAATGGATATTTGTATAGAGGTATTCAATAAATGGGTACCTGAACACAAAATGTATTACAAAAACTTATTTATTTGAAACGGGTTATTTTTTCAGTACCCTTTCGGTTTGTATACTTTCCTCCGAGTTCCTCAAATACTTTAGTTGATTATCCATCCACCAGTTTTGTTTTCTTCCATTTATTTAAATGAATTAACAGTTTTGGTGACAAAATGCAGTCCGCACCGTCGGCTATCTTGAATCACATTCATGGTTCTTCCATGGCAGCCAACATTCACGATCAATTTATATAATGCTAACATTTAAAAATTCAACATTTTACAGTGTCAGTGGATAGACCTAGACATGCACATGCTAATTCCACCAAAAAAAAAAATCGAAAAAAGTGTTGGTTTCATGTTTTTTTCCGGCCCAGCATTCAATTATAAAAAAAAACATAATCAGTTTGAATGAATCAATAATACACAGTATGAAACATTTGCTGAACAATTTATATTTTTGATTTTTCTTTGCTCATGGGATTTAAAATTTACCTATTAGAAAAACCGAATTAGAAGATACATTTGAGTATCTAGTTTAGTGTAAATAACTTCTGTTTTGAGCTATCGAGAGAAAATCGTTCAGAGAAAGTGATGTAAGAATCTTTACAACCTTGTCTTTACCGTGATACACACAGAAATGGTACAACAAGGTAGACCAGGCAAGGTTGCGCGCCATGGCATTACGATTTTGTAGGTATGGATAGTTTATGTTGAAGAAATCTAGGTAAGGTGGATAAATCGAAAACGATTAGCTGTTCTGCAATACTGTATCGTGGAGACGGTGAACGAATATGATGATGGATGTGGAGGGATGTAGGGTGGGAAGGAGGCGGACGTGGCTTTCACTCTCGACTAAGGGAAACGAAAGCAACCACATGGGAATCGAGCCATATTCTGTAACTTTTAACCCCCCCCCCCCCCCGATTCGGTTGGAATCCGATTCACGGCCATAACATTGCACCGAATCGGATTCCTGATTTAAGTTAATCGGTCAATCGGTTCTAGTTTACATTTCAAAAACACAGGAATGATGGTTTTAAAATTTAACCAATGGGATGATTTGGCTAAAACTTTGTAAGATTGGGGAGAATGTTGGTTGCAATGACTTTGCAAAATTTAAAATTGATCAGACCAACCAATCGAAAGATAATTTGAAACGATCCCAGAGACCGTATAGAGTACGTTAGTATGTGTGCAAAATTTCAGATCGATTGGTTGTGCGATTTGACCTGGGCAGTGCAGGCAAAAAAAAACACACAGAGAAAGTGCCATAAGAGTACCGTGGTGATGCTCGCTACGCTCGCTCATTTACAAAACTGAACAAAGAATGCAGTTCAATATTCATTAATCATTATCATGACGAAATCACGCGTTGTGTAATGGATTATAATTTTTCTTAACTCTGACAATAATTATCAATCATGTGTACATATACTCAACCGTTACTCAACGCAGTCCCAACAATTTAAATCTTCTAAAAGGTGACTTTAAATGATTTTTAGAGAGGAAAAAGCGACCATAAGGACCTAGTTGATGGACTTTAGGAAAAAATATAAATTTTTAGAATGAAGACTATATTTTTATCATAGTAATATTTACATTTGACCCAGCAAATATACGTCAAATATAACATCAAACATTCTACATTTCGTAGAATTATTCTATACCGGCTTAGACCTTGAAAGCAGCTAACAAGAAGACCAATGATTTGCAACTGATCAAGGTGCGGTATACATAATACATTCTCGCATACAATTTGAAAATATGCTCTAAATATCAATATCCACAAACCAAAATTAAATGGATGTCAAGCCAGAATAACGCAAAAAATATTCTGGAATAAACAGAATACGGCAGGTATAAAAGTGCGGCTTTCAACCAGGGACATGAACCGGTACCGGTACCGGAACCGAAAAGAACCGATATTTTTATAGGAACCGGAACCCATATTAATTTTTTATGTGGAACGGGAACCGGAACCCTTATTTATATTAAATATTATTTGGGTTCTCTAAATAATTTTTTTTTTTACTGCATTGCCTTTCAAATCTGAAATAAAATACTACAATTTACAGTTTTTCAAATAAACGATCACCGAGTCATATTAAGGAGGGATGCCCAAGTAGATTTTCCGAAAATATTTTTTGTTGAAATGTACGACTTTTATTAATTTTTCAACATTTCAACTATATTTTTATGTAAAAGTTTCATCAAATGTCTTGTAACTTGCAACTCTCCAATTATATTGAGTTTTCAATATGATGTCTTCGGAAGATTAAGAAATTTTAACACAGGAGGTATAGGAAAATTATTTATAATTTGGCGCCTAACTTTTAAAAACGTACGGCTAGGTGTATATATAAAAATCTTAATAAATACCTCTATGTCTAATACACATAATATTAGTTTTTGGAAAAAATCTATCGGTGGAAGATAGTTTAAATCTAATATTTACTAGGAAAATTACTGTGTTTTTTCGACTTACCATGTTAAAGATAGGGCTAACTCAAATTTATAAAGTGATATATCTTGGAAATTAGTTTGGCTACCCCACTTTTTCTTGCGTTTATATGGTGCACAAGGAAATTATCTATTAAATAAGCATATTAATTCAAATATCTATCGGAGACCTCTACTTGGGCATCCCCCCTTAACGTTAGACATTTCTGAGCATGTAAGTTCCCAAAAGCCGATTAAAAAATAATTTGAATCATTGTCTGAATTTGATGGAACCGATTGGAACCCTTATGAAACCGAAATGGAACCGGGCAGTTATTTTATTTTTTCCAGGAACCGGAACAAGTTTAAAAAATTTAGAACCGTTAAATCGGAACCGATATTAATAGAGCGAGAGCTGAATAAAAAACATCACCAAAAGCCACACCTAGTCTTAATCTATCAGACAGAATTCAAACTGCAATCAGTTGTTTGCGCTTCACAGCCTTGGATCTCTCAGACACAATCTGACACCTCTAACAGATCTAAAGCAAATAGTATTTGCGATGGGCCACAATCTCGCAGCGCGCTAAGTAAATCAGAAGCCGAAGATAAGGTCGGGCAATCAGGCAGTTGCAACGTCAATGCACACAACAAATGTGTCGGTCATACAATCAACCCTAGACACTTTTCAACGGCCTAAATTCAATTTTGCACGTGGCCCTTCAGGAACCTACCTCTTTCCCAACCCCCGGGCAACGCCGGTCCAGACAATTAGTATCATTATCTTGGTTGTTCACACAACATCAAGTAGAATGCCTATGTATATGTGTTTGTCATACAATCCTGTACACCCTTTTCACCCAATCGCCGAATATTTTTCTGGCAAAGACTTCGTAAATGGGAGAAAAAATTAATTTTATAAAATTCAAGTTTTAACATTTTTTAAGTGTAATAAATGGTTGATCCAACTAGATGATGTTTTCAAATGTCATTCACGATAGTTCTGGGATGAAATTGGGGTCGTGAAAACCCTCAAGAGTAAAAAACGTTCGATTTTTTAATTCGAAATAGAGCATTCTTACTGCCAAGTGCTAATATACCCTTCATTTTACTGATGTAATAGCTGTCAAAACACAGTATGTATAATACACTTCTAAATCAGAGTTATAGTTGTATAAATAAGTAAGTTATTAGAGTTATGGTGACAGTCAATTGACGTCCCATTTACGAAATCTTTGCCAGAAAAATTCTCGCCCCCCGAGCAACGCCGGGTCAGAAAATAAGTATTATTATATTTTGCACTTGGTCTAAGTTTTAAACATAATTTAGGGTAACATAACGATGAGGGCTCGACTGAGTGAAACCACGATTATACCTCAGTCAGGGAATCGAACCCGGAATCCCTGAGCCACGTGTTCCGTTTAGCTTGGTGCAAAATGATTCAATACGTAATGCCTTACTCCACATAACTTCTGTGTCATGGCTGCTAAACGCTTGTGATATTGTGATCATTCCGGCATATTCTCATATTGACAAAGCATTGAGGTTAGGTGAAGCCTTCCCATGCTAATTCCAGACAATGCAGTTTGCCACGCACTTTTTTGTTGCATCGCTTATTGCGCAATCGAACATTGTATTTGCAGTGCTGACGAATTCATAAATCACCAGGGAAGGGAACCCAAATAATTATCGGTTCCGGTAACGGTACCGAGTTTTTAAGAATATCAGTTCCGATTCAGGGCCCTGATTCTAACTCCATTGCGGTCGCCTAGCAATTATTTCAATGTTAATCTTATGGAAGAAAAAATTGCTAGGCGGACCGCAATGAAGTGGTAGAATTAGGGCCATGGTTCCTAGAAAAAATTGAATAACGGTTACGATTCCGGTTCCGGATCCACTTCGGTTCCATAAGGGTTCCAATCATAGGCGTGCGCAGGAGAAATCATTAGGGGGGGCCAAGATGGGCGCCGGCAGGAATAATGCTAAGGGGGGAAAAGGCCTGGGAAAGGAACTTCCACGCGTTAAGGGGGGTGTGGGGGGCGCGTCCCCCCACTTTGCCCCGCAGGGCGTTTTTTGGTTTTCTGGCACTTCAAAATCATTTTTGAGACGTTTGGGAGCCAAATCTCTTACTTATGACAAAGGGTAGCTGGGGTAAGAGCCCCCAGAAGACGTGAGTCCAGGGCTCGTAGCCCCGGAGAAAAATTGTGATCCTTAAGTGGATTTGATGGATTTTTAAGAGTTTTGAACATAGCATGGCCCTTTGAATTTACAAAAAATATTTTGGTTGAAAGTTAAAAGTGCTTGCTGTAAGCAAAATAAATTTTTAGGGCAAAAACATAGCGTTTTATGAGAAAACCATGTTTCTGGAAGGTATCTAGGCAATGTTTTCGTGGTATTTTCTTTAAAATATTGTGTTTTGGATCAACCTAGTACTTCATTCCAGTGATTTGAGCAACTCCAGTCTGCCCCGCAGGGAGATTTTTTTGTTTTAACCCTTTTAAAACAAAAATTTGACACTATGAGGACCACATTTTATAATTTTTTAGTTAAGACTGATCCATTAGGGGGGGCCAAGGCCCCCCCGGCCCCCCCCGTGCGCACGCCTATGGTTCCAATCGTTTCCATCAAATTCAGGCAATAATATTTTTTTTTTAAATTAACTTTTGGGAACTAATATGCTTAGAAATATCTTACATAGTTTGACTCGGTGATCATTTATTTGAAAAACTGAAAAATTTCAGATTTTAAAGACAATGAAGTAAAAATTCAATGAAATTAATTATTTAAAGAACTCTTATGGAACCGTTACGGAACCCAAAAATATTTAATAATAAGGGTTCTGGTTTCACCTAAAAAATAAAAATGGGTTCCGGTTCCAATTAAAATAACGGTTATTTTCGGTTCCGGTGCCGGTTCCAGTCCCTGGTTATTTAGCACCGATTTTAAAAATGAAAGTTCGTGTCTTCTTTATGCATGAGACAAATTGTCGCATTGATAATTTAATGCTTCTGAATATTTATCACATAAATTGATTGATTAATTTAATAATTAGGACAAATTCATTCGAGGCTGCGATCACTTCACACGTATGAAAGAAAATGATTTAATGATTTAATCACTTAATTTTATAATTGATGTCAGACGAAATAAATCTTCCAAAGTGATAAGGTTCATCGATAATTATATTATCGACTTATATCGTACAAATTACTGAATAATTAAAATACCAGACTGTTAAGTTTTTATTTTTATTATGGTGTTGTTTTTTAGTCGAATGCAGCTCGAATTATGTTGCTAAGGTCTACTTCAAAATTTGCTACGATAATTACTTTTGTTAATTTGCATAATTTGAATGGTAAAAAAGTTATGACTAAATAAATAGGAAATATTATATGAAATATATACCAACTGCAAGATGAAAGATTTTTCTATACAATGTAAAAAATGTTGCATGTTGTTGGAAGTCTAGAGTAAACGAATGGTAATTTTCGCATACCTAGTTTGTTATTATAAATCATTTATTTCTTGTTTTCCTGGTCTGAAGAGGGGGGAAACGCATAATTTGCGGCACGAAATTATTGTAATTAAACGTCACTGGCTTCGCGTTTCAAGATCACTCCCATTCATAGAAAAAACAAACTTTATTAATATATTTAGACTAATGCAAGGCCATATTCGATTAGTATAATTAGACTAATATTAGGTAATTTTAAGATATTACGCGACGAAGGAAGCGATGAGTTTTGACACTTTTGAAAAGATCACACTGTTTCTCCGATCGAGCTAAAATCTTGCACACGTGTACAAACCAAATGTCTGGTGTGTTGAATATGTATGAAGAAAACCGTCCGATTGGTCAAAATTAAAACAATATGTCTTCTGATCGGTGGTTAAAAAACAAAATATTTGCATGAAGAAAACCGTCTGATATGGTCAAAATTAAAACAATATATCTTCTGATCGGTGGTTAAAAAACAAAATATTTGGTGTGAGTGACATTTGAGAAATTAGAAACACTAACATTTTCATCTGTTGAATGTTACTAATCGGTCAAAGAACTTATTGGCATTTTACACTATACTGTTCAAATTGAACGATCGAAAAAGAATAAAAACAGAGCATTTTTATCATGTTTTTTTTCACTCCCAGTGTCGTACTTTCGTAATAAATAGCAAAACGCGTGCCTAGTTTCTTTAAATTCTCAGGAGGCAAAGAAAGCGAAGTCACTTCAAATGTAACTTGACTGTGGACAAGTGCGTATTATAATTTGGAATTGCAAATTGTATTTATTTTTCTAGGTGTTTCATGACACATTTAAAAATATCCAGGATTTAAAGCAAGTGTTGCGCCCCATCAGTGCTCGCTCATCAACGCTTCATCCACGTAAGACCAAAGGTCAGCCAGGTAACAAGTGCGTGGTGTCTTCTATATGACAATTATGTAGGACGGCAACATGAATTCTCAAGTGCAGTTCACAAGACAAGGTCACACATTATTACGACAAGGCCGCTTCCCACATCTTGCATAAGAAGTCATTGTCATTAGGTATTTGGCGGATTCTATTTTGTGTATTTTATATTTTGTTTATATGATTATAATTAGGTATCAGTTTCAGAAATACTGCGACTGAAAAATGATTTTGATTCCCACGGATCAAAACCACGGATGATTTTGATTACCACATTCAAAAATAAAAACACTCTAAAGCAGGGGTCGGCAACCTGCGGCTCCTGATGGTTCATGAATAGCTCCTTATCTGGTATCGAAAAAATTTAAATTCGAAAAAAAAGCCCTGCGGGGCAACAATTGGAAGGTAATTTGATTGTGTTTGTTCATTTTAGAGTCCCAGAATCACTTTTAAATTGTTGAAATTCTAAAAAAAACACCCTGCGGGGCAATAACTGGGGGGCATCGTCCAAATATCAAAATAAACTAAAAATTCAATGTATTACCTTCGGTGTATTATATTTAATTGCCTCTACTGTGGCTCCCATTATTATCTAATTTATAAATTTTTGGGAAAATTGACTCCTTCACCAAAAAATTTTGCCGACCCCTTCTCTAAAGGGAAACATTCTACTCCAACATAATGCAACTAGAAGCCAATGGCGGATGATGAAATGATGATAGGGAGATGATGATGATGATGCTGGGAAGGAGGCGGTCGTGGCCTATCAGTATAGGGAACCTTCCCATGAGTCCTAATAGACCACGACTATTTTGCGTGACCAAATGACATTTCTATGGAGCACTGACCTTGATACGGGCGCCCTGACAAATTGTCAATTCCCATACCGGAAGCAAAGCAGGCGTATGGAATATAATTATAGTAACCAAATAGTACTACCGCATAGTAAATATTTCATTCATAACTTGTATGTTGCTTTACTACATCAATTTTACGATCATGCTTTATGATAAAAGTAGTATGGTATTTATAGTTACTGCTCCAGTCAACACAAAAAAGGGAAGAGGCGTATTATAGTCTTCCGACGTCCTACGTATGTTTTAACCTTGACACAGAACTTCTTATAATTTAAATAAAAATAAATTAGAACTCTTATTAATTGTAGCAAGTATAAGTAATTACAAATACAAATTAATTTAATTAATTTGGAATACTGAAGTTAAGGTACCTAGTACTTCATTTAATACTTTAGTTAAATTATTGAACTATTTAACTACTACCTACTATAAATTTTGTTAATTCCTCCACAAATCTAACCGGTGGAAGAATGCGGCCGTGGCCCATTAGTAGGGTATCTTACCATTATTTTCTTTCGACTGAGGAAAACCACGAAAAACCCTCAGTCGAGAAGACTGCGGGAATCGAACTTGGATCCTCGACGTAATTCATTAAAATGTAATATGTAATTACACATTAACGACGCACCCTCTGCAACCATAGTTGCTGTTTTACACGATCATAAATAATAGAAATTTCAAAGAACGCAAGAAAGTGAAATAAATATGTGTTAAAAATGAACGAGTAACGAAGTAATCGAAGTATTTCCAGTTGTTGTGATGTCGGGAGGGAAAGCTGTGTACCTACGTCTGGTTGCGCACTGTTACATAAAACATGACTAATTCAATACAACTTATTTACTAGTTTTACCAGGAAAATAGCTCGACTCATGAGCGACTCATTGCGTGAGAAAGTAGAGGAAATAAAAACAAAGTGATCATTTATCACATGACATTATTTTATCTTTTGGACGGCGATCTTTTTTTAATTTATAAAACATTTTTAATAAAAAATATCTTATATAATAATTTACATTTTTTGTTGGTAACGTACTAACCATAATCATTCTGCCGGATCCATGCAAATGGTTTTTCCATCACTCTAAAAACAAATAAAGAAGAATTCAGTCGTCCTAATTACACCAAATTGACTCGGTGCATTTTTTAAATTCTTCGATTTCAAATGAAGGTCATATTTTTTGTACGTTACTTCGTTGACGAATTATAAAGAAACTGCGCATGTGAAACTGCAATCATAACCGCATTTTTTAAGTAGATTTTAGCAAAGTAATAACTAGGTAGGTACTGAAAATTTAAATGCTGATCTTTTACAGAACTGTATTTTCATTATGATGTGTTGATAGTACATTTTTCAACTATAGGTACCTACGCATTAAAAAGTTCTATAATACACATCAGTCATTGGCTCACCGCAAACAATTTGAATGCCATCACAGCCACTAAGGGTTATTTTCTAGCGATTTTGCTGCTCTTTGTAAACATTTTTATCGATACGATTGGAGGTGAAATGGGTTGACCAAATGATTTGACATTTTAATCATGATTAGATAAAAGACAAACTTATGTTTATCCCTTGGTACATTTTAAATTTTTTGTTTCGTTTATTAGTAATAATTAGTGGATTTTTGGTGAAAAATGAGCTATTTTCTTGTCTCCCTGGGTGCCGTATAAAATTAAATTTCAAAAATGTGCCAAGTGATAACGCCAAGTTTGTCTTTCATCTAACCATGTTTAAAATTTGAGATCAATTGGTTCACGGGTTTGGTCTCCAATCGTATCGGAAATTGTATAGTTTTTGCACGGTTTTGTTGAATAACCGGCGCCTAATAAACAAGGCACAAAGCAAAAATAGAAAATGCTACTAATATACAATCAGACTGATCACGTAAACATCCTATCAAAGTTACACCTACTTATGAAAAAAATCTCTCTCAAAATCTAAAACGGCCGAGCGGAGCGCTAGTATCACCTTAACTTTTCTTCATCATCTTCATCAAATCATCTTCCCATTTTGACCTTTGAGTGCAGCCAACTCGGTTGCAGAAAGTTCTATAATACACGTCAGTCACCGCAAACAAATGATACCATCCCAGCCACTAAGGGTTATTTTCTCATGACTTAACACTGTGTATTCGACCTTATGGCGAGACACAATAAGGGTGTATCGACGCATTATTGGACGCAACCTGACTGGGATCGGAAGTATGCGGTCGGACCGAGTCCGGATCTGAGTCCCGTTATCGGTACAAAGAATGCATACTAAAACATGCTGGTCAACTTAGACATGTGTACGTTACTCCATGTTGAGGTAGACAGTAACCTACTTTACCGACATGTCGAAGAAGAAATGGAATCTTTTTCAATTCAAATATCTTCCCGCTGTTCAACTATAAGTATAGCGCGATCTTTCAGACGAAAAGGTAAGTAAAAGAACCGGTGCCTCAATAGGTAAAACGCTTCGAACGTAAATTTTAATTGAAATGAAAGAAAAGGATTCCTGGAATCCCCACATATGGAATTCCATCGCGCTGTGTAAGAAAATAGAATAGAATAAACAAGAAATGGTATTTGACAAAATTTTAACTTTTACATTCACTGCATCAACAATAAATTACCCATAAGATATTGTAAAAACTTGCGGCTGGCCAACAAATATCCAATCTAACAAGCTATAAATCGAAGCCAGCAGGTAAACTTGTTGGAAGTGGATTCCTAAAAGTCAGCGTCAGCCGAACATCCTCGGTCGAGCCGCGGAATAGTCGAGTCAACAAATCACAGATAATATTCATTGACCAAGCAGTAATCCAGGTTCATGCGTGCTAAATGAACATTCAATAGATCTGGACACACTGTATGGCTTTACCAAGTCAACAGACCCCCCCCCCCCCCCCCCATACCTTTTCGTCACATTCACCTTCCCCAATTGATCGCCCCCCCCCCCCCCCCTCACCCAACTATGATGTCACCCTATATATATATGACCAGGCATTTTTGGGAAATACACCCACCCAAGGGCGTATTCAGGGGGGGCCGAGGGGGCCATGCCCCCCCCCCCCCCCCCCCCGAAATCAGGGTTTCATCTAAGAAAATAAGCTCATAATTATATGTGAAAAAAAAACACTTATAAATAGACAGATCATGTCAAAAACGTTCCAAAATGGTTAAAATTGAGTTAAATTTCCAAAAAAATTTGGATTTTTTTTAATTTATAATTTTTCAAAATTGCTATACACTGCGATTCCAAATTGCACCTAAATGAATGACCTTTATCCAAAATTTTCTCCCCCGAACCCCCTGCTTTCCACTGTGATTTTTCAAAATATTAGTAATGTCCCCCCCCCCCCCCCCGAAATTTAATCCTGGGTTCGCCCTTTGCACCCACCCCTTAGAAATCGGGGTGGATACATCACGCCATTATAGCCTATTGCAGAACAGTGGTTGAACACAATTGATTAATCGTTAGATATTAATTATTCCAAGCAAGCTATTGTCTAATCTAAGATACGTCTAATTCCAAGATCTTATACTGCCGTCACAGGAATGTAAAAATTAATCACGCATTTTGTAACTATCTCAGTAGGTACAGATTCCGGGAGGCGAATATTTTTATGACAATAGACTTCGTAATGTTCCTTTTAATTTCACTGTTAACAATAGGTCGTACAGGGAGTGCATAAATGGTTGATGGAAACTGACAGCTGCGTCAAATTTTCCCAAAATACCAAGTCTCCCCAAGGCTCATTATTTACTCAATTGTTGAGAGGTAGTTTTTGATACCTACCCATTTTCGCGCAGTACTATTGAGAAAATCTAAGAAAATTTAAAGAAGAAAAAGAGTTATTTTTCACATCATGAAAAAATATGAAAAAAAACTTTTTTTATTTCAAGTTTCTCAATATTATTACGAGAAAATGGGTATCAAAACTCCATTTTACTGATGAAATTAAATAGGTGTCACACATCATTGTATAGGTATATAACCTTATATACACTTATACACATTGTATTGTAAGAGATTTTGTCAGAATCAAAATGGTCAGAATCAGAATGTGATTTTAGCCAGAAAAATTCTTGCTTCCCGCGAAAATGGTCTAAATCGAGGTCTAAATCTTGTGAGCCCACAATCAGGGCAGTCTGTAATCATTACAATGTAATCTAATGCTCGCGGATGTGACGTTATTTTATCTTCAATCCTAACGGACAGGACATGGCACTATTTTTAAGATTGTTTCGTACTGCAAGTTCCCATGCAATTAATACACTTATAATTAATTATAGAGAAATGGACAGTCGGAAGATAATGTCGAACGTTGCAATTGCAACTTGCTCTATGCACGCAACTCTAAGCTATAATAACTTCATAAAAAGTGATAATATTTAGTTATTTTCTACAAGCAAGAAAAATACAAAAGTCACAATTTCTTGCTCGGTGTTGATCAAATACAACAATAGGCTATTAGGTAGCAATGGATGATGGAGGAATGATTGATTGTGATGATTGATTCTAGTTAGATGATGAAGAATATTTGAGGAAGGTGCTAGTCATGGCCTCAGTGGAGAACCTTCACATAATTTGCCTCACGACGCGACTGAGGGAATTTATACGAGAAACCTTCAGTCAGGATACCTACATCATTAATTTTCTTTTTAAGTTTTAAATTTGCTTTTTAAATGCCTCTTTCTCGATCATATTTTTTGTAAGCAAATGCTCACGTCAAATTAATCGATCTGAAATGTTGTTCCACACTTCCTACACAAGAGCGGTCTCGTGTGTAGTTTTGGAACAGGACCCTGTGAATTTTTGTGAATGTGGAAACCGTTTTACTTATTCGTCAATTTTTTTGATGGTCATCAAAAAGACCAACATTTTAGGTGTTTTTGTCAATTTGGAAATATGTCAAATTTCTTGCAGAAAATTTCAGATATTTTCTTACTGCTTCTTTGCTGCGTTTCATTTCGGTTCTTTCCAAGGTCTGTACCCCTTGGTCTGTACCATAAACTTGCAAACGCATCAATTCGCATGGAATACGAAGTCTAGTGTCAACGCGTTATATACACTAATCTAGCGTTTTCCTATAACCAGGGGCTTATTCTCGAAAAAGTTATCACGTCATAAGCTATGAATCATAAAAAAAAGTCATAATATTAACATGGTGAGAGATAGGACAAACCTCCTTATGAATCATATGGGAGTTATGACGTGATAACTTTTTCGAGAATAAGCCCCCTACTTATACCCACCAACCTAAATCCATGGATACAAAATTTAATCATCAATTAAAACTTATATTTTTTGTCACAACAATGAAATTCAGAACTTGACCTCCCCATTTAGAGAATGCTCAAATTTAAATCGAAAAATAATAATGTCGTAAAATCTGCCGTCAAGTTCTCATTTCTATATTAACACAAAATTTCGAGTGATCGTGTACTTCTCATTTTCTTTGAAACTACTTTTTCATAGTAACTATCAACAAAAGAACTACGAGCTCGTAATATCATTGTTTGTTATGCAACATAACATGTGATTAAACTTTATACAAATTAATTCGCGATTTTCAGGGACAAGTTTGCAGACTCATTTTAGACTTATCTTCCAAGGCCGTTTGTAGCAAAATGTATTTAAAAATAAGAGTGATAGCTATCAATTCTATTTATATATACAGACTTTGATTACAGAGGGAAAATTATTAAAATATTATTTATCCGCAGTAGTGCATAATGACTGAAACACTTCTCCATACCAGAGGCCTATTAAATACCTATTAATTGAGCCAGAACAATTATTTATTCGTAGCTTATTCGTATAAGTAAAATAAATTTGGTCATTTCATAGAATGTTTACCTCACGAAAACGAGGCAGGTATAATAATATTCCAGCAAATATCGGAGTCTACAAATTCCAGGACTGGCATAGAATGTTGTTTCTTTATTCTATGATCGCATTTTAATTTATAACCCTTGAATTCAAGGCTACAACTAACTGATCACCACAATAATAATTGTTACAAAACGGAGTCTTCCGTCGGATCATAATTAAACTACCTAATAGGTATTTATGTTGATGTAGGTAAGGTACCTAATTAATAACATTATTGAGCATTTCACGTGCGGCGACCCATAATCCATTCAAAACAAAAGGTACCTACCTACAACGAAAGGTAATTTGAGGGTCAATGATATTTTATTACTCAGTGTTGATTAACGTTCGAGTGTTATGCAACGAGGCTATATAATGGCGATGGATAATTGATTATTTTGCGATGATTGGGAGATGTCGACGAAGTAGGTACGGATGGCGGTGGAAAGGCGGCGGTCGTGGCCTTTGCCTCTCGACTGAGGGAATCTACAAATAACCTCAGTCAGAAGGACGACCGCGGAAACCGAGGCAGTGACCCCCAAAGTGGCAAGTAAAGATTTACTGCAATAAAGATACTGAAAATAATCAGGAACCTAATACACATAAAATCTGATGATACGCGATCAGCTGTCAAACTCTGAACTGTTAGGTACATATTTTCTTTAATATAATCGCTGCGGGGTTCGTGTTTTGGTGACACAAAAACTTAGTATTTAGGTAAAAATAATTATCACTATCACACCTATTATATTAATCACTCTGTGTACAGTTATTTATATTTTGTGGCATGAAACATTATCGTGTATATTATTATCAAACTGAAGGGGCGTGTGCTATGGATCGTAAAACCCATTTTAAAAGATAGCAAACATCAATGAGCAACAAGGAACAAAATATTACAGCTGATACGCAAAGATATCACTATGAGGACTAACAGGTGATATGAAAATGTCTCGAAAACTTTATTACTAATTTACCGGCTGAATCACTCCTCTATAAAAAGGCAGTCACATGTTTAGACCCACTTTGTCGGACCACGAGGATACAAGAATGAGGGGAATTGCTGCTGGTTAGGTTAGTTCGGTTTATAAAAAAAAACTAGTTACAAATCCGTTGCAGTTTGTAACCTTCAAAAAATAGGCGGCTATTTCGTGAAATGATTTCGACATTACCGTAGAAGTTCAGAATTATTTGAATTTTCAAAAAAATTGAACGAAATGTTGGATAATCCACTTCAACGGTCGGTGAAAAACCACGCCTCCGAAATGAAAAGGAACTTTTGTATGTTTTAAACTCACCTCAGGAATGTGAACTCGAAAAACACCACACTCACAAATCACTTCACTTGTAAACTCACGACACAATATTCTACGTAGAGTACGTAATGGAATCGTAAAATACGTAACGATCACCGATGTCTGTGTTTTACTGGAGACCGAACCGAACCTGCCGGGTAGCGGAGTGCAAGGCGAGACAGTGACGGCGGGCTGACTACTATAAAGATGGCTCACCCTCCCCTACCTTACTTCCCCCACCAGTGTCACAAGGCGGCTTGGGGAAGCGGTTCTACTAGTCTCGCAGCAAACATCGACGAGCTTCGCGATTGGGTGGGCATGGAGCGCGGGAGAATTTTAAATTATGGAATGTTTATTTTTTAATAGTTTGATTAATTTTGGAAATGATTCATAATTATTTTTTTTTCTCGTGGAAGAAAATCTTTTTAGTTAAAACTGTGAAAACGCTGTGTAGCTCGTTGATAAAGACATAATTTTAATTCATGCAAATAATCAAAGATTTGTTAGTTATCAAGGTGCCATGGATAATACTTTATCGATTAAACATATTTGATAAATATTTCAGAATAAGCTAACCGATTTGACTGCAAATTTGTAAAAAATCTGGTGATACGTTGATCAGCAGAATTTTAATTTTATCGTAAAAACGGTTTATTTTCATGTTTAAACCAAAACATAAAAAACGTGAAAATAAGCCGATGGGTGTCTCGTGTTGCAAAGTTTTGCAAAGAAAGTATACAATAAGGGAAAATTTTATAAATTTGTAATATACTCAATAATTAGAAGCGAATGTTATTTTCATCCGATTTCCCTAACTTTCATATAATAATATAATATATATTAATTTTATATTGAAAATAATATGGCACCCAATTATTCAAAATACCTTTTCGGGATTATATATCCAGAAGGGATATAGGTATTACTATTTTGGGACATTTTAGGAAGCCAAGCAAGATGAGAAAACCAGAGGGGGGAATCCTCCCCATGAATTCTCACCCTTAACATTAGGTTGGGTTCACACAGAAGTATTACTTCACGACCAAAAACATCTTTGAATGATTATTGAAATATATCTGGACCTCAGAGGTAGGCCATGTTAAATTTCTAGGTTTTGCGTTGCACACGTTTGGAAATCTGTAATCAAGCTAAACTATTTGACTGATGTCAGCAAAGTTATTAAAGTATCTCTTACACAATAACTCAGTCACCATTACAAATGGATGAAGGGTTACTGATTTTAAGCTCACATTTGGACTGCCGGCCTTCCACCTCTGAGGGGCAGATTATCTGTTTAGTGTTTGCTGACGTACTGTTTATCTGGAATTTGACGCTGCAGTGAATTTAATTCAAGTTTACTCATAAACAACCATAATAACAAAACATCAGTAAAACAATAAACCATTTAATTTTATGTTAAATCATATATTTCATGCGAAAACAACTCTTGGGAAATCTTAAATATCTGGAAATGTCCAGTAAGAAATAGGAATACAAAATAATCCTTGAATTAACCTATAACAAGAAACATTAATACCCCAGTATTCTTATATTGTAGGTAATAATATGAGAATATTCTATGTTGATATTTTCTGTTCAAAATGAATCATTTCATAAAAATCAAATCATTTTCAATGATTTCATAGATTACATTACGGTCTAAATTTAAACAGAAAATATCATAATATTGTAGAATTCACAAGAATAACTATGTAATACTTTCAAGGATTGTTTTGTATGACTATTTTTTAATTCCATTTTCACAATTCAATTCTTTATTGCAATTTTGGGAGTTATAGTTTTAAAAAAAACGTTTCATCTTTCATTTTTGTCAACAATTTTTTAATTAGTCCAAGAAAAAGGTACAAAACTACCCCTTAAATTTACAATAAAGCGGAATAAAAATAAAATAATTGCCTTAGGAAGATGTCCACATTTTTGGAAAATTCTAAGCATACGCCGCTTTCTATTTGAGAAAATAAGGAACAGGACTGACCTCTGGTGGATTCTTTGGTACTAGCCATAAGGGGGATCATGGAGGATATCACGGGGATACTTACTTAAATAAATTATATTAAATTGCTTTAGTTGTTTGTTATGGCTGAGAAAGTAAACTTGTAACTAAATTTCAATTTCATTTGTTTCTCCTATTTCACTGCCCTATGGAAACACGAACTTCAAAATAAAAAAAGTGCATCTAAAAAGTGTCCTGCCAGAAGTGGCTCCATCACGTATTGCTTATTTGTTCGAATACAGTGGTTTAGTGTCTACTCATAAAATCATACAACACATTGAGATTGTCACAGAGAGTAGAATGGAGACATACAGAAGACAAGGCCATCATAGAAACAGCATTCTGTTATTCAGGTTCGATATATAAAACAAGTTTCATTCCTCAGTCATAGTTCGACCAAGGACAATGTCCAGCTAAGCAATCGGCAGACATGATGACACAGCAGCTGTCCATTGGCTGAGGTGGACACTCTTGACCCTTACCTAATATCTTCGTTCACTTGACCTCTGGTTGGTTCAAATCAGAGGCAAATTCTGGGATGGTTCACAAGTTCTAAGAAGAGGGTGGGGCCTAGTAGGGGGGGGGGGGGGGCTTGTACCCATCAGTGTCCCCCTTGGAGAGTTTGGAAATAAAGTTAGGAGTCCTGGGGACCGCTATGGAAACTGACGGATTGTGTCAAATTTTCCCAAAATACTTAAGTCTCCCCAAGGTTCATTATTTACTCCACTGTTATGCAACTATAGGAGGTAGTTTTGATACCCATTTTCTCGTAATACTATTAAGAAAATTTAATAAATAATTAAAGATAAAAAGTTTAATTTTTCACATATTTTATGAAAAAATATGATTTTTTGTTTTGTTTTAAGTATTTCTTAAATTTTCTCAATAGTATTACGAGATAATGGGTATTTAAACTACCTCCCAAAGTTGCATTACAGTGGAGTAAATAATGAGCCTTGGGGAGACTTAGGTATTTTGGGAAAATTTGACAAAATCCATCATTTTCCATAGCGGTCCCCATATAAAAATGTTAATAAAATTTAAGAATAATTGAGAAAAATGAGTAGTTTGTGTTTTTCAACAAATTCAGAAGTTCTGTTCAAAATAATATGTCGATTACTTTGCTGCAACTTTGCTTTCAGCTGTCAGGTTTGTTGTCATAGTTTTTGAGAGAAATTCTTCTGATAGGTTGAAAATAAAGCCATGACGGGAAGCTTCCCTACTAATAGGTAACGACCACCTCCTTCACAACGTCGACCCTTACCTATTCTTCATCATCATCTCCCAATCATCATCATAATCATTAACTTGTCGCCATTGGCTTAATTGCAGAACAGTGTGACGCTCAGCACAATTATAATAGAAATAGTTTAAAAATAAGATGTCAATTGAAAGGTTAACAATTATCCACAGGAAATGTTTAATATTTTGAATAATTAATGAAAACCTTCGGAAAGTTCAATTGTTTCAATAAAGAAAAAAAAAGTTTTTTGCTTCTTTAATTAATTATATGGATATAATAATTTAGCATAATTAATTACAAAATTCAATCAAATTCAATCAATAAAAACAGGAAATCAAAATTATATTTATGACATGGTTCAAAATCCAGGAGATTATATTATATAATTGAACTTTTCTGTGACCTATTAATTACCCATAAAAAACACTTCGTGTAAAAATACCAGCCAAGTCTCTTCAACAAAAAAAAAATATGAAATCTAAAAATTCTGCACTGAAAAGTAATGATATCAAAAAATTTGCCAAGTCAAAACTTTATTTGAAAATCAAAAAATACTTGGCGCATCGTGTACATAAATAGCTTGGAAGTATAAGCCAATTATAAATTATACATGAAATATACATACATAGTATACCTATAATGCCCTAAAAAAAACGATGCGCCAAGTATTTTTTGATTTTCAAATAAAGTTTTGACTTGGCAAATTTTTTGATATCATTACTTTTCAGTGCAGAATTTTTAGATTTCATATTTTTTTTTTGTTGAAGAGACTTGGCTGGTATTTTTACACGAAGTGTTTTTTATGGGGATATCACTCCTTTTTTTAGTTTATTCTAACAACTTGTGACACATATGAAATGAACAATTACTAAATTCTTTTAAAAAATCATCACCCTTTACAATTTCGTTACCACTAATGAATAGCAGCGTATGGTCCTAAATAATTGCTTTAAATGATCTTTCACGAAGAATAGCAAAGGTTTCATTCCAATCAGTCAACCCAGTTCCGAGATATGGAAACACTTCGGTTTTCAAAATGGCTGCTGAACTTTCTGCAATGCCACATAGAATTTATTTCTATAAATGATGTGTATCATTTTAAGCTTTCTGAATATGTATTTATTGTATAGGAGGGAATTATAATAATTTATACATTTGAATGACGTCATTTCCGGTTTCATAAATAGGAAAATTCTATTTGTACTGTTCATATTCCATAGAGATGGCCATCCGAATCGTTTGGCACTAGTTTCATACCGATTTGTCTACCAGTTTTTGAGATATGACGCTACTTCCGGTTTAAAAATGGCGGCTGAAATCTCTGACCCCTTGAAGTATATTTGAAACATGATTATAATTTTATAAGCTGTCTCAAATAGTATATTTATTGCATCAAAATAAAAATTTGTGAGATTAATAAAATGTGTGACGTCATTTCCGGTTTAGGTATGGGAAACTGCAAATATTATTGATGATAATACATAAAGTTGACCGTCTAAATTGTTTTGCGCTGGTTTCGTTGAAATCTATTTAGCCGTTATTGAGATATGATGTCACTTCCGGTTTCAAAATGGCGGCTTCCGGTTGGTTTTATAACAAGTCACATGAGACGTCAAAAGTACATACGTTACATAAATATCAAAATAATCGGATCAACCTTTGTTGCCAAAAAGCCAATCGATGTATTTAAAATTTCATTACGTCATTTCCGGTTTCTTTAACATAATATTTTGTCTTTTGCTACTTATCATGCATATAGATGACCGTCTGGATCGTTTGGCGCAATTTTCGTTCCAATCGGTCCAGCCGTTGACGAGATATGACGTCACTTCCGGTTTCAAAATGGCGGCACAAAAAATTCATGGGGTGAAGGTTAAATCAGACGCCAAAAGTGCACACGTGGTAAAAATGTGAGATCAATCGGTTCAGCCGTTTAGGCTGTGGCCTGTTTACCGGATTTGAGCTCCAGCCTACTACTACTACTACTACTGAGATTATTACTGATTATTATTATGAAAACCGCCCTAAAACACGATTTTCACGGCCCTATAGCTCGCAAAGGACGTAACCTATTGTTCCCAAATTTGGTATATGTGGTGGGGTGGGCCATAGCTCGAAATTAAGATATTTCGCAACAATGTGAGATATCCCAATTTTAAGATCCAGTAGGCCGAAAATGCCACTTTGACGCTTACAGTAAAAGTGGGTTTGCTCCAGCCTTTTTAAATGAGTGTGTGCGCGCGCCGTACGACTTGGCTGGCGTGGAGCGACCGCTCCACTAGATGTAAAATTGTTACAATAGCGGAAACAATTTGGTGCACACATCCCAAAAATGGAAAACTCATATTGTTCTAAAATACTAATTTGTGTTGATGACAACAATCAAATTAGTGGATTTTTAGCCTGATGTATATACATTCTCCTTTAATGGGGTGTCATCTATAGAAAACAATCACTCGTTTAATGTTTTGATACAAAATCAAGATGAAAAAGGCGGACAATACGCGGCCTTTCATTAAATAAAAAAAGTTCCATCTGTGTACAAAAACGTAAAAATTACTGCCTTTTTCACTTTATTTATGTTTGCAATTTGCATAGGTATTTGAGCTGAGATATAAATATTGTCAGCACGATTCAGAATATCTTACAGATCTGTAGTTTCGGTGATAATCTTTGATATCCATATTGGAAACGCCTTTTTTTTTACAAAAAATACGCAGAATGATACATTTTTATGCTAAAACAAAAGAAGTTCGAACAAACTAATAACTATCAGTGGCGGCTATTACAGTGTGCAAGGTGTGACAATTGCACACCTGATCATCCAAGAAAATTATTTAAAAGTGCTCCCTAATCCAGGAAGTAGGAAGTTAAATATATTGTCTAATCATTTTGCTCTCCAAAAGACGTAAAAATGCATCAATTTCAAACTAAAGATACAAAAAAATCCGGGGTTATGCGCCCCGGCCCGCATCTGCTGGGGGCTCTCCTCTTAGAGTACTTTCTTCTACGTCCTTCTATGTAATTGAACACCTGTTGTATAGCCAAATAGCCGCCACTGATAACTATAAATGAACGTTGAAACAAAATGTTGAAATCTGTTGAATGACACTACCTTCTCAACTTGAAAGACACTAGAAAAATCACAGCCATAAGAAAAAAACACGCCCTGCAGAAATGAGTACAATCCAGGCAAGCGCGACCGATTTTGCGCGAGTTGCAGGCACATTTATGGATACGTTTGGAGACAAAATGGCTTGACGAAATGATTTGAAATTTTAATCGTGATGAGATAAAAGACAAACTTAGGGTTATCACTTGGTACAATTTTATTTTTGCTTTGTTAATTATAGTAATAATTAGTTGATTTTTTGAGTAAAATTGTATATTTTCTTGTCTCGCTAGGTGCTGTATGAAATTTAATTTTAAAAATGTGCCAAGTGATTTTTTTATAAAACGTTTTATTCACATTGTCATACAGAGTTAATAATTAAATAATAATGTTTGAAATACAGGAATACATAGAGAAAAAAAGCTCTTTAACTTCCAGTCATAAAAATGATAAATTAACATAAATATTTCTGTCAATTAATGAAGTTATATAATAGAATAAATTTTCGGAAAAAGTGAAAATAAAACCGAAATACTTTGTGCTTAGGTTGAATGCCAAGTGATAACCGAGGTGATAACCCTAAGATTGTATTTTATCTAATCACGATTAAAATGTGAGAAATTTGAGAATTTGATTTTTTAACGGGTTTGTATCGAAAATTTCATAGTTTTGCGTGGTTTTGTTGAATCCGGCGCCTAATAACAATGCACTTAGAGGCAAAAATTAAAAATGCTACTAATATACAATCAGACTGATCATGTGAACAACCTATCAAAGTAACACCCACTTATAAAACAATTTTCTCTCTCAATTTTCTAAAACGGACAATCGCTAGTAATAAGTACCATCTTAAATCATCAACGATGTACGCACAGCAAGTCTCATTCTTTCACCGATTCGCTCAAGGACATAAGCCACTAATTCTGTTCCGCACAAGAGATTATTAAAGTGAATGCGTACGTCATATCATACAGGTGGTTGCGTATCCAATAACAAGTCCGCGTTTCGACTCCTGCCGAGGTCATCACAGGTTTTTATACGTGTTTCCAAGGTCAATGAATGGTCGTTATGTGGGGACCACCCCATGACGTCACTACAGTGATTAGCACTTTTTTATCCTATTTTTACACAAACGAATTTTACGCACATGCACATTATTATTACGTATTACAATTACAATGTGTTTTTAATCTGCTATGCAAGTTTGAAAAAGCAGTAAAAGTGTTTAATAGTAAAAAAAAAAAAAAAAAGTGTTAATGAATTGAAGATTTTTTTTATAAATAAATACAAAACCAAAAACTCAAAAGTGCATTTCTATTCAAGGAAACACATGCACACAATATGTATACATGCACGCAATATTAAAGTTGCAGCCATTCACATATCTAATCATCTAAAATATTTCTGTTCCTCATAAGTAGGAGGCCGGAAGTCGATTTTCTAGACTTTATACGTTGCACTATTATTATTATTTAATATTTTCTATATTCTCAACAGAGCCGACGTTCCACTACGAGAATGTAATATAGAGAAGGGAGGAGAGGAAACCCGGTACCGGCATGTAGCCTATACTCCTGACGAAAGATACCAAGGGGACCAACGGCTTAACGTCCCTTCCGAAGGACGGTGTAACATTCACGGCACGAGCCTCCACAACCCGCGCCGTCGAGAGACTGATAACAGGTGGAGGGAGGTCGTCACACTAACCCCCAAACACCCCAGTCTCTCTGACCCAACGGCAGCAACCTGGCAGGACAGAGTTGAGCACCAACGGCTAAACGGCTTGTGATTTAGAATGATGTAATCAATCAATTGCCAATACTTTTATATTGAGGTATTCTCGTACACAATGACGTAACCAAAGTCAGAATAATTACTGGGTTTTGGGCTCACCTCAAGAATAATTGAAATTTACTTCCGCCCTTCTACCTTTCAGGTACAGAAACGCGCGTATACCTATTTCAGAAAGCAAATTGCGCTCATGGTGGAGAGCCCCCCCCCCCCCCCCCCCCGACCCCTACCATATACCTGTGCCATGAAAATCACACTGTTTGCTTTCTTAAAACATTATTCCGAAAGAGTGACGTCTATCTATTGACGTCTTTGTCTGGTATGGGTTTCTATAGGTATGAACATTCACGGCATTCTTGTAACTAACGTCACTTCTCCAAAAGATTTACGTTTGCTTACTAAAATCATGCGCCAAAAGTAATTATTGATTTTTCATAGAATTAATAGTTTTTCCAATTAGTGTGACATTGCTAGATCCTTCACGTAACATATGTCAGCCATCAGCCAAGCATTGTTGCCAACCTGACGATCTCTGTACCAAAACGAAATGTTGAGGAATCAAGATGGCTGGTGAACTGAGACCTATTGGTTCGATTCCCGTGTTGTTCATACTGGAGGTATTTTCGTGGTTTCTCTATAAAGACAGGCAATAGGGAACTCGCTCCAGTTTGTAGAATGGATACAAACGTAAAATATTGAAAGTATACATGTCTCAGATGTAGGTGAACAAATAATATTATTGTGTGATGAATAGTTTTCAAGTAAAGATTGATCTCCTTGTTCTAAAACAGTAATATCGGCATTGACGTCATGGGACTCAACATTGCCATGGCAACCAAGTATTCACCATGGTAACACATTGTTGTGGACTTAGAAATGATATCACACAGGGACCCGAACCGGAACCGGAACCGGAACCTAGAACCGGTATGAACCTTTATAATTTCGGAACCGGAACCGGAACCGTTATACTTTTTTTCCCAAAGAACCGGAACCGCAACCCGAACCTTTATGATCAATTAGGTTCTTAAAGGTTCTTAAAGGGTCTTTAAGCTTATTTTATTATAATAAAAAATCATGTATATCACTTGGATATAATATTATTATTTTGGAAAAAATTCCAAAATGTATTTTTTGTAGAAATTTTTAATTCTTGATAAGAAATAATAATTCTTCATTATGCAAACGCTGCTGAGTTTTCAATTTTTGAATCTGACTACTGCGATGAGAACTGCATTGACGACAATTTGAATATGATAGCTCAGGCAAATGAATGTTTACGTTGTCTTATGGAGAAAATTGCAGCCACTATATACTGTCTCCTCAGTCCTCTGATATTTACTCTGCTCACCATCCTGTGAATTTTATACAGACACTGCCTACACCTGTGCTTGCATTCATAGGAAAATCCAAATCCAATAATTCCATTAAATTTGACATTGGTAATACTGAAGTTTTATAATATAGTTTGATTTAAAATTTTAGAACCGGAACCGGAACCCGGAACCTTTATGCAGGAACCGGAACCGGAACCGAACCCTTAAGAATATTAGTTTCAGAACCGGAACCGGAACCCGAACCTTTATAAAATAAAATTGTGGAACCGGAACCGGAACCCGAACCTTTATTCATAAAGGTTCGGGTCCCTATCACATACGTCACATATGGATATTCCCGCCAAAATGTACAAGAAATTACAATTTTATATTTTTTCGGGTGTTACGTTTATTTCACATTATTTTTTGTGTTGATATTTACAAATTAACAATACAAAAAATGTATGAATCCCTTCTTAATAACCACTACCTCCACCTTCCCACCTTCCATCATCATCATCATCATCATCATCATCATCATCATCATCATCATCATCATCATCATCATCATCATCATCATCATCATCATCATCATCATCATCATCATCATCATCATCATCATCATCATCATCATCATCATCATCATCATCATCATCATCATCATCATCATCATCATCATCATCATCATCATCATCATCATCATCATCATCATCATCATCATCATCATCATCATCATCATCATCATCATCATCATCATCATCATCATCATCATCATCATCATCATCATCATCATCATCATCATCATCATCATCATCATCATCATCATCATCATCATCATCATCATCATCATCATCATCATCATCATCATCATCATCATCATCATCATCATCATCATCATCATCATCATCATCATCATCATCATCATCATCATCATCATCATCATCATCATCATCATCATCATCATCATCATCATCATCATCATCATCATCATCATCATCATCATCATCATCATCATCATCATCATCATCATCATCATCAT